>OX451737.1:219259220-219996406 GCA_948472305.1 Vicia faba
TACACGTGAGTAGTAGATTAGTAGGAGACAAAGTACTACATATAGGTATAATTAATAGATATTTGAATTAACTAATTTAATTAAGTTAGTATATGTATATGTATAATGGAGATATTAAAGTAGCAAGATTAATTTATATCACAGAGATATAATCTTAGCAGTAACAGTGTTAGCAATAAAAATAACAGAGTAGTATTAAATAGCTGTAACAGTAATATAATAGCAGTGAAGGATAATATAGAAGGAAAGTCATTAAAAGTAGCCTAGCTTGTAAAGTAGTAGTACCAGAATAGTCTCAATAATATTAACACAGAGTAGAAATATTAGTAATTTGCACAGAAGAATAATTAGTCGGTTTTGGTAGAATTGTCTGGATAATTTCGTGGAGCGTTTATCATGTTTTTTTGGTCGAGACCGGGAATTGAATGATTTGCCGTAATACATGAATTTGCAGGTGATGATGATTTGTGTTGAAATGCCTATCATTATTGGCAATATCAAGTTGTAGGCTTATGACCAATGTTGAATTGTGTTGGATCGTTATTGAATTAATTGTTGTTGATTGTCATTACATTCATGCTGTCGTCGCGTACATAGCATATCAAGTTGGGAGCTAATGCTCGATAAGTTGGCCTGGATTGGCAAGATTTGAAGTTGAAGACTTATGCATTGTTGATGCCTCTATTAATTGAAAGATTATTAAGTTGAGAGTTTTGCTCCGTTGGTACCACATGCATTTGCATCGTAACAAGTCACATTTCATGTTGTATCTTGAGTTGTTGTGATGATGAATTAGTTGTGATATTATGTTGATAACTTGGTTGTAATGGATGTCGTTTAAAAGCTATGAAGTGGTGATTTTGTATGATCTGATTCTAATATATTATTTATCATACATCTGATTATATTATTTGATATCTCACCTCTTCTGTTTGAATGTTACCCCTATATTGGTATCGTGCAGATAATCCAGAATGAAGGTTGTTTACCTTTAGTAGTTTGAGTCGGTGTCTTCACTCTGATACGTAGCACTCGGGGGGATGAACACATATTTTCTTTATTGTTGGTTTTCATTATGTTTCTGAATTTTTAAGTTATTTTCATTAAAGACTTGTTTTCTTAAAGTCGTTTTGAGTTGGACAAGATGTTATGATGTTTTTAGTTGAATTTATGAATTCGCTGGTAGCAACGAAAGTTGTTTTATTTTTTTAAAGACTAAACAGGTTGTTATCGATTCATCCGAATTTTATGTGTTATGTATCTGAACTATATGATATTAAATATCGTTGTTTCTAAGTTGAAAGTGTAGCATTCCATTTGTTTGTTGGAGATTTTGTAACTCTGATTTTATATAATTCGTTGGATAGAAATGAGGTGTTACATTAGTGGTATCAGAGCAGGTCGATCCATCCGACCAAGTTGTTGAGTCATAGTTTTGTCTGACAATCGAGTATTGTTAACTTGAGTTCTAACCGTTGTTTATGTAGTAGTGTTAAGTTGAGATGGCTGGAAGGAATGATGCTGCACTTGCTACTGCTTTGGAAGAAATGGCGCATGCTATGGAGAATTAGCCGAACGCTGACGTAAATGCTGGATCTCGTAGCTTGGCGACCTTCTAGAGGGAGAATCCTCCTACCTTCAAGGGTAAGTATGATCCTGACAGAGTGTTGGATTGGTTGAAAAAGATTGAGAGAATCTTCAGTGTGATGGACTGCACTCCATTGCAGAAGGTTCAATATGGTACTCATATGCTAACAATTGAGGCTGATGACTGGTATCTAGAGACTCAACCAAGGTTGGAAGCTGCAGGTGAAAATATCACTTGGGTTGTGTTTCGTAGGGAATTTCTGAGGAAGTATTTCCCTGAAGAAGTTCGTGATAAGAAGGAAATTAAGTTTCTTGAGCTGAAGCAAGGGAGTATGCCGGTTACTGAATATGCTGCAAAGTTTGTTGAGTTGGCTAAGTTTTACCCGCACTACAACGAGGCAAATGCTGAGTTTTCAAAGTGAATCAAGTTTGAGAATAGGTTTCACCCATAGATCAAGAAGGCCGTTGGATACCAGAAGATTCGTGTCTTTGCCGATTTGATTGATAGTTTCAGGATCTATAAAGAAGATAATAATGCTCACTATAAGATTATCCATTAGAAGAGGGGTAAGCACCAACAGAACTGTGGTAAGCTTTATGATGCCCCAACTGGTAAAGATAAATAGAAAGTTGCTCAGGGTCAGAGAACTAGTGAGGGAGATGCTCTTGCTGGTGTGGTTCATTTCAAATGTGGAAAACCTGGTCATAAGATCAACGTGTGTACTACTGAGGTGAAGAGGTGTTTCCATTGTGGTAAAACTGGACATGCTATATCCGAGTGCAAGCGTAAATATATGATTTCTTCAATTATGGTGAAGAAGGACACATTGATAGTCAGTGTCAGAAACCAAAGAAGGTGTAAACCAGTGGTAAAGTGTTCGCGTTGGCTGGAACTCAGACAACTAATAAGGATAGACTCATCAGAGGTACATGTTTCATTAATAGTACTCCTTTAATTACTATTATTGATACTGGTGCTACTCATTGCTTTATTATTGTTGACTGTGTTGAAAGATTGGGTCTTATGTTGTCTTCTTTGAATGGAGAAATGGTCGTCGATATTCCATCCAAGGGATCAGTGACTACTTCTCTTGTGTGTTTAAAGTGTCCTTTGTCAATCTTTGATAGAGACTTTGCTGTTGATTTGGTTTGTTTGCCTTTAAGTGGTTAGATGTAATTTTAGGTATGAATAGGTTAGAACATAACCATGTTCATATTAACTGTTATAACAAGTCGATGAGGTTTTATACTCCTAAAGAGGAGGAAGCTGGTCTATTGTCTACTAGACAGTTGAGGCCGTTGATGCAAAAAGAGGCTCATATGTTCTTGTTGAAGGTGTCGTTATCTGTCGAGAATCGAGCTATAATTGAGGAATTGCAAGTGGTGCGTGAGTTTCCTGAAGTTTTCCATGATGAAATTCCTAATGTACCGTCAGAGAGAGAAGTCAAATTTTCTATTGATCTTTGTTGTACACCAAAATTTGCCATCTCATTTATCAAATACTTTCTCACAAGATCTCCTTTGATTCAAGACTGCACACAGTTTGATCAACTCAAGACACCTCCTTAAGCACTGATGACTAAAATTAGGGTTTGAGATTGCACAAGGATAATTGAATTTTCAATGCTTCATATGACTTTCATGAACCATTATGGACCCCCAAGATTACTCATGTCAAGTTTCAAGCCTTGAATCACATTTTGCTCAGTCAATTGAGCAGTTGACCTAAAAATCAGTTGTATTGGGGGAAAAGTCAACTGTGGTTAATTTATAGTCAAACTTCATAATTTTTTGATCCACATAAACATTCTAAACTCATATATATCATTTGATCAAGTTTAGACCATAATTCCTCAAGAAATTTGATCAAATCATCAAAAGGGCAAAATGGTCAAAATTAGGGTTTTGACTGAGAAAAGACAATTTCTGATTTTTGACCTAGAAAATGGTTAATTGATTTGAGGAATGATCTTAAGAGTTCAATTGCACCATTTTGATCTAATGGCACGACTCAAAACATTGCTCAAGATCAATTGGATTGATAATGAATTTTCAATCAATTGATCAAAAGTCAACTGTATACTGAAAAGTCAAACTTTGACTTTTTGGTCAAAATCAAGTGTCAAAGATCATAATTCATCAAAACATGTCAAAATATGAAACTTATTCATCAAGAAATCAAAAAGTCAAGATTTCATTTTGAAAAGTCAAAGTTTTCAAACTTAGAAATTTTTCCAAGTGTTGAAAACTTCATGTTTTTTCACAACTTTGAGCAAATTTTCACCATGATACAAGATGATTCAAAAGAAACTTTCAACATGAAAGTTGTATATCTCCATGAGATCTACAACATTGCTTTACACAACTTCTTCTAAAAGTTCTTGGATCTCAAGTTATTAATTCATGAAGTCATAGTCTTGAAACTAAACACTTAGTGAAATTTTAAACATTTTTTGTCAGGATTTTGACCTAACTTCTGACCCAAGTTTCACCTAGTTCCAAGGGGAATTTTCAAAAGTGATTCAAAGAGGGGTTGTATAGCACATTACAAGATTTCCAAAATGTCCAAGAACTTCTTGAGATCATTTGTGAGCAAGGAGAATCGAAGGTCAGAAGTTGGGGTTTCAAGTTATTTTACATTGCAAATTTTGTGATGAACACAATTTAAATCTCAAACCTATGCTGCATAATCTTTGCTTTGCAGGCCTTAAACTTGTTAGGCACTCCATAATTAATTGCCTGCACAGCTGTTAGAGGTCTCAACTCAAGCATTCGATGCAATGCCATGCTTTATATCCATTTTAGGAAGAAAGTGCACAATGCCATTTTGAAAAAGTAGCTTTATGCACAAAACTTGTTCTTGAGCCTTGAAATTGTTTTCTTCTCATCATACACGTCCTATAACCCAATAGAATTTTATCTCAAGCCTTACAATCACTCAGACTATGCTTGTACTTCATCTTGGAACCATACATTCACTTTTCTTCAAAATCAAGCAACCTAGCCAATACTCTATAACTCAGAAATCCTTTGTGCAAAACCTCTAAAACCTTTTGCTTATACATACACAAGTCCTTGGCAAGAAAACACACGCATGCTTAAGCCCTAAAAACACCTAGAACTCAGAACTGCATCACACACTTCCATTCTTGCATAACTTGACCAAAAGTTTGAAACTCACATATCCCTCGTGCGTTTTCAAGCCTTTTTGTTCCTAAAGCTTCTAAACATCATTTAGAACTCATCCCTCACCCTGTTACAAGACTATAACACCATTAACACCATCCTCCATTTTCAAAAATAGAGCTTTGCACTTGGACTTATCCAAAACTCCTCAAGCACTTTCAACTCAAGCTAAGCATCACATTAGCTTCCTGGGAACTTGAGGAAGCTAATCCAATCATTGGAACTCATTAAAAGCTGCTCAAACTTAAAACACGATACCCTCTTGCAAGGTGAGTTTTCTGACTTTTGAACTCTTCATACAAGCATCATTAATGTTTAGTTTGTGAATGAAAAATGTAGGTATCATTGTCCTGAAGCTAACCATGTCTTTAGATTTCATTTATATTGCTTAAGGAGTTAGAATTTTGAATCTGAACATCCTGGAAAAGTTAGGTCAGAATTTGGTACCATTCAAAATTCATGCTCATTTTTGAGAATTAGTTTAAGTTGTTTACATTTCTGGAATCGTGGTGAAATTTTACACAACTTTCATGTTTACATTTTTGCAAATGGTTGAGAAATAAACAAGTTACAGGGCTTCTGGATGGAGGTTGAAGATGAAGTACATTTATGGCAAGACTTAGATTATATATTTATTGTTTTACATAAGTTAATGGATTTATCACCACCCCAGTGGTTAAAGCGCGCGTCTGTCACCATGAGGTCCTGGGTTCAAGCCCCAGTGTGACCTTTTTTCACATTTTTCTTCATTTTTTTGCTGAAACAGGCGCTTGGGCCTTCCTCCCTTGGGCTTGGGATTTTTGCTACACTTGCACACTCCTGACTATTTTTTAACCCCCTGACTTTATTTTTATTTTATTTTATTTTTAATTTTTTTAATCTTTTATTTATTATTATTATTAATACTATTATTATTATTATTATTATTATTATTATTACTATTGTCATTAATAAGAAAAATCCAAAAATATTCATATTTTATTTATTTAGTTTATTTTTCTTTACAAAAATAAGAGAACAAAAAAACCTAATAAATACTTTTCTTTAAGTTAATTATTTTTACCAACTTAACCTTAATTTTATTTTTTTAATTAATTATTTTATTTTAGTTAATTAGGTTGAAAAACCCTTTTCATGAAAAAAAAACAAATAAAAATCATATTCCTTTTCACATTTACATTCTCGTATTTTATTTGTTCATTTTGTATATTTATTCAAAATTCAATATGGTTGTAATATTATTTAGATTTAATTTCTTACAATATTCCCCATTTATAATTTGTATACCCCTCCCCTGAATGATGTAATAGCGTAGTAATTTTAAATTCCGCAATTTACCGCTTTATATACAAATGCTAGCAATTAGGGTTTTGTATGGAAAGACTAAAACCAACAAATAGCAAACCCAAATCAAAGATAAATCAAGTATGAAAATCAATCCACTTGCACACAAACACCCCTAGAGTAAGTAAACTTGGTTGCCTTACCAAATGGCCATGTTACGCATGTGATGTATCTTAGCAAAAACAAGCAAAATATAAAGATCATAGTCCCTCGATGACGCTATCTATGTTGCCTTTCAAAATGATATTAGTCCCTAAAGAAAAATGCTAAGATATCTTGCAACATTGCTAATCATGGTTATACGATGACCCACACACGTCCCTTTTACATCCAAAGATAGGTTTACTTACCAAATCAATGGTAAGATAACAATGTCAAAGGAAAAAGGAAATGAAAATGAAATACTTTTGAGTAGGTAGAATGTTCCTAGTTACTTGCTCAAATTTCAAAACAAAAACATCCTTGCTATTTTCAAAACAAACACCAACACTTTCAAAACATCTTTCAAAAACTTGAAAACATTTTCAAAGGATCGACACCTTTGTATACATTCTTACAAACGAGAATCATTACAAAGTTTGCCTAAACAATGGCTTCTTTTCAAAATACTTTCAAAAAATCACACAAAGCACATTGTCAAACAAAATCAAGTGATATAGCAAGTAACTAAGAGCCCATGGAAAACCATGGATGAAAAGGGTGCTAATACCTTCTATTTTCATAATCTACCCATCGAACTCAAGAAACAATCTCAAAGGTCTTTCCTGTGCTTTTTCACCTTTCCTTTTGGATAAAAGAAAAGTCGGTGACGACTCTTGCTAACCGTAACATTTGTGATCAAACGCAAAACACCCAAGTCATTCTCCCACTGTATCACAGAACTGGTGACTCTGCTGGGGAGAATATTCTTAAAGTGGGGTTACCTTAGGGTTATATCATATTTACTTGCTTTCATTATTTGACTTGTATTCTTTACATTATAGTTCTTTGTTTGGGTTTGAATCCTCTACCCGGATTTGGGATACCTTATAGATAAGTAGCAATATGTTGTGGAAACTGTGCGGGGTATACCGACATGGTCTAAGCAATAACTACATTAGTGCGACATATTTATGGGTACCGGTAGCCCTTGAGTAGTCAAGGAGAATACGGGGCCACTGAGTGATGTCATGAATCACTAATGAACTTTTAGAATCTTTACTTGACCAACTTGGCCTTTAGGACATAGTGAGATGACCTTCTTTGGTGCAGTATGAAGTTGGTAGATACTCGATACTACACTCTTTAAGGTTTGGTTTTTTGGGATATTTCGATCGCCATTAAAGAGGCTTGCGCTGAAACAATGCCCGAGAAAAAAAACCAGTGATATTGAGCTCCTTAGAACCCGGACACTATTACTAGGACAGTTTTGAGCCAACTAAACTTCAAGAGGGTACTTACCTATGGGACTCCATGCAAGCCTAAACCTAAGGACTTGTTTTCTTTGTTTGTATATATATATATATATATATATATATATATATATATATATATATATATATATATATATATATATATATATATATATATATATATATATATATATATATATATATATATATATATATATATATATATATATATATATATATATATATATATATATATATATATATATATATATATATATATATATATATATATATATATATATATATATATATATATATATATATATATATATATATATATATATATATATATATATATATATATACTTGTACATAACATCATAAACATCCCAACATCATACTCATATTCACTAACCATTTCAAGGATCTTGGGATTTATCTTTGTTTTATTTTGTAGGACATGGATTCTATTCGCAGGAAAACCATTCAAGTCAATCTTGTAACGATTCCTCCTCAACTTAAAGAGCTAGCATCAAGGATTCCTGAAAACTCTCCATTCACCGAAAGGCATGGTCGTCTACTAAACTTGGTTACCTCTAACACTGATGAAGACATGATGAAGGTGCTCTTCGAGTTCTTTGATCCTCTACATCATTACTTCACATTTCCCGATTATCAGCTTGTGCCAACTTTGGAAGAATTCTCCCAACTCTTGAGGATTCCCATTCTCAATCAACTACCTTTCAATGGTACGGAAAGAGATCCAAAGCCAAAGAGATTTCTCAAGCCTTACACTTGCAACCATCTGATGTCATAACTAATTGGGAAACAAGGAGTGGTGTCAAAGGTTTCTTAGCAAAGTTCTTGTTTGAGAAAGCCCAAAACAGTTGGAACTCTTTGGATTTGCAAGATTTTGAGGAAATTGTGGTTCTCCTCATCTATGGGATGGTTTTGTTTCCAAATCCTGACCAATTCGTAGATGTAAACACCGTCAAAATCTTCATGTCTCGTAACCCAGTGCCTACTTTGCTAGGAGACATCCTACATTCTTTTCACACTCGCACTATGAGGAAAAAAGGTATCCTTATGTGTTGTAATCCTCTTATGGCAAGATGGTTTATTTCGCATCTTCCCCAATCTATATTGAAGAACTAGCAAGGTTCAAGGTGGTCACATAGGTTGATGACGCTTAAACATTCAGACATTCATTGGTATTCCCGATCTATAGAGAATGTTACTATCATCGACTGTTGTGGAGAATTCCCTAATGTCCCCTTACTTGGCATTATAGGAGGTATCACCTACAACCCATGCTTAGCCTTAAGACAATTTTGTTACTCCCGAAGGGATGGCCCACATGAGATGCTCATTCAAGGTTTGGTATTTGACTACGAGAACGACGATCAAGGTCACCGCCAGAGGTTTATCAGAGCTTGGAGGATGTTGAACAAGGTAGATAGAAAGCAATTGGGGCATAAGAATTCCATCCCTCTTGAGCCTTACCTTAAATGGGTACGAGCTCGTGCTCAAAGTCTTATAATGCCTTACCCCTCGTTCTCCCGGTAATCGTAGAGCCTGTTATGGAAGGAGATGTTCCATACACTATCCCGCATCCTGACATGCCCACCTCTCTTGAAGACTTACAAAGGGATTGGATACAACTTAAGGGGGAGAGAGACACTTTCGAGGCCCAATTCTACACCAGCGAGAAGAAGGTTTTGGAACTCATTAGGCAACTTCATGAGGAGCAGAGCTTGAACGCCTACATCGCACCAAAGAGGATGCATACAACTCTTTTATCTTAAAGTTTTTGTATTTATTTGTAAGCCCAAAAGAGGCATGATGTACTCAAGCTTTAATTTATTAATATAACGTGTGTTCCTTTTTGATCTAAAGCAGATTTAAATCTCTAATTTCCTTGAAATCATTGCATACGCATTTACCATTCATCATAACATAAGCATGTTTTCTTACAACAACTCTCCTCATCTTTCTACTATTTATTGCAAGTAAGATGGATCTCGAGTAGACAGTAAAAGACCTTCAGGTGCAGAATGCTCAATTTCAACATATGTTCTTGACTCTAGCCAAAGGACAAGAGGATTTGAAAACTTTGCTGATTGAAGAAAAGAAGAAGAAAGAAACCAGTGTTCTGAATCTAGGAAGAAGGTTCCCAGGGGAAGCCAAAAGATCTTAGACTTCACAACATCATATGGTAAAAAAGACAATCAAGAGGGGAAAGGCAAGGAAGCAACTTCCCATCCAGAATTTGAAGAGGAAGAAAAAGAATATTACTCTGAAGAGCAGTATCCCCCGGCCGACGACAAATACAAACATCTGGAAGAACGTCTAAGTGCAATGGAAATTCAGAAAGTGCCCGTGATGGACTTTGAAGAGCTAGGTTTAGTGTCTGGGATTATTATTCCACCAAAATTCAAGGCACTAGCATTCTCTAAATACGACGGGGTCTCGTGTCCCAAGATGCATCTCCGATCTTATGTGAGGAAAATACAACCTCACACTGCTGACAGAGATTTGTGGGTCCACTTCTTTCAAGATAGTCTATCCGAGACTCAGCTAGATTGGTTCTATCAACTAGAGAGGGCCAATATCCATAATTGGGAAGACCTTGCCGCTGCTTTCTATAAGCAATATCAATACAACGCAGACCTTGCTCCCACCCGTACTCAACTCCAGAGTATGGCTATGGTTTTAAGTGAAGGTTTCAAAGACTACGCTAAAAAATGGAGGGACTTAGCAGGAAGAGTCTAGCCTCCCCTTTCTGAAAGAGAGTTAGTAGACTTGTTTATGGGTACCCTGTCTGGTCCTTTCTTCAATCATCTAATTGGAATCTCCTCAACAGGCTTCACTGAATTAATCTTGACCGGAGACAGAGTGGAAGCTGGAATTAAGAGTGGGAAGATTCAAAAATACGCATCCTTTGCTGCTGTAAGAAAACCATTTATCAGGAAGAAAGAAGTTGGTGTTGTATATCCTCAAAGGAATCAAGAAAGAACTTAACACCGTCCAATGGCGGGGGCTGTCATGATCCCTAAGCCTGCATCTACTCAACAAAGAAGCAACCAACCTAGAACAGAAATACCGGTAAGACAATTTACCCGGATTAATATGACACTATCTCAAGTCCTACCACATTTATTGAGATCTAATCTGGTAACTTTGAAAGAAGCTCCGAAGAATCCCAACACCATCTCTCCTCACTATCATCCTAATGCTCGTTGTGCTTACCATTCAGAAAGTCCAAGCCATGATACCAACAACTGTTGGGCTTTGAAAAACAAGGTGCAAGACCTTCTTGAAGCAAAAGAAATTTAATTTGATGCTCCTAAAAGCCCAAATGTTATCACCGCTCCAATGCCCAAGCATGGTCGTGATGTTAACGCTGTTGAAGATGATATGTTTGTTACTGCTGTTGATGAACTTGTTACTCCTCTCCTGACTGTCAAGAAGAATCTATTGAGGGCCGGTTTATTTCCGGGATGTGAAGAAAGCTGCCACCTCTGCTTATCCATACCAACTGGCTGTCATTTATTGAAAGCAGGTGTTCAACGCCTAATGGATGACAAAGAGATTTTGTTTGAAAAGACTCCTGTTCCAACCGTTTCTTTCAATGATATTTCAATAGTAACCACTTCCACCAATCCTTCCAGGGTCTCCACCAAAAGACCCGTTAGGATTACATCAGTTCCTAAAGTAGCTCCACTAATAATTACTATGCCTAGACCAATCTCGTACTCATCAGATAAAACTGTCCCATAGAATACTATGGGGGCGACGTCTACTATCACAGTGTCAAACAGGATTTCCTGGAAGACGAAGACTCAATTTTTGAGAAGGCTGATCCCGACATCAGCAACATCGCGAGAACCAGCAAGATAACCCAAAGTGGAAGAATATTATCCACAGAGATTGCTCGTCCGAAAACTGTTACTGGTCCTGTGATCATCCTTGTTTCTGTTTCTGTTGACACTACTACTATTACAATCCCTATGGTTACCCCTACTGACACTCCTGCCACCGAGTCGACCGAGACTCGGGGCAAAGGCATTCTGGTTGAGCCTGTCTAGATGAAGGAGCAATCAATATCTATCCCTGAGGCCTCCCAAAAGGAGATAAAAGAAATTATGAAAATTATAAAGAGAAGCGATTACAACGTAGTCGAACAACTAGGGAAGACTCCTTCAAAGATTTCCATGCTGGATTTATTGTTGTGCTCCGAGGCTCATGTGAAGGCCTTGGTGAAATTTCTTAAAACAGCCCATGTACCACAAGAAACCTCTGCTGATCAGTTCCAAGACTGCGTGGCCAGTCTAACCGCTGACAATGGTTTAGGCTTTTCTGATGCTGACTTGACACCTAGAGGGAGGAAGCACAACGAGGCATTGGATGTCTCTGTCGAATGCAGAGGAAAAACTTTGGCCCATGTCTTGATTGATACCAGTTCGTCTTTGAATGTGATGCCTAAGAAAGCTCTTGATAGACTTGACTGTGAAGGTTTGACCTTAAAACCCAGCAATATAGTGATAAGGGCCTTCGACAGTTCAAAGAGAATGGTGCATGGGGAGGTGTACATCCCCATAAAAGTTGGAACTCAAACCTTTGATTCAACTTTTTACGTGATGGACATTCGCCCTTCCTATTCCTGTTTATTGGGCCGACCATGGATTCACAATGCTGGTGCCGTTACCTCTACATTACATAAAATGCTGAAATATCCAACCGAGGGGAAAATCATTACTGTCCATGGAGAAGAGGAATATATGGTCAGTCACTTGAACTCCTTCAGATACGTGAAATTGGATGGCAAATTCATTGAAACTCCATTTTAGCACTTCGAGGAAGTCCCATAAGCCGTGGCAGTAACCAAGGCTGTTTCCCAAGTCCCAAAGATTACAAGACTTCCGCTAAAGATGTCTTCTATGAAAGATGCCTAGGCAGTGATCGAAGAAGGTGGGTGTACTATTTGGGGCCAACTCCCGAATATCCCATACAAATCTGACAAATTTGGTTTGGGTTTCACTTCAGGAGCCCAGCAAGTTGTACACCGTGCTCGTGTCGGGGGACCTCCCTTGAAGATCAGCAAACACAAAATCAACACAGTGGAGGATGATGATGACAGCTATGACCCGGAGGATTGGATTTCCCAACTATCAATGGAGGACTCAACAAATGGGAAGCTAACGATTTTTTCCCAATTACTTTTATCCAACAGTAATTGTCTTTAAATTTTTGTCGGACCTGTAATAATTAAATAATTCAGACTTTTAAAACCTTGTGTCTTACCCGAGGCACAACGATCCATTTGTAAGGGTTGTTACCTCATTTTCATATGTCATCAATGAATCATGGACATTTTTTCATACAAACTTTGTGCTCTTTGTCTTTATTTTTACATTTTTATTTCTTTCAAAGATAACTATACTCTTACACACACTCACATTCAAATGCAGATTTACATCCATTCGGGATCCCATGGGTAACGATTCTTCTATGGCTTTCTGTGACTCTGAAAATATAATCTACCAAGCCAAAGACGAAGGTGAGGAAGATTGTGAAGTGCCAGGGGAACTTGCCAGCTTACTACAGCAAGAAGAGAGGACCATACAACCCCATGAAGAACCAGTGGACACAATTAACCTAGGTACCGAAGAGGACAAGAAAGAAGTCAAGGTGGGTGCCAAGCTGGAACCCCGTGTCAAGAAGCGTCTAATTCAGTTGCTACATGATTATGTTGAGGTCTTTGCCTGGTCGTACGAAGACATGTCAGGACTGGATGCTGATATCATGGTACATCGTCTACCAACAAAAGAAGACTGCCCTCCGGTAAAACATAAAGTCCGTCGCATGCGACCAAACATGTCAGAGAAGATTAAGGTTGAAGTCATGAGACAATTCAATTCCAGATTCTTGGCCGTCACCTCCTATCCACAATGGGTCGCCAATGTTGTTCCAGTGCCTAAAAAGGACGGCAAAGTACATATGTGCATGGACTACAAAGATTTGAATAGGGCAAGCCCTAAGGATGATTTCCCACTTCCCCACATTGATATTTTGGTCGACAATACCGTGCAGCATAAAGTGTTCTCATTTATGGATGGTTTCTCAGGCTACAACGAGATCAAAATGGCGCCTGAGGACATGGATAAAACAAGCTTCGTCACACAATGGGGCATATTCTATTACAAGGTTATGCCATTCGGGTTGAAGAACGCTGGGGCAACTTATCAGCGTGCCATGGTAGCTCTATTTCACGACATGATACATCACGAAATATAGGTCTATATGGACGACATGATAGCTAGATCTCAAACTGAAGAGGAACATCTTGACCATTTACAGAAACTCTTTGAGAGACTAAAGAAATACAAGTTGAGGTTGAACCCGAATAAATGCACATTTGGGGTGAGGTCCGGTAAACTCCTAGGATTTGTCGTTAGCGGTAAAGGTATCGAAGTGGACCCTTCCAAGGTGAAATCGATACAAGAATTTCCTGCTCCTCGTGCCAAGAAGGAAGTCAGAGGATTCTTGGGACGTTTAAACTACATTGCCAGATTCATTTATCACCTAACAGCTACTTGTGAACCAATCTTCAAATTACTGAAGAAAGATCAAGTAGTCAAATGGAATGATGAGTGCCAAGCTGCCTTCGACAAGATCAAAGAATACCTACAAGAACCTCCTGTTTTGATGCCTCAAGTCAAGGGAAGACCCTTGATCATGTATCTAACTGTCTTGGAAAATTCAATGGGGTGTGTGCTGGGGCAGCATGACGAGTCTGGCCAAAAAGAGCATGCTATTTATTACCTGAGAAAAAAGTTTACCGATTGTGAAACAAGATATTCACTGCTAGAGAAACTTGATGTGCTCTGGCATGGGCTGTTCGCCGGCTAAGACAGTATATGCTGACCCATACTACCTTATTGATATCCAAGATGGATCAAATAAAATACATATTCGAGAAGCCGACCCTCTCTGGGAGAATAGCGAGATGGCAGATGATCCTGACGGAATATGACATTCAGTACACTACCCAAAAGCAATAAAGGGCCGTGTGCTAGCCGATCACCTTGCTTATCAAGCTGCGGATGACTACCAGTCCATGAAGTTCGAATTCCAGGATGAAGACATCATGATGGTAAAAAACTGTGAAGAATCCAGACCATATGACGGACCTGAACAAGGATCCCGATGGACCCTGGTTTTTGATGGGGCATCCAACGCACTCGGCAATGGCATTGGTGCTGTACTCATATCTCCTGAAGGATATCACACTCCCTTCACTACAAGACTCTGTTTCAACTATACAAATAACATGGCAGAGTACAAAGCATGCATTTTTAGCTTCAAAGTTGCCATAGATTTGGGGATCAAGTCCTTAAGTGTATTCAGAGATTCAGCCTTAGTCATCAGCCAGATCAAAAGAGAATGGGACACAAAGCACCCTAACCTTATCCCCTACAAAGAACATGTGTTGACATTAATTCCACATTTTGAGAAGATTACCCTTCGAGCATTTCCTGCGAGAAGAAAATCAACTAGCAGATGTGCTAGCCACAATGTCATCCATGTTTAAATTCAAATGGGATAACAAGGCTCCCCAGATCACCATTGAACGAATGGATGAACCAGCTCACTGTCACGAGATCAATATTGAATAAGTAGTGGACCGACCTTGGTTCCACGAAGTCAAGAGGTATCTTGAGGCCCAAGAGTATCCAAAAGAAGCTTCAGTCAATGATAAGAAGTTCTTAAGGAGATTCTCTGCTAAGTTCTTCCTTAGTAATGGCATTCTCTACAAGCGCAACCATGACTCTGATTTGCTTCGTTGCGTAGACAAGGCTGAGGCAGAAAAGATCATGGATGATCTACATGAAGGCACTTTTGGCACCCATTCCAGTGGGCATACGATGGCAAAGAAGATCCTACGGGCAGGTTATTATTGGTCTACCATGGAAGTATATTACTATCAACATTCACAAACCTGTCATAAGTGTAAGATCTATGCTGACAAAGTGCATGTACCTCCGGTTCCTCTGAATGTTCTGACTGCTCCCTGGCCATTCGCGATGTGGGGCATCGATATGATTGGAGAAATCAAACCTATGACTTCTAATGGGCATCACTTCATATTAGTGGCCATTGACTACTTCACAAAGTGGGTTGAGGCAGCTTCTTTCGCTTCTGTAACCAAGAATGTTGTCGCCCGATTCATCAAACAAAATCTCATCTGTCGGTACGATATCCCGGAGAGGGTCATCACAGACAATGGTACGAATCTCAATAATACTATGATCACCGCACTGTGCGTGCAATTCAAGATCCAACACCATAATTCTTCTCCTTACCGGCCAAAGATGAATGGTGTTGTCAAAGACACAAATAAGAACATCAAAAAGATCATACAGAAAATTACAGTAACCTATAAGGATTGGCATGAGATGCTACCATTCTCTCTCCACGGTTACTGTACCACGACGTGCACATCAATCGGGGCAACACCTTACTCTCTGGTATACGGCATAGAGGTTGTCTTTCCTATTGAGGTCCAGATCCCTTCTCTGAGAATCATGAAGGATGCAGGGTTGAATGAAGAAGATTGGATCCAAACTCGACTTGATCAACTGAACTTGATTGATGAGAAAAGACTTATTGCTGTCTGTCATGGTCAAATGTATCAAAAATGAATGATCAAGGCTTTCAACAAAAAGGTCAGACACCAAGTGTATCAAGTCGGGGATCTGGTGATAAAGCGCATAATACTGCCGCAGGGTGATCCTAGGGGCAAATGGACTCTTACATATGAAGGACCGTTTGTGATCAGAAGCATATTCTCTGGTGGAGCAATGATCTTAACCACTATGGATGGCGACGACCTTCCACACCCTGTGAACGCAGATATAGTCAAAAGATAATACGCATAAGAGACCCGCTAGGTTGACACACCTAGGCAAAACAAGGGCATCCCGACAAACTAAAAAGGTTCGGGCAAAAATTAGGTATAAAACAAAAAAAACGCTACACCCGGCAAGTTGAAAACCCGAAAGGGCGACTTGGGAAAAAAAGGGTATCCCGGTGGACTGAAAACCCGAAAGGGAGGTGTTGTACCCCAAAATTTTCCCTCTTATTTTATCAAGATTCTCCTCACAAGACTCTTTGGACTCAAGACCAGATTAGGGTTTGCTCAGCTCAAGACATCTCTTTGCACTGATGACCTAAAATTAGGGTTTGAGTTTGCACAAGGATTTTTGGACTTCCAATGCCTCATGTAACTTTCATACTTCATGTTGGACTCCTAAGATTTCTCATATCAAGTTTCAAGCCTTGAATCACATTTTTGACTAGTCAATTGGACAGTTGACCTAAAAATCAGCTGTATTGGGGAAAAAGTCAACCATGGCCAATTTACAGTCAAACTTCATAATTTTTTATTCACATCAACATTATGGACTCATATGAACCATTTTATCAAGTTTGGACCATATCTCCTCAAGAAATTTGAACAGATCATCAAAAGGGCAAAATGGTCAAAATTAGGGTTTTGACTGTACAATGGCAATTTCTGATTTTTCACCTAGCCAATGGAAAATTGGGTTCAGGCATGGTTTCAAGGACTCAATGGCATCATCTTTACCTAATCACAAGGTTCAAAAGATCTCAAATGCATTGGATTGACAGATGAATTTTCCAATCAACTGTACACTAAAAAGTCAAACTTTGACTTTTTGGTCAAAATCAAGTACCAAAGGTCGTTTTTCATCAAGATGTGTCAAAGCATGAAACTTGTTCATCAAGAAACTTGAATTTGGAAATTAGGGTTTAAAATTGAAAAATTTCATAACTTAGAAATTTTCTAAGTGTTGAAAATTTCTTAATTTTTCCCAACTTTTCCCAACTTTTCACCATGATGCAATTGGATTAAAAGAAAACTTCCAACATGAAATTTGTAGTCCTCCACAAAATCTACAACTTTGATTCACAAAGTTTTACCAAAATATGCTTGGATCTCAAGTTATGATTTTGTGAATAAGGGTCCATATACTTTTTAACTTAGTGAAATTTTGCCCTAGTTTAGGCAGATTTTTGACCTAACTTCATGGCAACTTTTCACCTAGTTTCAAGAGGAATCTAAAAATTCATTTCAAATATGGATTTTAGAGCATGTTACAAGCTTTCCAAAATGTCCAAGAACTCTCCATGATCATTTATGGTTAGGGAGAATCGAAGGAATGAAAATGGAAAATCATCACTTTTGTCCAAGGCATTTTTCACATTGGTTCAAGTTGCAAATCAGTTTGAATCATGCTTGTACTTGTTTTACAGGTCTTAATCCTTTCCACACTCCTTAATTTAATGCAAATACATTGGACAAAGGCTTTGTTCTGAGCTATGGAGCATTGCACAAGGAATTATTCCAAAAATGGCATAAAGGTTACAATGCTACTTTGATAAAGTTCACTTTTAGCAACTTTGTTTATCTTGAGCCATGGACCTAACCTCTTGCTGCAAACAAAGTCCACAAATATCAGGCAATGTTCACCAACTATGTGCAGCTAAGGAGCTAGCCTGTACAGGCTTTGAGCTTTGTCATTTCAAATTTTCTTCGAAAGCAAGTAAACTTGCAAAAGTCAGCATAACTTGTGCATCTGATAAGAACAAGTCTAAGCATCATTTGAACCAACTTCAGCATATTGTAACAAGCCAATACACGAGCTCATAGCATTGCAAACACCCTAAAACACCAAAATCACCATTTCTGCGCAAAACAGGGCAACCTCTGCAGATCACTAGCCAAAACAAATTTCACTCGTGCGTTTTTTGTTTCAAGGCTTCAAACACATTCCATACATCACACCTAAGCTGTCCAGACCTTTCTCAAGCAACTGTAACCTCATTTTCACACTTCACCATTTTCAATTTCTGAGTTTGCAGGTTGGCTTCTACAAGGAGATTCAAGCCATTTCAAAGCAAGCTGAGCATTGGGAAAGGGTGAGGGAACTTCAAGCAAGCTCACAAGTACTTCAGGACTCACTCAAAGTTGCTACATTGCCATAACCAAACTCAATTGAACAAGGTAATTTTCAAAGTTCTATCTCCTTATTTAGGCATCATTAGGCTTAGGTCTGTGAAGCAAAAATGTAGTCCTTAATATGCTTGAGCCGTACATATGCATAGTTCTTATTTATATTAACTGAGCTAGGAGAATTTGGATGATGAACATGCTGAAAATTTTAGGTCAGAAATTAGGGGTGACAAAATTCTTCTTGATTTTGAGAGTTAGGTCAAGTTCTTTATATCATTAGAATCGTGTGATGATGAGCTACATTTTTCATGTTATACATTTTTGATTTTATGCAAAGAATAGCAAGAACAAGTTTGAGCTAAACCAGGGCGTGCGCGTGTTTGTTCAAAGGTCAGGGATGAAGTGAAGTGGGCCTGGCGCTCTGGGCTTGGTTCTATTTGCACCCCCATTTTGTTATTTGCACCCCCTTGGCCCATTCTCCATATTTTACATATTTTCCATTTCTTTTCATATTTTCTGACTTTATTTATTTTTTCTAAATATTTAAAATCACAAAAAATATTCTTTTAATTTTTCACATTTTATTTTATTATTTTTATTATTTTCTTGGCATAAAAATAGTTTGTTAAATAGAATATACTTTATTTTCTTAAATAAAATTGTAAATAATATTAAAATACTTAAATATTTTATTTTATTATATTATACATATAAAATATTATTTTCTCACATATTTTAATTTTTAAAATTTTTGTACATATTATTATTATTTTTCTTGAATAAAAAAATAAATAATATAAAGCATATTTTCTTTAAAACAAAATTAGGGTTTTCACCCTTTCAAAAATAATCATTTTATTTTCTTATTTTTTTAAGACTTAAATAAATTTATTTTCACATACATAAAAATAAATACAAAAACATTTTGCATATTTATAATTTATTCTATATTTAAATACTTGTTTATTTATTCATTGTTGTATAAATTCAATTGGGTTGTAATAGCTTTAGGGTTTTATTTTGAGCAATATCCCCCTATTCAAACTTGTACCCCCTACCCATAATATTGTTGTAATAGTTTAGACTTACTTTACGCATTTATTGCTTTTATATGCCATGATAGTAAATTAGGGTTTTGTATGCAAAAGACCAAAAATCAAACAAATAGCATGACTTAATACAAGACAAAATGCATGAAAAATGACAACACATCTCACACAAGCACCCCTAGGGTTTCATCCACTTTGTTGCCTTAAAATGGCCATGGTATGCATGCTAGGTATCTTGGCAAAACAGAATCAATTAAAACAAAAGATCATAGTCCCCCGATGACGCTATCTTGGTTGCCTAAACAAAAATGATCTAGTCCCTCAAAAACTTGCTAATATACTTGGCACCATTGCTATCATGGTCATACGATGACCCACGCCCGTCCCGTTTAACATCCAAAGATAGGGTTGTTTACCAAATACAATGGTAAAACAACAATGTCAAAGGGTTAAAAATGTACAAGAAAGAATTTTGAGTAGGTAGATAAGCTTCTAGTTACTTGATCAAATTTGCAAACCATCCTTGCTATTTTCAAACAAACACACACAATTTCCAAACAATTTCCAAACAACTTTCAAAACATTGAAACATTTTTCAAAAGACAAACATCTTTGTATACATTCTTACGAACGAGAATCATTACAAAGATTGCCAA
This sequence comes from Vicia faba, assembly GCA_948472305.1. Classification (NCBI taxonomy): domain Eukaryota; kingdom Viridiplantae; phylum Streptophyta; class Magnoliopsida; order Fabales; family Fabaceae; genus Vicia; species Vicia faba. The sequence goes on from OX451737.1 coordinate 219,279,475, forward strand.
AACGATGGCCTCTTTTCAAAATACTTTCAAAACCACACAAAGCACCATTTCAAACAATTGAAAAGCAAAAGCAAGTGATATAAACAAGTAACTAAGAGCCCATGGAAAACCATGGATGAAAAGGGTGCTAGCACCTTCCCTTTTCATAATCTACCCCCCGAACTCAAGAAAACATCTCAAAGGTCTTTCCTGTGCTTTTTGACCTTTCCGTTGGATAAAATAAAAAGTCGGTGGCGACTCTTGCTAAACCGAAACATTTGCGAACACAAATGCAAAACCTCAAGTCAGTTCTCCCACCGTATCACAGGAGGTCCAGGCAAAAGTTAGGGAATTAAAGCATACGACTATGTTCCGTTGGATCACCTTACAGATAACCTTTAGCTTCGACTGACAAACTCAGCGGTTCTGATCAATCCAATCAACTCCTGACATGGCAACAAATGGACAAGATGCTCAGAGACACAAAGGTTATAGCAGAATGGGAACCCCGTGAGATTATTGCACACAAGTATCTTTTCTTTGTATCAAATTTTCATTTTTTACGACGACATTCTCTTACTAGAATGTTCATCTCATTGTACAAAGAGTACTTATTCAAGTTAATACAAAGATACCCCTTTGAAAGTGCAAAGCTATCCTTTTTTTTATTTCTGTTGCTTTGTTTATAAAAACGTCCAATGATTTATTTTGAACATATGCATTTGAACGTAACTACTGTTTACAAATGAAAAAAAAGGAACAGAAAATAGAAAGACAATCACTAATGGCTTTAAGAAATAGGATAATATCTTTATACCATTCCATAAAATCCCCCACAGTGTGCAGCTTAATGATATCAAGCACTCTCGCATCCCCAGCAGAACAAAACTTCCAGTTATCACTCCCCGGTAGAAGTCGTCTGACTTCTCAGGATTCCCCAACAGGATTTCACAACCAATACACGACATTTTCCTTACAACATAGTTTATTTCTATAACAAATAGAAACTCATCAACTCATCAGCGCTTCAAAACATAAAGACTTACACTCCACTTCCCTAACAACAATCAAGGATTTAGTTTCCCTAATCCAACAGTATTACAACAGATTAGCTTACATGCCCATACATCACATCCATACGTCATAACATTGATAACACAAATACATAAAACATAATCTCATTCATTTTTTTAGAACATCATTGAATAATACATTTCATACATCATGACATTGCATACAACTAATCTTTCATCTCTTCAGGAAAGATCAGTCAGCAGATGGCTATCATCAACAATTTGCAAAAGGTCAGAGGTTAATACCTGAAACAAGCCAGGACAATCATCTACACAACCAACTGAAGCAATCCTGCACGAGTTTCTTCTCATTCAGCTTTCAGATACAGTTCAGATACGCTCCAGATATGGACGCCATTCTGATACTCATTCAGATTCAATTTTCAGATACAATTCAGATACGCTCCAGATACGGATGCCATTATGATACTCATTCAGATTCAGCTTTCAGATAAAGTTCGTATATGCTCTAGATACGGATTCCATTCTGATACTCATTCAGATTCACCTTTCAGATACGCTCCAGATACGAATGCCATCCTGATACTCATTCAGATTCAGCTTTCAGATACAGTTCAGATATGCTCCAGATACCGGCGCCATTCTGATACTCATTCAGATTCAGCTCTCAGATACAATTCAGATACGATCCAGACACGGATGTCATTCTGATACTCATTCAGATTCAGCTTTTAGATAAAGATCAGATATGCTCCAGATACAGATGCCATTCTGATATTCATTCAGATTCAACTTTCAGATACAGTTCAGATATGATCCAGATTCGGATGTCATTCTGTCACTCATTCAAATATAGTCTAGATACGAGTAAAATACAATCCATTTATGGATATTATTCTAGTACTCAACCCAACACATTCACTATTTCAGTATAAATCAACCAGAGATTTATTCTGACACTTCTCCCATTCCTGCCAACAATCATTTTTGGATGGCATCTGTAAGACCATCTCCAACGAATTTTCACTATCTCTATAAATGGCATCTTTAAGCCCATTCCCTACACCATCAACCATCACATCCTCAAGTGCAATTTTCTGGGCACTCTAGTGTCCAATCATCTTCCACCTTCAAGTCATGAATGGCGGATTTGCCAATCTAACTCTTCAGGTTAAAGAAGATTGAACAGGGGCAGCTGTTGTACCCCAAAATTTTCCCTCTCACTTATCAAATATTTTCTCACAAGATCTCCTTTGGTTCAAGACTGCACAAGGTTTGATCAGCTCAAGACACCTCCTTAAGCACTGGTGACTAAAATTAGGGTTTGAGATTGCACAAGTATAATTGAATTTTCAATGCTTCATATGAATTTAATGGACCATTATAGACCCCCAAGATTACTCATGTCAAGTTTCAAGCCTTGAATCACATTTTTGCTCAGTCAATTGAGCAGTTGACCTAAAAATCAATTGTATTGGGGAAAAAGTCAACTGTGGTCAATTTACAGTCAAACTTCATAATTTTTGATCCACATCAACATTATAAACTCATATATATATATATATATATCATTTTATCAATTTTGGACCATAATTCCTCAAGAAATTTGATCAAATCATCAAAAGGGCAAAATGGTCAAAATTAGGGTTTTGATTGAGAAAAGGCAATTTCTGATTTTTGACATAGAAAATGGTTAATTGGTTTGAGGCATGATCTTAAGAGTTAAATTTCACCATTTTGACCTAATGGAATGACTCAAAACATTGCTCAAGATCAATTGGATTGATAGTGAATTTTCAGTCAACTGATTAAAAGTCAATTGTATACTGAAAAGTCAAACTTTGACTTTTTGGTCAAAATCAAGTGTCAAAGATCACAATTCATCAAAACATGTACAAATATGAATCTTATTCATCAAGAAATCCCAAAGTCAAGATTTCATTTTGAAAAGTGAAAGTTTTCAAACTTAGAAATTTTTCTAAGTGTTGAAAACTTCATGTTTTTTCACAACTTTGAGCAAAATTTTCACCATGATGCAAGATGATTCAAAAGAAACTTTAAACATGAAATTTGAAGATCTCCATGAGATATACAACATTGCTTTACATAACTTCTACTAAAAGTTCTTGGATCTCAAGTTATTAATTCATGAAGTCATAGTCTTGAAACTAAACACTTAGTGAAATTTTGAACATTTTTGGTCAGGATTTTGACCTAACTTCTGACCCAAGTTTCACCTAGTTCCAAGGGGAATTTTCGAAAGTGATTCAAAGAGGGGTTGTAGAGCACATTACAAGCCTTCCAAAATGTCTAAGAACTCCTTGAGAGCTAATGCTGTCGTCGCATACATAACATATCAAGTTGGGAGCTAATGCTCGATAAGTTGGCATGGATTGGCAAGATTTGAAGTTGAATGCTTATTCATTATTTATGCCTCTATTAATCGAAAGATTATTAAGTTGAAAGTTTTGCTCCGTTGGTACCACATGCATTTGCATCGTAACAAGTCACATTTCATGTTGTATCTTGAGTTGTTGTGATGATGAATTAGTTGTGATATTATGTTGATAACTTGGTTGTGTTGTACCCCAAAATTTTCCCTCTCACTTATCAAATACTTTCTCACAAAGATCTCTCTCGGTTCAAGACTGCACTAGGATTGATCAACTAAAAATACCTCCTTAAGCACTAATGACCAAAATTAGGGTTTGAGATTGCACAAGGATATTTGAAATTTCAATGCTCCATATGAATTTCATGGATCATTATGGGCCCCCAAGATTACTCATGTCAAGTTTTAAGCCTTGGATCACACTTTTGATCAGTCAATTGAGCAGTTGACCTAAAAATCAACTGTATTGGGGAAAAAGTCAACTATGGCCAATTTATAGTCAAACTTCATAATTTTTTATCCGCATTAACTTTATAAACTCATATGTATCATTTGATCAAGTTTGGACCATAATTACTCAAGAAATTTGATCAAATCATCAAAGGGGCAAAATGGTCAAAATTAGGGTTTTGATTGAGAAGAGGCAATTTCTGATTTTTGACCTAGAAAATAATCAATTGGCTTGAAGCATGATCTCAAGAGTTAAATTGCACCATTTTGACCTAATGGCATGACCTAAAACATTGCTCAAGATCAATTGGATTGATAGTGAATTTTCAGTCAATTGATCAAAAGTCAATTGTACACTGAAAAGTCAAACTTTGACTTTTTGGTCAAAATCCAATGTCAAAGATCACAATTCACCAAAACATGTCAAAATATGAAACTTATTCATCAAGAAATCAAAAAGTCAAGATTTCATTTTGAAAAGTCAAAGTTTTCTAACTTAGAAATTTCTCTAAGTGTTTAAAACTTCATGTTTTTCATAACTTTGAGCCAATTTTTCACCATGATGCAAGATGATTCAAAAGAATATTTCAACATGAAAGTTGTAGATCTCCATGATAACTACAACATTTCTTTACACAACTTCTTCTAAAAATACTTGGATCTCAAGTTATTAATTCATAAAGTCATGGTCTTGAAATTGAACACTTAGTGAAATTTTACCCTAGTTTTAGTCAGGATTTTGACCTAACTTCATGTCACTTTTTCATATAGTTCCAAGGGGAATTTTCAAAAGTGATTCAAAGATGTGTTGTAGAGAACATTACAATATTTTCAAAATGTCCAAGAACTCCTTGAGATTATTTGTGAGCAAGGAGAATCGAAGAGATAAAGTTAGGGTTTTCAAACTTAAATTACAAGCCATTTCATGATGAACAAAAATTCAAATCCAAGCCTAGGCTGCATAATCTTTGCTTTGCAGGCCTCAAAATTGTTTGTCACTCCATAATTAAATGTTTACACAGTTGATAGAGCTTTAATCCAAGAACTTAAGCCTTTATCCAAGTTACATTTCCATTTATGGCACAAAGTTGCCATTTCCATTTTGATAAAGCATCACTTTTGCAATTGTCAACTCCTTGAGCTTTGTACTTGTTCTTTATGCACACACAACCCCTATAAACCAAAAGCAATGTGTCTAAAGCCTCTTTGAACTCAGAACATGCTTGTACAACACTTTGAGATTTGTCTTCTCACTTTTCTTCAAAAGCAAGTCATAGAGCCGAAAGGCTAGAACTCAGAAACCTTGAGTGAATTTGATCTCTAACCTTTTCCATACATATACACAAGTCTATTGCAGCATAACACACGAATGCTAAGACTCCAAAACACTCCCAAGTACTCTGCAACTCAGAATCTGCCTTAACTTGACAGTTTTGAACCTCACATAGCCATCTCCAAATCCACTCGTGCGTATTGATTTTTAACCATCCAAACACTTAACATACAACATATCAGAGTGATCTAGACCCATGCTTATTGACTGTAACTCCTCCATCACCATCCACCATTTCCAAATTTGAAGCTTGCAACTTGACTTGAGTTGGGAGTTTCAGCCATCCTCAAAGCAAAGTAGGAGTTGCAACACACTCAAGGAGGTCCAGGCAAGCTACAGAAATCATCAGGCCATCAGAAAGGTTTCTCAAACTCCATACATGACTCCAGCTGCAAGAGGTAAGTTTTCAAACTTCTATCTCCTCATACATGCATCATTTGATTTCGATTTTTGAAGATAAAATGTAGATGCCATTGCTACGAAGCTGTACATATCCATAGTTTTCATTTATATGGCCTGGGCTTAGAGAATTTTAGAGTTGAAGTTTTCTGAAATTTTTAGGTTTTAAATTAGGGCCAAAAAAATTCTCATTTATCTTTTACTGTTAGCTTAAGTTATTTACATGGTTGGATTCGTGGAAAGAAATGCCACAACTTTCATGTTTGAACTTTTCATTTTTGTTGAGAGATGAAGAAGTTACAGATCCTTTGGCTGGAGGTAGAAGATGAAGTGTAATCAAGGCACATTTTGTGTTATGTATTTATCCTTTCACACAAGTTAACGGATATATCACCACCCCAGTGGTTAAAGCGTGCACCTGTCACCCTTAGGTCCTGGGTTCAAGCCCCAGCGTGACCTTTTGTTATTTTTCACTATATTTTGACATTTTTGAGTTTTTTTTGCAGCGCCTGGGCCTTTGTGCTGGGCCTCCCATTTTTGCTGACTCCTAACTTTGATTTACTTCAGCACCCCCTGGCCCATTTTTTTAATTATTTCATTTTTCTGTTTTTTTTAATTATTTTATCATATTTTAGTTTGTTTATTGTTTTTATTATTTATTATTATTATTATTATTATTATTTTTATTGATAAAAATCCAAAAAATATTTTATTTATTATTCATACTTATATATTTTATTTTCTCTATAAAACAAAAAGATAAAAAACATTTTCTTAAAACAAATTAATTTTTTTTCTTAAATAATTAATCTTTAGACTTAGGTTAAATTAGTATATTATTTTATTTTCTAGTTAAATTAATTTAGAATTTAGGTTTATTTTAATTAATTAATATTCATATTATTTTTATTAAGTTAAAACCTTTTCATAAATAAAACCCTAAAATACATTTTTAACTTAATTTCCTTCTTAATTAGTTTATGTTTAATTTTTTGCTCATTAATCATTTTCTTTAATTAGGTCAAGACAAAACCCCTTTCATAAAAAACAACAAAAATCATTTCTTTTTCCATTTATATTCTTGCATTTTATTTTCAATTTTATACAATATTCAATATGGTTGTAATAGATAATTAGGTTTAATTTTCTTGCAATCCCCATTTGTAAATTTGTACACCCTCTTCCCTAATGATGTAATAGCGTAGTAATTTTTACTTTTCGCAATTTATCGCTTTATATAAATGCTAGTAATTAGGGTTTGTATGAGAAGATAAAATCAACAATTAGCAAACCCTAATCAAAGACTAAACAAAGCATGAAAATCAATACACTTGTACACAAGCACCCCCTAGGGTAAATCCACTTGGTTGCCTTACAAAAATGACCATATTACGCATGTGAGGTATCTTAGCAAAGACAAGAAAAATCCAAGATCATAGCCCCTCGATGACGCTATCAAAAGTTTCCTTTCAAAATGATCGTAGTCCCTAAGGAAAAGTGCTAAGATACCTTGCAACATTGCTAATCATGGTTATACGATGACCCACGCCCATCCCGTTTACGTCCAAAGATAGGGTTACTTACCAAATCAATGGTAAGATAACAATGTCAAAGAAAAGAGAAAATGAACATGAAAGACTTTTGAGTAGGTAGAATGTTCCTAGTTACTTGCTCACTTTCAAAACAAAACATCCTTGCTATTTTTCAAAACAAACACCTACACTTTCAAAACATCTTACAAAATACTTTAAAAAAGTTTGCCTAAACGATGACACCTTTTCAAAATACTTTAAAAAAACCACACAAAGCACATTGTCAAACAAAACAAGTGATCTAGCAAGTAACTAAGAGTCCATGGAAAACCATAGATGAAAAGGGTGCTAATACCTTACCTTTTCATAATATACCCCAAAAACTCAAGAAATAATCTCAAAGGTCTTTCCTGTGCTTTTTCACCTTTCCTTTTGGATAAAAGAAAAGTCGGTAGCGACTCTTGCTAAATCGTAACATTTGCGATAAAACGCAACACACCCAAGTCAGCTCTTCCACCGTATCACAGAACTGGCGACTCTGCTGGGGAAAAACTTAAAAGTGAGGTTAGATCACATTTACTTGTTTTCATTTCTTGACTTGTATGCTTTATATTTTGGTTCTTTGTTTGGGTTTGAATCCTCTACCCGGATTTGGGATGCCTTATAGGTAAGTAGCAATACATTGTGGAAACTGTGCGGGGTATACCGACATGGTCAAAGCAATAGCTACATTAGTGCAACATATTTGTGGGTACCGGTAGCCCTTGAGTAGTCAAGGAGAATACGGGGCCGCTGAGTGATGTCATGAAACACTAATGAACTTTTAGAACCTTTACTTGACCAACTTGGTCATTAGGACGTAGTGAGATGATCGGATTTGGTGCAATCTGAAGTTGGTAGATACTCGATATTACACTCATTGAGGTTTGGTTTTTTGGTATATTTCGGTCGCCATTAAAGAGGCTTATGCTGAAACAATGACCAAAGAAACAAATCAGTGATATTGATCTCCTTAGAACCCGATTACTATTACTAAGATAGGTTTGAGCCAACTAAACTTCAAGAGGGTACTTACCTATGAGACTCCATGCAAGCCTAAACCTAAGGACTTGTTTTATTTGTTTGTATATATATACTTGTACATAACATCATGAACATCATAACATCATACTCACATTCACTAACCATTTTAAGGATCTTGGGATTTATCTTTGTTCTGTTTTGTAGGACATGGATTCTATTCGCAGGAAAACCATTCAAGTCAATCTTGTAAGGATCCATCCTCAACTTAAAGAGCTAACATCAAGGATTCTTGAAAATTCTCCATTTACCGAAAGACATGGCCGCCTACTAAACTTGGTCACCTCTAACACTGATGAAGACATGATGAAGGTGCTCTTTCACTTCTTTGATCCCTTACACCATTGCTTCACATTTCCCGATTATCAACTTATGCCGACTTTGGAAGAATTCTACCAACTCTTGAGGATTCCCATTCTCAATCAACTACCTTTTAACGGTACAGAAAGAGATCCAAAGCCAGAAGAGATTGCTCAAGCTCTACACTTGCAACCATCTGATATGACAACTAATTGGGAAACCAGGAGTGGTGTCGAAGGTTTCCTAGCAAAGTTCTTGTTTGAGAAAGCCCAAAACTGTTGGAACTCTTTGGATTTGAAATATTTTGAGGAAGTTGTGGCTCTCCTCATCTATGGGATGGTTTTGTTCCCAAATCCTGACCAACTCATAGATGTGAACACCGTCAAAATCTTCATGTCTCGTAACCCGATGCCTACTTTGCTAGGAGACATCCTACATTCCTTTCACACTCGTACTATGAGGAAAAGATGTATCCTTATGTGTTATACTCCTCTCTTGCCAAGATGGTTTATTTCTCATCTTCCCCAATATGTATTGAAGAACAAGAAAGGTTCAAGGTTGTCCCATAGGTTGATGACGCTCAAACATTCAGACATTCATAGGTGTTCCCGATCCATAGAAAATGTTACTATTATCGACCATTATGAAGAATTCCTTAATGTCCCTTTACTTGGAATTATAGGAGTTATCACCTACAACCTCTTCTTAGCCTTAAGACAGTTTGGTTATGCCCGAAGGGATAGCCCACATGAGATACTCATTCAAGGTTTGGTATTTAACTACAAGAACGACGATCAAGGTCATCTCCATAGATTTATCCGAGCTTGGAGGATGTTGAAAAAGTTAAATAGCAAGACTTTAGGGCAAGATGCCATCCCTCTTGAGCCTTACCTCAAATGGGTACGAGCTCGTACTCAAAGTCTTATGATGCCTTATCCCTCCATTTTCCCGGTAATCATAGAGCCTGTTGTGGAAGGAGATGTTCTGTATACTATCCAGCATCCTGACATGCCCACCTCTCTTGAATACTTACAAAGGGATTGGATACAACTTAAGGGGGAGAGAGACCATTTCGAAGCCTAATTCTATGCCAGCGAGGATGCGTACATCGCACCAAAGAGGATGCGTACAACTTTTTTATCTTAAAGTTTTTGTACTTCTTTGTAAGCCCAAAAGAGGCATGATTTACTCGAGCTCTGATTTTTTAATATGACGTGTGTTCTATTTTTGGTCTAAAGCAATTTTAAATCTCTAAGTTCCTTGAAATCATTGCATATGCATTTACCATTCATCATAACATAAGTAGGTTTCTTACGACAAGTCTCCTCATCTTTCTACTGTTTATTTTAGTAAGATGGATCTCGAGCAGACAATAAAGGACCTCCAAGCACAAAATGCTCAATTTCAACAATTGTTCTTAACTCTAGCAAAAGGGCAAGAAGATATGCAAACCTTGCTGATTGAAGAAAATAAATTAACAGGAGTTCTGAATATGGGAAGAAGATTCTAAGGACAAGCAAGAAGGACCCTAGATTTTGCAATGTCATCTGGTGAAAAAGACAATCAAGATGGGAAAGGCAAAGAAGCAGTTGTCCAGCAAGAGTCTGAAGAAGAAGAAGAAGAGGATTACTCGGAAGAGCAGTATCCCCCGGTCGACGACAAGTACAAGCATCTGGAAGAACGACTAAGCGTAATGGAAATCCAGAAAGTACCTGGGCTATACTTTGAGGAGCTAGGCTTGGTGTTTGGGATTATCATTCCACCAAAATTCAAGGCGCCGATATTTGCTAAATACGACGGAGTTTCGTTCCCCAAAATGTATCTTTGATCCTATGTGAGGAAGATACAGCCTCACACTACGGAGATAGATTTATGAGTCCACTTTTTCCAAGACAGTCTATCTGGAACTCAACTTGATTGGTTCTATCAACTAGAAAGGGCCAACATCCACAATTGGGAAGACCATGTCGCTGCCTTCTATAAAAAATATCAGTACAACACGGACCTTGCTCCTACCCGTACTTAACTCCAAAGTATGGCCATGGCTTCAAATGAAGGTTTCAAAGACTACGCTCAGAAATGGAAGGACTTAGCAGGAAGATTCCAACCTCCCCTTTCCGAAAGAGAACTAGTAGACATGTTTTTGGGTACCCTGTCCGGTCCTTTCTTTAATCATTTAATTGGAAGCTCCTCAACAGGCTTCACAGAATTAATCCTGACCGAAGAAAGGGTGGAAGCTGGGATTAAGAGTGGGAAGATCTAGAAAGATTCATCCTCCGCAGCTGTAAGAAAACCATTTATAGGTAAGAAAGAGGTTGGTGCTGTGTATCCTCAAAGGAACCAAGAAAGAACTGAACACCGTCCAATGGTGGGGGCTGTCATGATCCCTAAGCCTGTGTGTTGTACCCCAAAATTTGCCCTCCCATATTCTTCAAGATTTGCAAAGAGCAAGCTTCAAAATCTCCCAAAGGTTGCACAGTCCAATGGCCTCCTAACAGTCAAAAACTAGGGTTATGGTTCTGGAAAAGAAGTTGAAGTTTTCAAGGGTCCAATAAAGTCCCACATGCCTACAAACATTGTCAAGCATCCCCATGTCAAGTGTCAAGACTTACAGCACAAAATTGCACAGTCAAAAAACCTAATTGCTCAACAGTCAACTGTAGGGGCAAAATGGTCATTTGACAGTCAAAAGTCCAAATTTTTGGTCAACATCTTATTTTGAAGCCACAAACATCATTTGATCAATTCTTGATCATGATTCTCAAGGTATGGCTCAAAAAGTCTCAAGATGCAAAAGTTTCCATATTTGGACAATTGAAAAAGTCAACTGTAACTTGACCAAGGCATAACTTCCACATGGTTTATCAGAAAAATTCCATCCAAAGCTCATTTTGAAGAGAAAGACATTTCCTACAACTCCTCTTCACACTTCAAGTCCAAGAAATGCTCTCACAAAAAGTTATCAATCTCAACATTATAGGTCATTTTCAAAAGTCAACAAAAAGGCACTTTAAGTCAAAGACCATAACTTGAGATTGGTAAATCAAAATGACATGGGACCAAAGGCATTGGTTAGAGGACTTCAAGACCTTTCCAAAATGTCAAAGAACATGATCAAAGCTTAAATATTGAGCAAGATATGCCTTGTGGAAGTTGGGAAATGTTTGGGAATTTTGAAAAGTCAACTTTGCTTCAAATGCCTTAAAATTGCTAATGGGCCACAATTTCTTCCAAGAATCATTATCCAAAAGTTATGCACGACCCATTGACCCAAAGGGGAGTTGTTTCATCATTTTTTATTATTTATTTGAATTTTTATCACCATTAATTCATTTAATTAAATAAAATATGACAAAAATACTCAAGCATGCATTTTAAATCTTTTTATGCAGCTAATAGGTCTATCATAACTCCAAGATTTCGTGCACACTCAATATGGAAAGAATTGGCAATGATTGGCATGATTTTCACATGGAAAAGATTGGAAAAGATACCATTAAAAATCAAATATTTGATTCATGATTACAAAGGTTTTGGACTTGTTTTGCAAACCTAAAACACTCACATACATATACAGATCACAACCCTAATGCTCAAGACCTGAATGCTGTGCTAGAAACTAAGAACACAAACTCACTTTTTCCTTAAAAGCTTCAAACCTGTTTTCTTAGTTGCAGGGCATTTCAAGGCGTGGAAAGTACCTCAAAAGTTTGCTGGGACCTCTCTGATCATAACCCAATCAAAATCACATCTCCATACACAAAGAACGGGTAGAACGAAGCCGCCCTGTTCTTGATATTTTGCATATTCGTATTTGCCTTTCCATGCCATATTAATGCATTCTAATGATTGTTTTGCACTAACATGAACTCAACGAAACTCATGGTATCATTGAATTGAATTAATATTGCTTGTATAGAAAATTGCCATGGCTATTTTTTAGGGTTTCAGGAACCATGAATTGGGGCTTTACGCTTGGGGAAAAATTGGCCAACCTAAATGGCACCATTGAAACCAGAAGCTCATGACGATTCAAAGCCATGCCTCGCGCTCAATTTATGATGAACCAGGCCCTATTCGCTATTATTCGTGGCTTCATTTAGTGGGGGTTTAAAACCCCCGCTATCTAACGTGTTTTGTTACAGGAAAACGAAGAAAAAGATTAGGTGTCCTCACGTGATAGGGCCATTCAAACGTTCGCGCATTTTTTTTCATATTTATCAATGGCATATATTCTCTCTCATATTAATCACGTTCCAATAATCTCACAAACGAACGCACTTGGTTGGTTGGTTGATGTGTTGTCCTTTGAACATTGGGACCTGGGTTCGATTCCCAGGTCCCCTCCCTTCTCAATATTATTTTGCCTAATGTGTTCCTACGCAGCTTGCATCCTAAGGTCCACTATACAACTCCATGCCTTGGCTTGCCACACGTCTCAGGAGATGGATCTGAAGGTCAGGATCTGGAGTCCACCATGGACATCAGTCAAACGCTCCACACGCATCCCAGGAAAGTCAAACAAGGCCAGAAATCAGTGGGCCTAATTGCTTGCTACAAACCTCCATAATTGGGTCTACCACCCCTTTTGTTTGTATTTCTCTCCTTCATTCTTTGTTCTATTTTTTTTATTATTTGCTTTAATTTAATTGCTTTCTTTTTTTAAATTCCACAAATTAATTTTAAATAATAAAAATACAAAAATCAGAAAAGACAAAAAATAAAAATATATTTTATTTAATAGTTTTTTTTTGTAAATAAATTTTATTAACTAATTTAGTTCTAACCTTAGGTTTAATTTTAATGTTTTTTTTAATAAACTAAAAATGTAGAAATTAGGGTTTTAATGCTTTTATTCTTTTTTCTTTTCTTTTACCTTATTTAATTATTAATTATTTTGTAAATAAATTTATCATTAAATAATTAGGTTAAAAACTAGGTACAACTTAAACATTTTTTTTAATAAATTAAAAATAGTTTAGAATTAGGGTTTTTAATTCCAATTTAATTTTCTCATTAAAACTCCATAAATACAAAAAAACTCCAAAAAAATTCTTTCTTTTATTTAAATTTAATTAATTTATTAATTGTAATGTAATTTCTTTAAAAAGGGTCCAACGCCCTCGCGCTCTCGATTTTATTTCTTTTCGCATTTACTTTTATTTCTCTTTTTTAAATTTCATGTACTTGCCCCAAAGCCTTGTAATAGATTAATTAGGATATTTATCTTTCCGCATTTTTATTTTATTCAAATCGGGTCTTGGATTAATTTGGCGATGTAGACCCGCGCCTTTGTAATAGCGTAGGACTCTTAATTCCGCACCTTTTAACTGCTAATAATTTGCATGAAAGAATGAATACCAAAAATAAAAACAAAGCGTAGATCACCGATGCATGAACCAGACAAATATAATTGAAAATGACACACAAATCACACACCACCCCTAGGGTACGTCTCACTGTTGCCTTGCCCCTCGAAATATGGTCGTCGAGTAGAGGATGTTTTAGTAAGTCCTCATGTCCATGAACATGGCATGAGGGTAGCTTCTAAGGTGTCTTCCTATTGCTCTGGTGACCACACTGTCCCTAACTCTCGAATTGACCCGAACACCTCCAACGGTGGTGCTACCTACCTCTCAATGGTGGGATGACACTACTTTAAGGACATTTACACAGACGAATTCCTTAGGGTAGGTAGATGACTCATAGATACTTGCTCTAATCTCAAAACAAATCAAAAACTTCTTTTCACACCGACACTTTGCAAAAAGCTTTCAAAAACAACTTTTCAAACACTCTTGAGGACTGATACAAGAGTCGAACTGAAATTTTAAACGAAACTTTTTTTAAACCCACTCACCTTGAAAAGCAAACAAACATTTTTGAAAACACAAATGAGCAAGTATCTAAGAGCCCATGGATAACCATGGATAGAAAGGGTGCTAGCACCTTCCCTTTCTATAAATCTACCTCCCGAACCGAGAGCAATCTCAAACAAGGAATTTTTCTGTGCTTTTGTCCTTTCCATTTGGAGAAAATAAAAGACGGTGGTGACTCTTGCTTCCGCGATATTTCGCGAACCAGCGTTAAACAGTCAGTTCCAGATCCATCGATCACAGAACTGGCGACTCTGCTGGGGATACTTTAAAGTGAGGTGTACCTTAGGACTAAGATCATTGTGTTTTCAATTGCTTTGACTTGTTTGCTTTAAATTATGGGACTGTCTTGGGAGTTCTATAGATCCTAACCCGGATCTGGGGATACCTTCTTAGAAAGTAGCAACAAGGCTGTGAGGGAACTGTGCGGGGTATACCGACATGGTTGAAACAGTCTGCTACGTTGATGTGGCATTTTGGTGTGTACCGGTAACCCTTGAGTTCAGTCAAGGAGAGTACGGGGCCTCCATGTGGTGTCGTGAAGCATCAACTGACCTTAGGAACCTTAATTGAACTATCTAGGCCTCTTTAGGGTAGTGCGATAACTGACTTTGGTGCAGTCCGAGGTTGGTTGATACTCGATACTACACTCAATTGAGGGTTGCTTTCCTGGAATATTTCGGTTGCCAGTTCAGTGGCTAAATCGAAACGATGAACAATGAAAGCAATCCAGTGATATTGGGACCCTTAGAACCCGGTTACTTCTAATAAGACAGGTTGAGCCCACCAACTTCAAGAGGGTAATACCCAGACCCCATGCTGGCCTAAACTCTAAGGGCTCTCTTGTGTGACTTGTGTGCCTTCCAACTTGACTATTTGCATGCTTGCTATCTGACACTTGAGTTTCTTGCAGGTTTTGTGTATAGTCCTTAATTGGGACTCATAACAGGGTTTACTTGAGTTTCTTGCAGGTTTTGTTTATAGTCCTTAATTAGGGCTCATAACAGAATTTACCTACGTTATCCCATGCATAGCATAACATCATACCATTGCATGCATCCTACATAAGGACTAATCCATTTCAAGGATCTCAAGGGTCTGTGGTGCAGGTCACGATGAACCAAACTGTCTAGCAAGGGGCAAAGGGGATTTATTTTCCTCTAAGCCAAGGTTGTCAGGGGCTATGACCCACTGGATATGGTGAGCCTTTGAGCCTTTGAAGAAGGACTCTCAATAACATGAAGTTCCTTCAATCAAGCCACCGGATTCAAGCTCTAACAAATTTCTTGTTTACCCCGCGAGGTCCTTGAAAACATTGCATGCATATCATACATATCATTGCATTACAGGTACCCTTTTGACAGGCCACTTACCATCTGCGCTGTTTATTTCAGCAATGGCTTCCCGACAATACAACCAGGACCTTCTTGCTCAAGAGACTCGGTTCGAGGAAATCCTCCTGAATCTATCCAAGGGGCAGGAGGAGCTGAGAGCACTTCTCATGGGGACTTTGGTCAGGAACAACGCTGAGGACGAACGACTGAAACGTCTGCAAGATGAAGTGGTTGCAATGAAAGCCCAGATGCTGGGGCAGGTGACTGCCATTCAAGGCTTAGCTCAAAGACAAGAAGAGCTCGGAGTTCTCATCAACCAACTGCTTCAGGGTAACCAACTGGGGAAAATGTCTAAGGGTAAAGAGCCAGTTATCATTCAACCATCTTTGAGACAAGGAGATAAGGGGAGAGCTCCTCAATTGGCTCCAGTGTCACGAATTCAGCATCAACCTCACTAGCTTCAGCCAGACAAACCCAGGAGGCAATTCACCCATCTCAATATGTCGTTGTTTCAAGCTCTACAACGCCCGTTGAGATTGAATCTGATCACATTAAAGGCTCATCCCCGGAACCCCAACAGAGCAGCTCCTACCTATCATCCCAATAAAAGGCGTGCCTACCACTCTGCCAGTCCAGGACATGATACAAATGAGTGTTGGGCTCTGAAGAACAAGATTCAGGACCTGATTGATGAAGGAGCATTGGAGTTCACACAAGATGGTCAGGCTGAGTTTTTCTACCATCCCTCCAAGGCTCACCATTTGAAGTAACAAGCCCTGAAGATGAAAAGACTTTTGTTCATTAGGATTTTCAAGTTGTAATTTTCTTTTGTTCAAACATTTACTCATGTTAAACGTTGTTATTCCATTAATGCATCACGTATGTCTGTTTTGAAGCAATATATTCGTATTCACTATATGCAAATTATTTTCATATTTTTTCTGATGATCAACGCTCGATTAATAATGCTAAGCCTCTTGAGGGAGGATGACGAAAACGATACCACAATATACAATATGCTTTTGAACAGACCCCGCTGATGAGGTACAAGCATTGTTTCAATTCCCAAACACTGGAGTTATAAGGAAGATAATCCCTCGTCAACCCTATTGAGCCAAAGAAGTAGGAGTTTTTCTTTTCGAAAATTAAAACCCTTAATCATAACCTGAGGCAGGGTAGTTCTCTCAGTTTATCCAAGTGCATAACGAATGGCACCAAAGAGGACCTTACAAAACAAAAGACAGTGATGGTTCCAAACGATCATAAAGACAGGCAGTCATTACTTCTCAAAAATAAAAGCCCAATAAGTCAAAACCTATGAAGGAGACTTACAAAAACTGGGGCATCCCGCTGACTGTAAATTCAAAAAGAAACAGTTCAGGCAAAAAACAGGGATAAAGAAATCAAGAAAGAAAGAGGTCTTACAAACCCTCAAACAAAAAAGGAATGACTGCCTATTCAAAATAAATCGTCAACATTCGAACCATCACCGGAAAATCAGAGCAAAGACTCAATCAAGGTCTAACGTATGATCAACTGAGTTTAGGTTTGGAGAACATCACGAAGAGCGGGTGGGTACAAATAAAATTTGAGCCTTTATCCTTTGTTTCTTAAACCGTGAACCAGGCCACGTTATAACCCTTAAAAGTCCTAGCTGAAGCATGGGTTAGTTCGAAAGCATACTGTTACGAAAGGTATCCTGACTCCTTAAGGCCTACGGTAAATACGGAGTTGACATCACGTTTTACAAACATTCACTTGTTTTATGAAAAAGAATGCATTTTCAAAATCTTCAAGACAGACATAAGCTTTGCATTTTTGATATAACATTGTTTGCATATGACTATTTGTTTGAACAGCAGGGAAATTCGCACGATGAAAGCCTAGTGAACAAATGCACTTCCAATCAAGGGGCATGACATGATCATGGTCTATCATCTGGGGCAGTTAAGTCAAGATTCAGAGAATCTCTCAAAGACCAAATAGTCTGGGGCAGATCTCCGCCTGAATCACTTGAGGGCGTTCCAGCAACAAATCTTGCACGATCAGACACCTTCTGGTAATATGGCTACACAATGCTACTGACAGGGGCAACTCCCTACATTCTGAGAGCGTGGACATAGTCGAAAAAAAATGCTGCGCATAATCAAAGACCCGCTAGGTTGACATACCTAGGCAAAAATAAGGGCTTCCCGGCGAACCAAAAAGGTTCGGGCAAAAATAAGGGAAATAAAAAAAACTGTACACCCGGCAAGTCGAAAACCTGAAAAGGCGGCTTGGGCAAAAATGGGTATCCCGGTGGACTGAAAACCCGAAAGGGCGGTCCAATCAAAAGTTAGGGATCAAAGCGTACGACTATGTCCTGTCATCTTGTCACCTGCCTACCAGAAGAAAGTTTGTCCATCAACAACTATCAGCACCTCACAGGCCTTCCTCTCCCACAGAAACAGGGGAAATATTGAGTCGTCCAAACGATCTAATTGCTCTGTCCACCAAGGTACTAAGATAGGTTCGGCTGAAGAACAACCAGAATATCTTAAGTCCCCAGAGAGAGAGCCAGCAAGTCCATGCACTCTCCCCAAGCAGAGTTATACTGTCAGCCTTAAGGAAATTAAGTATCCTCCAGCAGATCTCAATACTCCCCAGTACAATATACGAATATTCTTAACAAGCATCCCCGGCGATCTTGGTCTAAGATTGTTCCCCGGCGGTATACCAGATATTCAGCGAAGCCACTTCCCCAATATATCTCAAAATTTCCCCAGGAGAGTCCAATCAAGATTTCCCCAGGAAAGTTTGAATCCATCTCCCCAGCAGGAAGCTTATCCCTAGTAGATTCTGGAAGCTTATCCCCTGCAGAGCACGAACGCGTCCCCCGGCTTTATTCAAAGGATATTTCCCCACCAGGATATAACTGGGTTATCCTCAGCCAAAAGCCACGGAAAGATCGTCCCTGACGAAGTCTTCTTATCCCCAGCGGAGTCCATTAACACTTCCAACATAACAACGGTATCCCCAACGGAGTTACCATCAATATCCCAGCAAGCACCTCTCTTCCCACAGAGTATTGTTCCCAGCAAGATCGTTAGAGTATTTTTCTCCCCGCAGAGTGTTCTATTCGCCAAGTTTATCCCCCAACGGAGTTATCTTCTCCTACCGGTATTCTTGCAACTATCATCCCCAGTGGAAACAACAAAGCACTATTCTCCAATATCAGCCCAGGATGTGACTTCCCGGCACCCGTCAAGGATTTATTTTCCTAAGACGAAAACATATATTCATAAACATCTCACTTCCATACATTATAGCATGCATATACGCATCATGATCTTACATTCTCATTTATGTTGAGAACATCATTGCTTGATCCATATCATGCATTGCATATGACTGACCTTTACCTTTCAGGAAAGATCCAGTCAAGTTCTCAGCTATGTCCAAGACCTTCTCTGGTTCAGTCAGATCGACCCTAAGATCTCCCTGATTCTTATCCAGTTGAAGATATTCCGAGACCTTGTCCGGTTCAGTTAAATCGACCCTAAGATTTTCCTGATTCTTATCCAGTCAAAGGCCTTCTCCGGTTCAGTCAGATCGACCCTAAGATCTCCCTGATTCTTATCCAGTTGAAGATATTCCAAGACCTTGTCCGGTTCAGTTAAATCGACCCTAAGATTTTCCTGATTCTTATCCAGTCAAAGGCCTTCTCTGGTTCAGTCAGATCGACCCTAAGATCTCCCTGATTCTTATCCCAGTAGAAGACATCCAAGACCTTGTCCGGTTCAGTTAAATCGACCCTAAGATTTTCCTGATTCTTATCCAGTCAAAGGCCTTCTCCGGTTCAGTCAGATCGACCCTAAGATCTCCCTGATTCTTATCCAGTTGAAGATATTCCAAGACCTTGTCCAGTTCAGTTAAATCGACCCTAAGATTTTCCTGATTCTTATCCAGTCAAAGGCCTTCTCCGGTTCAGTCAGATCGACCCTAAGATCTCCCTGATTCTTATCCCAGTAGAAGACATCCAAGGTTCTCTCAGCGTTCCTGTTGAGGTAGTAATCACCCAAGGTTCTCTCAGCGTTCCTGTTGAGGTAGTAATCGCCCAAGGTTCTCTCAGTGTTCCTGTTGAGGTAGTAATCGCCCCAGGTTCTCTCATCGTCCCGTTGAGGTAGTAACCATCCCTGGTTCATTCATCACCGTTTGAAGCTCCAGACCCAACTCCTGTAACCAACCAGGGTGCATCTATACAACGAGTTTGAAGACCAGTTCCTGTAACAGGCCAAGTAATCATTTTCTTTTTCAGGTACGCAAGTTCTCGCTAAGGAATCTCTTATGCGATCAACACCCAGATGGCATCTATAGGCCCATCCACCTATCCATCATCTCTCAACATGGCATCTGTAAGCCCATCTTCCTATCCATCAATCTCCAAATGGCATCTGTAAGCCCATTCCCATCATCACACTATTATGTGAGCGCAAATTTCTGGGCACTCTAGTGTTCAATCATCTTCCACCTTCGGATTACGAAAGGCACGTCAGCCAATCTACATCCTCAGGTCTAAGAAGATTGAACAGGGGCAACTGTTGTACCCCAAAATTTGCCCTCCCATATTCTTCAAGATTTGCAAAGAGCAAGCTTCAAAATCTCCCAAAGGTTGCACAGTCCAATGGCCTTCTAACAGTAAAAAACTAGGGTTATGGTTCTGGAAAAGAAGTTGAAGTTTTCAAGGGTCCAATCAAGTCCCACACGCCTACAAACATTGTCAAGCATCCCCATGTCAAGTGTCAAGACTTACAGCACAAAATTGCACAGTCAAAAAACCTAATTGCTCAACAGTCAACTGTAGGGGCAAAATGGTCATTTGACAGTCAAAAGTCCAAATTTTTGGTCAACATCTAATTTTGAAGCCACAAATATCATTTGATCAATTCTTGATCATGATTCTCAAGGTATGGCTCAAAAAGTCTCAAGATGCAAAAGTTTCCATATTTGGACAGTTGAAAAAGTCAACTGTAACTTGACCAAGGCATAACTTCCACATGGTTTATCAGAAAAATTCCATCCAAAGCTCATTTTGAAGAGAAAGACATTTCCTACAACTCCTCTTCACACTTCAAGTCCAAGAAATGCTCTCACAAAAAGTTATCAATCTCAACATTATAGGTCATTTTCAAAAGTCAACAAAAAGGC
Organism: Vicia faba; assembly: GCA_948472305.1. Taxonomy (NCBI): domain Eukaryota; kingdom Viridiplantae; phylum Streptophyta; class Magnoliopsida; order Fabales; family Fabaceae; genus Vicia; species Vicia faba. The sequence continues at coordinate 219,300,371 of OX451737.1, forward strand.
ACTTTAAGTCAAAGACCATAACTTGAGATTGGTAAATCAAAATGACATGGGACCAAAGGCATTGGTTAGAGGACTTCAAGACCTTTCCAAAATGTCCAAGAACATGATCAAAGCTTAAAAATTGAGCAAGATATGCCTTGTGGAAGTTGGGAAATTTTTGGGAATTTTGAAAAGTCAACTTTGCTTCAAATGCCTTAAAATTGCTAATGGGCCACAATTTCTTCCAAGAATCATTATCCAAAAGTTATGCACGACCCATTGACCCAAAGGGGAGTTGTTTCATCATTTTTTATTATTTATTTGAATTTTTATCACCATTAATTCATTTAATTAAATAAAATATGACAAAAATACTCAAGCATGCATTTTAAATCTTTTTATGCAGCTAATAGGTCTATCATAACTCCAAGATTTCGTGCACACTCAATATGGAAAGAATTGGCAATGATTGGCATGATTTTCACATGGAAAAGATTGGAAAAGATACAATTAAAAATCAAATATTTGATTCATGATTACAAAGGTTTTGGACTTGTTTTGCAAACCTAAAACACTCACATACATATACAGATCACAACCCTAATGCTCAAGACCTGAATGCTGCGCTAGAAACTAAGAACACAAACTCACTTTTTCCTTAAAAGCTTCAAACCTGTTTTCTTAGTTGCAGGGCATTTCAAGGCGTGGAAAGTACCTCAAAAGTTTGCTGGGACCTCTCTGATCATAACCCAATCAAAATCACATCTCCATACACAAAGAACAGGTAGAACGAAGCCGCCCTGTTCTTGATATTTTGCATATTCGTATTTGCCTTTCCATGCCATATTAATGCATTCTAATGATTGTTTTGCACTAACATGAACTCAACGAAACTCATGGTATCATTGAATTGAATTAATATTGCTTGTATAGAAAATTGCCATGGCTATTTTTTAGGGTTTCAGGAACCATGAATTGGGGCTTTACGCTTGGGGAAAAATTGGCCAACCTAAATGGCACCATTGAAACCAGAAGCTCATGACGATTCAAAGCCATGCCTCACGCTCAATTTATGATGAACCAGGCCCTATTCGCTATTATTCGTGGCTTCATTTAGTGGGGTTTAAAACCCCCGCTATCTAACGTGTTTTGTTACAGGAAAACGAAGAAGAAGATTAGGTGTCCTCACGTGATAGGGCCATTCAAACGTTCGCACATTTTTTTTCATATTTATCAATGGCATATATTCTCTCTCATTTTAATCACGTTCCAATAATCTCACAAACGAACGCACTTGGTTGGTTGGTTGATGCGTTGTCCTTTTAACATTGGGACCTGGGTTCGATTCCCAGGTCCCCTCCCTTCTCAATATTATTTTGCCTAATGTGTTCCTACGCAGCTTGCATCCTAAGGTCCACTATACAACTCCACGCCTTGGCTTGCCACACGTCTCAGGAGATGGATCTGAAGGTCAGGATCTGGAGTCCACCATGGACATCAGTCAAACGCTCCACATGCATCCCAGGAAAGTCAAACAAGGCCAGAAATCAGTGGGCCTAATTGCTTGCTACAAACCTCCATAATTGGGTCTACCACCCCTTTTGTTTGTATTTCTCTCCTTCATTCTTTGTTCTATTTTTTTTATTATTTGCTTTAATTTAATTGATTTCTTTTTTTAAATTCCACAAATTAATTTTAAATAATAAAAATACAAAAATCAGAAAAGACAAAAAATAAAAATATATTTTATTTAATAGTTTTTTTGTAAATAAATTTTATTAACTAATTTAGTTCTAATCTTAGGTTTAATTTTAATGTTTTTTTTAATAAACTAAAAATGTAGAAATTAGGGTTTTAATGCTTTTATTCTTTTTTCTTTTCTTTTACCTTATTTAATTATTAATTATTTTGTAAATAAATTTATCATTAAATAATTAGGTTAAAAACTAGGTACAACTTAAACATTTTTTTTAATAAATTAAAAATAGTTTAGAATTAGGGTTTTTAATTCCAATTTAATTTTCTCATTAAAACTCCATAAATACAAAAAAACTCCAAAAAAATTCTTTCTTTTATTTAAATTTAATTAATTTATTAATTGTAATGTAATTTCTTTAAAAAGGGTCCAACGCCCTCGCGCTCTCGATTTTATTTCTTTTCGCATTTACTTTTATTTCTCTTTTTTAAATTTCATGTACTTGCCCCAAAGCCTTGTAATAGATTAATTAGGATATTTATCTTTCCGCATTTTTATTTTATTCAAATCGGGTCTTGGATTAATTTGGCGATGTAGACCCGCGCCTTTGTAATAGCGTAGGACTCTTAATTCCGCACCTTTTAACTGCTAATAATTTGCATGAAAGAATGAATACCAAAAATAAAAACAAAGCGTAGATCACCGATGCATGAACCAGACAAATATAATTGAAAATGACACACAAATCACACACCACCCCTAGGGTACGTCTCACTGTTGCCTTGCCCCTCGAAATGTGGTCGTCGAGTAGAGGATGTTTTAGTAAGTCCTCATGTCCATGAACATGGCATGAGGGTAGCTTCTAAGGTGTCTTCCTATTGCTCTGGTGACCACACTGTCCCTAACTCTCGAATTGACCCGAACACCTCCAACGGTGGTGCTACCTACCTCTCAATGGTGGGATGACACTACTTTAAGGACATTTACACAGACGAATTCCTTAGGGTAGGTAGACGACTCGTAGATACTTGCTCTAATCTCAAAACAAATCAAAAACTTCTTTTCACACCGACACTTTGCAAAAAGCTTTCAAAAACAACTTTTCAAACACTCTTGAGGACTGATACAAGAGTCGAATTGAAATTTTAAACGAAACTTTTTTTAAACCCACTCACCTTGAAAAGCAAACAAACATTTTTGAAAACACAAATGAGCAAGTATCTAAGAGCCCATGGATAACCATGGATAGAAAGGGTGCTAGCACCTTCCCTTTCTATAAATCTACCTCCCGAACCGAGAGCAATCTCAAACAAGGAATTTTTCTGTGCTTTTGTCCTTTCCATTTGGAGAAAATAAAAGACGGTGGAGACTCTTGCTTCCGCGACATTTCGCGAACCATCGTTAAACAGTCAGTTCCAGATCCACCGATCACACTGTTCCTACTCAACAAAGGAATGATCAGCCTAGAACAGAAAGGCCAATAATACAATTTACTCGGATTAATATGACACTATCTCAAGTACTGCCGCATTTGTTGAGATCCAACCTGGTAACTTTGAAAGAAGCTCCGAAGAATCCTAACACAACACTCCTCATTATCATCCTAATGCTCGCTGTGCATACCATTCAGAAATCCCCGGCCATGATACTAACAACTGTTGGGCTTTGAAAAACAAAGTACAAGACCTCTTTGAAGCCAAAGAAATTGAGTTTGATGCTCCCGAGATCCCGAATGTTATTACCGCTCTTATGCCCAAGCATGGCCGGGGTGTTAATGCTTTCGAAGATAGTATGTTTGTTTCTACTGTTGATGAACTTGTTACTCCTCTCATAACCATCAAGAAGAACCTATTGAATGCCGGTTTATTTCCGGGCTGTGATGAAGGCTGCCACTTCTGTTTATCCCGACCAACTAGTTATCCTTTATTGAAAGTAGGTGTTCAACGCCTAATGGATGACAAAGAAATTTTGTTTGAAAAGACTCCTGTTCCAACTGTTTCTTACAAAGATGTTTCAATAATAACCATTTCCGGCAATCCATCTAGGGTCTCCATCAAAAGACCCGTTAGGATTACATCAGTTCCTAAAGTAGCTCCGCTAATAATTACTATGCCTGGGCCAATCCCGTACTCATCAGATAAGACCGTCCCATGGAATTATGGGGGAGATGTCTACTATCATGTTGTCAAGTAAGATTGGCCGGTTGTTGAAGACTCAATTTCTGAGGAAGATAACTCAGACATCAGTAATATTATGGGAACCAACAAGATAACTCGAAGCGGAAAAATTTTCTCTCCAGAGATTGCTCCTCCAAAGACTATCACTGGTCCTGTGATTATTCTTGTTCCTGCTAACACTACTACTACTACAATTCCTATAGTTACACCTGCTGACACTCCTACCGCCAATTTGACCGAGACTCGGGGCAAAGGCATTCTGGTTAAGCCTATCTGGATGAAGGCGCAAACAATATCCATCCCCGAGGCCTCCAAAAAGGAGATGGAAGAAATTCTGAAGATTATAAAGAGAAGCGACTATAACATAGTCGAGCAATTAGGACAAACTCCATCAAAGATTTCCATGCTGGCTTTATTATTGTGTTCCGAGGCTCATGCAAAGGCCTTGGTGAATTTCCTTAAAACTGTCCCTGTACCACAAGAAACCTCTACTGATCAATTCCAAGACTGTGTGGCCAGCCTGACCACGAATAATGGTTTAGGATTTTCTGATGCTGACTTGATGCCTAGAAGGAGAAAGCACAACGAGGCATTACATGTCTCTGTCGAATGTCGGGGCACAACTTTGGCCCATGTATTGGTGGATACTGGTTCGTCTCTGAATGTGCTGCCTAAAAAGGCTCTTGATAGACTTGACTGTGAAGTTTTGACCTTAAAATCCAGCAATATAGTGGTAAGGGCCTTCGACGGTTCAAAGAGAATGGTTGTGATGCGGTGGGAGAACTGACTTGAGGTTTTGCGTTTAGTCGCAAATGTCGCGGTTTAGCAAGAGTCGCCACCGACTTTTATTTTATCCAAAAGGAAAGGTAAAAAAGCATAGGAAAGACCTTTGAGATGTTTTCTTGAGTTCGGGGGGTAGATTATGAAAAGGGAAGGTGCTAGCACCCTTTTCATCCATGGTTTTCCATGGGCTCTTAGTTACTTGCCTAGATCACTTGCTTTGCTTTGCTTTGTTTGAAATGGTGCTTAGTGTGGTTTTGAAAGTATTTTGAAAAGAGGCCATTCGTTTAGGCAATCTTTGTAATGATTCTCGTTCGTAAGAATGTATACAAAGATGTTTGTCTTTTGAAAAATGTTTCAATGTTTTGTAAGATGTTTTGAAATGTGTGTGTGTTTGTTTTTGAAAATAGCAAGGATTATTTTGAAATGGAGCAAGTAACTTAGAAGCTGTCTACCTACTCAAATGTCTTTCTTGTGCATTTTTATTCCTTTGACATTGTTGATTTACCATTGATTTGGTAAGCAACCCTATCTTTGGATTGTTAACGGGACGGGTGTGGGTCATCGTATGACCATGATAACAATGTTGCCAAGTATCTTTAGCATTTTTGAGGGACCAAGATCATTTTGTTTTAGGCAACCTTTGTATAGCGTCATCGAGGGACTATGATCTTATATTTGTTTTGTTTTGCCAAGATACTTCGCGTGCGTAACATGGCCATTTGTTTTAGACAACCAAGTGGGTGAAACCCTAAGGGTGCTTGTGTGCAATGGTGTGTCATTTTCATGCTTTTGTCTTGCATTAGGTCTTTTCTATTTGTTTTGTTTTTGGTCTTGTCATGCAAACCCTAGTTTACTAAACATGGTATATGAAAGCAATAAATTGCGTAAATGTAAACTAAGCTATTACAACAATTATTATGGGAGGGGGGATACAAGTTTTGAATGGGGATTTTGCACAAATGTAAATCTAAAAATATTATTACAACCCAATCGAATATTGCGCGCATTAAATAAATATACAAATATTAAAATGCAATGCAAATGTATTTATGTGAAAAATGTTTTGGTATTTGTTTTTTGTATGAGAAAATAAATGATTAAACCCTAGAAAAAGGAAAAAAATATTCTTTATTTTTGAAGGGATGAAACCCTAGTTTTCAATTAAAAGAAAATATATGTTCTATATTATTATATTGTTCATTTTTGTATAAGAAGATAATAAATAATATAATATATAAATATTAAAAATTAAGTATTTGTAGAAAATAATATTTTATGTGTATAAATAATATAATAAAAATATTAAGTATTATTTAAATGTATTTACAAATTTAATTAAGAAAATAAAATCTATTATCCTAATAAGACTATTTTTTATGCAAATAATAAAAATAAAATAAAATAAAATAAAATTGCAAAAAATAAAGAAATTATTTTTTATGATTTTTTAATGTTCAGAAAAAATAATTAAAAGCAATAAATATAAAAATATGAGAAAATATGAAAAATATAACAAAATAAGTCAGGGGGTGCAAATAGTGGATCAAGAGGTGTGAAAAGCAAAAACAACAAGCCCAAGGCGCCAAAGGCCCAGACTTCATCCATGTCCTCCAGCTTCTTCTCCTTTGCACGCGTGTTATGGTTCAAACTGCAACTTGCTAATGCTTGCACAAAAACAAAAACCCATAACATGAAACTTGTGGCATTTAATCTCACGATTCCAACCATATAAAATCTGTAACCTAACTCTCAAAGATCAGAGAGAATTTTAAAGGCCCTAATTGGTGACCTAGAAATTTCATGAACTTCAAGCTTCAAATTCTCACATCATAGTTAATATAAATGAAAAGTATGCATATTACAGCTTCACCATGATAAGGGCTACATTTTTCTTCACAAATCGTGGCTTGAGGATGCCTAAATAGAGAGATAGAGTTTTGAAAAATACCTCATTCAGTTGGATTTGGATAGAGTAATGTAGGGACTTTGATTGAGGCCTGAGGATCGTGTGAGCTTCCTTGAACTTCCTTCAAGCTATTCCAATGCCTAGCTTGCTTTGTGGATGGCCAGAACTCTCTGCACAAGTCAAGCTGCAAGCTCTAAGTTTGAAAATGGCAATGGCTGAAACAGGGCTTACAGATGCAGGGCAAGGGCTTGGATAACTTTGGTATTATGTGTATGAGGTGTTTCAAGTGTCAAACCACAAAACGCACGAGCAAAAAATGAATTGGCTAGGATTTTGCAGAAGTTCCGAGTTTGGGCAGAAATTTGGTGTTTTTGTGTTTGAGAGAGTTTCAAATGTTAAGCAAGCGTGTTCTGAGTTGTGACAAGTTTGTGAATATGTAGAGAAAGGATCCAAGTCAACTCTTCACTAGCTGTGCAAGCTTTTCACCTTTTGGCCACTTTTCTTGTATTTTAAACAAAGTGAAGTGACCATTGTTATATGCTTGTACTTGCTAGTTTCTGAGCTGATAAGAGTTGGTATGCTTTGCTTGAGACCTGTAGAAAATGCTTGTACCAAAGGGACATGTCCAAGGCTCAAGATGGACAAAGTTGCAAAAGTTGCACTTTATGAAAATGGCATTGTAACCTTTATGCCTAAAATGGAATTATCTCTTGTACAATGTTCCAAAAGCCAAGATAAAGCCTTTATCTTCTGAGTTTGCATTTAATTATGGAGTGTAGAATGATTTTAGGACCTGTAAAGGAAGGTACAAACAACATAGATCTGATTTGCAACTTGATCTCATGTAAAAATGGCTTGAACAAAAGTGATAAAATGCAAACTTCCCTTCTTCGATTCTCCCTAACCAAAAATGATCTTGGAGAGTTCTTGGAAATTTTGGAAAGCTTGCAATGTGCTCTATAATAAATATTTGAAATGAATTTTGAGATACCTCTTGGAACTAGGTGAAAAATGTCCATGAAGTTGGATCCAAAACCTGCCTAAATTAGGGCAAATTTTCACTAAGTTATTTAGTTCATGGACCTATGTTCACAAATTAATAACTTGAGATCTAAGCATCTTTTGGGAAAAGTTTGTGAAGCAAAGTTGTATATTTCATGGAGGAATACAACTTTCATGTTGGAAGTTTTCTTTGAATCAAATCGGATCATGGTGAAAAAGTGATGAAAAATTGGGAAAAAATAAGAAAATTTCCATACTTAGAAAAATTCTAAGTTATGAAAATTTTCAAATTCAAAATCCTAATTTCCTAAATTAGTTTTCTTGATGAACAAGTTTCATATTTTGACATATCTTGATGAATTATGACCCTTGGTACTTGATTTTGACCAAAAAGTCAAAGTTTGACTTTTCAGTGTACATTTGACTTTTGATCAGTTGACTGGAAAATTCATCTTCAATCCAATGAACTTGAGATCTTTTGAACTATGTGATTAGGTCAAGATGATTCCATTGAACCCTTGAAATCACGCTTGAACTTAATTGGTCATTGGCTAGGTTAAAAATTAGAAATTGCCCTTCCTCAGTCAAAACCCTAATTTTGACCATTTTGCCCTTTTGATGATTTGATCAAATTTCTTGAGGAGTTATGATCCAAACTTTATCAAATGGTACACAGGAGTCTAGAATTTTGATGTGGATCAAAAATTATGAATTTTTACTGCAAATTGGCCATGGTTGACTTTTTCCCCAATACAATTGATTTTTAGGTCAATTGTCCAATTGACTGATAAAAAATGTGATTCAAGGCTTGAAACTTAACATGAGCAATCTTAGGGGTCCAAGATGGTGTATTAAAGTCACATGAAGCATTGATGGTCTAAAAATCCTTGTGCAAATTCAAACCCTAATTTTGGGTTATCAGTGCAAGATGAGGTGTCTTGAGCTGACCAAACCCTAATCTTGTCTTGAGTCCAAAAAGTCTTGTGAGAAAAGTCTTGATAAATGAGAGGGAAAATTTTGGGGTACAACAGCTGCCCCTGTTGAATCTCTTGAACCTGAAGAGTTAGATTGGCGAGTTTTGCTGTTCGTGACTCGGAGGTAAAAGATGATTGGACACTAGAGTGCCCGTAAATTTGCACTCGTCAAAGTGTAGTTTAGGGAATGGGCTTAAAGATGCCATTTAGAGATGTGATATAATCTTGTTTGATATGGGCTTGTAGATGCCATCCAAGAATGTTTGTTGAAGTATGAGTTGTAAGTTGTAAGTCAGAAGAATAAGTATCAGAATGGTGTCTGCATGAGGAACGTATCTGAACTGTATCTGGAGACTAAATCTGTATGAGCAATGGAATAACGTCAGTGTCTGGAGCTTATCCGAGCTGTGTCTGTATTTGAATCTGAATGAATAACAGAATAACTTCCGTGTCTGGAGTGTATCTGTACTGTAATCTGATAGTTGAAATCTGAATGAGCAATAGAATGGCTACCGTGTCTGGAGCGTATCTATACTGAAATCTGAATGAGTGACAGAATGGCTTCCGTGTCTGGAGCGTATATGGACTGTATCTGAATAAGTGACAAAATTACTTTCGTGTCTGGAGTGTATTTGGACTGTATCTGAATAAGCGACAGAATGACTTCCGTGTCTGGAGTGTATCTGGTCTGTATCTGAATAAGCGACAAAATGACTTCTGTGTATGGAGTGTATTTGGACTGTATCCGAAGTTGAGATCTAAATGAGTAATAAAATGGCTACCGTGTATGGAGCGTATATGTACTAGAATCTGAATGAGTGACAGAATGGCTTCCGTGTCTGGAGCGTATCTGGATTGTATCTGAATAAGCGACAGAATAACTTCCGTGTCTGGAGTGTATCTGGACTGTATCTGAATAAGCGAAAGAATAACTTCTGTGTCTGGAGTGTATCTGGACTGTATCTGAATAAGCGACAAAATGACTTCTGTGTCTGGAGTGTATCTGGACTGTATCCGAAGTTGAGATCTGAATGAGTATCAGAATAGCATCCTTGTCTGGAGTGTATCTGTACTGTATTTGAAATCTTTGAATATTGTTAATGATAGTTGTTAATCTTATCCTGAAAAGGGTAAAATGTTAGCTGAAACACAAAGTTATGTTGCATGAAATGTATGATGCAATATATGTGCTTTATCAATGTTTATGATATATGGATGTAATGTATGCGCATGTAAGCTGATCTGCTGTATTGCTGAGGAAAATAAATCCTTGACTGCTGCCGGGGACAATAAATCCTTGATTGCTGAGGATAAGAAATCCTTGGCGACTTCACCGGGGATATAGGGATTCTTCATGTCTTGAAGTTGGAGTATTGACAAAAATTCCGTTGTGAGAGTAATGCCAAATACTGCTTGAGTAATCTGCTTGGGGGATCCAGAGCACTTTGATGACTTCTGCTGGGAATTAAGAATGGGAATCTTCATTCTGTTGGGGAGCAATGAAAACTCTGTGGGGAAGAAAGCTATACTGCTGGGGAGTAGGTTCAGGAGTTTGGGTTGTCTGCCATTCTACTGGAGAGTTATCAGAAGTTGTTGTCTGGTTAGTTTTCAGGCTTCAAAATAACTCGCTGGGGAATTTGGAGCAACTGGATGGTTTCCGCTGGGGATTAATAGTTTCAGATCCACTGGGGATTTAATAGTTTGAAGTTTCAGCTCCGCTGGGGATTGGTAGTTGGAAGTTTCAGTTCCGCTGGGGATCTGTAATTCAAAGTTTTGGCTCCGCTGGGGATCTTAATGACGTATTGTAGGGATTGTTCATGGAATAGCCTAAAGACATTTTCCTATTCCTTCAATCTGTCAGTAATTGTTCTTTTCCATTTCGTTTATTTGTAAACAATAATTATGTTCAAATGCATATGTATATTAATGAATCATTGGACGTTTTTGCAAATACAACACAAGTGTAAAAAGAAAAGGACAAAATGGTTTTCTGCAATTTAAAGAGATATCTTTGTATTTACTTTGAATAAGTATTTTGTACAAAGGAGACAGACATCCTAGTAAGAGGATGGTGTCACAAAAATGAGAAAAATTTATACAAAGAAAAGATATCTATGTGTAAAAAATCCCATGGGGTTCCCATTCTGCTATAGCCTTCGTATCTCCGAATATCTTGTCCATTCGTTGCTTCGTCCGAAGATGATTGGATTGATCAGAAGCTCCAGGTTTGTCAGTGAAGAGAATATCCTTAAAGTGGTCCGACGAGACATAGTCATACACTTTAATTCCCTAACTTTTTCCTGGACCGCCCTTTCGGGTTTTCGATCCACCGGGAAACCCTTTTTTGCCCAAGTCTCCCTTTCGGGTTTTCAACTTGCCAGGTGTACAAATTTTTTTAATTTTATCCCTAATTTTTGCCCGAACCTTTTTGGTTTTCCGGGATGCCCTTGTTTTGCCTAGGTGTGTCAACCTAGCGGGTATTTTATGCGTAGTATCTTTTGACTATGTCTGCATTCGCAGGGTGCGGCAGGTCGTCGCTGTCCATGGTGGTTAAGATCATTTCCCCACCAGAAAGATGTTTTTGACTACAAATGGTCTTTCATAGGTAGGAGTCCATTTTCCCCTGGGATCACTTTGTGGCAAGATGATGCGCTTGATCACTAGATCTCCAACTTGATATGCCTGGCGTCTGACTTTCTTGTTGAAAGCCTTGATCATCCGCTTTTGATACGTCTGACCATGGCAAACAGTAGTAAGTCTCTTTTCGTCAATTAAGTTTAATTGATCAAGTCGGGTTTGGATCCAATCGTCTTCACTCAAACCTACATCTTTCATGATTCTCAAAGAGGGGATCTAAACCTCGATAGGTAGAATAACCTCCATGCCATAAACCAAGGAATAGGGTGTTTCCCTAGTTGATGTACGAGCCGTGGTACGGTACCCGTGGAGAGCAAACGGTAGCATCTCATGCCAGTCCTTGTAGGTGACTGTCATTTTTTGTATGACCTTTTTGATATTTTTGTTCGCAGCTTCGACAACACCATTCATCTTTGGCCGATAGGGGGATGAATTGTGATGTTGAATCTTGAACTTCTCGCACAAGAAGGTGATCATAGTATTGTTAAGGTGCGTACCGTTATCAGTGGTGATCCTTTCTGGGATACTGTACCAGCAAATAAGACTCTGCTTGATGAAGCAGGCAACAACACTCTTAGTAACGGATGCGAAGGAAGCTGCTTCGACCCACTTTGTGAAGTAGTCAATGGCCACCAGAATGAAGCGGTGTCCATTGGAGGCTGTAGGCTTGATCTCCCCAATCATATAGATTCCCCACATAGCGAAGGGCCAAGGAGCTGTTAAGACATTTAGAGGAACCGAAGGCACGTGCACCTTATCTGCATAGATTTGACATTTATGGCAGGTCCGAGAGTGTTGATAGCAGTTAGCTTCCATGGTAGACCAGTAATAGCCTGACCGTAGAATCTTCTTTGCCATCGTATGCCTGCTAGAATGAGTGCCAAAGGTACCTTCATGCAATTCAGCCATAATCCTTTCAGCCTCAACCTTGTCCACACAACGGAGCAGAACATAATCATGATTGCGTTTGTATAGGATGCCATTACTTAGGAAGAACTTAGCTGAGAATCTCCTTAAGAACTTTTTGTCATTGACTGAAGCTCCTTCAGGATATTCTCGAGCCTCGAGATACCTTTTGACTTCATGAAACCACGACTGGTCCACTAATTCTTTGGTATTAATCTCGTGACAGTGCGCTGGTTCATCCATTCATTCAATGGTGATCTGGGGAGCTTCGTTATCCCAATTAAGTTTAAACATGGATGACATTGTAGCTAGAGCATCTGCTAGCTGATTTTCTTCTCTCGGGAAATGCTCGAAGGTAATCTGCTCGAAATGTGGTAGCGATGTCATAACATGTTCTTTGTAAGGGATAAGATTTGGATGCTTAGTGTCCCAATCTCCTTTGATATGACTGATGACCAAAGCTGAATCCCCAAACACAATCAAAGATTTGATTCCCAAGTCTATGGCAGCCTTGAGTCCAAAGATGCATGCTTCGTACTCTACCATATTGTTCGTACAATTGAAGCAAAGTCTGGCGGTGAAAGGAGTATGGAATCCTTCCGGAGATATAAGCACAACACAGATACCGTTACCAAGTGCATTGGAGGCCCCATCAAAGTACAGGGTCCATCAGGGTCCTTGTTCAGGTCCGTCATATGGCCTGATTTCTTCAATGTTGTCCAATGTCATGATGTCTTCGTCAGGGAAGTCGAACTTCATGGATTGATAATCTTCTACAGCTTGATGGGCCAGATGACCAGCTAGCACACTGCCCTTTATAGCTTTTTAGGTAGTGTACTGTATATCATATTCTGTTAGGATCACCTTCCATCTAGCTATCTGTTGTACCCCAAAATTTTCCCTCTCGTATTTCTCAAAACATTGCAAGGAAAATCTCCAAGTGGCTCAAGTTTGCTCAAGAGTTGGACAGTCAAGCTATCTCCTAAGGCAGTCAACCCCAAATTAGCGTTTCATGTAGCATCAAGATTCTTGAGTCCAAATTACCTAAAGTGTTCCTCAATGTTCTAATATGTTCTCAAGGTCATCCATGTCAAATTTCAAGCCTTGCAGAGGAAGTTTGGTCAGTCAATTGCTCAAAGGGTCCAAAAATCGACTGTGCTAGGGCAAAAGTCAACCGTGACCTACAAACAGTCAAACTTCAAGATTTTTTTGTCAACATTCTCATTTTGAAGGACATTTCATCATTTGATCAAGGGTTGATCATGATTCATCAAGGATTGCTCAAAATCCATCAAGATTCAAAAGTTGCTAAATAAGGGTTTTGTAGGAAAAGTCAACTCAACTTTTACCAATCATAACTTTCTCATACTTTATGAGAAATGACCCATCCAAAGCTCATTTTTAAGAGGATGCAATTTCCTACAATCCACCTTCATACCCCAAGATCATAAAATGCACTCACAAGAAGTTATAAATTTGGACATTATAGGTCATTTTTGAAAGTTAACAAAAACACCTTTTTTTCAAAAGCTTATAACTTGAGCATGGAATATCAAAATGCAATAAGACAAAAAGGGTTGGTTAGAGGACATCTCAAGATTTCTAGAAAGTCCAAGAACACCTCCAAAGGTTTAAAATTGAAGAAGTTATGCATTGTTGAAGTTGGGCATTTTTGCAAAATTGCCAAAAGTCAACTATCCCCAAAACTTCAAATTTTGTCAAATGGGCCCATTCTTTTCCACTTGATTTGAGCTTGCATCATTGTCCACGTGTCCTAGCTTCAACCATGAGCCCATATCTTATTTTTATTATTTAATTTGATTTTTAATTGAATTTATTCACTTTAAATCAAATAAAATCATATAAAATAAAAAGTATTTATAACTCATGATTTTTTGGTTGATTTAGGCTTTGAATACAACTATTATGTGAGTCAAATTCGCATCAAGTGCATTGGTTACAAGAATATATGATTTAGGCCAAATTTGGAAGGTTGTAATGGTGGAATCAAATCCAATTCATGAGCATTGATATGGAGAGATTTGTACCAAGTTTCTTAGCCTAATGCAATATACATTACATAAGGAAGGCAAAGGCACAAAAATATGGGTTGGAGGCTGCAAGAAGAGGCAGAACAAAAGTTTGAAAAAGTGGTAAAAAGCTTGAATTCGAGATCATAACAAGAGGCGTTTTCAGAAGCCAAAAGCTATCCCAATCGCTTCCTGGGTGTTCACTCAACCTTCTTGGATCAAGAGCAAGCGTTCTCACACACCACAAAACACTGTAAGTATCACGAAAATCACCTTGGTTCTTGAATTCGTGATTCATTATTCTTGCATCATTTGAACAAATTGCTTGCATATTCATAACCCTCATAACATTTGTAAACTTTTTACATTATTCAATTTGGTTTATAGACGCTGTAACCCTGAAACACCATAGCTAGGGTTGCGTGTTTGTTTTTAGGGCTTTCTTTTTCAGGAAAAATCAGGACTCAAGAAGGACATAATGTTAATTAGGAAGCCAAGACGAACTCAGCCATGTTTTTGGAATTGATTTATGTGGCCTAGGGAAGATTTTAGAGCAAGCTTGCGTATTTAGCTGCGGATCCAAATCCGTAGGTAATATTTGCAGGATTTGGAGGTAGAAGACGACGAGCTATCATTCTCCCATTGGCTAATTCAAAATAATTTTTGCGCATTTTTATTTTCTGGCATATAATTTGTTTTGTTTATATTATAATTTCTTTGTATTTTACTAACAATAGAATCAAAGCAGTGCAGTGGCAAGCGTGCAAGCATATCACTTTCAGGACCTGGGTTCGAATCCCAGGTCTCCCACTTTCTTTGTTATTTTCCTTCTTCAGGAAATCACATGTACGTCCAAGCATGCAGCGCATCGTGCACTATCATCTATCCAACGGTCAGATGGCCAAAGGCCAAATCTGGTGGCCAGGATCTGAACGTCCACTAAGGCTTTGGTCAAAGCATGCTCACTGGATCACCAAAGGTCAATAGGGCCAGTGTTTAATGGGCCTCAAATTTGCTTCTCAAACTCCCTTTTCAGGCCCAAACCTCTCTCTCTTTTTATTTTACTTATTTTGTTTATTAATTGTTTTATTATTTTTGTTTTAATTCTAACCAATCAAAAAATTATTTTCTTTATAAAATAAAAAAAAACCTACAAAATATTTTCTTTAATAAATATTAATTAATTGATTTAGAATTTTAATTAGAAATAACTTTAATATATTTTTGTAAATAATTAAAATCAATTAGACTTAATTAGGTTTTTACTAACATTAATTAATTTTATTTTATTTTATTTTATTTCTTTAAATACCAAAAATCCCAAAAAAATAATTTATTTTCATTAATTAATTAATTTATTCATTAATTTAATGATTAATTTAGGATAGTTTCTTTCTTAATTCAAAAAATAACAAAAATCTTTTCTTTAAAAAAGGGTGAAAACCCTAGAAATTTGCGCTCGATTTAATTTCACGCACGCGATTTACTTTATTTATTCAATATTGTATTTGTTCCCGGAATTTAATAGATAATTAGGACCATTTAATTATTTTTATCGCTTTATTTATTTTTCCGCATTTAAATTTCAAAGGGTTGCTTTTGGCGATGTAAATACCCGACGCCTTGTAATTTAATTTCCGCAATTTATTTTCCGCAAAATATAACTGTTAGATGTTTGATAATAGGGATGCATGACAAGATTGAATGTTTAAACCTAAAATCAACTTAGATAACCATTAACATGTACAAAGATAAAATTAACTGAAAACGACACACTCGTACATGCGCACTCTTAGGGTACACCCCACTTGGTTGCCTTCGTACGCGGTCATTGAGTATAGGTCACTTTAGAGGTCGTCCTCTTGTCTAAAAGATCATAGTCGCCTTGAAACGGTTGCCTCGGATATTGTTGCCTCAAACAAATGATCTAAGACATTAGGGTTACCGCTAAGGCGTCCTAACATTGCTTTAATGACCGTATGTCCCTCATTCGAATTGACCCTTAAACTCCAACGACAGTGCTACCTACTCATTAATAGTGGGATAACATTGTCTAAAGGACATTAGCATAGAAAGATTCCTTTTTTTCGAGTAGGTAGATGGTTCTTAGATACTTGCTCTTTCAAAAACAAAAAACTCTTCACACTTACACTTTTCGAACAAAGTTTTCAAAAACACTTCATACGCTCTTGAGGACAGAAGCAAGAGTTAAATCGAAGTTTTCAAACCAAAACTTTTTTTCAAACCCACAAGCACAAAGAAAGAAATTTTGAAAACATTTGAGCAAGTACCTAAGAGCCCGTGGATAACCACAGATAGAAAGGATGCTAATACCTTCCCTTTCTATAATCTACCCCCGAACCCGAGAAATATCTCAAAAAAGGAATTTTTCTGTGCTTTTTTTCCTTTCCTTGTTGGATAAAATAAAAGTCGGTGGCGACTCTTGCTTACCGTGATATTTTGCAAACATAAACGCAAAACGCAAACCAACATTCCAAAAAATAGTCAGTTCTTTCCCACCATATCACAGAATTGGCGACTCTGCTGGGGACGCTTATAAGTGGGGTGTACCTTAGGAACAATTCATATTGTTTTCAATTGCTTGACTTGTATGCTTTATATTTGTGGGCTTGTATTGGAGTTACTATAGATCCTAACCCGAATCTGGGGGACACCCTTTAGGTAAGTAGCAATAAACTGTGAGGGAACTGTACGGCGTAGACCGATACGGTTGAAGCAGTAGCTACGTTGGTGTGGCACTTTAGTATGTACCGATATCCCTTGTGGCGCAACGAGGAGAATATGGGTCTGCTAAGGGGTCATTAAGCACCAACTGACCTTAGAATCTTTAAATTGACCAACTTGGCCATAGAACAGTAGCATTATGCTACACTCATTGAGACCAAACTCTCGCGAAGATTCCGGCCGCAAGAAAAGGTTGCTAAACTGGAATTATGACCGATCGAGGGTGGTTAGTGATATTGAGATCTTCTAGAACCCGGTTACTATTTCTAGGACAGGTTGAACCAACTAAACTGAAAGAGGGTAATACCTAAACTCCATGCCAGCCTAAACTTAAGGCTGTTTGTGTGACTTGTGTGCCTTCAAACTTGAACTACTTGCACATTCTTGTTATCTGACAACATGAGTTCCTTGCAGGTTTTGTTTACAGTCCTTATCCAATAATTTGGATTTATTGCAGGGTTTACTTACATCACTTCACACTTTTGCTTAAACGCATAACATACACATCATAATATCATGCCTTAACATTTCCTTAACCATTTCAGGGATCTCAAGGGTTTGTGATGCAGGTTATGGTAAATCAAATGTCTAGCAAGGGGCAAAGGGGATTTATTTTCCTCTAGCCAAGGTTATCTAGAAATCAAAACACGATAACTTGAGTCAGGGGCTATGACCCACTCGATATGGTGAGCTTAACTCTTGAAGAAGGACTCTTAACAACATGAAGTTTCTACAATCAAAGCTGCAAAATTCAAATTCTAATAAGCTTCTTGTTTACCCAGCGGGATCCTTGAAAACATTGCATACATACATATCATTGCATAACAGGTATCCCACTACAAGTCTCTCATGTTCTCGCTGTTTATTTCAGCAATGGCTTTCCAACCAGACAACCAAGATCTTCAAACTCGCGAAGCTCAGTTCAGGGACGTATTCCTAAACCTATCCAAGGGGCAGGAAGAGTTGAAAACACTCCTCGTTGGGAACTTGGTCAAGAAAAGTCCTGAAGACAATAAGGACGAACGGCTGGAACAACTGCAAGCTGAGTTCAGTGCCATGAAAACCCAGATGCTAGGGCAGATGGCTCTTATCCAAGGCTTAGCTCGGGAACAAGAAGAGCTGAGAACCATTATCAACCAGCTTCATCAAGACAGATACAACAACATGAAGCAAACAGTCAAGGCCGGGGACCAAGTCATTAATCAACTTCCGAAAAGTCAAAGGTTTAGTTTGATGAAGAATAGACCTCTCCAAGTTTCTACTACCTCACGGGTCCAACAACAACCTTGCCATAAACAACAGGTTGATCAGAGTAAGCTAAATATGCCCAAGAGGCAATTTACCAAGCTCAACATGTTGCTGTCTCAGGCTTTACAACACCTGTTGAGATTGAATCTGGTGACGTTAAGGGACCCTCCTAAGAATCCCAACATAGCCTCCCCAAGGTACAATCCTGATGCAAGGTGTGTATATCACTCCAACAGCCTGGGGCATGATACTAACATCTGTTGGGCGTTGAGCAACAAAATTCAAGACCTGATTGATGAAGGAGCATTGGAACTCACACAAGACGGTCAGATTGAATTCTTTTGCCATCCCCCAAGGTTCACAATTTGAAGTGACAAGTACTGAGACGAGAAGACTTTTTGTTCATTAGAATTTTCAAGTTGTAATTTTCTTTTGATTGTTCGAACATTTATTCATGTCAAACTTTATTACTTTATTAATGCGTTGCATATGTATGTTTTGAATCAATCCATTCGTATTCACTATATTCAAATTGCTTTCATTTTTTGTGATGATCAACTCTCGATTAAAAAATTCTAAACCTTTAGAGGGAGGATGACGAAAACGATATCAAAATCTCTACAATATGCTTTTGAACAGACCCCGCTGACGAGGTACAAGCATTGTTTCAAATCCTAAATAGTGAAGTTATAAAGAAGATAATCCCTAGTCAACCCCTTTGAGCCAAAGAAGTTGGAGTTTTTCTTTTCACACAAATTAAAACCCTTAATCACAACCTGGGGCAGGGTAGTTTTCTCAGTTAATCCAGGTGCATAATGAATGGCACCAAAGAAGTCCTTCTGAAACAAAAGACGGTGTTGGTTCCGTATAATCGTAAGGACAGACAGTCATTATCTCTCAAAATAAAAGCCCAATAAATCAAAACCTGTGAAGGAGACTTAAGAAAAACTAGGGCATCTCGCTGACTGTAATCACAAAAAGAAACAATTCATGCAAAAAACAGGGATAATAAAAACCAAAAGGGAAGAGATCCTGCAAACTCTCAACAAAATGACTGCCTGTTCAAAATAAATTGTCAGTATCTGAACCATCACTGGAATATCAGAGCAAAGACTTAAACGGGATCTAATGCATGATTAGCTGAGCTTAGGATCGAAGAACATCACAAAGAACGGGTGGGTACAAATACATTTTAAGACTTTATCCTTTGTTTCTTGAACCGTGAACCGGGCCACGTTATAACCCTTAAAAGTCCTAGCTGAATCATGGGTTAGTTCGAAAGCATACTGTTACAAAAGGTATCCTGACTCCTGTAGGGCTTGCTGTAAATCCTGAGTTGATGTCACATTTTACAAAATTTTCCTATCTTACTGAGAAAATGCATTTTCAAAAAACTTCAAGACAGACATAAGCTTTGCATTCTTAAAATAACATTGTTTGCATATGACTATTTGTTCAAACAGCAGATAAATTCGCACGACGAATATCTAGTGAACAAAAACCTTTTCAATAAAAAAGGTCACCTCAAGTGGAAAAAACACTTCCAACCAAGGGGCACGACATGAGCATTGTCCATCATCTGGGGCAGTTAAGTCAAGATTCAAGGAATCTCTCAAAATGCCAAATAGCCAGGGGCAAATCTCCATCTGAATCAATTGGGGCATTGGACATGAATTCCAGCAACGAATCTTGCATGATCAAACGAAGATCTTCTGGTAGTATGGCAACACAACACTACCGACAGTGACACCTCCCTACATCCTGAGAGCGTGGACATCGTCAGAAAATACCGTGCATGAATAAAGACCCGCTAGGTTGACTGGCCTAGGAAAAAATAAGGGCTTCCCGGCGAACCAAAAGGGTTCGGGCAAAAATAAGGGATGAAAATGAAAAAATCTGTACACCCGGCAAGTCGAAAACCTGAAAAGGCGGCTTGGGCAAAAAAGGGTATCTCGGTGGACTGAAAATTCGAAAGGGCGGTCCAGGAAAAAATTAGGGATCAAAGCGTACGACTATGTCCCGTCATCCTGTCACTAGCCTACCAGAAGAAGACATGTCATTTCAATCGATAATTACCAAGCACCTCATAGGTGGGGATAATACTCAATCCACAGGGCCTCCGTAGGCACCTTCTCCTGCAGAAACAGGGGCAAAAAAAGTCTCGATGCAAGCCATCGTCATATCCTTAGCACGCGTCCCAGTAACATTCACTCCCCGCAGAGTAAGACAATAAAGATAGCTCTCCGCAGCTGAGGCTTGAAACTGTGAATGAGTCGGTAATATTCTCCCTAAGCAGAGTTTATCTACCATCAACAGTGAAAAGGCTTAATATCCCCGACAGTCTTAATATTCCCCAGCGGAGTATAAGACTATTCCCCGGTAGAATACAAGATATCCCCAGTGGAGTTAAAATTTTCCCAGCACAGTCTGAAAAAGCTTCCCCAATGGAGTTGAAGAATCATCCCCAGTAGACTCCGGAAGTTCATCCCCGGCGGAGTATAAAAATAAATATCCCCAGCCGAGTTCAAAGGAAGATTGTCCCCAGCAAAGCTCAAAGGATTATCCCCATAAGAGTCTAAAGGGTTATCCCCAGTGAAGTCGCAACTGAAAGATCATCTCCAGCGGATTTCTTTCCTTTCACAAATAGGAACTCAATCCCCAACAAGGTTCAGTATCACTAGCAACGGTAATTCATCCCCAGTGGAATTTATCGGTGGAATCCTCAGCAGAACATATCTTCCCCACAGAGTAATTTCCTCATCAGTTTATCCTCCAACGGAGTTATACTTTCCTGCAGGTTTATTCTCGCAATCATCTTCGTTCGCCATCCCCAGCGGAAACGAAGAATTCAACTCTATTCTCCAGCAACTATCCGAGATTTATTTTCCCCAGCTAAAAAACATTACATTTCCATACATTATGATACATGCATATACACATCATACAACACGATCTCATTTATTTTGAGAACATCATTGCTTGATATATATCATGCATTGCATACGACTGACCTTTACCTTTCAGGAAAGATGCAGTTATGTTCTCAGCTATGTCGAAGACCTGGACCGGTTCTTAAATCTCAACTGAATTATCCTCGGTTGAATTTCAGATAAGGTTCTCAATCTCGACAATTTTCCTCCGTCATAGTGTGGACGAGTTCTACAATCTCAACAGTATACTACGTTGAAGACCAGACAGTTCCTAGATCTTGATGAAGATGTTTTCCTCCATCATAGTGTGGACGAGTTCTACAATCTCAACGGTATACTACGTTGAAGACCAGACAGTTCCTAGATCTTGATGAAGATGTTTTCCTCCGTCATAGTGTGGACGAGTTCTACAATCTCAACGATATACTATGTTGAAGGCCAGACAGTTCCTAGATCTTGATGAAGATGTTTCCCTCAGTCGAAGACCTGACCGGTTCTTAAATCTCAACTGAATTATCCTCGGTTGAATTTCAGATAAGGTTCTCAATCTCGACAATTTTCCTCCGTCATAGTGTGGACGAGTTCTACAATCTCAACGGTATACTACGTTGAAGACCAGATAGTTCCTAGATCTTGATGAAGATATTTTCCTCCGTCATAGTGTGGACGAGTTCTACAATCTCAATGGTATACTTCGTTGAAGACCAGACAATTCCTAGATCTTGATGAAGATGTTTCCCTCAGTCGAAGACCTGACCGGTTCTTAAATCTCAACTGAATTATCCTCGGTTGAATTTCTGATAAGGTTCTCAATCTCGACAATTTTCCTCCGTCATAGTGTGGACAAGTTCTACAATCTCAACGGTATACTACGTTGATGACCAGACAGTTCCTAGATCTTGATGAAGATGTTTCCCTCCGTCATAGTATGGACGAGTTCTACAATCTCAACGGTATACTACATTGAAGACCAGATAGTTCCTAGATCTTGATGAAGATGTTTTCCTCCATCATAGTGTGGACGAGTTCTACAATCTCAACGGTATACTACGTTGAATACCAAACAGTTCCTAGATCTTGATGAAGTTGTTTTCCTTCGTCATAGTGTGGACGAGTTCTACAATCTCAACGGTATACTACGTTGAAGACCAGACAGTTACTAGATCTTGATGAAGATGTTTTCCTCCGTCATAGTGTGGACGAGTTCTAAAATCTCAACGGTATACTACGTTGAAGACCAGACAGTTCCTAGATCTTGATGAAGATGTTTTCCTCCGTCATAGTGTGGACGAGTTCTACAATCTCAACGGTATACTACGTTGAAGACCAGACAATTCCTAGATCTTGATGAAGATGTTTTCCTCCGTCATAGTGTGGACGAGTTCTACAATCTCAATGGTATACTACTTTGAAGACCAGACAGTTCCTAGATCTTGATGAAGATGTTTTCCTCCGTCATAGTGTGGACGAGTTCTACAATCTCAACGGTATACTATGTTGAAGACCAGACAATTCCTAGATCTTGATGAAGATGTTTCCCCCAGTTAAATTATGGACAAGTTCTTAAAACTCAGCAGAGATGTTCTCTCAGCTGAGGTACAGACAAGTTCCTAAATCTCAATAAAAGTTAGACTTCCCTAGCAGAATCTTCTACAACAACAGGTATGCAAGTTCTCGCTAAGGAATATCTTATGCGATCGAAGCTCCTACAGATGACATCTGTAAGCCGATCCTCCTACCAACAATCTCCAAATGGCATCTGTAAGCCCGTTCCCGACATCACAAGGCTGATACCACTTCATGCGAGTGCAAATTTCTAGGCACTCTAGTGTTCAATCATCTTCTACCTTCGGATCACGAAAGGCACGAAAGCCAATCTACATCCTCAGGTTTAAGAAGATTGAACAGGGGCAGCTGTTGTACCCCAAAATTTTCCCTCTCATATTTCTCAAAACATTGCAAGGAAAATCTCCAAGTGGCTCAAGTTTGCTCAAGAGTTGGACAATCAAGCTATCTCCTAAGGCAGTCAACCCCAAATTAGGGTTTCGTGTAGCATCAAGATTCTTGAGTACAAATGACCTCAAGTGTTCCTCAATGTCCTAATATGTTCTCAAGGTCATCCATGTCAAATTTCAAGCCTTGCAGAGGAAGTTTGGTCAGTCAATTGCTCAAAGGGTCCAAAAATCGACTATGCTAGGGCAAAAGTCAACTGTGACCTACAAATAGTCAAACTTCAAGATTTTTTGTCAACATTCTAATTTTGAAGGAAATTTCATCATTTGATCAAGGGTTGATCATTATTCATCAAGCATTGCTCAAAATTCATCAAGATTCAAAAGTTGCTAAATTAGGGTTTTGTAGGAAAAGTCAACTCAACTTTGACCAAGCATAACGTTCTCATACTTTATGATAAATGACCCATCTAAAGCTCATTTTGAAGAGGATGAAATTTCCTACAATCCACCTTCACACCCCAAGATCAAAAAATGCACTCACAAGAAGTTATAAATTTGGACATTATAGGTCATTTTTGAAAGTCAACAAAAACACCTTTTTTGCCAAAGCTTATAACTTGAGCATGAAATATCAAAATTATATGAGACCAAAAGGGTTGGTTATAAGACATCTCAAGCTTTCTAGAAAGTCCAAGAACACCTCTAAAAGTTTAAAATTGAAGAAGTTATGCATTTTTGAAGTTGGGCATTTTTGCAAAATTGCCAAAAGTCAACTATCCCCAAAACTTCAAATTTTGTCAAATGGGCCCATTCGTTTCCACTTGATTTGAGCTTGCATCATTGTCCACGTGTCCTAGCTTCATCCATGAGCCCATATCTTATTTTTATTATTTAATTTGATTTTTAATTGAATTTATTCACTTTAAATCAAATAAAATCATATAAAATCAAAAGTAATTATAACTCATGATTTTTTGGTTGATTTAGGCTTTTAATACAGCTATTATGTGAGTCAAATTCGCATCAAGTGAATTGGTTACAAGAAGATATGATTTAGGCCAAATTTGGAAGGTTGTAATGGTGGAATCATATCCAATTCATGAGCATTGATATTGAGAGATTTGTACCAAGTTTCTTACCCTAATGCAATAGACATTACATAAGGAAGGAAAAGGCACAAAAATATGGGTTGGAGGCTGCAAGAAGAGGCAGAACAAAAGTTTGAAAAAGTGGTAAAAAGCTTGAATTCGAGATCATAACAAGAGGCATTTTCAGAAGCCAAAAGCTATCCCAATCGCTTCCTGGGTGTTCACTCAACCTTCCTGGATCAAGGGCAAGCGTTATCACATACCACAAAGCACTGTAAGTATCACGAAAATCACCTTGGTTCTTGAATTCGTGATTCATTATTCTTGCATCATTTGAACAAATTGCTTGCATATTCATAACCCTCATAACATTTGTAAACTTTTTGCATTATTCAATTTGGTTTATAGGCGTTGTAACCCCGAAACACCATAGCTAGGGTTGCGTGTTTGTTTTTAGGGCTTTCTTTTTCAGGAAAAATCAGGACTCAAGAAGGACATAATGTTAATCAGGAAGCCAAGACGAACTCAACCATGTTTTTGGAATTGATTTATGTGGCCTAGGGAAGATTTTAGAGCAAGCTTGCGTATTTAGCTGCGGATCCAAATCCGCAGGTAATATTTGCAGGATTTGGAGGTAGAAGACGACGAGCTGTCGTTCTCCCATTGGCCAATTCAAAATAATTTTCGCGCATTTTTATTTTCTGGCATATAATTTGTTTTGTTTATATTATAATTTCTTTGTATTTTACTAACAATAGAATCAAAGAAGTGCAGTGGCAAGCGTGCAAGCATATCACTTTCAGGACCTGGGTTCGAATCCCAGGTCCCCCACTTTCTTTGTTATTTTCCTTCTTCAGGTAATCACATGTACGTCCAAGCATGCAGCACATCATGCACTATCATCTATCCAACGGTCAGATGGCCAAAGGCCAAATCTGGTGGCCAGGATCTGAACGTCCACCAAGGCTTTGGTCAAAGCATGCTCACTAGATCACCAAAGGTAAACAGGGCCAGCGTTTAATGGGCCTCAAATTTGCTTCTCAAACTCCCTTTTCAGGCCCAAACCTCTCTCTCTTTTTATTTTACTTATTTTGTTTATTAATTGTTTTATTATTTTCGTTTTAATTCTAACCAATCAAAAAATTATTTTCTTTATAAAATAAAAAAACCACAAAATATTTTCTTTAATAAACATTAATTAATTGATTTAGAATTTTAATTAGAAATAAATTTAATATATTTTTGTAAATAATTAAAATCAATTAGACTTAATTAGGTTTTTACTAACATTAATTAATTTTATTTTATTTCTTTAAATACCAAAAATCCCAAAAATAATAATTTATTTTCATTAATTAATTAATTTGTTCATTAATTTAATGATTAATTTAGGATAGTTTCTTTCTTAATTCAAAAAATAACAAAAATCTTTTCTTTAAAAAAGGGTCAAAACCCTAGAAATTTGCGCTCGATTTAATTTCATGCACGCGATTTACTTTATTTATTCAATATTGTATTTGTTCCCGGAATGTAATAGATAATTAGGACCATTTAATTATTTTTATGGCTTTATTTATTTTTCCGCATTTAAATTTCAAAGGGTTGCTTTTGGCAATGTAAATACCCGACGCCTTGTAATTTAATTTCCGCAATTTATTTTCCGCAAAATATAACTGTTAGATGTTTGATAATAGGGATGCATGACAAGATTGAATGTTTAAACCTAAAATCAACTTAGATAACCATTAACATGTACAAAGATAAAATTGACTGAAAACGACACACTCGCACATGCGCACTCTTAGGGTACACCCCACATGGTTGCCTTCGTACGCGGTCATTGAGTATAGGTCACTTTAGAGGTCGTCCTCTTGTCTAAAAGATCATAGTCGCCTCGAAACGGTTGCCTCAGATATTGTTGCCTCAAACAAATGATCTAAGACATTAGGGTTACCGCTAAGGCGTCCTAACATTGCTTTAATGACCGTATGTCCCTCATTCGAATTGACCCTTAAACTCCAACGACGGTGCTACCTACTCATTAATAGTGGGATAACATTGTCTAAAGGACATTAGCATAGAAAGATTCCTTTTTTTCGAGTAGGTAGATGGTTCTTAGATACTTGCTCTTTCAAAAACAAAAAACTCTTCACACTTACACTTTTCGAACAAAGTTTTCAAAAACACTACATACGCTCTTGAGGACAGAAGCAAGAGTTAAATCAAAGTTTTCAAACCAAAACTTTTTTTCAAACCCACAAGCACAAAGAAAGCAATTTTGAAAACATTTGAGCAAGTACCTAAGAGCCCG
Organism: Vicia faba; assembly: GCA_948472305.1. Lineage (NCBI taxonomy): Eukaryota > Viridiplantae > Streptophyta > Magnoliopsida > Fabales > Fabaceae > Vicia > Vicia faba. The sequence continues at coordinate 219,326,738 of OX451737.1, forward strand.
TGGATAAACACGGATATAAAGGGTGCTAATACCTTCCCTTTCTATAATCTACCCCCCGAACCCGAGAAATATCTCAAAAAAGGAATTTTTCTGTGCTTTTTTTCCTTTCCTTGTTGGATAAAATAAAAGTCGGTGGCGACTCTTGCTTACCGCGACATTTTGCAAACATAAACGCAAAACGCAAACCAACATTCCAAAAAACAGTCAGTTCTTTCCCACCGTATCACACTATCCTTCCAGACAAAGCAGGCTTCTTGAAGATGTACTTTATCAGATCCATTTTAGATATCAGCAAAGTGGTATGAGTCAACATATACTGCCTTAGCCGGCGAGCAGCCCATACCAAAGTGCAGCAAGTTTTCTGGAGCAGTGAATATTTGGTTTCACAATTGGTAAACGTTTTGCTAAGGTAATAAATGGCGTGCTCTTTTCGGCCAGACTCGTCATGCTTCCCCAGTATGCACCCTATTGAATTCTCTAAGACAGTTAGATACATGATTAGCGGTCTCCCCTCGACTGGCGGTATCAAGACAGGAGGTTCTAGTAAATACTCCTTGATTTTATCGAAAGCAACCTGATAGTCATCATTCCATCTAACTACCTGATCTTTCTTCAACAACTTGAAGATTGGTTCACAAGTAGATGTTAGGTGAGAAATGAACCTAGCGATGTAGTTCAGGCGTCCCAAAAAAACTCTGACTTCCTTTTCAGTGCGAGGAGCAGGCATTTCTTGTATCGCTTTGACTTTGGCAGGATCAACCTTGATGCCTTTGTTGCTGACAATGAAACCTAAGAGCTTACCAGACCGGACTCTGAATGTGCACTTGTTCAGATTCAATCTTAGCTTGTACTCCTTCAACCTGACAAACAGCTTTTGCAAGTGATTAAGGTGTTCTTCTTCAGCTTGTGATCGGGCTATCATGTCATATACGTAGACCTCTATCTCATGATGTATCATATCATGAAACAAAGCTACCACGGCGCGCTGATAGGTTGCCCCGACATTCTTCAGTCCGAATGGAATTACTTTGTAGCAGAACATACCCCACTGTGTGACAAAGTAGTTTTCTCCATGTCCTCAGGTGCCATTTTGATCTGGTTATAGCCTGAGAATCCGTCCATGAAAGAAAATACTTTGTGCTGGGCTCTATTGTCAACCAGGATGTCAATGTGCGGAAGTGGAAAATCATCTTTAGGGCTGGCCCTGTTTAAATCTCTATAATCCACGCACATTCTCACTTTTCCGTCCTTTTTAGGCACGGGAACAATGTTGGCAACCCATTGAGGATAGGAAGTAACATCCAGAAATCCAGCATTGAACTACTTCATAACTTCTGCTTTGATCTTCTCTGACATGTCAGGTCTCATGCGGCGGACTTTTTGCTTCACTGGTGGACAATCTTCTCTTGTGGGTAGACGATGTACCACAATGTCTGCATCGAGTCCCGGCATGTCTTCGTATGACCAGGAAAAGATCTCAACATAATCATGCAACAACTGAATTAGGCACTCTTTGACACTCGGCTCTAGATTGGCACCCACTCTGATTTCCTTTTTATCTTCCTCGGTACCCAAGTTGATTGTATCCAACAGCTCATCATGAGGTTGAATAGCTCTTTCCTCTTGTTGTAGTAATCTGGCCAATTCCCCTGGCACCTCACAATCTTCCTCACCTTCATATTCGGCTTGGTAGATCAGATATTCAGAGTCACTGAAGGTTATAGCAGTATCGTTACCCATGGGATTCGGAATGGAAGGGTACCTGCATTTGTGAGTGTGGGTGTGTGTAAGGGATAACCATCTTAAAACAATAAAATGTAAAAGAAAGACAATGAGTACAAAAGGTTTATATATGAAAAAGCGTCCATGATTCATTGAATGACATATGAAAATGAAATAAAAACCCTTACAAATGGACCGTTGTGCCTCGGGTAATACACAAGGTTGAAAATGTACAAATTGTTTGTGAATTATTACAAGTCCAACAGAAATGTAAACGATAAATTACTGCGATATGAAAGTTATTGGGATGAAGTCTTTGGCTTCTCAGTTACATAGTCCTCCATTGACAGTAGGAAATATCCAATCTTCCAAGCTGCCATCTTCTTCACTGCCTTCTAGTGCATTAACCCCTTGGTGGCTGATCTTCACAGGTGGCCCTCCGGAACGGGCGCGACGCACAGTCTTTTTAGTAGTCAAAGTAAACCCCAAGCCAAACTTGTCTGATTTGTAAGGAATGTCTGGAAGCTGCCCCCATATGGTGCATCCCCCTTCTTCCACTACTGCCTTTGCATCTTTTAGAGAAGACATCCGAGGTGGAGGTCTTGTGATCATAGGAGTTGAGGATACCGTCTTGGTCGCCGCTACTTCTGGAGAGACTTATTCAAAATGTTGGAAAGGGGTCTCGATGAACTCGCCATCCAATTCCACATATCGGAAAGAATTCATATGACAAATCATGTATTCCTCTTCCCCATGGACAGTTATGATCTTCCCTTGGACAGGGTACTTCAGCATCTGATGCAAAGTGGAGGTGACCGCACCGGTATTGTGAATCCAGGGACATCCCAACAGACAAGAGTAAGAAGGCCGGATGTCCATCACGTAGAAAGTTGAATTGAACGTCTGGGTTCCCACCTTTATCGGGATGTCCATCTCCCCATGGACCAACCTCTTAGAGCCATCAAATGCTCTCACAATTATATTACTGGGTTTTAATGTCAGCCCCTTGCAATCCAACCTATCAAGGGCTTTCTTCAACAAGACGTTTAAAGATGATCCAGTATCAACCAAGACATGGGCTAAGGTCGTTCCTCTACACTCCACTGAGACATGTAATGCCTCGTTGTGTTTTCTCCCTTTGGGTGTCAAGTCAGGATCGAAGAAACCCAGGCCACTGTCAGCTGTCAAACTGGCCACACACTCTTGGAATTGATCTGCCGATGTCTCTTGCGGCACATGAGCTGTCTTCAGAAACTTTACCAAAGCTTTAGCATGTGCCTCAGAGCACAGCAACAATGCTAACATAGATATTTTGGAGGGGGTTTGCCCCAGTTGTTCGACCACATCATAATCACTTTTCTTAATTATCCCCAGGATTTCTTCCATATCCTTCTTGGATGTTTCAGGAATAGCTGGTGATTGAGCCTTCGTCAGGACAAGCTCCTCTTGAGCATTCTTTCCTTTATTCTCAGCGGTGGAAGTATGGATAGGAATTATATTGTCTTCTTTGTTGGTCGGTACGCTTGCAGGTACAATCACTGGTACAAATGTAATCTTCGGAATGGCCATGGGTCCGACTGTTGTTGGAGGAGCAATCTCTGGAGAGAAAATTATCCCACTACGGGTAACCTTGCTTGTTCCGGCAATGTTACTGATGTCGGAATTGTCTTCTTCAGAGCTTTCTTCTTAGGCAGTCTGTTCAATCTGTTTGACACCATGGTAGTAGATTTCTCCACCATAATTCCATGGTACCGTTTTATCTGATTTTTATGGGGTTGGCCCGTGCATTGTTATCTTAAGTGGAGTAGTTACTAGAGCAGATGTAATCCTAACGGGTCTTTTAGGGACCCTGGAAGGATTGGCGTAGATGGTTATTATTGAAACTTCTTTAACTGGAATGGGTGAGACAGGAGCTTTCTCAAACAAAATTTCCTGGTTATCAATCAGTTGTTGGATACCTTTCTTCAACAGAGGGAAGTCAAATGATGAGGTCAGGCAAACATGGCAATTTTTGTCACAACCTGGGAAAATACCAGCTTTTAGCAGATTCAACTTGATGACTGGGAGCGGAGTTAACAGTTCATCCACGGTAGAAATAAACAGATCTTCCTCAACAACATTGGTATTGTGACCATGCTTAGGCATCGGAGCGGAGATAACATTTGGTTTCTCAGGCACTTCAAACTCAACTTCCTTCACGTCTATCAGGTCTTGAATTTTGTTCTTCAGAGCCCAACAATTGTCGGTGTCGTGCCCTGGACTTTCAGAATGGTATGCGCACCTGGCATTCAAATGGTAGTGAGGAGATGCAGTATTAGGATTTTTAGGGGCCTCTTTTAGCATGGCCAGATTCAACTTCAGAAGATGTGGTAGGACTTGAGCTGGAGTCATGTTAATCTTGGTGAATTGTCGTACTAGCCTTTCCACCCTTTGCTGATTATTTCTCGGCTGATTGTTTCTTGGCTGGTATGATGCAGACTTTTGAATCATAACGGCCCCCACCGTTGGTCGGCGCTTGGTTCTTCCCTGATTCCTATGTGCATAGACAACAGACACTTCCTTCTTTCCAGTGAAGGGCTTTTTTACAGCAGCAGAGGCAGACACGTCTTTCTGAATTTTCCCACTTCTTGTACCGACTTCCACCCTCTCGCCAGTTAGAATCAACTCAGTAAACCCTGCAGAGGAGCTCCCAATCAGATGATTAAAGAAAGGACCTAATAGAGTTCCCAGGAACATGTCCACTAGCTCTCTTTCAGATAAAGGGGGTTGCACCCTTTCGACTAGATCCATCCACTTTTGGACATAGTCTTTGAAGCCCTCATTGGATACCATGGCCATACTCTGGAGTTGAGTACGGGTTGGTGCCAAATTGGTGTTGTATTGATACTGTTTATAGAAGGCTGCTGCCAAGTCTTCCCAATTATGAACATCGGCCCTCTCCAACTGGTAGAACCAATCAAGCTGTGTTCCTGATAAACTGTCCTAGAAAAAGTGGACCCACAAGTCTTTGTCAGCAGAATATGGTTGAATCTTCCTGACATATGATCTGAGGTGCATCTTGGGACAAGACACCCCATCATACTTGGCAAATAATGGCACTTTAAACTTTGGAGGAATTACTATTCCTGACACCAGCCCTAACTCCTCAAAGTCCAGACCTGGTACTCTCTGTATCTCCATAGCAGCTAGACGCTCTTCCAGGTGTTTGTATTTGTCATCGGCCGGAGGGTATTGTTGTTCATAGTATTCCTCTTCTTCCTCTTCTTCTGCTTCATAATCTGATGGTATTGCCGTTTCTTTTCCTTTTCTTTCCCCTTCATCAGACGTTGTTGGAAAATCTAAGGTCCTTATGGCTTGTCCCTGAAACCTTCTGCCCATGATAACCACACTAGCTGGATTCTTCTTCTTTTTCTCTTTCTCTTTTTCTAGCAGAGTCTTTAGCTCCTCCTGCCCCTTGGCTAAGGTCAAGAGTAACTGCTGAAATTGTGAGTTCTGAGCTTGCAAATCTTTGACCTTTTGTTCAAGATCCATCTTGCTGAAATAAACAGTAGAAGGATGAGGAAACTTGTTGCAAAGACCTGTTTATGCTCATGATGAATGATATGTATTCATGCAATGTTTTCAAGGATTTGAAAATTCAAATTTGTGTCAAACAAAAAGGAACACACATTATATTAATAGAATTTGAGTACATCCTCTTTGGTGCAATGTAGGTGTCGAGAGTCTGCTCTTCATGAAGTAACCGAGTGAGTTCCAAAACCTTTTTCTCGCTTGCGTAGAATTGGGCTTCGAAAGTATCGCGTTCTTCTTTGATCTGTATCCAACTCCTTTGTAGATCTTCAAGTGATGTCGGCATGTCAGGATGTAGGATGGTGTATAGAACCTCTCCTTCCTTAACAGGCTCTATAATCACTGGGAGAACAGAGGGGTAAGGCATCATAAGACTTTGGGCGCGGGTTAGTACCCACTTGAGGTAAGTCTCAAGAGGGATGGAATTCTTGTGTCCCAGAGTATTACTATCTACCTTGTTTGGCATCCTCTAAGCTCGGATGAACCTTTGGCGAAGTCCTTGATTGTCGTTGTCGTAGTCGAAAACCAAGCCTTGAATCAGCATGTCATGTGGGCCACCCCTTCGGGCATAACCAAACTGTCTTAGAGCCAAGCAATGGTTATAGGTAATGCCTCCCCTAATGCCAAGTAGAGGGACATTAGGGAATTCCCCACAACGGTCGACAATGATAATATTCTCTTTGGATCGAGAACACCAATGAATATCTGAATGTGTAAGTGTCATCAACCTTTGTGACCACCTCAAATGTTGCTCATTCTTCAAGACTGATTGGGGAAGATGAGAAATAAACCATATTGCTAGGAGAGGAGTGCAACACATGAGAACACCTCTTTTCCTCATTGTACGAGTGTGAAAAGAGTGTAAGATATCCCCAAGTAATGTAGGCACCGGGTTGTGAGACATGAAGATTTTGACAGCGCTCACATCTATTAGCTGGTCAGGATTAGGGAACAAAACCATCCCATAGATGAGAAGAGCTACAATCTCCTCAAAAGCTTGTAAGTCTAGGGAATTCCAACAACTTTGGGCCTTCTCAAACAAGAACTTTGCCAAGAAGCCTTTGACACCATTTCTAGTTTCCCAATAGGTTGTGACATCAGATGAGTGCAAGTGCAGGGCTTGAGCAATCTCTTCTGGCTTTGGATCTCTTTCCGTACCGTTGAAAGGTAGTTGATTGAGAATGGGAATCCTCAAGAGTTGAGAGAATTCTTCCAAAGTAGGCACAAGCTGGTAGTCAGGAAATGTGAAGCAGTGATGCAAAGGGTCAAAGAACTGGAAAAGAACCTTCATCATGTCTTCCTCTGTGTTGGAAGTGACTAAGTTGAGTAGACGACCATGTCTCTCGGTGAATGGAGAATTCTCAGGAATCCTTGAAGCTAGCTCCTTAAGTTGTGGAGGAATTCTTACAAGGTTGACTTGGATAGTTTTCCTGCGAAGTGAATCCATATCCTACAAAACAAGAACAAAGATGAATTTCCATAATCCTTGAAATGGTTAGTGGATGCATATGATGCTCATGATATCCATGATGTCATGCACAAGTATATATGTACAATAAAATCACACAAGTTCCTAGTTTAGGCTTGCATGGGGTTTCATAGGTAAGTACCCTCTTGAAGTTTAGTTGGCTCAACCTATCCTAGTAAATAGTAACTGGGTTTTAAGGAGCTCAATATCACTGGATTGTTTCCTTGTTCATTGTTTCAATTCAAGCCTCTTTACTGGCGACCAAAATATTCCAAGGAACCAACCCTCAATGAGTGTAGTATCGAGTATCTACCAACTTCTGACTGCACCAAAGCCGGTCATCTCACTACATCCTAAAATGCCAAGTTGGTCAAGTAAAGGTTCTAGAAGTTCGTTTGTGCTTCATGACATCACTCAGCGACACTGTATTCTCTTTGATTGACTCAAAGGCTACCGGTACCCACAAATATGTCGCACTAACATAGCTATTTCTTAGACCGTGTCGGTATACCCCGCACAGTTTCCACAACGTATTGCTATTTACCTATAATGTTTCCCAAATCCGGGTAGAGGATTCAAACCCAAACAATAGAACCAAAATGTAAAGCAAACAACTCAAACAATTGTAAGCAAATAAAGGTGATCTAAACCCTAAGGTAACCCCACTTTTATAATTATCCCCAGCAGAGTCGCCAGTTCTGTAATGCGATGGGAGAACTGACTTGAGGTTTTGTGTTTTGTCGCAAATGTCGCGGTTTAGCAAGAGTCGCCACCGACTTTTATTTTATCCAAAAGGAAAGGTAAAAAAGCACAGGAAAGACCTTTGAGATGTTTTCTTGAGTTCGGGGGTCAGATTATGAAAAGGGAAGGTGCTAGCACCCTTTTCATCCATGGTTTTCCATGGGCTCTTAGTTACTTGCCTAGATCACTTGCTTTGCTTTGCTTTGTTTGAAATGGTGCTTAGTGTGGTTTTGAAAAGAGGCCATTCGTTTAGGCAATCTTTGTAATGATTCTCGTTCGTAAGAATGTATACAAAGATGTTTGTCTTTTGAAAAATGTTTCAATGTTTTGTAAGATGTTTTGAAATGTGTGTGTGTTTGTTTTTGAAAATAGCAAGGATTGTTTTGAAATGGAGCAAGTAACTTAGAAGCTGTCTACCTACTCAAATGTCTTTCTTGTGCATTTTTATTCCTTTGACATTGTTGATTTACCATTGATTTGGTAAGCAACCCTATCATTGGATTGTTAATGGGATGGGCATGGGTCATCGTATGACCATGATAGCAATGTTTCCAAGTATCTTTAGCATTTTTGAGGGACCAAGATCATTTTGTTTTAGGCAACCTTTGTATAGCGTCATCGAGGGACTATGATCTTATATTTGTTTTGTTTTGCCAAGATACTTCGCGTGCATAACATGGCCATTTGTTTTAGGCAACCAAGTGGGTGAAACCCTAAGGGTGCTTGTGTGCAATGGTGTGTCATTTTCATGCTTTTGTCTTGCATTAGGTCTTTTCTATTTGTTTTATTTTTGGTCTTGTCATGCAAACCCTAGTTTACTAAACATGGTATATGAAAGCAATAAATTGCGTAAATGTAAACTAAGCTATTACAACAATTATTATGGGAGAGGGGGATACAAGTTTTGAATGGGGATTTTGCACAAATGTAAATCTAAAAATATTATTACAACCCAATCGAATATTGCGCGCATTAAATAAATATACAAATATTAAAATGCAATGCAAATGTATTTATGTGAAAAATGTTTTGGTATTTGTTTTTTGTATGAGAAAATAAATTGATTAAACCCTAGAAAAAGGAAAAAAATATTATTTATTTTTGAAGGGATGAAACCCTAGTTTTCAATTAAAAGAAAATATATGTTCTATATTATTATTTTGTCCATTTTTGTATAAGAAGATAATAAATAATATAATATATAAATATTAAAAATTAAGTATTTGTAGAAAATAATATTTATGTGTATAAATAATATAATAAAAATATTAAGTATTATTTAAATGTATTTACAAATTTAATTAAGAAAATAAAATCTATTATCCTAATAAGACTATTTTTTATGCAAAAAATAATAAAAAAATTGCAAAAAATAAAGAAATTATTTTTTATGATTTTTTAATGTTCAGAAAAAATAATTAAAAGCAATAAATATAAAAATATGAGAAAATATGAAAAATATAACAAAATAAGTCAGGGGGTGCAAATAGTGGATCTGGAGGTGTGAAAAGCAAAAACAACAAGCCCAAGGCGCCAAAGGCCCAGACTTCATCCATGTCCTCCAGCTTCTTCTCCTTTGCGCGCGTGTTATGGTTCAAATTGCAACTTGCTAATGCTTGCACAAAAACAAAAACCCATAACATGAAACTTGTGGCATTTAATCTCACGATTCCAACCATATAAAATTTGTAACCTAACTCTCAAAGATCAGAGAGAATTTTAATGGCCCTAATTCGTGACCTAGAAATTTCATGAACTTCAAGCTTCAAATTCTCACAGCATAGTTAATATAAATGAAAAGTATGCATATGTACAGCTTCACCATGATAAGGGCTACACTTTTTCTTCACAAATCGTGGCTTGAGGGTGCCTAAATAGAGAGATAGAGTTTTGAAAAATACCTCCTTCAGTTGGATTTGGATAGAGCAATGTAGGGACTTTGATGGAGGCCTGAGGATCGTGTGAGCTTCCTTGAACTTCCTTCAAGCTATTCCAATGCCTAGCTTGCTTTATGGATGGCCAGAACTCTCTGCACAAGTCAATCTGCAAGCTCCAAGTTTGAAAATGGAAATGGCTGAAACAGGGCTTACAGATGCAGGGTAAGGGCTTGGATAGCTTTGGTATGATGTGTATGAGGTGTTTCAAGTGTCAAACCATAAAACGCACGAGCAAAATATGAATTGGCTGGGATTTTGCAGAAGTTCTGAGTTTGGGCAGAAATTTGGTGTTTTTGTGTTTGAGAGAGTTTCAAATGTTAAGCAAGCATGTTCTGAGTTGTGACAAGTTTGTGAATATGTAGAGAAAGGATCCAAGTCCACTCTTCACCTTTTGGCCACTTTTCTTGTATTTTAAGCAAAGTGAAGTGACCATTGCTATATGTTTGTACTGGCTAGTTTGTGAGATGATAAGAGTTGGTATACTTTTCTTGAGACCTGTAGAAAATGCTTGTACCAAAGGGACAGGTCCAAGGCTCAAGATGGACAAAGATGCAAAAGTTGCACTTTATGAAAATGGCATTGTAACCTTTATGCCTAAAATGAAATTATCTCTTGTACAATGTTCCAAAAGCCAAGATAAAGCCTTTATCTTCTGATTTTTCATTTAATTATGGAGTATAGAATGAGTTTAGGACCTGTAAAGCAAGGTACAAATAGCATAGATCTGATTTGCAACTTGATCTCATGTAAAAATGGCTTGAACAAAAGTGATAAAATGCCAACTTCCCTTCTTCGATTCTCCCTAACCAAAAATGATCTTGGATAGTTCTTGGAAATTTTGGAAAGCTTGCAATGTGATCTATAATCCATATTTGAAATTCATTTTGAGATACCTCTTGGAACTAGGTGAAAAATGTCCATGAAGTTGGGTCCAAAACCTGCCTAAATTAGGGCAAATTTTCACTAAGTTATTTAGTTCATGGACATATGTTCACAAATTCATAACTTGAGATCCAAGCATCTTTTGGGAAAAGTTTTGAAGAAAAGTTGTATATTTCATGGAGGACTACAACTTTCATGTTGGAAGTTTTCTTTTAATCAAATTTCATCATGGTGAAAAAGTGATGAAAAGTTGGGAAAAAATAAGAAAATTTCCATACTTAGAAAATCCTAAGTTATGAAAATTTTCAAATTCAAAACCCTAATTTCCAAAATTAGTTTTCTTGGTGAAAAAGTTTCATATTTTGACATATCTTGATGAATTATGACCCTTGGCACTTGATTTTGACCAAAAAGTCAAAGTTTGACTTTTCAGTGTACAGTTGACTTTTGATCAGTTGACTGGAAAATTCATTTGTCAATCCAATGAACTTGAGATCTTTTGAACTATGTGATTAGGTAAAGATTATTCCATTGAACCCTTGAAATCATGCTTGAACTCAATTGGTCATTGGCTAGGTTAAAAATTAGAAATTGCCCTTCCTCAGTCAAAACCCTAATTTTGACCATTTTGCCCTTTTGATAATTTGATCAAATTTCTTGAGGAGTTGTGATCCAAACTTGATCAAATGGTACATAAGAGTCTAGAATGTTGATGTGGATAAAAAATTATGAAGTTTGACTGCAAATTGGCCATGGTTGACTTTTTCCCTAATACAGCTGATTTTTAGGTCAACTGTCCAATTGACTGATCAAAAATGTGATTCAAGGCTTTAAACTCAACATGAGCAATCTTAGGGGTCCAAGATGGTGTATGAAAGTCACATGAAGCATTGATGGTCTAAAAATCCTTGTGAAAATTCAAACCCTAATTTTGGGTTATCAGTGCAAGATGAGGTGTCTTGAGCTGACCAAACCCTAATCTTGTCTTGAGTCCAAAAAGTCTTGTGAGAAAAGTCTTGATAAACGAGAGGGAAAATTTTGGGGTACAACAATGGTGCATGGGGAGGTGGACATCCCCATAAAAGTTGGAACCCAAACCTTTGATTCAACTTTTTACGTGATGGACATTCACCCTTCCTACTCCTGTTTATTTGGCCGACCATGGATCCACAATGCTGGTGCTGTCACCTCTACGTTACATCAAATTTTGAAATATCCAACTAAGGGGAAGATGATTACTGTCCATGGAGAAGAGGAATATATGGTCAATCATTTAAACTCCTTCAGATACATGGAATTGGACGGCGAATTCATTGAAACTCCATTTCAGCATTTCGAGGAAGTCCCACCAACCGTGGAAGAAACCAAAGTTGTTCCCCAAATCCCGAAGATTACAAGACCTCCGCTAAAGATGTCCTCTCTAAAATATGCCAAGGCAGTGATAGAAGAAGGTGGGTGAGCTATTTGGGGCCAACTCCCGGATATCCCATACAAGTCTGACAAATTTGGTTTGTGTTTCACTTCAGGAGCCCAAAAAGTTGTACGCTGTGCTCGCGCCGGGGAACCCCCTTTGAAGATCAGCAATCACGGAGTCAACGTATTGGAGGATGATGAAGACAACTACGACCTGGAGGAATGGATTTTACCAACTGTCAATGGAGGACTCAGCAACTCGGAAGCTAAATATTTTGTCCCAATTACTTTTATCCAAGAGTAATTGTATTTTAATTTTGTTAGATCTGTAATAATTAAACAATTCAGACTTTTTAAGCCTTCTGTCTTACCTGAGGCACAATGGTCCATTTGTAAGGGTTGTTATCTCATTTTCATATGTCATCAATGAATCATGGACGTTTTTGCATACAAACTTTGTGTTCTTTGTCTTTCTTTTTTACATTTTTTATTTTCAAAGATAGCTATACTCTTACACACACTCACATTCAAAATGCAGATCTACATCCATTCAGGATCCCATGGGTAACGATTTTGCTATGGCCTTTTGTGACTCTGAAAATCTAATCTACCAAGCCGAAGAAGAAGGTGAGGAAGATTGTGAAGTGCCAGGGGAACTAGCAAGGTTACTACAACAAGAAGAGAGGACCATTCATCCCCACGAAGAACCAGTGGACACGGTTAACCTAGGTACTGAAGAGGACAGGAAAGAAGTCAAGGTTGGTGCCAATTTGGAACCCAGTGTCAAGAAGTGTCTGATTCAATTGCTACATGATTATGTCGAGGTCTTTGCTTGGTCGTATGAAGACATGTCAGGACTTGATGCAGATATCGTGGTACATCGTTGTGATACAGTGGGAGAAATGACTTGGGTGTTTTGCGTTTCATTGCAAATGTTGCGGTTAGCAAGAGTCGCCATCGACTTTTCTTTTATCCAAAAGGAAAGGTGAAAAAGCACAGGAAAGAACTTTGAGATTGTTTCTTGAGTTCGGAGGGTAGATTATGAAAAGGGAAGGTATTAACACCCTTTTCATCCATGGTTTTCCATGGGCTCTTAGTTACTTTCTAGATCACTTGATTTTGTTTGAAATTGTGCTTTGTGTGGTTTTTGAAAGTATTTTGTAAAGAGGTCATTGTTTAGGCAAACTTTATAATGATTCTCGTTTGTAAGAATGTATACAAATATGTTTGATCTTTTGAAAATGTTTTCAAGTTTGTAAGATGTTTTAAAAGTGTAAATATTTGTTTTTGAAATAGCAAGGATGTTTTTGTTTTGAAATGGAGCAAGTAACTAGGAACATTCTACCTACTCAAAAGTCTTTCATGTTCATTTCCCTTTTCCTTTGACATTGTTATCTTACCATTGATTCGGTAAGTAATCCTATCTTTGGATGTAAACGGGACGGGCATGGGTCATCGTATAACCATGATTAGCAATGTTGCAAGATATCTTAGCATTCTCTTTAGGGACTAAGATCATTTGAAAGGCAACATAGATAGCGTCATCGAGGGACTATGATCTTGTGTTTTGCTTGTTTTTGCTAAGATACCTCACATGCGTAACATGGCCATTTGTAAGGCAACCAAGTGGATTTATCCAAGGGGTGATTGTGTGCAAGTGTATTGTTTTTCATGCTTGGTTTTGTCTTTGATTAGGGTTTTCTAATTGATTGGTTTTAGTCTTTCCATACAAACCCTAATTACTTGCATTTGTATATAAAGTGATAAATTGTGGAATTTAAAATTACTACGCTATTACAATGCTTGTGGAAGGGGGTGTACAAATTACAAATGGGGATTGCTAGAAAATAAACCTAATTATCTATTACAACCATATTGAATTTGGATAAATAATTGAATAAATAATGTACAAAATGAATAAATACGCAAGAATGTAAATGTAAAGAAAATAGATTTTTATTTGGATTTTTTAGGGAAAAGGGGTTTTGTTTTAACCTAATTAAATAAAAGAAAAATAATTAATTAAAATAGTAAAAAGTAAAACCTAAATTTACTAGGAAAAGAATTCAAATAAAACCCTTATCTATTAATTGATTAAAAAAGAAATTAAGTTATAAGAAAAATGTTTTTGGTATTTTTGTCTGAAAAATAAATTATAGTATTATAAAATATTTTTGGTCTTTTTATATATTAAAATAATATATTTAAATTGTGTAAAGAAAATAACTAAAAAAAAACCTAGTTTCTAATTAAATTTACAAATCAATTAGTAAAATAAATAAAGTATGATTAAATAAAATATTTTTTTTGTGTAAAAAATAAATAAACTATATCAAAATATAAATCTAATGTTTTTATATTTTTATTTTTATTTTTTTAGTATTAGATAAAATATTTAAGAAAACAAATAAATAAAAATGAAAAAAGAAAATAAAATGGGCCAGGGTGTGAATAGCCAGCAAGGGGGGTCAGAAGTGAAAAAAACATAAGGCCCAAGGGGATGAGGCCCAACGCTGCCAAAAAAAAGGTCAGAATATCTGAAAAATATGAATAAAAATCCAAAAGGGTACCACTGGAGCTCGAACCCAGGTCCCTATAGTCACAGGCGCGCGCTTCTACCACTGGGGTGGCTATACATCCGTTTATTAATATCAAACCATACATATATATGGTAAACACGTTCCTGAGGCCAACTTCATCTTCAACCTCACGCCCAGCCTGAACCTATGTATCTTATTCAATTCTCAACCAAAATGAAAAATGTAAACATGAAACTTGTGGAAAATTCCCTCGCAATTTCAGAACTGCAAAGCAATAAAATTATAGATCAAAGACAAACATGAATTTTAATGGACCTAATCTGAACCCTAAAAATTTCAGAAATTTCAATCTTAAAATTCTCTAAGCTTAAGCAACATAAATGAAAATTATGGACATGGTTAGCTTTAGGGCAATGATATTGTTATACCCCAAAATTTGCCCTCCCATATTCCTCAAGAAATTGCCAAGCCAGGTCACAAAATTCCCCAAGGGTTGTGCAGGTCAACTGTCTCCTATACAGTCAAAACTAGGGTTTGTGTGCTGATCAAGAAAATGGAGTGTTCAAAGGCCCAATCAAGTCTCATATGCTTACAAACATGGTCAAGCATCCTCATATCAAGTTTCAAGGCATTCAGCTCAAGATTGCACAGTCAAAACCCTAAATTGCACTACAGTCAACTGTAGGGGCAAAATGGTCATTTGACAGTCAAAAGTTCAAATTTTTGGTCAACATATCATTTTGAAGCCACAAACATCATTTGATCAATGCTTGATCATGATTCTCAAAATTTGGCTCAGAAATCATCAAAGATGCAAAAGTTGCTATATTTGGACAGCTGAAAAGGTCAACTGAAATTGACCAGGGCATAACTTTCACATGGATTATCAGAAAAATTCCATCCAAAGCTCATTTTGAAGAGAAAGACATTTCCTACAACTCATCTTCATACTTCAAGTCCAAGAAATGCTCTCACAAAAAGTTATCAATTTCAACATTATAGGTCATTTTCAAAAGTCAACAAAAAGGGACTTTAAGTCAAAGGCCATAACTTGAGATTGGTAAATCAAAATGACATGGGACCAAAGGCATTGGTTAAAGGACTCAAAGACCTTTCCAAAATGTCCAAGAACATGTGAAAAGCTTAAAATTTGAGCAAGTTATGCCTTGTAGAAGTTGGGAAATTTTTGTGAAATGGCAAAAGTCAACTATCCTTGAAAATCCAATTTTTGACAAAAGGGCCCCATTTTTTCCACTTGGATCATCCTTGTCATGCCACACACGTGTCCCATGGTTAATTTCAAGACCAAATATTGATTTTTTTTATTTTATTTAATTTTTGATGATTTAATTCATTTTAATTCTTTGAAAATTCAAATAAAATTTAAAAACCAATGGAATAGTGTCATGTGAACTTGGACAATTTCTATGTATCATGAACCAACTCAAGAAATCAGGCTAGGGTTCATTTGCACACTAGGTCTAGGTTTTGGCTAAAAAGGAGGAAAAATGGTTAAGAGTGAAAACCCTAAGACTAATTCCTTCACAAGCATGAATTAAGGTCAAAGAGCAAGCCAATTCCATTCCATGATCATCACTGAGTCAAACCCTAGGCCTAACACATCATAAGATGCGCCCAAACAAGCTTTGGCAATTGAAAATTTTGGATAAAAAACTCAAAACTGAAATCACTATGGGAGGATCTTTCAAGCCTTAATTCTTTGTCCATTAGCATCCTGAGGCATCACTGAGCACATCCCAACCCCTAAACTCAATCAAAACGCGAAGGAGCAGTAACAACAACTCAAACTGTATAGAAAATTTTTTGAAATCGTATTCTCAATTCTAAGCATGATCATTGCATTTTAATTACATATTCATGTTCCTTACAAAGTTTCCAAACTATTCATGGTGTTTAATTTCATTTTTGTTAATCATACGCTAATCCACCATTTTCGAATCCTAGGGTTACAGTTTTCTTAAATTAGGGATTTTGCATAGAGGAAAAATTAGGGCCCATGACCACCATGGTTGAACTCAGTGTTTAGAGACGAAGAAGAAGATATGGTCGCGACAAATTTATGAGCTACAGGGACCTAATCGCTATTTTTTCAAAAGTTGTCTAATGAAACGCGTAAGAAAGCGTTGCCTTTGAGTTTTGTTTTGCAGGGGGGTGAGGACGATGAAGGCGTGTCAACCAGCGATTCGTCCATTCAAAATTCGCGCGTTTCAGCCACTAGCGCGTTGCATTTGTTTTATATGATTTATTTATGTATTATATATCAAAGTGATCAAGTGGCTCAGTGGACAAGTATCAATGCGTTAACCTCAATGACCTGGGTTCAAGTCCCAGGTCTACACAATTTCCATTATTTTTCTATTCAAGTTCCTATGCAGGTTTCTCATTAAGACGCACCATGCTCCTTCATCCTCCCACCATCCACGCGTCCATCCCACTCAGATCAAAGGCATAAGATTAAGGAACACCATAGATCCCAGTCAAAGCATCACACAAGATTGGAAAAGTCAAACGAATTCAAGCAAATGGGCCTTAATCTTCCAGGCCTGCACCTCACAACTTTGGGGTTACCCCCCCTGGTTTGCCTTATTATTTTTTTATTCTTTCTTTAACTTTTCTTTTTTTATTTCTTTTATTTGCTATTTATTTAATTAATTATTTTTACATAAATATAATAAAAACATCATAAAATCAAAAAATGCCAAAATATATAATTCATATTATAATTATTTTCATAAATAATAACATGTAAATATTTAGTTTTAATTAGGTTTTCAACTTTAATTCCTTTTAATAAAAATCAAAACAAAAACATAGAATTAGGTTAATGACTTTTTCCTTTTAAATTTCCTTGTTTTTTGCCATAGTATTAGTGTTTTTCATAATTAAACTAGGGTTGCATTTTAGGTTAGATTTTAATTCTTTTAATAACTAAAATCCAAAAAAATAGAGTTTAGGTTTAATAACTTTTTATTTTCTTTTTTTAATTTTCCTTTTTTTAGAATAATAATATTATTTATTTATTTTCATAAATTTAAAAATGCACATAAATTAATTTAGAATTAAATTAGGTTAAAAGTCAATATTTTCATAATAAACTTAAAAGACATTAGAACTAGGATTTTAATTTTAATTAATTTTTCTTTTTTTCTTTTAAATCTAAAAAACACAAAAATACCATTTTTCATTTAATTTTAATTTTAGATAACTTAATTATTTTAATTCCTTTAAAGGATTCAACGCCCTCGCATTTGAGTATTTTCTTTTTCGCGCGTTTCATTTATTTCTTTTGTGAATATAATGTACTTGTACCAAAGCCATGTAATAGCTATTAGACATTTCTTTTCTGCAATTTATTTTAAAACGGGTCTGGATTAATTTGGCGTTGTAGACCCTCGCCCTTTGTAATAGCGTAGGACTTTTATCTTTTCCGCACTTTAAATTCCCGCACTTTTAACTGTTAAACAATAACATGAAAGAATGAATGCCCAAAAATAAAATCGAGTCGTTAGATCACCAATGCATGACAAGACAAACAATAAACTGAAAATGACACACAATTCGCACACACCACCCCTAGGGTACGCCTCACTGTTGCCTTTCGAAAGGTGATCATCGAGTAGAGGATATTTTAGTAAGTCCTTGTGTCCATTGATCTAGTTGCCTAAAACAAAGTTGCCTCGAATAAGTTGCCTCGGAATAAAAGATCAATGGCATAAGGGTAGCTTCTAAGGTGTCTTCCCATTGCTCCGGTGATCACCACGTCCCTAAAACTCGAATTGACCCGAACACCTCCAACGGTGGTGCTACCTACCTCTCAATGGTGGGATAGCACTACTTTAAAGGACATTTACACAGACGAATTCCTTAGGGTAGGTAGGTTCTCAAGGATACTTGCTCTAATTTCAAACAAATCAAAACATCTTTTTCACCAACACATTTTCAAAAGCTTTCAAAAAGCAAATTTTTCAAACACTCTGACGTACGAGTCGAACTGAAATTTTTCAAAGAAACTTTTTAAACCCACATTGAAAAGCAAACAAACATCTTTTGAAAACACATTGAGCAAGTATCTAAGAGCCCATGGATAACCATGGATAGAAAGGGTGCTAACACCTTCCCTTTCTATAACCTACCTCCCGAACCGAGAGCAATCTCTTTAAAGGAATTTTTCTGTGCTTTTGTCCTTTCCATTTGGAGAAAATAAAAGACGGTGGCGACTCTTGCTTCCGCGACATTTCGCGAACCAGCGTTAAACAGTCAGTTCCAGATCCACCGATCACAGATATCTACATTTTTCATTACCTTAGGGCTAGGTCATAACTATGTTTTCAATTGTCTTCTTTGCTTGCTTTATTATTGTGGGTTGCTTGGGAGTTCTATAGATCCTAACCCGGATCTGGGGGATACCTTTCTTAGAAAGTAGCAACAAGTCTGTGAGGGAACTGTGCGGGGTATACCGACATGGTTGAAGCAGTCTGCTACGTTGATGTGGCACTTTGGTGTGTACCGGTAACCCTTGAGTTCAGTCAAGGAGAGTACGGGGCCTCCATGTGGTGTCATGAAGCATCAACAGACCTTAGGAACCTTAATTGAACCATCTTGGCCTCTTTAGGGTAGTGAGATAACTGACTTTGGTGCAGTCCGAGGTTGGTTGATACTCGATACTACACTCAATTGAGGGTTGCTTTCCTGGAATATTTCGGTCGCCAGTTCAGTGGCTAAATCGAAACGATGAACAATGAAAGCAATCCCGTGATATTGGGAACCTTAGAACCCGGTTACTTTGATAGGACAGGTTGAACCCACCAACTTCAAGAGGGTACTACCCAGACTCCATGCTGGCCTAAACTTTAAGGGCTTCTCTTGTGTGACTTGTGTGCCTTCCTACTTGAACTACTTGCATGCTTATTACCTGACATTTGTCTCTTGCAGGTTGTGTTTGTAGTCCTTAATTAGGAATCATAACAGGGTATCCTAAGTTTCTTGCAGGTTTTTGCAGTCCTTAATTAGGACTCATAACAGGGTTACTTACATTACCCCATGCATATCATGACATCATACCATTGCATACATCCTAACCCATTTCAAGGATCTCAAGGGCTTGTGATGCAGGTCATATAAATCAAACATCTAGCAAGGGGCAAAGAGGATTTATTTTCCTCTAGCCAATGTTGTCCGAGGCTATGACCCACTTGATATGGTGAGCTCTGACTCCTGAAGAAGGTTCCCTAACCAAGGTTGTTTGGAAATCAAAACCAGACATGATGACTAAAGTCAGGGGCTGTGACCCACTTGATATGGTGAGCCTTTGACCCGTGACGAAGGACTCTCAACAACATGAAGTACTTTCAATCAAAGTTGCCAGTTTCCAACTCTAACAAGTTTCTCTGTTTACCCCACGAGGTCCTTGAAATCATTGCATGCATGTCATACATCTCATTGCATAACAAGTACCCTTTCTCTGCAGGTTGCTTACCTTCTTCGCTGTTTATTTCAGCAGTCTCGTCATGAATCCTGAATCATCAACCGAGGCATCTATCAAGGCTCTTCAGGCGCAGAACGCCCAATTTCAGGCGCAGAACGCCCAATTTCAGGAGCTGATCAAGGGCTTGGCTCAGGGTCAACAAGATCTGAAGGCTTTGCTTTTGAAGAAGGACAAGAAGAAGAAGAGGACTGTTCTGTTCAGCCCTAGACGCAGATCTGGGAATACACCGCAGGAGGAAACTGAGAGGACAACCCCATCTGTGAGGGAAAGCAGTCACCATGAGAGGGAGGTGCCTAGTCCAGTGGTCTCCGACAGCGAGACAGATTTCAACGACGAACAGTACCCTCCGGCTGAGGACAAGTACAAACAATTGGAGGATAGGCTGAATGCTATGGAGATCCAACAGGTACCTGGGCTGGATTTTGGAGATCTGGGTTTGTCAACTGGTGTGATTATTCCTCGGAAGTTCAAGGCACCATCCTTTACCAAATATGACGGGGCGTCTTGTCCCAAGCTGCATCTCAGGTCTTATGTTCGGAAAATCCAACCATACTCAGCAGACAAGAGCTTGTGGATCCACTTCTTCCAGGAAAGTCTTTCAGGGACTCACCTCGAATGGTTCTATCAACTGGATGGGACCAAAGTTTGTAACTGGGAGGAGTTGGCGACTGCTTTCTATAAGCAGTACCAGTACAATGCCGACCTTGCTCCCACACGTACCCAACTCCAGGGTATGTCGTTGGGGTCAAGTGAAGGTTTCAAGGAGTACGCCCAAAGATGGAGAGACCTTGCTGGAAGGGTGCAACCTCCGTTAACTGACCGGGAACTCGTTGATATGTTCTTGGGGACCCTATCCGGGCCATTCTTCAATCACCTCATTGGTAACTCATCTGCTGGATTTACCGATCTCATCCTGACTGGCGAAAGAATTGAAGCTGGTATCATGTCGGGGAAGATTCAAGAGGCCACACCTTCTGATATTCATAAAAAGCCTTACACGGGAAAGAAGGAATCCAATGCGGTATACAGTCAAAAGAATCGTCATGACCAACATGCAGGGGCAGTCATGATCTCTGGTTCTGCACCACGCCGTCAACCACAAAGGGGAAACCGGCAAAGGCCGGAAGGGCCTAAAAGGCAATTCACCAACATTAACATGCCTTGGTCACAAGCATTGCAGCATATGGTGAAGATGAACCTGATTGCAGTAATCAACCCTCCTGCCAATCCTAAGACCTCCTCTCCTAGCTACAATCCAGAAGCAAGGTGTGCCTATCATTCTGATAGCCCGGGGCACGATACTGAGGACTGTTGGGCACTGAAATACAAAATTCAGAACATGATCGACGCCAAAGAGATCGAGTTCGAGCCTGCGGAGACTCCCAACGTGATCGCCGCTCCATTGCCAAAGCATGGCTAAATTTTTGTTCATTTGATTTCAAGTTGTATTTTTCCTTTTCTTGTTCAGATAAACAATTATTGTGTTAAACTCTTTTATTTCATGAATGCATTACACATGTCTGTCTTGAATTAATTATGTTTACTATGCTTAAAACTGCTTTCATATTTTTTGCGATGGTCAATTCTTAATTGAAAATTCTAAACCTCTTGAGGGAGGATGACGAAAACAATACCACAATTTACAGTATGCTTTTGAACAGACCCCGCTGATGAGGTACAGGCATTGTTTCAATTCCTAAACACTGGAGTTATAAGGATGATAATCCCTCATCGACCCCTCTGAGCCAAAGAAGTAGGAGTTTTTCTTTTCGAAATTTAAAACCCTTTATCATAACCTGGGGCAGGGTAGTTCTCTCAGTTGATCCAAGTGCATGACGAATAGCACCGAAGAGATCTTTACAAAACAAACAAAGACAGTGATGGTTCAGAACAATCAAAAGGACAGGCAGTCATCATCAAAATTCATAAACGAAAAATAAAAAACCCCTTAAGTCAAAACCCATGAAGGAGACTTACAAAACTGGGGCATCCCGCTGACTGAAATTCCAAAAAAGGAAACAGTTCAGGCAAAAAAAATAGGGATAACAAAATCAAAAAGAAAGAGGTCCCACAAACCCTCGACAAAAATGATGACGGCCTATTCAGAATAAATCATCAATATCCGAACCATCACTGGAAAATCAGAACAAAGACTCAAACTAGGTCTAACGTATGATCAACTGAGTTTAGGTTTGGAGAATATCACGAAGAGCGGGTGGGTACAAATAATTTGAGCCTTTATTCTTTGTTTCTTAAACCGTGAACCAGGCCACGTTATAACCCTTAAAAGTCCTAGCTGAAGCATGGGTTAATTCGAAAGCATACTGTTACGAAAGGTATCCTGACTCCTTAAGGCCTACGGTAAATACGGAGTTGACATCAATGTTTTTACAAACATTTACTTGTTTTATGAAAAAGGATGCATTTTCAAAATCTTCGAGACAGACATAAGCTTTGCATTTTTAACATAACTTTGTTTGCATATGACTTTTTGTTTGAACAGCATAGAAATTCGCATGACGAAAGTCTAATGAACAATAAGTACCTCCAATCAAGGGGCAGACATGACCATGGTCCTTCATCTGGGGCAATCCAGTCAAGATTCGGAGAATCTCTCAAAAGGCCAAAAAGCCTGGGGCAAATCTCTGTCTGAGTCACTTGGGGCACTCCAGCAACAAATCTTGCCTGATCAAATACCTTCTGGTGGCATGGCAAGGCACTGCTAACAGGGGCAACTCCCTACATTCTGAGAACATGGACATAGTCGAAAAATACTACGCACAATCAAAGGCCCGCTAGGTTGACATACCTAGGCAAAAATAAGGGCTTCCCGGCGAACCAAAAGGGTTCGGGCAAAATGAGGGATGAAATGAAAAATCTGTACACCCGGCAAGTAGAAAACCTGAAAAGGCGGCTTGGGCAAAAATGGGTATCCCGGCGGACCGAAAACCCGAGAGGGCGGTCCAGGCAAAAGTTAGGGATCAAAGCGTATGACTATGTCCTGTCATCTTGTCACCTACCTACCAGAAGAAGGTTTGTCTATCAACAACTATCAGCACCTCACAGGTATCCTCTTCCCTCACCTCCGAAGCAGGGGCAATAATGAGCTATCCAGACGATCCAATTGCTCTGTCAACCAAATTACAAAGATTACCATCTACCTTTACAAATTCCAGATCGTGGGCTAACGTCCGAGACCAAACAGGACAATTATCCACTTAATCAAAATCATGCAACCCAACATCGGTTTCTGCTCAACCTTCAGACAAAGTCATACACAGACTCCTCCTCCATAAGATGACCTAACCCCGGTTCATCAAGAAGTTTTACACAAACTTATCCCGAAGCAACCTTACCCCGGTTCCTCCAGAAGTTTTACACAAACTTATCCCGAAGCAACCTTACCCCGGTTCCTCCAGAAGTTTTTACACAAACTTATCCAAGTAACCTTACCCCGGTTCCTCCAGAAGTTTTTACACAAACTTATCCAAGTAACCTTACCCCGGTTCCTCCAGAAATCTTACATGGATTTATCACAAGTAACCTTACCCCGGTTCCTCCCGAAGTTTTTACACAAACTTGTCTAGGTAACCTAACCCCGGTTCCTCCAGAGGTCTTACACGGACTTATCATCAAAGTGACCCTACACCGGTTCCTCCTAAAGTCTTACACGGATTTATCAAGAAGTTTCACACGAACTTACCTCCAGATAACCTTACCCCGGTTCTTCAAGAAGTTTTACACGAACTTATCCTGCAGTAACCTTACCCCGGTTCCTCCAGAAGTCTTACACGGACTTATTTCAAGATAACCTTACCCCGGTTCTTCAAGAAGTTTTACACGAACTTATCCTGCAGTAACCTTACCCCGGTTCCTCTAGAAGTCTTACACGGACTTATTTCAAGATGACCTTACCCCGGTTCATCAAGAAGTTTTACACGAACTTACCCTGCAGTAACCTTACCCCGGTTCCGCCAAAAGTTTTACACGAACTTATCCCGAAGAAACCCTACAATGTTCTCTCTCCCCAAAGATGCAGTTTTACACGGACTCGTCATCAGTAAACCCTACACAGGTTTCCTTCCTCCAAGATGCAGTTTTACACAAGCTCGTCATCAGTCAACCCTACACAGGTGTCCTTCTTTCCAAGATGTGGTTTTACACGAGCTCATCATCAGGCAACCCTACATAGGTTCCCTCTTTCAACTTACAGAAATTACAGTTCAAGATTTCCCCAGGAGAGTCCAGTTTCCCCAGGAAAATTGGAATTCATCTCTCCAAGCAGTAAGTTTATCCCCAGTAGATTCTGGAAGCTTATCCCCTCGCAGAGCACGAACGCGTCGTCCGGCTTTATTCAAAGAGTTATTTCCTTAACAGGATATAACTGGGTTATCCTCAGCCAAAAGCCAAGGAAAGGTCGTCGTCAACGTAGTTCTTTCCTATCCCCAGCGAAGTCCATCAATACTTCCAATACAACAACGGTATCCCCAACAGAGTTACTATCAACATTCAGCGAAGCATCTCTATCCCCACAGAGTATTGCTTCCCAGCATGATTGCTAGGGTATCTTTTCTCCCCGCAGAATCTTCCATTCGCCAAGTTTATTCCGCAACGGAGTCATCCTCTCCTACCGGTATCCTTGCAGTTATCATCCCCAACGGAAGCAAAATATATTCTTCGACATCAGCCCAGGATACGACTTCCCGGCACCCGTCAAGGATTCATTTTCCTAGACAAAAACATACATAAAACATCACATACATCATTATAGCACGCATAACACACTGCATCATACAAATCTCATTTATGTCGAGAACATCATTGCTTGATCCATATCATGCATTGCATATGACTGACTTTTATCCTTCAGGAAAGATCCAGTTAAGTTCTCAAGCTACATTTCAAGACCTAGACCGGTTCAGTTAAATCGTCCCAAGATTTTCCTGATTGCTTATCCAGTCAAAGGCCTTCTCTGGTTCAGTTAAATCGTCCCAAGATTTTCCTGATTGCTTATCCAGTTGAAGACATTTCAAGACCTAGACCGGTTCAGTTAAATCGTCCCAAGATTTTCCTGATTGCTTATCCAGTCAAAGGCCTTCTCTGGTTCAGTTAAATCGTCCCAAGATTTTCCTGATTGCTTATCCAGTTGAAGACATTTCAAGACCTAGACCGGTTCAGTTAAATCGTCCCAAGATTTTCCTGATTGCTTATCCAGTCAAAGGCCTTCTCTGGTTCAGTTAAATCGTCCCAAGATTTTCCTGATTGCTTATCCAGTTGAAGACATTTCAAGACCTAGACCGGTTCAGTTAAATCGTCCCAAGATTTTCCTGATTGCTTATCCAGTCAAAGGCCTTCTCTGGTTCAGTCAGATCTACCTTAAGATCTCCCTGATGCTTATCCCATTGAAGACATTTCAAGACCTAGACCGGTTCAGTTAAATCATCCCAAGATTTTCCTGATGCTTATCCAGTCAAAGGCCTTCTCTGGTTCAGTTAAATCGTCCCAAGATTTTCCTGATGCTTATCCAGTTGAAGACATTTCAAGACCTAGACCGGTTCAGTTAAATCGTCCCAAGATTTTCCTGATTGCTTATCCAGTCAAAGGCCTTCTCTGGTTCAGTTAAATCGTCCCAAGATTTTCCTGATGCTTATCCCTTTGAAGACATTTCAAGACCTAGACCGGTTCAGTTAAATCGTCCCAAGATTTTCCTGATTGCTTATCCAGTCAAAGGCCTTCTCTGGTTCAGTTAAATCATCCCAAGATTTTCCTGATACTTATCCCTTTGAAGACATTTCAAGACCTAGACCGGTTCAGTTAAATTGCCCCAAGATTTTCCTGATTGCTTATCCAGTCAAAGGCCTTCTCTGGTTCAGTTAAATCGTCCCAAGATTTTCCTGATTGCTTATCCAGTTGAAGACATTTCAAGACCTAGACCGGTTCAGTTAAATCGCCCCAAGGTTTTCCTGATTGCTTATCCAGTCAAAGGCCCTCTCTGGTTCAGTCAGATCGACCCTAAGATCTCCCTGATTCTTATCCCAGTAGAAGACACCCCAGATTTTTCTCAACGAGCGTTGTTGAAGTTAAAGTCGCCCAAGGCTCTCTTACCATTCATGCTAAGGAAGTAATCATCCCTGGTTCTTTCATCGCCGTTTGAAGCTCCAGACTCAGCTCCTGTAACCAGTCAGGACACATCTATACCAAGCATCTAAACATCAGCTCCTGCAACGTGTCAGGTACTCATTTTCTGTTTTGCAGGTATGCAGGTTCTCGCCAAGGAGTCTCTTACGCAATCAAACATCCAGATGGCATCTATAAGCCCATTCCCCCATTATTGCTAACATGTGAGCGCAAATTTCCGGGCACTCTAGTGTCCAATCATCTTTTACCCTCGGATTACGAAAGGCACGTCAGCCAATCTGCATCCTCAGGTCTAAGAAGATTGAACAGGGGCAACTGTTATACCCCAAAATTTGCCCTCCCATATTCCTCAAGAAATTGCCAAGCCAGGTCACAAAATTCCCCAAGGGTTGTGCAGGTCAACTGTCTCCTATACAGTCAAAACTAGGGTTTGTGTGCTGATCAAGAAAATGGAGTGTTCAAAGGCCCAATCAAGTCTCATATGCTTACAAACATGGTCAAGCATCCTCATATCAAGTTTCAAGGCATTCAGCTCAAGATTGCACAGTCAAAACCCTAAATTGCACTACAGTCAACTGTAGGGGCAAAATGGTCATTTGACAGTCAAAAGTTCAAATTTTTGGTCAACATATCATTTTGAAGCCACAAACATCATTTGATCAATGCTTGATCATGATTCTCAAAATTTGGCTCAGAAATCATCAAAGATGCAAAAGTTGCTATATTTGGACAGTTGAAAAGGTCAACTGAAATTGACCAGGGCATAACTTTCACATGGATTATCAGAAAAATTCCATCCAAAGCTCATTTTGAAGAGAAAGACATTTCCTACAACTCATCTTCATACTTCAAGTCCAAGAAATGCTCTCACAAAAAGTTATCAATTTCAACATTATAGGTCATTTTCAAAAGTCAACAAAAAGGGACTTTAAGTCAAAGGCCATAACTTGAGATTGGTAAATCAAAATGACATGGGACCAAAGGCATTGGTTAAAGGACTCAAAGACCTTTCCAAAATGTCCAAGAACATGTGAAAAGCTTAAAAATTGAGCAAGTTATGCCTTGTAGAAGTTGGGAAATTTTTGTGAAATGGCAAAAGTCAACTATCCTTGAAAATCCAATTTTTGACAAAAGGGCCCCATTTTTTCCACTTGGATCATCCTTGTCATGCCACACACGTGTCCCATGGTTAATTTCAAGACCAAATATTGATTTTTTTTATTTTATTTAATTTTTGATGATTTAATTCATTTTAATTCTTTGAAAATTCAAATAAAATTTAAAAACCAATGGAATAGTGTCATGTGAACTTGGACAATTTCTATGTATCATGAACCAACTCAAGAAATCAGGCTAGGGTTCATTTGCACACTAGGTCTAGGTTTTGGCTAAAAAGGAGGAAAAATGGTTAAGAGTGAAAACCCTAAGACTAATTCCTTCACAAGCATGAATTAAGGTCAAAGAGCAAGCCAATTCCATTCCATGATCATCACTGAGTCAAACCCTAGGCCTAACACATCATAAGATGCGCCCAAACAAGCTTTGGCAATTGAAAATTTTGGATAAAAAACTCAAAACTGAAATCACTATGGGAGGATCTTTCAAGCCTTAATTCTTTGTCCATTAGCATCCTGAGGCATCACTGAGCACATCCCAACCCCTAAACTCAATCAAAACGCGAAGGAGCAGTAACAACAACTCAAACTGTATAGAAAATTTTTTGAAATCGTATTCTCAATTCTAAGCATGATCATTGCATTTTAATTACATATTCATGTTCCTTACAAAGTTTCCAAACTATTCATGGTGTTTAATTTCATTTTTGTTAATCATACGCTAATCCACCATTTTCGAATCCTAGGGTTACAGTTTTCTTAAATTAGGGATTTTGCATAGAGGAAAAATTAGGGCCCATGACCACCATGGTTGAACTCAGTGTTTAGAGACGAAGAAGAAGATATGGTCGCGACAAATTTATGAGCTACAGGGACCTAATCGCTATTTTTTCAAAAGTTGTCTAATGAAACGCGTAAGAAAGCGTTGCCTTTGAGTTTTGTTTTGCAGGGGGGTGAGGACGATGAAGGCGTGTCAACCAGCGATTCGTCCATTCAAAATTCGCGCGTTTCAGCCACTAGCGCGTTGCATTTGTTTTATATGATTTATTTATGTATTATATATCAAAGTGATCAAGTGGCTCAGTGGACAAGTATCAATGCGTTAACCTCAATGACCTGGGTTCAAGTCCCAGGTCTACACAATTTCCATTATTTTTCTATTCAAGTTCCTATGCAGGTTTCTCATTAAGACGCACCATGCTCCTTCATCCTCCCACCATCCACGCGTCCATCCCACTCAGATCAAAGGCATAAGATTAAGGAACACCATAGATCCCAGTCAAAGCATCACACAAGATTGGAAAAGTCAAACGAATTCAAGCAAATGGGCCTTAATCTTCCAGGCCTGCACCTCACAACTTTGGGGTTACCCCCCCTGGTTTGCCTTATTATTTTTTTATTCTTTCTTTAACTTTTCTTTTTTTATTTCTTTTATTTGCTATTTATTTAATTAATTATTTTTACATAAATATAATAAAAACATCATAAAATCAAAAAATGCCAAAATATATAATTCATATTATAATTATTTTCATAAATAATAACATGTAAATATTTAGTTTTAATTAGGTTTTCAACTTTAATTCCTTTTAATAAAAATCAAAACAAAAACATAGAATTAGGTTAATGACTTTTTCCTTTTAACTTTCCTTGTTTTTTGCCATAGTATTAGTGTTTTTCATAATTAAACTAGGGTTGCATTTTAGGTTAGATTTTAATTCTTTTAATAACTAAAATCCAAAAAAATAGAGTTTAGGTTTAATAACTTTTTATTTTCTTTTTTTAATTTTCCTTTTTTTAGAATAATAATATTATTTATTTATTTTCATAAATTTAAAAATGCACATAAATTAATTTAGAATTAAATTAGGTTAAAAGTCAATATTTTCATAATAAACTTAAAAGACATTAGAACTAGGATTTTAATTTTAATTAATTTTTCTTTTTTTCTTTTAAATCTAAAAAACACAAAAATACCATTTTTCATTTAATTTTAATTTTAGATAACTTAATTATTTTAATTCCTTTAAAGGATTCAACGCCCTCGCATTTGAGTATTTTCTTTTTCGCGCGTTTCATTTATTTCTTTTGTGAATATAATGTACTTGTACCAAAGCCATGTAATAGCTATTAGACATTTCTTTTCTGCAATTTATTTTAAAACGGGTCTGGATTAATTTGGCGTTGTAGACCCTCGCCCTTTGTAATAGCGTAGGACTTTTATCTTTTCCGCACTTTAAATTCCCGCACTTTTAACTGTTAAACAATAACATGAAAGAATGAATGCCCAAAAATAAAATCGAGTCGTTAGATCACCAATGCATGACAAGACAAACAATAAACTGAAAATGACACACAATTCGCACACACCACCCCTAGGGTACGCCTCACTGTTGCCTTTCGAAAGGTGATCATCGAGTAGAGGATATTTTAGTAAGTCCTTGTGTCCATTGATCTAGTTGCCTAAAACAAAGTTGCCTCGAATAAGTTGCCTCGGAATAAAAGATCAATGGCATAAGGGTAGCTTCTAAGGTGTCTTCCCATTGCTCCGGTGATCACCACGTCCCTAAAACTCGAATTGACCCGAACACCTCCAACGGTGGTGCTACCTACCTCTCAATGGTGGGATAGCACTACTTTAAAGGACATTTACACAGACGAATTCCTTAGGGTAGGTAGGTTCTCAAGGATACTTGCTCTAATTTCAAACAAATCAAAACATCTTTTTCACCAACACATTTTCAAAAGCTTTCAAAAAGCAAATTTTTCAAACACTCTGACGTACGAGTCGAACTGAAATTTTTCAAAGAAACTTTTTAAACCCACATTGAAAAGCAAACAAACATCTTTTGAAAACACATTGAGCAAGTATCTAAGAGCCCATGGATAACCATGGATAGAAAGGGTGCTAACACCTTCCCTTTCTATAACCTACCTCCCGAACCGAGAGCAATCTCTTTAAAGGAATTTTTCTGTGCTTTTGTCCTTTCCATTTGGAGAAAATAAAAGACGGTGGCGACTCTTGCTTCCGCGACATTTCGCGAACCAGCGTTAAACAGTCAGTTCCAGATCCACCGATCACAGATATCTACATTTTTCATTCACAAATAAACCATTAATGATGCTTGTTTGAAGAGTTCAAAAGTCAGAAAACTCACCTTGCAAGAGAGTATCGTGTTTAGAGTTTGAGTAGCTTTTAATGAGTTACAATGATTGGATTAGGTTCCTCAAGTTCCCAGGAAGCTAATGTGATGCTTAGCTTGAGCTGAAAGTGCCTGAGGAGTTCTGGAGAAGTCAAGGTGCAAGGTGCTATTTTTGAAAATGGTGGATGATGGAGGTGTTACAGTGGTGTTGGGATTGTTTGTGTATGTTATTTAGAAGCTTTTGAAAGTAAAAGGCCAAGAAACGCACGAGCAAATTTGAAAATTGGATTCAAAACTCAGAAATGGCAAGTTTTGAGGTGTTTTTGGTAATTCTGTGTTCTTGGTGTTTTCAGGGCTCAATCATGTGTGAGATTTGTGACAAAATACTTGTGTATATATATGCCAAAATCTTGAGTGCTTTGGAGAGTCAGAAGTACAAGTTACAAGCTAATTGCTATGTTACTTGATTTTCAAGAAAAGTGGGAAAATAAGTTCCAAGAGGAAGTACAAGTATGGGCTGAGTGATTGTAAGTGTCTAGACAATCTTCTCTTGAGTTATGGGACTTGTATGATCGGAAGAAAGCAATTGCAAGGCTCAAGAACAAGTTTTGTGCAAAAAGCTACTTTATCAAAATGGCATTGTGCACTTTCTTCTCAAAATGGATATAAAGCATGGCCTTGCATTGAATGCTTGAATTGAGACCTCTAACAGCTGTGAAAGCAATTAAATATGGAGCTCCTAACAAGTTTGAGGTCTGAAAAGTAGAGGTTATGCATCATAAGTTTAAATTTTGAATCTTGTTTATCACAAAATGACTTGTAATTCAAGTGTGAAAACCCTAACTTCATCTCTTCGATTCTACCAACTCAAAAATGACCTCAAGGAGTTCTTGGACATTTTGGAAAGATTGTAATGTGCTCTACAACCCGTATTTGAATCACTTTTGAAAATTCCCCTTGGGACTATATGAAAAAGTTCCATGAAGTTAGGTTAAAATCCTGACCAAATTAGGGCAAAATTTCACTAAGTGTTTTGTTTCATGACCATGTGTTCTTAAAATTATAACTTGAGATCCAAGCACTTTTGGAAGGATTTGTGTAAGGTAATGTTGTATATTTCATGGAGATCTACAACTTTCATGTTGAAAGTTTATTTTGAATCATCTTGCATTATGGTGAAAATTTTGCTCAAAGTTGTGAAAAAATAAGAAATTTCCAACACTTAGAAAAATTTCTACATTTAGAAATTTAACTTTTCAAAATGAAATCTTGAATTTTTGATTTCTTGATGAATAAGTTTCATATTTTGACATGCTTTTATGAATTGTGATCTTTGACATTTGATTTTGACCAAAAAGTCAAAGTTCGACTTTTTCAGTATACAATTGACTGAAAATTCATCTGTCAATCCATTGGACTTGAGGAATGTTTTGAGCCATGTCATTAGGTCAAAATGATGCAATTGGACTCTTTATATCATGCCTTAAACCAATTGATCATTTTCTAGGTCAAAAAATCAGAAATTTCCCTTTCCCAGTCAAAACCCTAATTTTGACCATTTTTCCCTTTTGAAGATTTGATCAAATTTCTTGAGGAATTATGGTCCAAACTTGATCAAATGATACATATGAGTTTAAAATGTTGACGTGGATAAAAAATTATGAAGTTTGACTGTAAATTGGCCACAGTTGACTTTTTCCTCAATACAACTGATTTTTACGTCAACTGCTCAATTGACTGAGCAAAAGTGTGATCCAAAGTTTGAAACTTGACATGAGTAATATTGAGGGTCCATAATGATCTATAAAATTCATATGGGGCATTGTAAGTTCAAATATCATTGTGCAATCTCAAACCCTAATTTTGGTCATCAGTGCTTAAGGAGGTGTCTTGAGTTGATCAACCCTAGTGCAGTCTTGAGCCAAAGGAGATCTTGTGGGCAAATTATTGATAAGTGAGAGGGAAAATTTTGAGGTACAACAGCTTCCCCTATTTAATATTCTTAAGCCTGAAGAGTTAGATTGGCGAGTTTTGCCATTCGTGACTCGAAGGTGGAAGATGATTGGACATTAGAGTGCCCAAAAATTTGCACTCGGTGATGTGATGGTCGATGGTTTAGGGAATGGGATTAAAGATAAAATATGGGGGGATGATGGAAATTTCTTGGATATGGGCTTGTAAATGCGATCCAAAAATGATTGCTGAACCGTATTTGTAAGCTGAAACTGAATAAATATCAGAATGGCATCCGTGTCTAGAGCGTATCTGAACTGTATCTGAAAGCTGAAACTGAATGAACATCAGAATGGCATCCGTGTCTGGAGTGTATCTGAAAGATGAAACTGAATGAGTATCAGGATAGCATCCGTGTCTGGAGCGTATCTGAACTGTATCTGAAAGTTGAGTCTGAATGAGTATCAGGATGGCATCCGTGTCTGAAGCATATCTGAACTGTATCTGAGAGTTGAATCTGAATGAGTGTCTGGATGGCAGCAGTGTTTGGAGCGTATCTGGAATGTATTTGATAGTTGAATCTGAATGAGTATCAAGATGGCATCCGTGTCTGGAGCGTATCTGAATTGTATCTGAGAGTTGAATCTGAATGAGTGTCAGGATGGCATCCGTATCTGGAGCGTATCTGAACTGTATCTGAGAAGCCTTTGAACATTGTTAAAGGTATCTATTGATTAACCTTATCCTAAAAAGGGTAAAATGTTAGCTAATATGTAACGCCATGATGTATGAAATGCATGCATAATGAGATTATGATACATGTATTTGTGTTATCGGTGTTTATAATATATGGATGCAATGTATGCGTATGTGAGCTAATCTGCTGCGCTGCTTGTTGGATTGGGGAAAATAAATCCCCGACTATTATTGAAGATACGGAGTGAAAGTCTTCATGTTTTGAAGTGTTGATGAATTTCCACTTAGAGAAATAAACCTTGTTGAAAGGGGAATGCCGTGTACTGCTTGTAAAATCCTGTTGGGAAATCCTGAGAAATTGGGCGACTTTTACCAGGAGTGATAACTAGAAGTTTTGTTCCGCTGGGGATTAAACTGCACACTACGGGGGATTTTATGGAAATATCTTAGAGAGATTTCCCTATTTCTTAAATCCATTAGTGATTGTCTTTCTATTTTGTTCATTTGTGAACGGTAGTTACGTTCAAATGCATATGTTCAAAAATAAATCATTGGACGTTTTTTTGTAAACAAAACAAAAGAGTAAAGAAAAACAGATAGTTTTGTATTTTCAAAGGGATATATTTGTATTGACTTTGAGTAAGTGTTTTTGTACAATGAGAAAAACATTCTAGTAAGAGAATGCCGTCGTAAAAAATGGAAATTTGATACAAAGAAAAGATAGCTATGTGATTAATCCCATGGGGTTCCCATTATGCTATAGCCTTCATGTCTCTGAGCATCTTGTCTATTTGTTGCCTTGTCCGAAGCTAATTGAATTGATCAGAACCGTCGAGTTTGCAGGTTATCCGTAAGGTGATCCAACAGGACATGGTCATACGCTTTAATTCCCTAACTTTTTTCTGGACCTCCCTTTCGGGTTTTCAGTCCACCGGGATACCCTTTTTTTCCCAAGCCGATCTTTCGGGCTTTCAGCTTGCCAGGTGTACAAATTTTTTGTTTTATCCCTATATTTTGCCCGAACCTTTTTTTGTTCGTCGGGATGCCCTTGTTTTGCCTAGGTGCGTCAACCTAGAGGGTCTCTTATGCATAGTATCTTTTGACTATGTTCGTGTTCACGGGATGCGACAGGTTGTCGCCATCCATGGTAGTCAATATCATTGCTCCACCAGAGAATATGCTTTCGATTACAAATGGTCCTTCGTATGTAGAAGTCCATTTGCCCCTAGGATCACCCTGCGGTAGTATGATACGTTTGATCACCAAATCCCCGACTTGATACACTTGGCGTCTGACCTTTTTGTTGAAAGCCTTGATCATCCGTTTTTGATACATTTGACCATGACAGACAGCATTAAGTCTTTTCTCATTAATCAAGTTCAATTGATCAAGTCGAGTTTGGATCCAATCATCTTCATTCAAACCTGCATCCTTCATAATTCTCAGAGAGGGGATCTGGACCTTAATAGGAAAGACAACCTCCATGCCGTATACCAGAGAGTAGGGTGTTTCCCCGGTTGATGTGCATACCGTGGTACAATAATCGTGGAGAGAGAATGGTAGCATCTCATGCCAGTCTTTGTATGTGACTGTCATTTTCTGTATGATCTTTTTGATGTTCTTATTTGCGGCTTCGACAACACCATTCATATTTGGCCGGTAATGGGAAGAATTGTGATGTTGGATCTTGAATTGCTCGCACAGGGCGATGATTATAGTATTGTTTAGATTCGTACCATTGTCTATGATGATCCTCTTCAGGATACCAACCGACATATGAGATTCTGTTTAATGAACCGGGCTACAACATTCTTGGTAACGAAACCGAAAGAGGCTGCCTCAACCCATTTTGTAAAATAGTCAATGACCACTAAGATGAAGTGGTGTCCATTAGAGGTTGTTGGTTTGATTTCCCCAATCATGTCGATACCCCATATAGCAAAAGGCCAAGGAGCCGTCAAGACATTCAGAGGAACCGGAGGTACGTGCACCTTGTCAGCATAGATTTGACACTTGTGGCAGGTTTGAGAGTGTTGATAGAAATCTGCTTCCATGGTAGACCAGTAATAGCCTGCCCGTGGGATTTTCTTTTCCATCGTATGCCCACTGGAATGGGTGCCAAAAGTTCCCTCATGTAGATCAACCATGATCTTTTCTGCCTCAACCTTGTCTATGCAACGGAGCAAAATAGAGTCATGGTTGCATTTGTAGAGAACGACATTACTAAGGAAGAACTTAGCGGAGAATCTCCTTAAGAACTTCTTATCATTGACTGAAGCTCCTTCTGAATATTCTTGAGCCTCGAGATACCTCTTGACTTCGTGAAACCAAGGCTGGTCCACTACTTCTTCAGTATTAATCTCGTGATAGTGAGCTGGTTCATCCATTCGTTCAATGGTGATCTAGGGAGCCTCGTTATCCCATTTAAGTTTAAACATGGATGACATTGTGGCTAGTGCGTCTGCTAGCTGATTTTCTTCTCGCGGGAAATGCTCGAAGGTAATCTTCTCAAAATGTGGGATCAATGTCAACACACGTTCTTTGTAAGGGATAGGTTAGGGTGTTTGGTGTCCCATTCCCCTTTGATCTGGCTGATGACCAAGGCTGAATCTCCAAATACATTTAAGGATTTGATCCCCAAATCTATGGCAGCTTTGAGACCAAAAATGCACGCTTCGTATTCTGCCATGTTATTTGTACAATTGAAGCAGAGTCTTGCCGTAAAGGGAGTATGACATCCTTCAGGAGATATGAGTACAACACCTATACCATTGTCGAGTGCGTTGGACGCCCCATTAAAAACCAAGGTGCATTGGGATCCTTGTTCAGATCTGTCATATGGTCTTAATTCTTCACAGTTGTTTACCATCATGATGTCTTCATCTGGGAATTCGAACTTCGTGGATTGGTAGTCCTCCACAGCTTGGTGAGCCAGGTGATCAGCTAGTACACTACCCTTTATTGCTTTCTGGGTAGTATACTGTATGTTATATTCTGTCAAGATCATCTGCCATCTCGCTATTCTCCTAGAGAGGGCAGGTTTCTCGAAGATGTATTTTATTGGATCCATTTTAGATATTAATAAGGTAGTATGGGTCAGCATATACTGTCTTAGTCAGCGAGCAACCCATGCCAGAGCGCAACAAGTTTTCTCGAGCAGTGAATATCTTGTTTCACAGTCGGTAAACTTTTTGCTCAGGTAATAAATAAGATGCTCTTTTCGGCCAGACTCGTCATGCTTCCCCAGCACACACCCAATTGAATTTTTCAAAACGGTTAGATACATGATTAAGGGTCTTCCCTCGACTGGTGGTATCAACACCGGAGGTTCTTGCAGGTATTCTTTGATCTTGTCGAAGGCAGTTTGGTACTCATCATTCCATTTGATTAATTGATCTTTCTTCAGTAATTTGAAGATTGGTTCACAAGTAACTGTCAGGTGAGAAATGAATCTGGCATTGTAGTTTAACCGTCCTAAGAATCCTCTAACTTCCTTCTCGGTACAAGGAGTAGGCATTTCTTGTATTGCTTTCACCTTGGCAGGATCTACTTCAATACCTTTACCGCTGACGACAAAGCCTAAGAGTTTACTGGACCTCACTCCAAACGTGCATTTTTTTGGGTTCAACTTCAGTTTATATTTCTTTAGCCTGTCAAATAATTTTTGCAAATGACCAAAATGCTCTTCTTCTGTTTGAGATCTGGCTATCATGTCGTCCACATAGACCTCTATTTCGTGATGTATCATGTCGTGAAATAGAGCTACCATGGCACGCTGATAGGTTGCCCCAACATTCTTCAACCCAAATGGCATAACTTTGTAGCAGAATGTGCCCCACTGTGTGACAAAGGTTGTTTTCTCCATGTCCTCAGGCGCCATTTTGATTTGGTTGTAGCCCGAGAAACCGTCCATGAAGGAAAACACTTTGTGTTGTGCCGTATTGTCAACTAGAATATAAATATGGGGAAGTGGGAAATCATCCTTAGGGCTTGCCCTATTCAAATCTCTATAGTCCATGCACATTCGTACCTTGCCGTCCTTTTTAGGCACGAGAACAATATTGGCAACCCATTGTGGATTAGAGGTGACGACCAAGAATCTGACGTTGAATTGTTTCATGACTTCAGTTTTAATCTTCCCTGACATGTCTGGTCGCATGCGGCAGACCTTTTGTTTTACTGGTGGGCAGTCTTCTTTTATTGGTAGACGATGTACCACGATATATGCATCAAGTCCTAACATGTATTTGTATGACCAGGCAAAGACCTCAACATAATCACGTAGAAACTGAATCAGGCGCTCTTTGACACTGGGTTCCATATTGGCACCCACCTTGACTTCTCTCTTGTCTTCTTCGGTACCTAGGTTAATTGTGTCCACTGGTTCTTTGTGGGGTTGTATGGTCCTCTCTTCTTGTTGTAGTAACCTGGCGAGTTCCCCTGGCACTTCACAATCTTCCTCACCCCCGTCTTCGGCTTGGTGACTAGATTTTAAGAGTCACGAAAGGCCATAGTAGAATCGTTACCCATGGGATCCCAAACGGATGTAGATCTGCAATTCGAATGTGAGTGTGTGTAAGAGTATAACTATCTTTGAGAGAAATAAAAATGTAAAAATAAAAAAAATGAGCACAAAGTTTGTATGCAAAAACGTCCATGATTCATTGATGTCATATAGAAATAAGATAATGACCCTTACAAATGGACCATTGTGCCTCGGGTAAGACACAAGATTTTAAGAGTCTAAATTGTTTAATATTACAGATCCAACAAAATTTAAAGACAAATTACTGTTGGATAAAAGTGATTGGGACAAAATCTCTAGCTTCCCATTTGCTGAGCCCTCCATTGACAGTTGGGAAAATCCAATCCTCCAGGTTATAGCTATCTTCATCATCCTCCATTGCGTTGACTTCGCGGTTGCTGATCTTCAAGGATGGTCCTCCGGCACGAGCACGGGGTACAGCTTTCTGGGCTCCTGAAGTGAAACCCAAACCAAATTTGTCATATTTGTATGGGATATCTGGGAGTTGGCCCCAAATAGTGCACCCATCTTCTTTGATCACTGCCTTGGCATCTTTCAAAGACGACATCTTAAGCGGAGTCCTTGTAATCTTTGGGACTTGGGAAATAACCTTGGTTACTGCCATAGTTTGCGGAACTTCTTCAAAGTGCTAGAATGGAGTTTCAACAAATTCACCATCTAATTCCACATATCTGAAGGAATTTAGATGACTAACCATACACTCTTCTTCTTCATGAACAGTGATGATTTTCCCCTGAGTTGGATATTTCCGCATTTGATGCGACGTAGAGGTAACAGCACCAGCATTGTGAATCCATGGTCGGCCTAATAATCAGGAATATGAAGGGAGGATATCCATTACATAAAAAGTTGAATCAAATGTTTGGGTTCCAACTTTTATGGGGATGTCCACTTCCCCTTGCACCATCCTCTTTGAGCCGTTGAAGGCCCTCACTACTATGTTGCTAGGTTTCAAGGTTAATCATTCATAGTCAAGCCTATCAAGAGCCTTTTTAGGCAACACATTCAGAGACGAACCAGTGTCAAACAAGACATGAGCCAAAGTCGTGCCCCTGCATTCGATTGAGACATGTAATGCCTCGTTATGATTCCTCCCCCTTGGCGTTAAATTAACATCCAAAAAAACTAAACCATTATCTACAGTCAAGCTAGCTATGCAGTCTTGGAACTGATCGGCAGATGTTTCTTGGGGTACATGGGCAGTTTTAAGGAATTTTACCAAGGCCTTTGCATGAGCCTCAGAACATAACAATAAAGCCAACATGGAAATTTTTGATGGATTTTGCCCCAGTTGTTCGACTACGTTGTAGTCGCTTCTTTTTATAATCTTTAGAATTTCCTCCATCTCTTTTCGGGAGGTCTCAGGGATAACTACTGATCGTGCCTTCATCCTGACAGGCTCAACCAGAATACCTTTACCTCGAGTCTCGGTTTACTCGGCAGTGGGAATGTCAGTAGGGTGATAACATAGACTGCAACAGTTTTGCCCACAGGAGTATCAACAGAGATAATTGCAGGACTGGGAATAGCCTTTGGAGGAGCAACAATAACAGGAATGATTACAAGTCTAGATATAACTTTGGGAGGAGCAATTTCTGGAGAGAATACCCTTCTACTTCGGGTTATCTTACTAGTCCCTGCGATGTTACTGATATCAGAGTCAACTTTCTCAGAACTTAAATCTTCATCAGCTGGCCAATCTTGCTTGATACCGTGATAGTAGACATCACCTCCATAATTCCATGGGACGGTTTTGTCTGACGAATACGGGATTGGTTCAGGCATTGTAATTATCAACCGAGCTACTTTAGGAACTGATGTAATTCTAACGGGTCTTTTGGTGGAGACCCTGGAAGAATTGGCGGAAATGGTCACTATGGAAACATCATTATAATAAACAATTGGAATAGAAGTCTTCTCGAACAAAATCTCCTTGTCATCTATTAGGCATTAAACGCTTGCTTTTAACAAATGACAGCTTGTTGGTGAGGATAAACAGAAATGACAGCTTTCATCACAGCCTGGGAATACACCGGCATTCAAAAAGTTCTTTTTGATAGTCAGGAGTGGGGTCATAAGTTCATCAACCAAAGTAACAAACATATCTTCTTCAACGACATTGACATAACGACCGTGCTTGGGCATAGGGGCAGTGATGACATTGGGAATTTCTGGCACATCGAATTCAATCTCCTTGGCTTCAAGAAGGTCTTGTACCTTGTTTTTCAGAGCCCAACAATTGTTAGTGTCATGGTCGGGACTCTCATAATGGTATGTACAGCGGGCATTAGGATGATAATGAGGAGAGGTTGTGTTAGGATTCTTTGGAGCTTCTTTCAAAGTCACTAGATTGGATCTTAACAAACGCGGCAATACTTGAGATAGTGTCATATTAATTCGGGTGAACTGTCTGACTGGTCTTTCCGTTCTTGACTGGTTGCTTCTTTGTTGAGCAGGCGCAAGTTTAGGAATCATGATAGCCCCCACCATTGGACGGCGTTCAGCCCTATCTTGATTTCTATGAGGATATACAACAACAACTTCTTTTTTTCCAATGAATGGTTTTCTTACAGTAGCAGAGGATGCGTCTTTTTGAATCTTTCCATTCTTTATCCCGACTTCCACTCTTTCTCCGGTCAATATCAATTCGGTAAAACCTGCAGAGGAACTCCCAATTAAGTGATTAAAGAAAGGACCGGACAGTGTACCCAAAAACATATCTACTAACTCTCTTTCAGATAGGGGAGGCTGGACTCTTCCTGCTAAATCCCTCCATTTTTGAGCGTAGTCTTTGAAGCCTTCACTTGAAACCATGGCCATACTCTGGAGTTTAGTACAGGTGGGAGCAAGGTCTGTGTTGTATTGGTATTGTTTGTAAAAGGCAGCGGCAAGATCTTCCCAATTATGAACATTGGCTCTTTCTAACTGATAAAACCAATCAAGTTGAGTTCCGGACAGACTGTCTTGAAAGAAGTGTACCCATAAATCCTTGTCAGCAATGTGAGGCTGTATTTTCCTCACAGGACCGGAGATGCATTTTGGGACACGAAACTCCATCGTATTTGGCGAACACCGGTGCCTTTAATTTTGGAGGAATGACAATTCCAGTTACTAAACCCAACTCCTCAAAGTCCAGTCCAAGCACTTTTGAATTTCCATTGCATTTATCGTTCTTCCAGATACTTATACTTGTCGTTGGCCAGAGGATATTGTTCTTCAGAATAATCTTCTTCTTGCTCTTCCTCTTCTGAATCTGGCTGGGCAACTGCTTCCTTGCCTTTCCCATCTTGATTATATTTCTCACCAGATGACGTTGCATACTCTAAGGTCCGTCTAGCTTGTCCGTGAAACCTTATTCCCATATTTAGAACTCCAGTTATTTTCTTGGTCTTCTTTTTCTTCTCTTCAACCAGCAAGGTCTTCAACTCTTCCCGTCCTTTGGCTAGAGTTAAGAACATCTGTTAAAATTGAGCATTTTGTGCTTGGAGGTCCTTCACCGTCTGCTCGAGATCAATCTTACTGAAAAAAACAGTAGAAAGATGATGAGACTTTTTGCAAGAAACTTGCTTATGTTATGATGAATGGTAAATGCATATGCAATGATTTCAAGGAACTTAGAGATTTAAAATGGCTTTAGACCAAAAAAGAAACACACGTCATATTAATAAATCAAAGCTTGAGTAAATCATGCCTCTTTTGGGCTTACAAAGAAATACAAAAACTCTAAGATAAAAAAGTTGTACGCATCCTTTTTGGTGTGATGTAGGCATTCAGGCTCCGTTCCTCATGAAGTTGCTTAGTGAGTTCCAAAACCTTCTTCTAGCTAGCGTAGAATTGGGCTTCGAAAGTGTCTCGCTCCCCCTTGAGTTATATCCAATCTCTTTATAAGTCTTCAAGAGAGGTGGGCATGTCAGGATACAAGATAGTGTATGGAACATCTCCTTCCATAACAGGCTCAATGATTACCGGGAGAATGGAGGGATAAGGCATCATAAGACTTTGAGCCCGAGCTCGTACCCATTTGAGGTAAGCCTCAAGAGGGATGAAATTCTTATGCCCCAATGTCTTGCTATCTACCTTGTTCAACATCCTCCAAGCTCGGATAAATCTCTGGCGATGACCTTGATCGTCGTTCTCGTAGTCAAATACCAAACCTTGAATGAGCATCTCATGTGGGTCATCCCTTCAGGCGTAACTAAACTGTCTTAAGGCTAAGTAGGGGTTGTAGGTGATACCTCCCCTAATTCCAAGTAAAGGGACATTAAGGAATTCTCCACAATGATCGACAATGATAACATTCTCTATAGATCGGGAACACCAATGGATGTCTGAATGTTTGAGCATCATCAAACTTTGTGACCACCTTGAACCTTGCTCGTTCTTTAATACAGAATTGGGAAGATGTGAAATAAACCATCTTGTCAAAAGAGGAGTACAACACATAAGGATACCCATTTTCCTCATAGTGCGAGTGTGAAAAGAATGTAGGATAACCCCTGACAAAGTAGGGATCGGGTTGTGAGGCATGAAGATTTTGACGGCGTTCACATCTATGAGTTGGTCAGGATTTGGAAACAAAACCATCCCATAGATGAGGAGAGCTACAATTTACTCAAAAGCTTGCAAATCTAAAGAGTTCTATCAGTTTTGGGCTTCCTCAAACAAGAACTTAGCTAGTAAACCCTTGACACCACTCCTTGTTTCCCAATTAGTTGTGATATCAGATGGTTGCAAGTGTAGAGCTTGAGCAATCTCTTCTGGCTTTGGATCTCTTTCTGTACCGTTGAAAGGTAGTTGATTTAGAATGGGAATCCTAAAGAGTTGGGAGAATTGTTCCAAAGTTGGCACGAGTTGATAATCGGTAAATGTGAAGCAATGGTGTAGAGGATCAAAGAACTGAAAGAGCACCTTCATCATGTCTTCATCAGTGTTGGAAGTGACCAAGTTTAGTAAGCGACCATATCTTTCAGTGAATGGAGAATTTTCAGAAATCCTTGATGCTAACTCTTTAAGTTGAGGAGGGATCCTTATGAGATTGACTTGAATGGTTTTCCTGCGAATAGAATCCATGTCCTACAAAACAGAACAAAGATAAATCCCAAGATCCTTGA
Organism: Vicia faba; assembly: GCA_948472305.1. Taxonomy (NCBI): domain Eukaryota; kingdom Viridiplantae; phylum Streptophyta; class Magnoliopsida; order Fabales; family Fabaceae; genus Vicia; species Vicia faba. Next base: position 219,369,219 of record OX451737.1, read on the forward strand.
AATGGTTAGTGAATATAAGTATGATGTTATGATGTTTATGATGTTATGTACAAGTAAATATACACAAACAAAGCAAACAATTCCTTAGGTTTAGGCTTGCTTGGAGTCTCATAGGTAAGTACCCTCTTGAAGTTTATTTGGTTCAAACCTGTCCTAGAAATAGTAACCGGGTTCTAAGGAGCTCAATATCACTGGTTTGTTTCCTTGGTCATTGTTTCAGCACAAGCCTCTTTAATGGCAACCGAAATATCCCAAAAAACCAAACCTCAATGAGTGTAGTATCGAGTATCTACCAACTTCAGAATGCACCAAAGTCGGTCATCTTACTATGTCATAATGGCCAAGTTGGTCAAGTAAAGATTCTAAAAGTTCATTAGTGCTTCATGACATCACTCAGCAGCCCCGTATTCTCCTTGACTACTCAAGGGCTACTGGTACCCACAAATATGTCGCACTAACTTAGCTATTGCTTAAACCATGTCGGTATACCCCGCATAGTTTCCACAACATATTGCTACTTACCTATAAGGTATTCCAAATCCGGGTAGAGGATTCAAACCCAAACAAAGAACCAAAATGTAAAGCATACAAGCCAAACAAAGAAAGCAAGTAAATGTGATATAACCCTAAGGTAACCCCACTTTTAAAATTTTCCCCAGCAGAGTTGTCAGTTCTGTGATACGGTGGGAGAACTGACTTGGGTGTTTTGCGTTTGATTACAAATGTTGCAGTTAGCAAGAGTCGCCACCGACTTTTATTTTATCCAAAAGGAAAGGTGAAAAAGCACAGGAAAGACCTTTGAGATTGTTTCTTGAGTTCGGGGGGTAGATTATGAAAAGGGAAGGTATTAGCATCCTTTTCATCCATGGTTTTCCACGGGCTCTTAGTTACTTGCTAGATCACTTGCTTTTGTTTGAAATTTTGCTTTGTGTGGTTTTTGAAAGTATTTTGTAAAGAGGCCATTGTTTAGGAAAACTTTGTAATGATTCTCGTTCATAAGAATGTATACAAAGATGTTTGATCTTTTGAAATTGTTTTCAAGTTTGTAAGATGTTTTGAATGTGTAGGTGTTTGTTTTTGAAAATAGCAAGGATGTTTTTGTTTTGAAATGGATCAAGTAACTAGGAACATTCTACCTACTCAAAAGTATTTCATGTTCATTTCCCATTTCCTTTGACATTGTTATCTTACCATTGATTCGGTAAGTAACCCTATCTTTGGATGTAAACGGGACGGGTGTGGGTCATCATACAACCATGATTAGCAATGTTGTAAGATATATTAGTATTCTCTTTAGGGACTAAGATCATTTGAAAGGCAACATAGATAGTGCCATCGAGGGACTATGATCTTGTATTTTGCTAAGATATCTCACATGCGTAACATGGCTATTTGTAAGGCAACCAAGTGGATTTACCCTAGGGGTGCTTGTGTGCAAGTGTATTGTTTTTCATGCTTGGTTTTGTCTTTGATTAGGGTTTTCTAATTGATTGGTTTTAATCTTTTCATACAAATCCTAATTACTTGCATTTGTATATAAAGCAATAAATTACGGAATTTAAAATTACTACGCTATTACAATGCTTGTGGGAGGGGGTGTACAAATTACAAATGGGGATTTCTAGAAAATAAACCTAATTATCTATTACAACCATATTGAATTTGGATAAATAATTGAATAAATAATGTACAAAATGAATAAATACGCAAGAATGTAAATGTAAAGAAAATAGATTTTTATTTGGATTTTTTAGGGAAAAGGGGTTTTGTTTTAACCTAATTAAATAAAAGAAAAATAATTAATTAAAATAGTAAAAAGTAAAACCTAAATTTACTAGGAAAAGAATTCAAATAAAACCCTTATCTATTAATTGATTAAAAAAGAAATTAAGTTATAAGAAGAATATTTTTCGTATTTTTGTCTGAAAAATAAATTATAGTATTATAAAATATTTTTGGTCTTTTTATATATTAAAATAATATATTTAAGTTGTGTAAAGAAAATAGCTAAAAAAAACCTAGGTTTCTAATTAAATTTACAAATCAATTAGTAAAATAAATAAAGTATGATTAAATAAAATAAATTTTTTTGTGTAAAAAATAAATAAACTATATCAAAACATTAATCTAATGTTTTTATATGTTTTATTTTTATTTTTTTAGTATTAGATAAAATATTTAAGAAAACAAATAAATAAAAATGAAAAAAGAAAATAAAATGGGCCAGGGTGTGAATAGCCAGCAAGGGGGGTCAGAAGTGAAAAAAACATAAGGCCAGAGGGGATGAGGCCCAGCGCTGCCAAAAAAAAGTCAGAATATGTGAAAAATATGAAAAAAATCCAAAAGGGTACCATTGGGGCTCGAACCCTGGTCCCTATAGTCACAGGCGCGCGCTTCTACCACTAGGGTGGCTATACACCCGTTTATTAATATCAAACCATAAATATATATGGTAAACACGTACCTGAGGCCAACTTCATCTTCAACCTCACGCCCAGCCTGAACCTTTGTATCTTATTCAATTCTCAACCAAAATGAAAAATGTAAACAGGAAACTTGTGGCAAATTTCCTCACGATTTCAGAAATGCAAAGCAATAAAATTATAGATCAAAGACAAACATGAATTTTAATTTCCCTAATCTGAACCCTAAAAATTTCATAAACTTCAATCTTAAAATTCTCTAAGCTTAAGCAACATAAATGAAAATTATGGACATGGTTAGCTTTAGGGCAATGATATCTACATTTTTCATTCACAAATAAACCATTAATGATGCTTGTTTGAAGAGTTCAAAAGTCAGAAAACTCACCTTGCAAGAGAGTATCGTGTTTGGAGTTTGAGTAGCTTTTAGTGAGTTCCAATGATTGGATTAGCTTCCTCAAGTTCCCAGGAAGCTAATATGATGCTTAGCTTGAGCTGAAAGTGCCTGAGGAGTTCTAGAAAAGTCAAGGTGCAAGGTGCTATTTTTGAAAATGGTGAATGATGATGGAGGTGTTACAGTGGTGTTGCAGGTGTTGGGATTGTTTGTGTATGTTATTTAGAAGCTTTTGAAAGTAAAAGGCCAAGAAACGCATGAGCAACTTTGGAGATTGGATTCAAAACTCAGAAATGGCAAGTTTTGAGGTGTTTTTGGTGATTCTGTGTTCTTGGTGTTTTCAGGGCTCAAGCATGCGTGCAATTTGAGACAAAATACTTGTGTATATATATTCCAAAAGCTTGAGTGCTTTGGAGAGTCAGAAGTACAAGTTACAAGCTAATTGCTATGTTACTTGATTTTCAAGAAAAGTGGGAAAACAAGTTCTAAGAGGAAGTACAAGCATGGGCTGAGTGATTGTAAGTGTCTACACAAGCTTCTCTTGAGTTATGGGACTTGTATGATCAAAAGAAAGCAATTGTAAGGCTCAAGAACAAGTTTTGTGCAAAAAGCTACTTTATCAAAATGGCATTGTGCACTTTCTTCTCAAAATGGATATAAAGCATGGCCTTGCATTGAATGCTTGAATTGAGACCTCTAACAGTTGTGAAAGCAATTAATTATGGAGTGACTAACAAGTTTGAGGCCTTCAAAGTAGAGGTTATGCAGCATAAGTTTGAATTTTGAATCTTGTTCATCACAAAATGACTTGTAATTCAAGTGTGAAAACCCTAACTTCATCTCTTCGATTCTCCCTACTCAAAAATGATGTCATGGAGTTCTTGAACATTTTGGAAAGCTTGTAATGTGATATACGACCCGTCTTTGAATCACTTTTGAAAATTCCCCTTGGAACTATATGAAAAAGTTCCATGAAGTTAGGTCAAAATCCTGACCAAATTAGGGCAAAATTTCACTAAGTGTTTTGTTTCATCACCATGTGCTCTTAAAATTATAATTAGATATCCAAGCACTTTTGGAAGGAGTTGTGTAAAGCAACTTTGTAGATTTCATGGATATATACAACTTTCATGTTGAAAGTTTCTTTTGAATCATCTTGCATCATGGTGAAAATCTTTCTCAAAGTTGTGAAAAAATAAGAAATTTCCAACACTTAAAAAAATTTCTATGTTTAGAAATTTAACTTTTCAAAATGAAATCTTGAATTTTTGATTTCTTTATGAATACGTTTCATATTTTGACATGCTTTGATGAACTTTGATGACATTTGATTTTGACCAAAAAGTCAAAGTTTGACTTTTTCAGTATACAATTGACTTTTGATCAGTTGACTGAAAATTCATTTGTCAATCCATTGGACTTGAGCAATGTTTTGAGCCATGTAATTAGGTCAAAATGATTAAATTGGACTATTGAGGTCATTCCTTAAACCAATTGATCATTTGCTAGGTCAAAAAATTAGAAATTGCCCTTTCCCAGTCAAAACCCTAATTTTGACCATTTTGCCCTTTTGAAGATTTGATCAAATTTCTTGAGGAATTATGGTCCAAACTTGATCAAATGATAAATATGAGTTTAAAATGTTGATGTGGATAAAAAATTATGAAGTTTGACTGTAAATTGGTCACAATTGACTTTTTCCCAAATACAATTGATTTTTAGGTCAACTGCTCAATTGACTGAGCAAAAGTGTGATCCAAAGCTTGAAACTTGACATGAGTAATCTTGAGGGTCCATAATGATCTATAAAAGTCATATGTGGCATTGTAATTTCAAATATCCTTGTGCAATCTCAAACCCTAATTTCGCTCATCAATGCTTAAGGAGGTGTCTTGAACTGATAAACCCTAGTGCAGTCTTGAGGCAAAGGAGATCTTGTGGGAAACTCTTGATAATTGAGAGGGAAAATTTTGGGGTACAACAATCGTCTACCAACAAAATAAGACTGCCCACCGGTAAAACAAAAGGTCCGTCGCATGCAACCAGACATGTCAGAGAAGATCAAAGCCGAAGTCATGAAACAATTCAACGCCGGATTCTTTGCCGTCACCTCCTATCCGCAATGGGTCGCCAATGTTGTCCCCGTGCCTAAAAAGGACGTCAAGGTACGAATGTGCATGGACTACAGAGATTTGAATAGGGCAAGCCCTAAGGATGATTTCCCACTTCCCCGCATTGATATTTTGGTTGACAATACAACACAACATAAGGTGTTTTACTTCATGGACGGTTTCTCAGGCTACAACCAAATCAAAATGGGGCCTGAGGACATGGAGAAAACAACCTTTATCACACAATGGAGAATATTCTGTTATAAGGTTATGCCATTCAGATTGAAGAACGCTTGGGCAACCTATCAACGTGCCATGGTAGCCTTATTTCACGACATGATACATCACGAAATAGAGGTCTATGTGGATGATATGCTAGCCGGATCTCAAACAGAAGAAGAACATCTGGATTATTTACAGAAACTGTTTGAGAGACTAAAGAAATACAAGTTGAGGTTGAACCCGAATAAATGCACATTTGGGGTGAGGTTTGGTAAACTCCTAGGCTTTGTCGTCAGCGGTAAAGGTATCAAAGTGGATCCTGCCAAGGTGAAAGCTATACAAGAAATTCCTGCTCCCCGCACCGAGAAGAAAGTCAAAGGATTCTTGGGACGTTTAAACTACATTGCCAGATTCATTTCTCACCTAACAACTACTTGTGAACCAATCTTCAAATTATTGGAGAAAGATCAAGTAGTCAAATGGAATGATGAGTGCCAAACTGCCTTCGACAAGATCAAAGAGTACCTGCAATAACCTCTCATTTTAATGCCACCAGTCGAGGGAAGACCCTTGATCATGTATCTAACTGTTTTGGAAAATTCAATGGGGTGTGTGTTGGGGCAGCATGATGAGTCTGGCCGAAAATAACATGCTATTTATTACCTGAGCAAAAAGTTTACCGAATGTGAAACAAGATATTCACTGCTCGAGAAAAATTGTTGTGCTCTGGCATGGGCTGCTCGCTGGCTAAGGCAGTATATGCTGACCCATACTACCTTATTGATATCCAAAATGGATCCTGTGATACGGTGGCAGAACCGACTGTTTAATACTGGTTTGCGTTTTGCATTTTTTATTCGCAAAATGTCGCGGTAAGCAAGAGTCGCCACCGAATTTTATTTTATCCAACAAGGAAAAGGAAAAAGAAAAGAAAAAACCTTTTTCGAGATGTTTCTGAGTACGGGGGGTAGATTATAGAAAGGGAAGGTGTTAGCACCCTTTCTATCCATGGTTTTCCATGGGCTCTTAGGTACTTGCTCATCTTTTGAAAATTTCTTGTGTATGTGCATTCTGAAAAGTTTTATTTTACTTCGTTTTAACCCTTGTTTCTGTCCTCAAGAGTGTTACGAAGTTGTTTTTGAAAACTTTGTCTGAAAAGTGTTTGGTGTGAAAAAGTTTGTTTGTTTTGAGCAAGTACCTAACAGTTATCTACCTACTCGAAAAAAGATTGTTTTTGTTCTATTTCCTTTAGACAGCGCTATCCCACTATTAAGGAGTAGGTAGTACCATCGTTGGAGTTTGAGGGACTATCGAAAGGGACGTAATGGTCATTGAAGGCAACATGTAAGGATACCTTAGCATTTCGAAGAGACTGTCATCATATATTCGTAGGCAACATCGAGGGACAAGATCATTTTTCATAGGCAACTCGAGGGACGTTGAGGGACCATGATCTTTATGATGACTTTTAGATTGAGGGTCTTTTGCTAAGATATCCCTACGTTCGAGGGACGTGACCATTGTTTTTCGAGGCAAACAAGTGAGGCATACCCTAAGAGTGAGCATGTGCATGTGTTTGATTTCAGTTATTTAATCTTTGCATAATTAAGGTGATCTACTATTTTAATTTTATTTGTCATGCATTCTTGTCATACAACCCTATTAACATACATCTAGACAGTTAAATATTTGCGGGAATTAAAAATGCGAGAAAATAAATCTACGCTATTACAAGACTTCGGGGAGGGGGATTAATTACATAGCAAAAAACCCGGGGAAAAGCGATAAGTAAAAGCCCTAAATTAAACTATTACAAACCTCGGAGCAATTACATAATTAGAAAAAAATGCTAGAAAAAGCTAAATCTACGCTATTACATTGATAATGCGACCTATACAATTTTTCTAGAAATTAAAATGTAAAAGAATAAATAAAAAGAAATTAAGGAAAAATTAAAACCTAAAATTCTAAGTTAATGTTTTTGGTGTTTTTTATAGAAAATAATTTTAAGTTAATTAAAAAACCTAATTATAACTAATTTTAATTAAAAAAAGTTAATTAACTTAATTTATTAATAAATGAAAAAAAGCCAAAAATTCAGTTACTAACTAAAACAAAAACCTAATCCTAATTTGTTTGAATTAAAAAAAAGGTTAGTTTTGAAAAAAATAATTAATTAAAAAATCCTAAAACCTAATTAATTTTAATTAATAAAAAAAGGTTAATTTTGAAAAAAAAAGGTTAATTAAAAAAACCTAAAACCTAATTAATTTTAATTAAAAAAAAGGTTTTAAAAAAGTTTATGTCTAATGATTAATAAAAAAGATTAAGTTTGCCAAAAAATAGATAGGGGAAGAAACATCAATGAAAAATAGGGTTAGAAAATAAAAATAATGCAAATGTCATGGGTGGTTGTTGAACCAAAAATTAATTTAAAACCTAAAATTAAATTAAAAAAACCTAAAATTAATTATTCGAGTTTAGGAGGAAAAATCAAAGGTTTGTGAAAAATGTTAAGTTTTATGAAGAAAAAAAAAATTTTAAACAGAAAGAATGAAAATAGGTAAAAGGATAAATAGAAAGGAAGAAAACCAAAACCAATATTGGTGGTTGTTGAACCCACGCCCTTAACCTTCTCAGGATGTATGCCTTGTCATGCATTGGTTGGTTGTTCTATTTTGGCCATTAGTGTTTTGGCCTCAACGTTCTGTAATGAACCTGCATGGGACCCTGTCTAAATCTGCAGTGTTGAATCTCATGAACACATTAAATAAATTACTATATATCATGAAATACAAATAAAGCAAATATATGAAAAAATTTAATGTTAAAACAAATATGGCATGTATGAATGATTTTATACCCTTTTGATCATAGAGATCAAACAAGCCTTACCCTTACTGGAGAAGTAGTGAAATGAATGCTTCTATGCCCTTTTGATCATAGAGATCAAATCAGCCTTACCCTTACTGGAGAAGTAGTGAGATATGGATTTGTAACAAGGATGACTTGTTTGTAGTGAGATACGGATTTGTAATAAGGATTTCAAGGTTTTTAGGGTTCTTGAAAGAATTTGGTATTCTGACAGGGTTGTGTCAAAGGTTTTTTTTCGCGTCTTTTTTGTTTGTGTGAAAAAAGTGAGATTATATAAAGGAAATTAGAGCAAAGATACGGGCTTTGAATGTGCAATTGGGCTTAAGTGCAATTTTTGAAGTTGAAATGTGAAAACAAAATGTAGCCGACATCGAGAACTAACTCCTGTCCAAAAATGGGCTCAATCAGATAAATGGTGAATTAGTTATGAATTTTTGAAGTTTCAGCTCAGACAAACTCATTTTGGGCTCCAGTGTCGACTCTGACACGTTCTTCAATAAAAAACTGGTATTGATCGGAGAATAATCAGGTCTCGACTTTGGAATAAAAGTTGTAGATCTCTGAGTCAGTGACCTTGTGTAAAAAGATGGGCCCGATCCGATAAAAGTTGACCAAGTTATGAATTTTTGAAGTTTCGACCCAAATGAAATATTATTCAGCATTCAGGATTTTCGACGCGACACATGCACTCTGAGCAAAAAACGAAGGCCTTTTGGATACCGTTCGAACTCAATACCTCCTGTGAAAACTTAGCCAACTCAATTTTTGATATTTTGGCACCGAAACCAGCTCGATACGATGAAAATCGACCAAGTTATGATTTTTTGAACATGACGCAAATAAACTTTTGTCACAAATTTTTTGTATGAAAATACTTGATAAATCTACATTTTTGAAGAACTTCTGATCGAAATTGGCTTCCAGCCGTGATAGATGAAAACATAGATGACGTCAAGACGAAATTTTGGCCACCAGAACGGGTTCAAAACGAGCCACGATCTTCAAGTTATGAATTTTTTAGCGCATAAAAACTGCACTTTCAACATACTTTTTCACCATATTTCTTCGAGAAAACTCATACATTCGGATACCTTCTTTAAAGAATTGACTCTTGAGTCGAACCTGAATTTGAGAATACGTTATCAGAGATATCTTGGCGAAAGAACACCTGAATATGACGCGCCGGGTTGGACTTGTGAATCTTTGAACCCCAAATCGTTGCAAAACGGTGAACCGATCTTCAGCACAGAAAATACTCTGAGAATATCCATTGACGACATAAACGTCACTTGTAACCTGAAGAAGCTTGATAAATATACCTTTATTCCATAACCATAAAACCAATAATATGCGTGTATGAAAAGATGGAAATTTTGGGGTACAACAACTACCCCTGTTCAATCTTCTTAAACCTGAAGATTTAGATTGACTCATCTGCCTTTCGTGATCTGAAGGTGGAAGATGATTGAACACTAGAGTGCCCAGAAATTTGCACTCGTCTGTATTGATGCTTGACTATGTAGGTAGTATCGAGAATGGGATTACAGATTCCATTTGGAGGAGATGACGGAAGGTCACCGAAGATGGGCTTAAAGATGCCATCCGGAAGATATGACGGAGAATCGTCGGAGATGGGCTTAAAGATGCCATCTAGAGGATGTTGATTTCCCGAGATATTCCTTTGATGAGAATTCTTGTTCCTGTCGTTGAGGAGGAATCTGCTGAGAAATGTTGGTATCTGTCTTGGGAGAAATAGAATTTTAGGAGCTTCAGTTGTCCGTTACTCTACTGGGGAATCATCTCTTAGTCGAGGAGATGAAAATGAACTGCTATCTGGTCGTGCTCCAGGACTTACAGTGATTTGTTGAGGATAAAGCTATTTTCCGGTTGATTTCCGGGCTTCATAGCTTGAACTTGAGATATACCACTATCTTTAACTGGAATAGAAACCTTGGGATCAGTTTGACTAAACCAGAGAAAACTTGTGAGAACATGATTGCATCCTTTCCTGAAAGGTAAAGGGTTAGTCGTATGCAATGTCATGATGTATGAAATGTATTGAGTAATGATGTTCTCAAAATAAATGAGATTGTGCTTTATAATATGTATGCGCATGCCATGATGTATGGATATGCAATGCTATTGTGATATTCTCTAGCTGGGGAAATAAATCCTGGACTACTGCTGGAGAGTATAATGAGTTGAGTTCTTTTTTTTTGCTGGGGATAGTGACCAAAGATGATTATCTGGAGATTTACATCCATTCTGCTTGAGAATATTCTGCCAGGGGAGACTCTGTCTGAGAATAATTCTGCGGGGGAATGACTTTGTGGGGAAGAGAGATACTCTGTTGGAAGATCTGCTGATTTGGAGAAATAAACTCAGCTGGGGATGAACATCCATTGCTGGAGAGAAGAGCTCTGTTGGAGATTGAGCTTCCGCTGTCAGAGAAATAAACTCTGCTTAGGAGATGGATTTATAAACTGCTCATGGTTATAAAACTCGAATGGGGAGTGCAGATATCAGCTTTTTGAAGGAACCTGCTGGGGAAGGAATTCCTACTTGGGGATACGAAGGTCGGACCTTGGTTATCCTTACTCTGTGGGGAATATAGGTATCACTGGCTTGTATGTGATAGTGACTTCGATTCCAACTGTCTCTGCCCCTTGTACCATGTTAGAAAAAGTACATGCGGAGATTTTATGGATGGATCTATGTCGTGATTGTACTTGAAAATGTATTTAATGAGTGTCAGTATGACATCCGTCTCTGGGTCATATCTGAATTGTACTTGAAACATGTGTTGAATGAGTGTCATAATGACATCCGTCTCTGGATCGTATCTGAACTGTACTTTGAAACATGTGTCAAATGAGTGTCAGAATGGCATCCATATCTGGAGCGTATCTGAACTGTATCTGAAAGCTGAGTCTGAATGAGTATCATAATGGCATCCGTATCTGGAGCATATCTGAACTGTATCTGAAAGCTGAATCTGAATGAGTATCAGAATGGCATCTGTATCTGGAGCATATCTAAACTGTATCGGAAAGTTGAATCTGAATGAGTATCATAATGACATCCGTATCTGGAGCATATCTGAACTGTATCTGAAAGCTAAATCTGAATGAGTATCAGAATGGCATCCGTATCTGGAGCGTATCTGAACTGTATCTGAAAGCTGAGTTTGAATGAGTATCAGAATGGAATCCGTATCTGGAGCATATCTGAACTGTATCTGAAAGATGAGTCTGAATGAGTATCAGAATGGCATCTGTATCTAGAGCGTATCTGAACTGTATCTGAAAGCTGAGTCTGAATGAGTATCAGAATGACATCCGTATCTGGAGCGTATCTGAACTGTATCTGAAAGCTGAATCTGAATGAGTATCAGAATGGCATCCGTATCTGGAGCGTATCTGGACTGTATCTGAAAGCTGAATCTGAATGAGTATCAGAATGGCATCCGTATCTGGAGAGTATCTGAACTGTATCTGAAAGCTGAATCTGAATGAGTATCAGAATGGCATCCGTATCTGGAGCGTATTTGAATTGTATCTGAAAGCTGAGTATGAATGAGTATCAGAATGGCATCCGTATCTGGAGCGTATCTGAACTGTATTTGAAAGCTGAATCTTAATGAGTATCATAATGGCATCCGTATCTGGAGTGTATCTGAACTGTATCTGAAAGCTGAGTTTGAATGAGTATCAGAATGGCATCTGTGTCTAGAGCATATCTGAACTATATCTAAAAGTAGAATCTGAATGAGTATCATAATGGAATCCGTATCTGGAGCGTATCTGAACTGTATCTGAAAGATGAATCTGAATGAGTATCAGAATGGCATCCGTATCTGGAGCGTATCTGAATTCTGGTGCTCTTGATGAATGTTGATCAAGGTATAAGTCTTCCACTGATTGACAGGTGACGGGACATAGTCGTACGTTTTAAATCCCTAAGTTTTTCCTGGAGCGCCCTTTCGGGTTTTCAGTCCACCGGGACACCCTTGTTTGCCCAAGCCTCCCTTTCGGGTTTTTGACTTGCCGGGTTTACATATTTTTTCATCTCTTATCCCTAATTTTTGCCCGAACCCTTTTGGTTCGCCGGGATTCCCTTATTTTTGCCTAGGTATGTCAACCTAGCGGGTCTTTGTTATGCGTAGTATTTTCCGACTATGTTCACGCCTTCAGGATGTAGAGAGTTGTCATTGTCCGTTATGTTGTAGTACTGTCAAAAATGTTTTCTTGATGGCACGTGATTCGTTGCTGGAATGCGTGCATAATTCCCCAAGCGATTCAGATGGAGATCTGCCCCTAGTTATTTGGCACTTTTGGAGAGACTGCTCCAGGTGTATTTAGACATCATGTCATGCCCCTTGCTTATGGAAGACATGTTATTGGAAGTGCCTTTCTCGCTGAGGTGATTCTTTTTATTGAGAAGGTTTTTGTTCACTAGATATTCGTCATGCGAATTTCTCTGCTGTTGAACAAATAGTCATATGCAAACAATGTTATTTTAAGAATGCAAAGCTTATGTCTGTCTTGAAGTTTGAAAATTCATTTTTTAGTAAAACAAGTTTTTTTTTGTAAAAGTGTGATGTCAACTCAGGATTTATAGCAAACCTTATAGGAGTCAGGATACCTTTTGTAATAGTATGCTTTCGAACTAACCCATGTTTCAACTAGGACTTTTAAGGGTTATAACGTGGCCTGGTTAACGGTTCAGGAAACAAAGGATAAAGGCTCAAAATTTATTTGTACCCAACCCGCTCTTCGTGATGTTCTTCAGACCTATGCTCAGTTAATTACGCAATTAGATCCCGATTGAGTTTGGAATCTTCGCTCTGATACTTGGTAATGATTCAGAAATTGAACATTTGTTTTGAAAAGGCAGTCATTTTTGTAATTTCTTTTTGTCAAGGATTTGTATTAACCTCTTTTTTTGGTTTTCGTTATCCCTTCTTTTGCCTGAACTGTTTCTTTTGTGATTACAGTCAGCGGGATGCCTCAATTTTCACTTAAGTCTCCTTCATAGGTTTTGACTTAATGGGATTTTATTTCGAGAGATAATGATTGTCTATCTTGACGATTATACAGAACCATCACCGTCTTTTGTTTTGGAAGGACGTCTTCGATGCCATTCATTGTGTACGAAGCGGCAGATTATGACTGAATACGTCTCTGAATTAACTGAGAAAACTACTCTGCCCTAGGTTATGATTAAGGGTTTTAATTTGTGTGAAAAGAAAAACTCCTACTTCTTTGGCTCGAAGGGGTTGACGAGGGATTATCTTCCTTATAACTCCACTATTTAGGATTTGAAACAACGCATGTACATCGTCAGCGGGGTCTGTTCAAAAGCATACTGTAGAGATTTTGATATCATTTTCGTCATCCTCCCTCTAAAGGCTCAGAGCTTTTGTTCGAGAGTTGAATATCACAAAAGGAAATAAGAACGCATTTTTTAATTAGTGAATACAAATGAATTGATTCAAGACAAACATGTGTAATGCATTGATGAAATAACGAGGTTTGATATGAATGAATGTTCAAACAAATCAAAAGAAAATTACACATTGAAAATTCTAATGAACGAAAAGCCTTCTTGTGAGAACTTGTCACTTCAGATGGTATGCCTTGGAGGGATGGAAGAAGAACTCAGCCTGACCGTCTTGTGCGAATTCTAGTGCTCCTTCATCAATCAGGTCTTGAATTTTATTTCTCAACACCCAACAACTGTTGGTGTCATGTCCAGGACTGTTGGAGTGGTACGCACATCTTGCATTTGGATTGTACCTTGGGGAGGCTATGTTGGGATTCTGAGGAGGGTCCCTTAACATAACCAACTTGGCCTTCAACATGCGTTGCAATGCTTGAGCCAAAGACATGTTGATTTCGGTGAAGCGTCTTTCAGATGTATTCTTCTTATGCCGATTTCCCCGTTGTCATTGGAGAGGTTGTGGTTGGGCTTGTGATGTAATAGTAATCTGGAAAGGTCTATTCTCAACCTCTTCTCTCACTGGGGGCTGATTAATGCCTTGATCCACAATTTTAACTGTTTGTTTCATGGATCTGCATCCATCTTGGTGAAGCTTATTGAGGAAGGCTCTTAGCCCTTCTTGTCCTCGAGCTAAGTTTTGGATAAGAGCCATCTGCCCCAACATCTGGATTCTCATTGCTTCTACCTCAGCTTGCAGTTGTTCCAATTGTTCATCCTTGTTGTTGTCAGGACGTTCCTTGGTCAGATTCCCGGCGAAGAGTGTTTTCAGGTCTCCTTGCCCCTTGGATAGATTCAGGAGAAATTCCTTGAACTGGGCATCTTGAGCTTGGAGATCTCTGTTGTCTTGTTAGAGAGCCATTGCTGAAACAAACAGCGAGAACATGAGAGACATGCTTTGAAACCTGCTTATGCAATGATATATATGATATGTATGCAATGTTTTCAAGGATCTCGCGGGGTAAACAAGAAACTGTTAGAATTTGATTGCAGCTTGATTGAAGAAACTTCGTGTCGTTGAGAGTCCTTCTTCAAGAGTCAAACTCACCATATCGAGTGGGTTATAGCCATTGACTCAAGTTATCGTGTTTTGATCTCTAGACGACATTGGCTAGAGGAAAATAAATCCCCTTGCCCCTTGCTAGACGTCTGACTTACCATAACCTGCATCACAAACCCTTGAGATCCTTGAAATGGTTAAGGAAATGTTAAGGCATGATGTTATGATGTGTATGCTATGCGTTTAAGAAAAAGTGAAAGGTGATGTACGCAAGTAAACTCGGCAAGAAATCCAAGTTATTGGATAAGGACTGTAAACAAAACCTGCAAGGAACTCATGTTGTCAGATAATAAAACTGTGCAAGTAGTTCAAGTTGAAAGCATACAAGTCACACAAACAGCCTTAGGTTTAGGCTTGCATGGGTTTTAAGGTAGTACCCTCTTGATATTTAGTTGGTTCAACCTGTCCTAGAAAAGTAACTGGGTTCTAGAGGATCTCAATATCACCGACCATCCTCCACCGGTCATGGTTTCAGCTCACACAATTTTTTCTTGCGGCCGAAACTATCTCGAGAGTATGGTCTCAATGAGTGTAGCATCGAGTATCAACCAGTTCTCAGCTTTACACCGAGGCCGGCTATCTCACTACTTTATAATGGCCAAGTTGGTCAATTAAGGGTTCTAAGGTCAGTTGATGTTTAACAACACACGTAGCGGCCCCGTATTCTCCTCGTTTCTCCATAATGGATTCCGGTACCAACCAATGTGCCACATCAACGTAGCTACTGCTTCAACCGTATCGGTCTACACCGTACAGTTCCCTCACAGTCTATTGCTACTTACCTAAAAGGTATCCCCAAATCCGGGTTAGGATCTATAGTAACCCCAAACAAAACCCTTAAAAGTAAAGCAAACAAAGCAATCAAGAGAAGCAATTATGATGACCTATATCCTAAGGTATACCCCACTTATTTAACTCCCCAGCAGAGTCTCCAGTTCTGTGATACGGTGGCAGAACCAACTGTTTAATACTAGTTTGTGTTTTGCGTTTTTATTCGCAAAATGTCGCGGTAAGCAAGAGTCGCCACCGACTTTTATTTTATCCAACAAGGAAAAGGAAAAAGAACTGAAAAAACTTTTTTCGAGATGTTTCTGAGTACGGGGGGTAGATTATAGAAAGGGAAGGTGTTAGCACCCTTTCTATTCATGGTTTTCCATGGACTCTTAGGTACTTGCTCATCTTTTGAAAATTGCTTGTGTATGTGCTTGCTTTGAAAAGTTTTGTTTTACTTTGTTTTAACCCTTGTTTCTGTCCTCAAGAGTGTTACAAAGTTGTTTTTGAAAACTCTGTCTGAAAAGTGTTTGGTGTGAAAAAGTTTGTTTGTTTTGAGCAAGTGCCTAACAGTTATCTACCTACTCGAAAAAAGATTGTTTTTGTTCTATTTCCTTTAGACAGCGCTATCCCACTATTAAGGAGTAGGTAGTACCGTTGTTGGAGTTTGAGGGACTATCGAAAGGGACGTAATGGTCATTGAAAGCAACATGTAAGGATACCTTAGCATTTCGAAGGGACTGTCATCTTATATTCATAGGAAACATCGAGGGACAAGATCATTTTTCGTAGGCAACTCGAGGGACGTTGAGGGACCATGATCTTTATGATGACTTTTAGATTGAGGGTCTTTTGCTAAGATATCCCTACGTTCGAGGGACATGACCATTGTTTTCCGAGGCAACCAAGTGAGGCATACCCTAAGAGTGAGCATGTGCATGTGTTTGATTTCAGTTATTTAATCTTTGCATAATTAAGGTGATCTACTATTTTAATTTTATTTGTCATGCATTCTTGTCATACAACCCTATTAACATACATCTAGACAGTTAAATATTTGCGGGAATTAAAAATGCGAGAAAAATAAATCTACGCTATTACAAGGCTTCGGGGAGGGGGATTAATTACATAGCCAAAAACCTCGAGAAAAGCGATAAGTAAAAGCCCTAAATTAAACTATTACAAACCTCAGAGCAATTACATAATTAGAAAAAAATGCGAGAAAAGGTAAATCTATGATATTACATTGATAATGCGACCTATACAATTTTTCTAGAAATTAAAATGTAAAAGAATAAATGAAAAGAAATTAAGGAAAAATTAAAACCTAAAATTCTAAGTTAATGTTTTTGGTGTTTTTTTTAGAAAATAATTTTAAGTTAATTAAAAAACTTAATTCTAACTAATTTTAATTAAAAAAAGTTAATTAACTTAATTTATTAATAAATTAAAAAAGCCAAAAATTCAGTTAATAACTAAAACAAAAACTTAATCCTAATTTGTTTGAATTAAAAAAATGGTTAATTAAAAAATCCTAAAACCTAATTAATTTTAATTAATAAAAAAAGGTTAATTTTGAAAAAAAGGTTAATTAAAAAAACCTAAAACCTAATTAATTTTAATTAAAAAAAAGGTTTTAAAAAAAGTTTATGTCTAATGATTAATAAAAAAGATTAAGTTTGCCAAAAAATAGATAGGGGAAGAAACATCAATGAAAAATTGGGTTAGAAAATAAAAATAATGCAAATGTCATGGGTGGTTGTGGAACCAAAAATTAATTTAAAACCTAAAATTAAATTAAAAAACCTAAAATTAATTATTCGAGTTTAGGAGGAAAAATCAAAGGTTTGTGAAAAATGTTAAGTTTTATGGAAAAAAAAAGTTTTAAACAGAAAGAATGAAAATAGGTAAAAGGATAAATAGAAAGGAAGAAAACCAAAACCAATATGGGTAGTTGTTGAACCCACGCCCTTAACCTTCTCAAGATGTCTGCCTTGTCATGCATTGGTTGGTTGTTCTATTTTGGCCATTAGTGTTTTGACCTCAACGTTCTGTAATGGACCTGCATGGGACTCTGTCTAAATCTGCAGTGTTGAATCTCATGAACATATTAAATAAATTACTATATATCATGAAATACAAATAAAGCAAATATATGAAAATATATCATGAAATACAAATAAAGCAAATATATGAAAAAATTTAATGTTAAAATCGATATGGCATGTATGAATGATTATACCCTTTTGATCATAGAGATCAAACCAGCCTTACCCTTACTGGAGAAGTGCTTCTATGCCCTTTTGACCATGGAGATCAAACCAGCCTTACCCTTATTTGAGAAGTAGTGAGATGTGGATTTGTAACAAGGATGACTTGTTTGTAGTGAGATGTGGATTTGTAATAAGGATTTCAAGGTTTTTAGGGTTCTTGAAATAATTTGGTATTCTGACAGGGTTGTAGCAAAGGTTTTTTTTTCCGCGTCTTTTCTGTTTGTGTGAAAAAAGTGAGATTATATAATGGAAATTAGAGCAAAGATACGGACTTTGAATGTGCAATTAGGCCTCCAATGTTCACTTGAGTCCATCACGTTCCACGCTAAATAGCAAGGGCTTAAGTGCAATTTTTGAAGTTGAAATATGAAAACAAAATGTAGCCGACATCGAAAACTAACTCCTGTCCAAAAATGGGCTCAATCGGATAAACGGTGAATTAGTTATGGATTTTTGAAGTTTCAGCTCAGATAAACTTATTTTGGGCTCCAGTGTCGACTCTGACACGTTCTTCAATAAAAAACTGGTATTGATCAGAGCATAATCCGGTCTCGACTTTGGAATTAAATTTGTAGATCTCTGAGTCAGTGACCTTGTGTAAAAAGATGGGCCCGATCCGATAAAAATTGATCGAGTTATGAATTTTTGAAGTTTCGATCCAGATGAAATAATATTCAACATTCAGGATTTTCGACGCGTCACACGCACTCTGAGCAAAAAACGAAGGCCTTTTGGATACCGTTCGAACTCAATACCTCCTGTGAAAACTTATCCCACTCAATTTGTGAAATTTTGGCACCGGAACCAGCTCGATACGATGAAAATCGACCAAGTTATGATTTTCTGAACATGACGCAAATAAACTTCTGTCACAAATTTTTTGTACGAAAATACTTCATAAATCCGCATTTTTGAAGAACTTCTGATCGAAATTGGCTTCCAGCCGCGAGAGATGAAAACGTAGATGACGTCAAGACGGAATTTTGGCCACCGGAACAGGTTCAAAAAGAGCCACGATCTTCAAGTTATGAATTTTTTAGCGCGTAAAAACTGTACTTTCAGCATGCTTTTTCACCACATTTCTTCGAGAAAACTCACACATTCAGATACCTTCTTTAAAGAATTGACTCTTGAGCCGAACCTGAATTTGAGAATATGTTATCAGAGATATCTTGGTGAAAGAACACCTGAATATGACACGCCGGGTTGGACTAGTGAATCTTTGAACCCCGAATCGTTGCAAAACGGCGAACCGATCTTCAGCACAGAAAATACTCTGAGAATATCTATTGACGACATAAATGTCACTTGTAACCTGAAGAAGCTTGATAAATATACCTTTATTCCATAACCATAAAACCAATAATATGCGTGTATGAAAAGAGGGCAAATTTTGGGGTACAACAGATCCCATAAAATACATCTTCGAGAAGCCTGCCCTTTCTGGGAGAATAGCGAAATGGCATATGATCCTGACAGAATATGACATACAGTATACTACCCAGAAAGCAATAAAGGGAAGTATATTAGCTGATCACTTTGCTCATCAAGCTGTGGATGACTACCAGTCCATGAAGTTCGAATTCCCAAATGAAGACATCATGATGGTAAACAACAGCGAAGAATTCAGACCATATGGCGGACCTAAATAAGGATCCCGATGGACCCTGGTTTTTGATGGGGCGTCCAACTCACACGGAAATGGTATAGGTGTTGTACTCATATCTCCTGAAGGATGTCATACTCCCTTTACAGAAAGACTCTGCTTCAACTGTACAAATAACATGGAAGAATATGAAGCGTGCATTTTTGGTCTCAAAGCTGCCATAGATTTGGGGATCAAGTCCTTAAATGTATTCGGAGACTCAACTTTGGTCATCAGCCAAATCAAAGGGGAATGGGACACCAAACACCCTAACCTTATCCCCTACAAAGAACATGTGCTGACATTGATCCCACATTTTGAGAAGATTACCTTCGAGCATTTCCCGCGAGAAGAAAATCAGCTAGCAGACGCGCTAGCCATAATGTCATCCATGTTTAAACTTAAATGGGATAACGAGGCTCCCCAGATTACCAATGAACGAATGGATGAACTAGCTCACTATCACGAGATTAATACTGAAGAAGTAGTGGACTAACCTTGGTTTCACGAAGTCAAGAGGTATCTCGAGGCCCAAGAATATCCGGAAGGAGCCTCAGTTAATGATAAGAAGTTCTTAAGGAGATTCTCCGCTAAGTTCTTCCTTAGAAATGGCGTTCTCTACAAACGCAACCATGACTCTGTTTTTCTCCGTTGTGTAGACAAGGTTGAGGCAGAAAAGATCATGGCTGATCTACATGAGGGAACTTTTGGCACCCATTCCAGTGGGCATACGATGGCAAAGAAAATCCTACGGGAAGGTTATTACTGGTCTACCATGGAAGCAGATTGTTATCAACACTCTCGAAATTGTCATAAGTGTCAGATCTATGCTGAAAATGTGCACGTACCTCTGGTTTCCTTAAATGTCTTGACGGCTCCTTGGCCCTTTGCTATGTGGGGCATCAATATGATTAGTGAAATCAAGCCAACAACCTCTAATGGACACCGCTTCATCTTGGTGGCCATTGACTATTACACAAAGTGGGTTGAGGCGGCTTCTTTCGCTTCCGTTACCAAGAATGTTGTAGTCTGGTTCATCAAACAGAATCTCATATGTCGGTACAGTATCCCAAAAAGAATCATCACTGACAATGGTATGAATCTCAACAACACTATGATCACCGCACTGTATGGGCAATTCTAGATCCAGCACCACAATTCTTCCCCTTACCGGCCAAAGATGAATGGTGCTGTCGAAGCCGCAAATAAGAACATAAAAAAGAACATATAGAAAATGACAGTCACGTACAAAGACTGGCATGAGATGCTACCATTCTCTCTCCACGGTTATCGTACCACAGCACACACATCAACCGGGGTAACACCCTACTCTCTGGTATACGGCATGGAGGTTGTCTTGCCTATTGAGGTCCAGATCCCCTCTCTGAGAATTATGAAGGATGCAGGGTTGAATGAAGACGATTGGATCCAAACCCGACTTGATAAACTAAACTTGATTAATGAGAAAATGCTTACTGCTGCCTGTCATGGTCAAATGTATCAAAAATGGATGATTAAGGCTTTCAACAAAAAGGTCAGACGCCAAGTATATCAAGTCGGGGATTTGGTGATCAAGCGCATCATACTGCTGCAAGGTGATCCCAGGGGCAAATGGACTCCTACATACGAAGGACCGTTTGTGATCAAAAGCATATTCTCTGGTGGAGCAATGATCTTGACCGCTATGAATGGAGGCGACCTCCCATATCCTGTGAACACGGACATAGTCAAAAGATACTACGCATAAGAGACCCTCTAGGTTGACACACCTAGGAAAAACAAGGGCATCCCGATGAACCAAAATGGTTCGGGCAAAAATTAGGGATAGAAACAAAAAATCTGTACACCCGGCAAGTTGAAAACCCGAAAGGGCGACTTGGGGAAAAAATGGTATCCCGGTGGACTGAAAACCCGAAAGGGCGGTCCAGGAAAAAGTTAGGCAATTAAAGCGTACGACTATGTCCCATTTGGATCACCTTACAGACAACCTTTGGCTTTGACTGACAAACTCAGCGGTTCTGATCAATCCAATCAACTTCAGACAAGGCAGCAAGTGGACAAGATGCTCAGAGGCACGAAGGCTATAGCAGAATGGGATCCCCATGGGATTATTGCACATAGCTATCTTTTCTTTTGTATCAAATTGTCATATTTTACAACGACATTCTCTTACTAGGATGTTCGTCTCATTGTACAAAATACTTATTCAAGTTAATACAAAGATACTCCTTTGAAAGTGCAAAACTATATGTTTTTCTTTATTTTGTGTTTTGTGTACAAAAACGTCCAATGATTTATTTTTTGAACATATGCATTTGAACATAACTACTGTTTACAAACGAGCAAAAATAGAAAACAATCACTAATGGCTTTAAGAAATAGGATAATATCTTTAGACTATTCCATAAAATTCCCCACAGTGTGCAGCTTAATCCCCAGCAGAACAAAACTTCCAGTTATCAATCCCCAGTAGAAGTCGCCCAATTTCTCAGGATTCCCCAGCAGGATTTCACAAGTAATACACGATGTTTCCCTTACAATAGAGTTTATTTCTCTAACAAATAGGAGCTCATCAACTCATCAACACTTCAAAACGTGAAGACTTACACTCCACGGCCCCAACAACAGTCAGGGATTTATTTCCCCTAAACCTACAGTGTTACAATAACATAGCTTACATACCCATACATCGCATCCTTACGTCATGACATTGACAACACAAACGCATACAACATAATCTCATTCATTATATTGAGAACATTATTATACAATGCATTTCATTCATCATGACATTACATACAACTAATCTTTCATATTTTCAGGAAAGATCAGTCAACAAATGGCTATCATCAACAATTTCCAAAGGTCAGAGATTGATACTTGAGACAAACCGGGACAATTATCTACACGACCAGCTGAAGCAATCCTACACGGGTTTCTTCTGACTCAATTTTTCAGATACAGTGCAGATACGCTTCCGACACGGATGCCATTCTGATACTCATTCAGATTCATCTTTCAGATACAGTACATATACGCTGCAGACACATATGCCATTCTGATACTCATTCAGATTCAGCTTTCAGATACAGTATAAATATGCTTCAGATATGGATGCCATTTTGATACTCATTCAGATTTAGCTTTCAGATACAGTACAGATACGCTCCAGATACGGATGCCATTTTGATACTCATTCAGATTCAGCTTTTAGATACAGTACATATACGCTCTAGATACAGATTCCATTCTGATACTCATTCATATTCAACTTTCAGATAAGCTCCAGACACGGACGCTATTCTGATACTCATTCAGATTCAGCTTACAGATACGGTTCAGCAATCATTTTTGGATGGTATCTACAAGCCCATATCCAACAACTTTACATCACCCCTACTAATGGTGTCTTTAAGCCCATTCCCTATACCATCAACCATTATATCCTCGAGTGTAAATTTCTGGGCACTCTAGTGTCCAATCATCTTCCACCTTCAAGTCACGAATGGCAAATCCGCCAATCTAACTCTTCAGGTTTAAGAAGATTGAACAGGGGAAGCTATTGTACCCAAAAATTTTCCCTCTCACTTATCAAATATTTTCTCACAAAGATCTCTCTTGGTTCAAGACTGCACTAGGATTGATCAGCTCAAGGCACCTCCTTAGGGACTGATGACCAAAATTAGGGTTTGAGATTGCACAAGGATATTTGAACTTTCAATGCTTCATATGACTTTTATGGATCATTATGGGCCCCCAATATTACACATGTCAAGTTTCAAGCCTTGGATCACACTTTTGATTAGTCAATTGAGCAGTTGACCTAAATATCAGCTATATTGGGGAAAAAGTCAACTATGGCCAATTTACAGTCAAACTTATTAATTTTTTATCCACATAAACATTATAAACTCATATGTATCATTTGATCAAGTTTGGACCATAATTCCTCAAGAAATTTGATCAAATCATCAAAAGGGCAAAATGGTCAAAATTAGGGTTTTGACTAAGAAGGGGCAATTTCTGATTTTTGACCTAGAAAATGATCAACTGGCTTGAAGCATGATCTCAAGAGTTAAATTTCATCATTTTTACCTAATGGCATGACCTAAAACATTTCTCAAGATCAATTGGATTGATAGTGAATTTTCAGTCAACTGATCAAAAGTCAACTGTACATTGAAAAGTCAAACTTTGACTTTTTGGTCAAAATCCAATGTCAAAGATCACAATTCACCAAAACATGTCAAAATATGAAACTTATTCATCAAGAAATCAAAAAGTCAAGATTTCATTTTGAAAAGTCAAAGTTTTCTAACTTAGAAATTTTTTTAAGTGTTTAAAACTTCATGTTTTTTCATAACTTTGAGCCAATTTTTCACCATGATGCAAGATGATTCAAAAGAAACTTTCAACATGAAAGTTGTATATCTCCATGATATCTACAACATTTCTTTACACAAATTCTTCTAAAAATTCTTGGATCTCAAGTTATTAATTCATAAAGTCATGGTCTTGAAAAGTGATTCAAAGAGGTGTTGTAAGGGGAATTTTCAAAAGTGATTCAAAGAGGTGTTGTAGAGTACATTACAACCTTTCCAAAATGTCCAAGAACTCCTTGAGATTATTTGTGAGAAAGGAGAATTGAAGAGATAAAGTTAGGGTTTTCAAACTTAAATTACAAGCCATTTCATGATGAACAAAAATTCAAATCCAAGCCTAAGCTGCATAATCTTTGCTTTGAAGGCCTCAAACTTGTTTTTCACTCCATAGTTAAATGTTTACACAGCTGATAGAGCTTTAATCCAAGCACTTGAGCCTTTATCCAAGTTACATTTCCATTTATGGCACAAAGTTTCCATTTCCATTTTGATAAAGCATCACTTTTGCAATTGTCAACTCCTTGAGCTTTGCACTTGTTCTTTCTGCACACACAACCCCTATAAACCAAAAGCAATGTGTCTAAAGCCTCTTTGTACTCATAAAATTCTTGTACAACACTTTGAGATTTGTCTTCTCACTTTTCTTCAAAAGCAAGTCATAGAGCCAAAAGGCTAGAACTCAGAAACCTTGAGTGCATTTGATCTCTAACCTTTTCCATACATATACACAAGTCTATTGCAACATAACACATGAATGCTAAGACCCCAAAACACTCCCAAGCACTCTGCAACTCAGAATCTGCCTTAACTTGATAGTTTTGAACCTCATATAGCCATCTCCAAATCCACTCGTACGTATTGAGTTTTAACCATCCAAACACTATTGAGTTTTAACCATCCAAACACTTAATATACATCATATCAAAGTGATCCAGACCCCTTTTTCTTGACTGTAACTCCTCCATCACCATCCATCATTTCCAAATTTGAAGCTTGCAACTTGACTTGAGTTTGGAGTTTCAGCCATCCTCAAAGCAAAGTAGGAGTTAGAACACACTCAAGAAGGTCCAGGCAAGCTACAAAAATCACCAGGCCATCACAAAGGCTGCTCAAACTCCATACACGACTCCAGCTACAAGAGGTAAGTTTTCAAACTTCTATCTTCTCATACAGGCATCATTTGATTTCGATTTGTGAATATAAAATGTAGATGCCATTGCCACGAAGCTGTACATATCCATAGTTTGCATTTATATGGCCTGAGCTTAGAGAATTTTAGAGTTGAAGTTTTATGAAATTTTTAGATTTTAAATTAGGGCCAAAAAAATTCTCATTTATCTTTGACTGTTAGCTTAAGTTATTTACATGGTTGGATTCGTGGGAAGAAATGCCACAACTTTCATGTTTGAACTTTTCATTTTTGTTGAGAGATGAAGAAGTTACAGATCCTTTGGCTGGAGGTTGAAGATGAAGTGTAATCAGGGTGCGTTTTGTGTTATGTATTTATCCTTTCATACAAGTTAACAGATGTATCACCACCCCAGTGGTTAAAGCGCGCGCCTGTCACCCTTAGGTCCTGGGTTCAAGCCCCAGCGTGTCCTTTTGTTATTTTTCACTATATTTTGACATTTTTGAGTTTTTTTTGCAACGCCCGGGCCTTTGTGTTGGGCCTCCCATTTTTGCTGACTCCTAACCTTGATTTACTTCAGCACCCCCTCGCCCATTTTTTTAATTATTTCATTTTTCTATTTTTTTTAAAATTATTTTATCATATTTTAGTTTCTTTATTGTTTTTATTATTTATTATTATTAATATTATTATTATTTTTATTGATAAAAATCCAAAAAAATATTTTATTTATTATTCATACTTATATATTTTATTTTCTCTATAAAACAAAAAGATAAAAAACATTTTCTTAAAACAAATTAATTTCTTTTTTTTCTTAAATAATTAATCTTTAGACTTAGGTTAAATTAGTATATCATTTTATTTTCTAGTTAAAATTAATTTAGAATTTAGGTTTATTTTAATTAATTAATATTCATATTATTTTTATTAAGTTAAAACCTTTTCATAAATAAAACCCTAAAATACATTTTTAACTTATTTTCCTTCTTAATTAATTTATGTTTAATTTTTTGCTCATTAATCATTTTCTTTAATTAGGTCAAGACAAAACCCCTTTCATAAAAAACAACAAAAATCATTTCTTTTTCCATTTATATTCTTGCATTTTATTTTCAATTTTGTACAATATTCAATATGGTTGTAATAGATAATTAGGTTTAATTTTCTTGCGATCCCCATTTGTAAATTTGTACACCCCCTCCCCTAATGATGTAATAGCATGGTAATTTTTACTTTTCACAATTTATCGCTTTATATAAATGCTAGTAATTAGGGTTTGTATGAGAAGATAAAATCAACAAGTAGCAAACCCTAATCAAAGACTAAACAAAGCATGAAAATCAATACACTTGCACACAAGCACCCCCTAGGGTTAATCCACTTGGTTGCCTTACAAAAATGACCATATTACGCATGTGAGGTATCTTAGCAAAGACAAGCAAAATACAAGATCATAGCCCCTCGCTGACGCTATTAAAAGTTGCCTTTCAAAATAATCTCTCTTGGTTACTTACCAAATCATTGGTAAGATAACAATGTCAAAGAAAAGAGAAAATGAACATGAAAGACTTTTGAGTAGGTAGAATGTTCCTAGTTACTTGCTCACTTTCAAAACAAAACATCCTTTCTATTTTTCAAAACAAACACCTACACTTTTAAAACATCTTAGAAACTTGAAAACATTTTCAAAAGATCAACATATTTGTATACATTCTTACGAACGAGAATCATTACAAAAGTTTGTCTAAACGATGGCACCATTTCAAAATACTTTCAAAAAAACCACACAAAGCACATTTTCAAACAAAAGCAAGTGATCTAGCAAGTAACTAAGAGCCGATGGAAAACCATGTATGAAAAGGGTGCTAATACCTTCCCTTTTCATAATCTACCCCCCAAACTCAAGAAATAATCTCAAAGGTCTTTCCTGTGCTTTTTCACCTTTCCTTTTGGATAAAAGAAAAGTCGGTGGCGACTCTTGCTAAACCACAACATTTGCGATAAAACGCAAAACACCCAAGTCAGTTCTCCCACCGAATCACAGGTTGTAATGGATGTTGTTTAAAAGCTATGAAGTGGTGATTTTGTATGATCTGATTCTAATATATTATTTATCATACATCTGATTATATTATTTGACATCTCACCCCTTATGTTTGAATGTTACCCTTATATTGGTATCGTGCAGGTAATCTAGAATGAAGGTTGTTTACCTTTAGTAGTTCGAGTCGGTGTCTTCGCTCTGATACGTAGCACTCGAGGGGATGAACACATGTTTTCTTTATTGTTGGTTTTCATTATGTTTCTGAATTTTTAAGTTATTTTCATTAAAGACTTGTTGTCTTAAAGCCGTTTTGAGTTGGACAAGATGTTGTGATGTTTTTAGTTGAATTTGTGAATTCGCTGCGTAGCAACGAAAGTTGTTTTATTTTTTTAAAGACTAAACAGGTCGTTATCGATTCATCCGAATTTTATGTGTTATGTATCTGAACTATATGATATTAAATGTCATTGTTTCTAAGTTGAAATTGTAGCATTCCATTTGTTTGTTGGAGATTTTGTAACTCTTATTTTATATAATTCATTGGATAGAAATGGGGTGTTACATGTGTGGTATCAGAGCAGGTCAATCCATCCGACCAATTTGTCGAGTCGTAGTTTTGTCTGACAATCGAGTATTGTTAACTTGAGTTATAACCGTTGTTTATATAGTAGTGTTAAGTTGAGATGGCTGGAAGGAATGATGCAGCACTTGCTGCTGCTTTGGAAGAAATGGCGCATGCTATGGAGAATCATCCGAACGCTAACGTGAATGCTGGATCTCGTCGCTTGGCGACCTTATAGAAGGAGAATCCTCCTACCTTCAAGGGTAAGTATGATCCTGACAGAGTGTTGGATTGGTTAAAAAGTAGACATGCTATATCTGAGTGCAAGCATAAAGAGATGATTTTCTTCAATTATGGAGAAGAAGGACACATTGGTAGTCAGTGTCAGAAACCAAAGAAGGTGTAAACCAGTGGTAAATTGTTCGCATTGGCTGGAACTCAAACAACTAATGAGGTAGACTCATCAGAGGTACATGTTTCATTAATAGTACTCCTTTAATTACTATTATTGATACTGGTGCTACTCATTGCTTTATTGCTGCTGACTGTGTTAAAAGATTGGGTCTTATGTTGTCTTCTTTGAATGGAGAAATGGTCGTCGATATTCCATCTAAGGAATCAGTGACTACTTATCTTGGGTGTTTAAAATGTCATTTGTCGATCTTCGACAGAGACTTTGCTGTTGATTTGGTTTGTTTGCCTTTAAGTGGTTAGAGGTAATTTTAGGTATGAATAGGTTAGAACATAACTATGTTCATATTAACTGTTATAACAAGTCGGTGAGGTTTTCTACTCCTAAAGAGGAGGAAGCTGGTATGTTGTCTACTAGACAGTTGAGACAGTTGATGCAAGAAGAGCCTCAGATGTTCTTGTTGACGGCGTCGCTATCTGTCAAGAATCAAGCTATAATTGAGGAATTGCAAGTGGTGCGTGAATTTCCTGAAGTTTTCCCTGATGAAATTCCTAATGTACCGTCAGAGAGAGAAGTCGAATTTTCTATTGATATTTGTTATATCCCAAAATTTTCCCTCTCATTTATCAAATATTTTCTCACAAGATCTCCTTTGGTTCAAGACTGCACAATGTTTGATCAGCTCAAGACACCTCCTTAAGCACTGATGACTAAAATTAGGGTTTGAGATTGCACAAGGATAATTGAATTTCCAATGCTTCATATGAATTTCATGGACCATTATGGACCCCCAAGATTACTCATGTCAAGTTTCAAGCCTTGAATCACATTTTTGCTCAGTCAATTGAGCAGTTGACTTAAAAATCAGTTGTATTGGGGAAAAAGTCAACTATGGTCAATTTACAGTCAAACTTCATAATTTTTTATCCCCATCAACATTATAAACTCATATATATATATATATATATATATATATATATATCATTTTATCAAGTTTGGACCATAATTCCTTAAGAAATTTATCATCAAAAGGGCAAAATGGTCAAAATTAGGGTTTTGACTGAGAAAAGGCAATTTCTGATTTTTAACCTAGAAAATGGTTAATTGGTTTGAGTCATGATCTTAAGAGTTTAATTGCACCATTTTTACCTAATGGTATGACTCAAAACATTGCTCAAGATCAATTGGATTGATAGTGAATTTTCAGTCAACTAATCAAAAGTTAACTGTATACTGAAAAGTCAAATTTTGACTTTTTGGTCAAAATCAAGTGTCAAAGATCACAATTCATCAAAACATGTCAAAATATGAAACTTATTCATCAAGAAATCAAAAGGTCAAGATTTCATTTTGAAAAGTCAAAGTTTTCAAACTTAGAAATTTTTCTAAGTGTTAAAAACTTCATGTTTTTTCACAACTTTGAGAAAATTTTTCACCATGATGCAAGATGATTTAAAAGAAACTTTCAACATGAAAGTTGTAGATCTCCATGATATCTACAAAATTTATTTCCACAACTTCTTCTAAAAGTGCTTGGATCTCAAGCTTTTAATTCATGAAGTCATAGTCTTGAAACTAAACACTTAATGAAATTTTGAACATTTTTGGTCAGGATTTTGACCTAACTTTTGACCCAAGTTTCACCTAGTTCCAAGGGGAATTTTCAAAAGTGATTCAAAGAGGGGTTGCAGAGAACATTACAAAGCTTTCCAAAAAGTCCAATAACTCCTTGAGATCATTTGTGAGCAAGGATAATCAAAGGTCAGAAGTTGGGGTTTCAAGTTGTTTTACAAGGCAAATTTTGTGATGAACAAAATTTAAATTTCAAACCTATGTTGCATAATCTTTTCTTTGCAGGCCTCAAACTTGTTAGGAAATCCATAATTAATTGCTTGCACAGCTGTTAGAGGTCTCAACTCAAGCATTCAATGCAATGCCATGCTTTATATCCATTTTAGAAAGAAAGTGCACAATGCCATTTTGAAAAAGTAGCTTTATGCACAAAACTTGTTCTTAAGCCTTACAATTGTTTTCTTCTCATCATACACGTCCTATAACTCAAGATAAGTTTGTCTCAAGCCTTACAATCACTCAGCCCATGCTTGTACTTCATCTTGGAACCATACATTCACTTTTCTTCAAAATCAAGCAACCTAGCCAATACTCTATAACTCAAAAATCCTTTGTTCAAAACCTCTCCAACCTTTTGCTTATACATACACAAGTCCTTGGCAAAACACACGCATGCTTAATCCCTAAAAACACCTAGAACTCAGAATTGCATCACACACTTCCATTCTTGCATAACCTGACCAAAAGTTTGAAACTCACATCTCCCTCGTGCGTTTTCAAGCCTTTTTGTTCCTAAAGCTTCTAAACATTATTTAGAACTCATCCCTCACCCTGTTACAAGACTGTAGCACCATTAACACCATCCTCTATTTTCAAAAATAGAGCTTTGTACTTGGACTTCTCCAAAACTCCTCAGGCACTTTCAGCTCAAGCTAAGCATCACATTAGCTTCCTGGGAACTTGAGGAAGCTAATCCAATCATTGGAACTCATTAAAAGCTGCTCAAACTCAAAACACGATACCCTCTTGCAAGGTGAGTTTTCTGACTTTTGAACTCTTCATACAAGCATCATTAATGTTTAGTTTATGAATGAAAAATGTAGGTATCATTGTCCTGAAGCTAACCATGTCTTTAGATTTCATTTATATTGCTTAAGGAGTTAGAATTTTGAATCTGAACATCCTGGAAAAGTTAGGTCAGAATTTGGTACCATTCAAAACTCAAGCTCATTTTTTAGAGTTAGTTTAAGTTGCTTACATTTCTGGAATCATGGTGAAATTTTACACAACTTTCATGTTTACATTTTTGCAAATGGTTGATAAATGAACAAGTTGTAGGGCTTCTGGCTGGAGGTTGAAGATGAAGTATATTTAGGGCAAGACTTAGATTATATATTTATTGTTTTACATAAGTTAATGGATGTATCACCACCCAGTGGTTAAAGCGCAGGCATGTCACCATGAGGTCCTGGATTCAAGCCCCAACGTGACCTTTTTGCACATTTTCTTCATTTTTTTGCTGAAACAGGCGCTTGGGCCTTCCTCCCTTGGACTTGGTATTTTTGCTACACTTGCACACTCCTGACTATTTTTTAATCCCCCTGACTTTATTTTTATTTTATTTTATTTTTACTTTATTTTTATCTTTTATTTATTATTATTATTAATACTATTATTATTATTATTATTATTATTATTATTATTATTATTATTATTATTATTATTATTATTATTATTATTATTATTATTATTATTACTATTTTCATTTATAAGAAACATCCAAAAATATTTATATTTTATTTATTTAGTTTATTTTTCTTTACAAAAATAAGAGAACAAAAAAACCTAAAAAATACTTTTCTTTAAGTTAATTATTTTTACTAACTTAACCTTAATTTTATTTTTTTAATTAATTATTTTATTTTAGTTAATTAGGTTGAAAAACCCTTTTCATGAAAAAAATACAAATAAAAATCATATTCCTTTTCACATTTACATTCTCGTATTTTATTTGTTCATTTTGTATATTTATTCAAAATTCAATATGGTTGTAATATTATTTAGATTTAATTTCTTACAATATTCCACATTTATAATTTGTATACCCCTCCACTAAATGATGTAATAGCGTAGTAATTTTAAATTCCGCAATTTACCGCTTTATATACAAATGCTAGTAATTAGGGTTTTGTATGGAAAGACTAAAACCAACAAATAGCAAACCCTAATCAAAGATAAATCAAGCATGAAAATCAATCCACTTGCACACAAACACTCCTAGGGTAAATTCACTTGGTTGCCTTACCAAAATAGCCATATTATGCATGTGAGGTATCTTAGCAAAAACAAGCAAAATACAAGATCATAGTCCCTCGATGACGCTATCTATGTTGCCTTTCAAAATTATCTTAGTCCCTAAAGAAAAATGCCAAGATATCTTGAAACATTGCTAATCATGGTTATACGATGACCCACACCCGTCCCTTTTACATCCAAAGATAAGGTTACTGTGATACGGTGGCCAGAACCGGGACGTGGTTTCCCTATTTCGTTAAGGAAATTTTGCTGGTTTGCGTTTTGCGTTTGTGTTCGCAAAATGTCGCGGTAAGCAAGAGTCGCCACTGTCTTTTATTTTATCCAACAAGGAAAGGAAAAAAAGCACAGGAAAATTCCTTTTTCGAGATATTTCTGAGTACGGGGGGTAGATTTATAGAAAGGGAAGGTATTAGCACCCTTTCTATCCATAGTTATCTACGGGCTCTTAGGTACTTGCTCATCATTTTCAAAATTGCTTTCTTTGTGTTTGTGCGCTTTGAAAAGTTTTTGTTTTGACTTCGATTTAACTCTTGCTTCTGTCTTCAAGAGTGTAATGAAGTGTTTTTGAAAACTTTGTTTATAAAGGAGTGTAAGTGTGAAAAATTTGTTTGGAATGAGCAAGTACTTAAGAACTAATCTACCTACTCGAAAAAAGAATCGTTTTGTATTCGTTTCCTTTAGACAAATCTATCCCACTATTAGTGAGTAGGTAGCACCGTTGTTGGAGTTTGAGGGTCAATTCGAAAGGGACGCACGGTCACTAAAGCAATGTTAGGACGTCTTTGTAATAATCCTAATGTCTTAGATCAATTATTCGAGGTAACAATTCCGAGGCAACCATTCCGAGGCAACTTTTCTGAATCGGAACTTTGATCTTTGTTTAGACAAAAGGACGACCACTAAAGCATCCTATACTCAATGACCATTTACCGAAGGCAACCAAGTGGGAGTGTATCCTAGGAGTGCGCATGTGCGAATGATTCAATTTCAGTTTATTTATCTTTGCACATTTAGGGTGATCTAACTGTTTTAAAATTAATCATACATTCTTGTCATGCATCCCTATATCATACATCTAACAGTTAATAATTTACGGAATTTAAAGTGCGGAATTTAAACTACACTATTACAAGGCTTCGGGTATTTACATAGCCAAAAACAAACCCTTTGAAAATAAAGCGATAAATGTAAATAAACGTCCTAATTAAACTATTACAAACTGTAGGCAGTTACATCAATATGGTAAATAATAAAAATAAAGCGCGCAAGAAGAATTAAGATCGAAGAGAATTTAAGGTTTTGACCCTTCTAACCTAATTAAAAGAAAAAATGTTTTTTTGTGGTTTTTAATAAAAGAAATAAGTTTTCTAAATTAAATATCCAATTAATTAGTTAATTAAATTAATTAATAAAAATAATTACATGACCTATTTTGGTTTCTTTGGTTATTTTAGGAAAAAATAAAATATAATTAAGTTAGTAATAAAACCTATTTATTCTAATTATTTTTAAGTTATTTACAAAAAGAAATTAAAGTTTTACCTAAAATTAAAATTTAATTAAGAAAGAATCCTAAATCTATTTTTATGTGATTTTTATATTTGTTTATTGATAAAAAATAAAAGGGATTAAAAGAAATAAATAAAACGAATAAAACATGAAAATAAAGATGGGCCTTGTAGCAAAAGTAAACAGGGGGTGCAATCATCAGAAATCCCTAGGCCCGGATCTTCGAAAGCTTCATGCTCTAACTATGGTGTTTTTTGATTCTTGCGTGGAACCTATGATTCAACCATCCATAATTGTTCTATATAAACTCAAACAAATGTTAGCATACCATAAAATGTGATTAAAATTAGAGATTCAAAGTTTAAAATTTTACCAAACCGGTGTTGTCAAATGGGGGTGTGCTAGGCGTGTGATGGATTGCTCTTGGGCCTTGTAAGACTCTTGAGGACTTCAAGATAATGGTTTGAGGCTTGATGTTAATTGAGAGAGACCGGAACCTCGAGATATGACTTGCACCAATTCTTTGATTTCTGGAGAGCTTTTTGAAGAGCTTTTAGAGAGCTTTTTGAAGAGCTTTTTGAGAGCTTTTTAGAGAGGTTTTTCATCCCTTTCAATCTTGTATGGCTCTATATTTATAGAGTAGAATGAGGAGACAAGAAAGCATGGAAAGAATCTCCCTCATAATATTGTGTTTTAAGACCATGATCAAAATTTGAAAAAAATGCCATATTTGATGATTTTATGCCATTTTCACATGTGGATGAACCTGGACATATTTGAAGAGTTATTTCACGAAATCAATTGACATAAACCAGCATAAAACTTTCCCAAAATGGATTCACATCAAAATTTATAGTATTTCTATTATTTATTTATTTAATTCTGAATTTTAATGAATAAAATATCAAAATAAATAGCATAAATAGTAGAAAAATGTATGGGTAGGCTTAGAGGTCGTGGACCATGTTAGGAATG
Source organism: Vicia faba (assembly GCA_948472305.1). Taxonomy (NCBI): domain Eukaryota; kingdom Viridiplantae; phylum Streptophyta; class Magnoliopsida; order Fabales; family Fabaceae; genus Vicia; species Vicia faba. The sequence goes on from OX451737.1 coordinate 219,403,395, forward strand.
AGTTTCAAACTTGAAAAGATAGGCCCATTTGGAAAAAAAATCTAATTTGGTCAATATTTGCTTCATGCATTTTTTCAAAACTTATCCAACTTTGACAATGCATATCTCTCTCAATTTTAACCTTATGAGGGTGTTCTTGGACTTTTTAGAAAGATTAGGATGTCCCCTAAGATACCTATTTGGTTTCATCTCAATTGGATCTTCCATGTTTATGTAAGAAGCTTTGACCCAAAAGGTGTTTTTGTTGACTTTCCAAAATGACCGATAATGTCCAAATTCATAACTTCTTGTGAGAGCATATTTTGAACTTGGGAGATGAAGATGGATTGTAGTGAATTTCATCCTATTCAAAATGATCTTTGTATGTGTCATTTCTCATAAAGTATGAGAAAGTTATGCTTGGTCAAAGTTGAGTTGACTTTTCCTACAAAACCCTAATTTAGCAACTTTTGAGTCTTGATGAATTATGAGCAATCCTTGATGAATCATGATCAAACCTTGATCAAATGATGAAATATACTTCAAAATGAGGATTTTGACCAAAAATATTGAAGTTTGATTGTATGTGGTCCAGAGTTGACTTTTGCCCTAGCACAGTCGATTTTCAGGCCTTTGAGCAATTAACTAAGCAAACTTCCTTTGCAAGGCTTGAAACTTGACATGGATGATCTTGAGAACATATTAGGACAATGTTGAGCATTTGGGGTCCCTTGGACTCAAGTATCTTGATGCAACATGAAACCCTAATTTGAGGTAGACTGCCTTAGGAGAGAGCTTGTCTGGCCAACCCTTGGACTACCTTGAGCAACTTGGGGATCTTTCTTGAAATGTTTTGAGAAATATGGGAGGGAAAATTTTGGGGTACAACAGGTGCCCCTGTTCAATCTTCTTAAACCTGAAGATTTAGATTGGCTTTCGTGCCTTTCGTGATCCAAAGGTGGAAGAGGATTGAACACTAGAGTGCCCATAAATTTGCACTCGCATGAAGTGGTAATTGTCTTGTGATGTCGGGAATGGGCTTACAGATGCCATTTGAAAATTGCTGATGAGGGGATGGGCTTAAAGATTCCATCTGAAGGAGTGTCGATCGCATAAAAGATTCCTTAGCGAGAGCTTGTATACCTGTCGTTGAGGAAGATTCCGCTGGGGAGGGATGATCTTTGTTGAGAGAAGTAGGATTTTAGGAGCTTCGGTCGTCCGTATTCCAATGAGGAAACATCTCTGTTGATTTTTAGGAACTTCGGTCGTCTGTATTCTACTGAGGAATCATCTCTGCTGACATTTAGGAACTTCAGTTATCCGTTGTTCAACTGAGGAATCATCTCTGCTGACATTTAGGAACTTCAGTCATCCGTTGTTCAACTGAGGAATCATCTCTGTTGACATTTAGGAACTTCAGTCATCCGTTATTCAACTGAGGAATCGTCTCTGCTGACATTTAGGAACTTCAGTCATCCATTGTTCAACTGAGGAATCATCTCTGCTGACATTTAGGAACTTCAGTCATCCGTTACTCAACTGAGGAAAACATCTTTGTTGACATTTAGGAACTTCAGTCATCCGTTATTCAACTGAGGAATTAACTCCGGCTTGAGGAAGCGGAAGTGAACTGCGTATCTAGTTGTTATAGGCTGCACCGCGACCTACTAGGGAAAGGTGAAACAGATCATGTTTGATAGGTCTGGGTCTTACAGTGTTGTGGACAAATGTCTGGAGATAAGAGAAAAGAAACCTGGATAGTAGGGTTATAAGAAGGAACCTGGGTAAGGTTGCTTCGTGAGGAGTTTGGATAACATTGCGTCTGAACCGAGAAGGAACATGGGTAAGGTTGCTTTGTGAGGAGTTTGGGTAAAACTGCATTTGAACCGAGAAGGAACCTGGGTAAGGTTGCTTTGCGAGGATTTTGGGTAAAACTGCATCTGAACCGAGAAGGAAACTGGGTAAGGTTGCTTTACGAGGAGTTTGGGTAAAACTACATCGGGAAATTTTAAGGAGGAACCTGGGTAAGGTTGCTTCAGGATGAGTCTAGGTGAAACTACATCGGGAAATTGTAAGGAGGAACCTGGGTAAGGTTGCTTCAGGACGAGTCTGGGTGAAACTACATCGGGACCGAGAAGGAACCTGGGTAAGGTTGCTTCGGGATAAGTCTGTGTAAAACTTCAGGAGGAACCTGGGTAAGGTTACTTCTGGATAAGTTTGTGTAAAACTTCAGGAGGAACCTGGGTAAGGTTACTTTGTGATAATTTCGTGTAAAACTTCATAATGAACCGGGGTAAGGTTACTTTGAGATAAGTTTGTGTAAAACTTCAGAATGAACCGGGGTAAGGTTACTTTGAGATAAGTTTGTGTAAAACTTCAGGAGGAACCTGGGTAAGGTTACTTTTTGATAAGTTCGTGTAAAACTTCAAGGGGAACCTAGGTAAGGTTACTTCGGGATAAGTTCGTGTAAAACTTCAAGAGGAACCTGGGTAAGGTTACTTTGTGATAAGTTCGTATAAAACTTCAGAATGAACCGGGGTAAGGTTACTTCGGGATAAGTTCGTGTAAAACTTCAAGAGGATCCTGGGTAAGTTTACTTTGTGATAAGTTCGTGTAAAACTTCAGGAGGAACCTGGGTAAGGTTACTTTGTGATAAGTTCGTGTAAAACTTCAGGGGGAATCTGGGTAAGGTTACATCGAGATAAGTTCGTGTAAAATTTCAAGAGGAACCTGGGTAAGGTTACTTTGTGATAAGTTCGTGTAAAACTTCAGAATAAACCGGGGTAAGGTTACTTTGAGATAAGTTTGTGTAAAACTTCAAGAGGAACCTGGGTAAGGTTACTTTGTGATAAGTTCGTGTAAAACTTCAGGAGGAACCTGGGTAAGGTTACTTTGTGATAAGTTCGTGTAAAACTTCAGAGTGAACCGGGGTAAGGTTACTTTGAGATAAGTTTGTGTAAAACTTCAGGAGGAACCTGGGTAAGGTTACTTTGTGATAAGTTCATGTAAAACTTTAGGAGGAACCTGGGTAAGGTTACTTTGTGATAAGTTCATGTAAAACTTTATTCAGAAATATATGAGAAAGGACCCGTGTAAGATTTTTCAGGATAAACCCGTGTGAAGCTGCATTTAGGAGAAACCCATGTAAGATTTCTTCGTGACGAACCCGTGTAAAGCTGCATTTGATTGTGCAGATAATTACTCTGTTTAGTTTCTGGAGTTAATCTTGAACTTGCTGGAAGTTGTTGATGATAACCATCTTTCCTGAAAAGGTACATGATTAATCGTATATGATACATGACATGCATTGTATGATGATGTTCTCAAAATAAATGAAATTATGCTGTATGCAATATGTATGCGCACGTCATGATATATGAACATGAAATTCTATTGTGGTACGTCCGAGTTTTGGAAAATAAATCCCTGATTGTTGTTGGAGAATAAAGAGTTTCGCTCGCTGGAGATAATGACCGAAGATGATTGGGAGAATAATCCTGCAAGAGAGAATAACTCTGTTGGGGAATGGACTGACGAGGAAATGACTCTGTGGGGAGTATATACTCTGCTAGAAGATCTGCTGATTTGGAGAAATAAAACTCAGCTGGGGATGAACTACTGTTAATGGTGACAGTGAACCCTGTTGGGGATGGAATTTTTGTCTGTGAAAGGAATGAACTCCGCTGGGGATGATTTTCCAATGGCGACTTCACTAGGGATAATCTTTTAGACTCAACTGGGGATAATCTTCCAGACTCCACTGGGGATAATCTTCCAGTGCTGGTGATAGATAAACTCTGCTTGGGGAGAATCTTACCGACCCATTCGTGGTTGCGAGCCTCAGTTGGGGAGAATTAACACCACTGTCCTTTTCTTACTCTGCGGGGAGTGTAAATGTTACTGGGACGCGGGCTAAGGATATGACAATGACTTTGCATCGAGACTTTTCTGCCCTTGTATCTGCGGGAGAAGGTGCCTGCGGAGGCCTTGTGGATCGAGTAGTATTCCAACCTATGAGGTGCTTGGTAATTACCGATTGAAATGACAAATCTTCTTCTGGTAGGCAAGTGACGAGATGACGGGACATAGTCGTACACTTTAATCCCTAACTTTTTCCTGGACTGTCTTTTCATATTTTCAGTCCACCGGGATACCCTTTCTTGCCCAAGTCACCTTTTCAGGTTTTCGACTTGCCGGGTGTATAAATCTTTTTTTGTTTTTATCCCTAATTTTGCCCGAACCCTTTTGGTTCGTCGGGATGCCCTTATTTTTTCCTAGGCCTGTCAACCTAGCGGGTCTTTGTTCATGCGCAGTATTTTCTGACTATGTCCACGCTCTCAGAGTGTAGGGAGTTGTCATTGTCGGTAGAGTTGTGTTTCCATACTACCAGAAGATGTTCGTTTGATCATACAAGATTCGTTGCTGGAATTCATGTCCAATTCCCCAAGTGATTCAGATGGAGATCTGCCCCTGGCTATTTGGCATCTTTAAGAGACTCCTTGAATCTTGACTTGACTGCCCAAGATGATAGACAATGCTCATGCCGTGCCCCTTGGTTGGAAGTGTTTTTTCCACTTGAGGTGATCCTTTTTATTGAGAATATTTTTGTTCACTAGATATTCGTCGTGCGAATTTCTCTGTTGTTGAACAAATAGTCATATGCAAACAATGTTATTTTAAGAATGCAAAGCTTATGTCTGTCTTGAAATTTTTGAAAATGCATTTTTCAGTAAGACATGAAAATTTTGTAAAATGTGATGTCAACTCAGGATTTACAGCAAGTCCTACAGGAGTCAGGATACCTTTTGTAACAGTATGCTTTCGAACTAACCCATGCTTCAGCTAGGACTTTTAAGGGTTATAACATGGTCTGGTTCACGGTTCAAGAAACAAAGGATAAAAGCTCAGATTTTATTTGTATCCACCCGTTCTTCGTGATGTTCTTCGATCCTAAACTCAGCTAATTGTGCATTTAGACCTCGTTTTGAGTCTTTGCTCTGATATTCCAGTGATGGTTCCGATACTAACAGATTATTTTAAACATGCAGTCATTTTGTTGAGAGTTTGTAGGATCTCTTTCTTTTTGATTTTATTATCCCTGACTTTTGCCTGAATTGTTTCTTTTGTGATTACAGTCAGTGGGATGCCCCAGTTTTTGTAAGTCTCCTTCATAGGTTTTGACTTAATGGGCTTTTATTTTTGAGAGATAATGACTTCCTGTCTTGACGATTATAAGGAACCGTCACCATCTTTTAGTTTGGGAGAACGTCTTTGATGTCATTCATTGTGCACCCGAATTAACTGAGAAACTACCCTGCCACAGGTTGTGATTAAGGGTTTTAATTTGTGTGAAAAGAAAAACTCCAACTTCTTTGGCTCAAAGGGGTTGACTAGGGATTATCTTCCTTATAACTCCACTGTTTAGGATTTGAAACAACGCCTGTACATCGTCAGCGAGGTCTTTTCAAAAGCATACTGTTGATATTTTGATATCATTTTCGTCATCCTCCTTCTAAAGGCTTAGAGTTTTTTAATCGAGAGTTGAACATCACAAAAAGGAAATATGAAGCAATTTAAGCATAGTGAAAACAATTAATTCAAAACAGACACGTGTAATGCATTAATGAAATAAAAAAGTTTGAAATGACAATAATTGTTTGAATAAACAAAGAAAAATACAACTTCAGAATTCAAATGAACAAAAGTGCTTTCAATCCTAGCCATATTTTGGCAAGGGAGCAGTGATCACATTGGGAGTCTCAGGAGGGTCGAATTCAATCTCCTTAGCATCAATCATGTTCTGAATCTTGTATTTCAGTGCCCAACAATCGTTAGTATCGTGCCCCGGGCTACCGGAATGATAAGCACACCTTGCATCTGGGTTGTAGTTAGGAGAAGAAGTCTTAGGGTTCGGATGAGGGTTTATCACCGTAATCAGATTCATCTTCAACATGTGTTGCAATGCTTGTGACAATGGCATGTTGATTTGGGTGAACTGCCTTTGAAGTCTTTCCCCCTTTGGCTGATTATTTTGTTGTTGTGGTCATTGTGTGCGTGCCGAATTAGAGATCAACACTGTCCCCACAGATTGGTGGTAGTCTGCCTGGCTATGCCTCTTCTGGCCGTGCACAGCATTGGCTTCCCTCTTTCCACCAAATGAATTCTTCTCTGTACTCGAAGAGGTATCTTTTTGGATCTTACCACTCAGGATCCCAGCTTCTACTCTTTCTCCAGTCAGAATCAGTTCGGTGAAACCCACTGACGAGTTGCTGATCAAATGATTGAAATAGGGACCAGACAAAGTCCCAAGAAACATATCCACCAACTCCCTATCAGACAGAGGGGGTTGGACTCTTCCAGCAAGATCTCTCCACTTCTGAGCATAGTCCTTAAAGCCTTCGCCTGTACCCATAAACATACCCTGAAACTGAGTACACGTGGGAGCAAGGTCGGCATTATACTGGTATTTCTTGTAAAAATCAGCAGCAAGGTCCTCCCAGTTACGGACGTTAGCTCCTTCCAGTTGACAGAACCATTCAAGTTGAGTCCCTGGCAGACTATCTTGAAAGAAATGAACCCAGAGATTTCTATCAGCAGTATAGGGTTGAATCTTTCTGACGTATGAGCGGAGGTGTAGCTTCGGGCAGGATACCCCGTCATACTGAGCAAAGACAAGAGCTTTAAACTTGTGAGGGATCACCACCCTAGATGCCAACCCCAGATCTCCAAAGACCAACCCAGGTATCTTCTGAATTTCCATTGCATTGAGCCGATCTTCAAGTTGCTTATATCTATCCTCAACAGGAGGATACTGGTCTTCATCAAAGTTTGTGTCATTGTCAGAAACCACAGGGCTAGGACCCTTTCTTTCCTCTTGAAACAACTGGCTAAAAATCATCAAACAATGAAGTCGCCATCGAACGTCTTTTATCCCACATGTAGGGAAAGGTAAACATCGAGAAAACCTGATAAGGGAGAATTCACGGTCTTGCGACCGAGAGATCGGGTAAGGGAGTCTGTTACGCGAGGGGAAGGTATTAGCACCCCACACGCCCGTAGTACTCTACGGTATCCACTCTTGTTATCTATCTTATGGGTGTGTTTAATCTATGCTTACTGTTTATTACTGCTAAGGGAAAATGCAATGCAAAAGAAAGGAGAGAAGAATGTAGGGAAAATAAAATTATGCTCGCTTGGGCCCTACCCCAATGCCTACGTATCCGTTTTGAGGAATCAGAGCTACCGTAGTTCGGCTCATATGTTTTTGTTTGTTTGTGTTTTTTATGGACAATGTTAATTCTGCCTTCTGCCGCAGCTCGACCTTTGGAGACTTATGCGTTGGCACAGAAGTAAATTAATCATGTCCTTACCTGAAAAGGGTTTAAAAGAAATGTGCTCGAGCGCACAAAATATTTGAATTGGTTTATATTTTGTTGTAGATGTTTTTTTGTGGACGAAGTTAATTCCGCCTTCTGCCGCAGCTCGACGTTTGGAGACTTATGCGTTGGCACAGAAGTAAATTAATCGTGTCCTTACCTGAAAAGGGTTTCTTAGAGAAGTGGTGCTCGAGCGCACAAAATATTTGAATTTGTTTTGTATTTTTGTTGTAGATGATGACTGATTGACCTCAAGAGAGAGATATTAGCCATTTTTCTACTTAGCCATGAAAGGAGTCTTTGAGAATTGAACCACACCTATGCTTGAGATGAAGAACAATAAGATCGAGAAGAGACCCGCTTATCATTTCCCGTACTAAGCAAAAGCATGATTCTCATCAATAATTTTAAAGTGTTTTGAATTTAGAAAAGAAAAAGAAGTTTTTGTTTTAGATGTGTATGCGAAAAGGAAAGAAAAGTTAAAGGGAGACTAGCTTACTTCTAAACCTAATGTTATTATGCATTGTTAGACCTAAAGTTAGAATTAATGAGGGAATTCTACCTAATGTCAGCACGCATATGGTTTGCGATAAAGTACTGAAATAAAGAATAAAATAGAGTTGTGACGATACCGAACGGAGAAGGTTCGTTGCCTCTTCAAAATTGTGCAAGCGGTAAGGAAATTCTATCAAAGTTCCCTTGGGCAAGTGATTGAATAATTAACCCCGAGTATTCCACATTGCAAGAGTTATATCAATACTATCACAAAAATCTTGACTAAAAAAGGTCAATAAGAATGATTACCAAATATGAAAAATAAAATAGAAATAATTCTAATCGAAATTCTAAAAAGAAATTCTAATCTAAAATATTCTATTATTTTTATTGTCAATTGAGAGGAAAAAAATTAAACTAAAAGAAAAAACTAAAATAATAAAAGAAAAGAAAAAATTAGAAGAGTTGGGGGTATGTAGTCTAGAAATATGGGTATGCTGCAAGCAAAAATTAAAATGGCACCAGGCCCAACAAGAGTGAGTCCAATAGGCATTTTTTTCGTGCATGATCTAAAATCTATCAAAAATTTGATGGTGGGCCTTAGGATTTTTCGGTCCATCCTTATCCATAAACTTGATTCAGCTTTTTTTTATTAAATATTATTTACTTAATATAATTATTATTACTTTGAATTAAAGAATAATAAAAAAATGCAAAAATTAAAAAAGAAAGAAAAGATATGTAAAAAATGAAAAGGGATTAGGGTTTGAGAGAAAAAAAAGTCTCTTCCTCTCCCTCACGAACAGCGCCGTCCCTTTCTTCCGCCGTCTTCTTATTCCGCTCGCCGACATTCTTCGTCTTTTTACGCGACTTTAATCCGATTCACATTCACCTCATTCCCTTTCGTCTCCTCCCTTTGCTCAATCGAGGAAAGAATCCTCCACGAGGCCCTACGTCCTCCCACAACATTCTTACAAGCAACAAACAGAAGATTCCGCTCTTCCACCGTCAATTTAACGTCAAGCTTAGCGACATTCTTCATCGCTTCGACCATTTCTTCGTAGCGTTCGGCTTGTTCGGCGAGCTTGGCGGTGTAGATGAAGGTTTCTTTGGAGGATGCCATGGCGGATCTGGGAGGTTAGGGCAAACCGCGATATCGCGAAAGAAAATCAGGGAAGCACGGAATTGGATCCCTCCAGGTATACGAGTTCTTATACCTTTGTATCTTCTTTCTTCCTCTTCTTTCTGAGTTTCAGATTTGCCCGTGTTGTTGTGATGCGAACTCCGTTGATACTGGAATTGTATATTGTTGCAGAGGGTTGGCCATTGATGACGAAGGCTACGATGAAGATGATGTAGAACGACGGAGGTTGAAGTGGTGATGTTGTCGAAGCTTTGCGTGTGTTGCGGTTGATGATGCAGTTTTGACGAAGGTTCTCGTGGAAAAGATGAAGGTGCGGAATCGGCTTTGCAGAGAGAGGACCGAGAATTTGTGAATTCTTCAGAAATCTTTTTGGTGAGTTTTCTTTGTGAAAATTCTATCTGCGTGTGTCTCTCTGAGTTCTTGTTGTGGAGTAATATCTCTGTTGAATAATTGTATGAGGAGTCTGTGTTTTCTCATTTCTGAATAATGGTATCAATAATAAATCTCTGAGATTTTTCTGTGGTTTTGTAAAATAATCGAGCTCTCTTTTGTGAATGATCCTATATGGTTACCAAAATTGGTTATGAAGTTCTTTTGGAGCTGTTTCAATCAATTCGTTTTTAATCAGTTAGGAGGTTAGCAGGGTGGTTAACAGAAATTCTGTTTAGGAAGTTAAGATGCAGTTAGGAATTTGTTACTAGTTAAGTTAGTTATGCTGTAACTGTTTTGGGTTATGGAATTGGTTTTGGTTGTTTGACAGTGGTTATTTGTAAATCTGTTAGGATTAGTTGAGATATGGTTTTGGGTTAAGTTAGGAAAATGTTAGAAATTAGTTAGGAGTTTGTTACAGTTGGCTCTGTTATGAGTTTAGGGAATTGGGTAGTTGGTTACAGTTAGGAATAAGGGAAAAGTTAGTTATGAATCTGTTAGTTTTGGTTGGTTAATGAAGAAATCGGTTAGCAGTTAGTTATAGATTATGGTGCTGTAAGTTACTTTGTTATAAAATTTATGTGCAGGGCTGCCTTTATTTTTTTTGGGTTACGGAATTGGTTTTGACAATTGGAAGTGTGGTGTATGCGGTTCATGCTTATGACAGTTTATCCAATATTTTTGCAGGTTTGGTTCATATCAGGGCTATTGGGAAGCAAAGGCAAAAGGAAAACACCAAGATGATATGAAGTTGGAACAAAGACGCATAACACGAAGTTTTGGAAGCTTGAAGTTTGAAACATGAAGAATGGTTGAAAATTAGGATAGGTTTTGGTAAAAATGTATAGATGTTATGTATAATTGTAATGGAATTTGGACTTGTATGTATTTGAATACACATTGGAATATATGTTGACTTTATTTCCACATAATGAAATGGCCTTTGTATGAATTCAAATAAATGGTATGAATCCAAAATATTTGCGAGGTAATCAAAAGAGACATGAATCTTGAATGAATCCAAGAGAGGTTATTTGGACGATATTTTGACGGTTGGATGAATTTGATGCATGCTTTTTCATACTTGTGGTTTGAATTCCAAGAAAAGTCACGCAAATATTTAAGAACTTTGGTTTTTCTCCAAATCCACTTTAAATATTAATGAATGAATTCTAATCAAACTACAGCTTCAGTGAATCCCTAATTCAATTCAATTTTCCGATCTAAACCAAATTTGCGTGTCAAGCAAATAAGCATTTGAGATAATGACACCTTGATCACAATCAAAATCTTGTACCATGTCCCGACTATATGAGCACTAGAACAACGACGTTTTGGACCCTTTCTCAATAGATGATAATGACTATGCCCTGAGGGATTCTTTGCAGATGAATATGAAAGATGAGACATGCGAATACCTTGATATGGAATGAACCTCAGGTAGAATGCTGACAAGCTCAAATATGAAAATGTATAAACCCTGATTTTTAGCTTCATCTTATAAAACCTTGCAACTTGACATTGAGAAGAAAAGAATAGCCTCGTAGCTTGATGATGATAAGGTCCATGAAATGAAAACCTAGCTTCAAACAAATTATTAATGGAGAAATCAACCGAAACAAGCTTGCACGAAGATGGGAGCCTTAAAGCCATACACCAACCCTTATTCCTCGAAATTCATGATCTTATGCCAATTTATCAATTAATGATGCATGATGTGTTAGATGACCTAATGGAAATTATATATGTGAGAACAATGCAAAAATGCGTAAGCCAGATAGGAAGTAAAAGGGTAGGACAAATTTGGGGTATTACAGCTGCCCCTATTTAATCGTCTTAAACCTGAAAGTACGATTAGCACATGCCTTTCAGAAGTTCAAGGTTGAAGATGATTAAATATCAATGCCAAAAAATTTGTCCTGAGGGAGAAAGAGTAAGTGTTTTTCTTTATATTTTCGTGTGATCTGCTGGGGGGAAGAAATTTGTTTTTTCAATCAAGAGACAGAGATTGGACTTGTAACGTGGAGCGATGCCAATACAAGACAAATGGTTGGTATGAAAAGACAGCGGATGAGGTCTACGGGCGACCTATGATCCTAAGGCGACACATGAGAGTGATTTGACAGAGAACCTAGCCAAAGGGCGACCTCAGGTTCTAAGACAAAGTAAATGGAAAGAACCTAGCCAAGAGGCGATCTCAGGTTCGACGATGATTTGTAGGAAGAACCTAGCCAAGAGGCGATCTCAGGTTCGACGATGACTTGAGGGAGGAACCTAGCCAAGAGGCGATCTCAGGTTCGACGATGGTTCGAAGGAAGAACCTAGCCAAGAGGCGATCTCAGGTTCGACGATGATTCGAAGGAAGAACCTAGCCAAGAGGCGATCTCAGGTTCGACGATGATTTGAAGGAAGAACTTAGCCAAGAGGCGATCTCAGGTTCGACGAAGGAAACGTGGGTTATGACATGATGATTGTTTAGATAAGCGACCCAGACGAGCATCAAGAAAGTTTAAACACGGACGAGTGTTTGAATCAATACGGACGAGCATTGAAAGGAGATACAGACGAGTATCAAAAGTATAAACACGGACGAGTGTTTGATTCAATATGGACGAGTATTGAAAGAAGATACGGACGAGTATCAAAAAGTTAAACACGGACGAGTGTTTGATTCAATACGGACGAGTATTGAAAGAAGATACGGACGAGTATCAAAAGGTTAAACACAGACGAGTGTTTGAATCAATACGGACGAGTATTGAAAGGAGATACAGGCGAGTATCAAAAGGTTAAACACGGACGAGTGTTTGAATCAATACGGACGAGTATTGAAAGGAGATACAGGCGAGTATCAAAAGGTTAAACACGGACGAGTGTTTGAATCAATACGTACGAGTATTGAAAGAAGATATAGGTGAGTATCAAAGGTATAAACATGGACGAGTGTTTGATTCAATACGGACGAGTATTAAAAGAAGATACAGGTGAGTATCAAAGTGTAAACACGAACGAGTGTTTGATTCAATACGGACGAGTATTGAAAGAAGATACGGACGAGTATCAAAAAGTATAAACACGGACGAGTGTTTGATTTAATACGGACGAGTATTGAAAGAAGATACAGGTGAGTATCAAAGTATAAACACGGACGAGTGTTTGATTCAATACGGACGAGTATTGAAAGAAGATACAGACGAGTATCAAAAAGTATAAACACGGACGAGTGTTTGATTCAATACGGACGAGTATTGAAAGGAGATACGGACGAGTATCAAAAGTTAAACACGAACGAGTGTTTGAATCAATACGGACGAGCATTGAAAGAAGATACGGACGAGTATCAAAGAGTTAAACACGGACGAGTGTTTGAATAACTGACCCGGGTGGGTGTTTAGGAAACTTGACACATACGAGTGCTTAGGAATGGACACAAACGAGTGTTTAGGGAATGGACACAAACGAGTGTTTAGGGAATGGTCACGGACGAGCGTTTAGGGCACCGACTACCAGACAAGAACTGGGTTCAGAATGACAAAGTGTATTGATTTTGTTTGGCATTGAAAAGGTGAAGGTCACCGACTGGGGATTTCAGGCATGATACCCTTCTGTAGGGATGTATTATTGTCCTTGAAAAATTTAGGTCTTTTTTTGTAAGGTACTTGATCTGGCTTATGCTTTGTATGCATGTTTGAATTTCTTTTGACGCAAAGATCCACTCTGATGGATCAGCTACACGCTTTTGAGGATGCAATGATATGTAATGATAACTATATGCAATGCAAAGAAATAAACTTCATGGGGATAAGAGAAGGCTTGCTAGGAGCCATTGCTCATCACTGGGGATGCCAATATATATCGACGTTGGAAGCCTGTAGTACCAAAGATTGATGGGGGTACCGATAAAAATTTGCACTGGGGAGCCCATGATACCGAAGATTGTTGATGACTCTGCTGAAAGACTGAATTGCTGACGAAGCGAGTCTTTAGGTACACTGCTGGATTCTGAATCGTACAGTTGGGAAGAGATAACCTGGCCGGACTTCCAAACATCCTGAACTGTTGAAGGGGTGATATAAGTGAATATGTCGAAGAATGGATACTGAACACCATGTGGATCCCTCCGAATACATGTCCCAAGTTTACGCACACTGGGGAATTATCTCTTGAATCACTTGGGGATAAGAGATGGGCATGGACACCTACGAGTGCCCCGGTTGAACTCTGTGAATGCCCTGATTTAGCTTTGTGAATGCCCCGGTTTTAGCTCTGCGAATGCCCCGGTTTAGCTCCATTGGGGAGGTTCTTGATTAACTCCACTGAGGATGCACTTACGCGTGCTGAGTTAAAAGACGATGCTAGATTTTCTGAATTCACTTGGGGAATCAAATTTGAAATTGTCTGTAGCAGATGAAGGCAGCTTCGTGTGCTGGCTAGGTCAGGGTGACCGTTATGGTACTTTTAGCTTGATCGTAGTCTCGTACGACATAATTGGTTTTAGCAACTTTGCAAGTACAGATGAGGAATGTCCCCGTCTGGAGGATCTCTGAGAATATCTATGTTGAATAGAAGACCAGAATATTCGTGCCTCAATATGATATGAGGTGGCCTGCCCCTAATGTCTTGAGCTACGAAATAAACTGCTCTTGATTACAGCTTTCTTGGAGAGATTTGTCGAATCTCGACGTAACTGCCCCAGGTTGAATGAATTCTGAATAGATCTCTCGACGTGATAGCCTCTGATTGATCGAGCTTGAAGAGATTTATCGACGTGATAACCTCTGATTGATAACATTGAGGGAATGCCCCAGATTTGGCTGAGCTTGGAGAGATCGATTCTCAACTTGATTGCCCCAGATTGGCAGTTTTAAGGGAATGCCCCAGATTGATGGAATCTGCTAACTTCATCCCTGAAGGGTGCTCAAGTTATGAAGCACCAAGATGTTTTCTCTGGACAAAACACTGGTTAACATGCTACTGGATAAGTCATTTCTCTTGTGGCAGCTGACTCTTGCTTCAACAGGGTATTCAAGCCTCTCTTTTCTGACAAGATTGAGCTCTTCACCGATTGTTCATTGTGCAAACTTACTTGATGTTGATCAGTTATTTTGTATGCAGAAGAATGTTTATTATGAGAATGATAATTCTAATACAACACATATGTAAGTCTTGAAGTTTGAAAAAACTTTGAATGAAATGGCGTCGCAACTCTGTTGTGAACGAGTCACTAGCTAGAGAGAAACATTTGTAAATTCCTTTTTATGAAAGATAATGCAAGCATATGATGCCAACACAGATATTGAGACGTACCTCTTAGGAGTCAGTTAAACGCTATCTCGTTGTAGCACGCTTTTGAATTGACCCATGCTTCAATTAGGACTTTTATGGGTTGTAACGTGGCCTGGTTCACGTTTTAGAAAAAAGGATTTAAGGCTCAAAATTATTTGGTGCCCACCCATTCTCCATGATGTTCTCCATTCCTGCGTTCAGTTGACCTGATATAAGCGTTCATCTCTTGAGAAGAGTTTGCAATGATTGAGGAACCACTGTGGTTTCTTGGACACGACAGTCACTAACTTCTGATTTTGGTGTCTGATCAGACGACTTTGTTCTTTGATGAGGATTTTCATTGGTAATCCTTTTCTCGCCTTTTAGGCTTTTCGATTTCTTTCTTGTTTTCCCTAATTTTTGCCTGGACAAATTCTTTTGAATTTTGATTTGGAAGTCCAGCGGGATGCCCCAATTTTTTGCCTAAGCGACTTGTTTTCAAGTTTCGACTTAGCAGGGATTTTTGTTTCCTTTTTTATTCGTATTTCTCATTTTTAACAAGTCGTTGATCTTTGCGTTGTCTTTGATTTGTCGGAAGTGATCGTGACTGTCTGAGTCTTTGATAGACGAGGGATAATCATTGTTATATTGTCATCTGCTGACCTCCTGATGTGCGAGAGATATCCATTGGGATATTGTTAATTGATGCACGTTGCTGATAGATGAGGGTTGACCCCTGTGCTTTTGACTTTCCTCAACCTTTTGATGGATAACCATTGTTGTATCCTTGGATGCACACTCTTGATGAGTTCTGAATGCTTGATCAGATTAGCTGAACACTACCCGCCCCAGGGTTGAAATGAGGGTTTTTTCTGAATAGAAAGAAAACTCCTACTTCGAAGGCTCAGAGGGGTTGACGAGGGTCTCTCTCCCTTATATCTCCAGTGTTTTGGGATTGAAACAAGGCCTGTACATCGTCAGCAGGGTCCTACTCAAAAGCATACCAACCAGAGATTTTGCGTTTTCAGATTATTGTCATCCTCCTTTAAATCTTTACCTGAGCATAAGACTAGGAAATCTGGCATCAACATGCAAGTAAAACATTTAAAGAGTGATAACGAATGGATGAGTAAAAATGAAAGGAACACTTCAAGACAAGCATACTTATTGCATTAAGATTTTCGTTCAAAAATAGACAAGTTTCTATATACAAGCGATGTTTAAACAAACAAGCAAGAATGCAAATGAAAATGCAGTAAAGAAACCAATGATCGCCATTTGTTGAGGAGACTTGACTCCGTATGGACTTGCTGATTCTGACGACTTTCTATAGCATTGATGCTCGAGTGCGAGAGAATTCCCTTTCAGATCTGATGTGAGCATGACAGTCTCTGAATTGATTCAGTCTTGGACTTGGTCTCTGGATGACATACCATCTGGTTTATCTGAGTATTTAATCCATTATCTTCCTGCTTGAAGAAGCTTCTGACTATGAGCCAAAGCTTGCATGTACCACTCAGAGTTATTCTGCATCTGATCCCTGAACATGTGCGGTGAGAAATCAGGTTGAACCTTTGAAGAGAACCCCAGGTTTGAATAAGAATCCCCAATCTCCGGGTACCTGTCATGAATGCATGAATATGCATGGGGTGCATGAATGAATGCCATGTCATGTTCTGTCATTTCCAAGGAATTTGCGTGCTTTGATTTTGATTTTGCGCAACTGAGGGATGGAAGAGTTTAGCACAAGACTTGCAAATGTGATTCCTTGGAAATAATAGAACATGTATGTTAAGCATGTGATTAGCCATGTTATGTATGCAAAGGCATGAGATCAAAGAGGATCAGGGGTCCATCATTCCTGAATAAGATTGCTGCACTGCTCTGAATCATGTGAGTATCATCAGATCAAAGGTCTGGCACAACTTCTGCATATATAAAAACCAAGTACCCTGTGGATTTCCCATTGTACGGGGTCAAGGCTTCTAGAACATCGGATACTGTTGATCATTTTCTGAATATGCTGGGGATACCAAGATTGAAGGCTTGAATGAACCTCCAGGTAAACAAGTCAGGAACTCATAAAATAAATCTGAGAACCATACAGTCACCAACAAGATATAGCATCTGCATCAAGTCGGAACAGAAATCCAGAATATAGCCATCAGAACCAGTAGTCATTGTCTGAGCATAGTTACCATCTGAACACGAGTAACCATCTGCACATAGTCACCATTTGTACCTGTGATAGAAATTCCCTCCCCACTCACGGGTGAAAACTAGGTTAGGGTAAGATAATGGTAACTCGAAAATCACAGGTTCGCCTGAAAATGCTATGGGCTTGCCCACAGACGTGGGTGCCGATAGTAATTCATTTGAACCTCATCCGAGCGTGGTATATGACATGACTGCACTAATCGGACCACGTCCTATAGCCGTCATGCCCCCACTCTGTTCCTAGTGTCCTAGTGCACTATGGCCTGGGTACTGGGCCTTTTACCTCAATAGTGACATCCCCACCCAACATAGAGAACAGAGTCCAGCATAATAGATAACAAATATGGAAAGCCATAAAATGCAATCCAAACATGTACAGATGAGTAAACTGAAAGCATAAAAATAAACACCCTAAGGAAAGAAAACAAGAGCTAGGAGCGACTCCGGGATGGACCCGCATTTGGTCGACCTATTCCCCAGTGAAGTCGCCAGCTGAAACAACCGGCTGAAAATCATCAAACAATGAAGTCGCCATCGAACGTCTTTTATCCCACATGGAGGGAAAGGTAAACATCGAGAAAACCTGATGAGGGAGAAGTCACGGTCTTGCGACCGAGAGATCGGGTAAGGGAGTCTGTTACGCGAGGGGAAGGTATTAGCACCCCACACGCCCGTAGTACTCTACGGTATCCACTCTTGTTATCTATCTTATGGGTGTGTTTAATCTATGCTTACTGTTTATTACTGCTAAGGAAAAATGCAATGCAAAAGAAAGGAGAGAAGAATGTAGGGAAAATAAAATTATGCTCGCTTGGGCCCTACCCCAATGCCTACGTATCCGTTTTGAGGAATCAGAGCTACCGTAGTTCGGCTCATATGTTTTTGTTTGTTTGTGTTTTTTATGGACAATGTTAATTCTGCCTTCTGCCGCAGCTCGACCTTTGGAGACTTATGCGTTGGCACAGAAGTAAATTAATCATGTCCTTACCTGAAAAGGGTTTAAAAGAAATGTGCTCGAGCGCACAAAATATTTGAATTGGTTTATATTTTGTTGTAGATGTTTTTTTGTGGACGAAGTTAATTCCGCCTTCTGCCGCAGCTCGACGTTTGGAGACTTATGCGTTGGCACAGAAGTAAATTAATCGTGTCCTTACCTGAAAAGGGTTTCTTAGAGAAATGGTGCTCGAGCGCACAAAATATTTGAATTTGTTTTGTATTTTTGTTGTAGATGATGACTGATTGACCTCAAGAGAGAGATATTAGCCATTTTTCTACTTAGCCATGAAATGAGTCTTTGAGAATTGAACCACACCTATGCTTGAGATGAAGAACAATAAGATCGAGAAGAGACCCGCTTATCATTTCCCGTACTAAGCAAAAGCATGATTCTCATCAATAATTTTAAAGTGTTTTGAATTTAGAAAAGAAAAAGAAGTTTTTTTTAGATGCGTATGCGAAAAGGAAAGAAAAGTTAAAGGGAGACTAGCTTACTTCTAAACCTAATGTTATTATGCATTGTTAGACCTAAAGTTAGAATTAATGAGGGAATTCTACCTAATGTCAGCACGCATATGGTTTGCGATAAAGTACTGAAATAAAGAATAAAATAGAGTTGTGACGATACCGAACGGAGAAGGTCCGTTGCCTCTTCAAAATTGTGCAAGCGGTAAGGAAATTCTATCAAAGTTCCCTTGGTCAAGTGATTGAAGAATTAACCCCGAGTATTCCACATTGCATGAGTTATATCAATACTATCACAAAAATCTTGACTAAAAAAGGTCAATAAGAATGATTACCAAATATGAAAAATAAAATAGAAAGAATTCTAATCGAAATTCTAAAAAGAAATTCTATTCTAAAATATTCTATTATTTTTATTGTCAATTGAGAGGAAAAAAATTAAACTAAAAGAAAAAACTAAAATAATAAAAGAAAAGAAAAAATTAGAAGAGTTAGGGGGTATGAAGTCTAGAAATATGGGTATGCTGCAAGCAAAAATTAAAATGGCACCAGGCCCAACAAGAGTGAGTCCAATAAGCATTTTTTTTTGTGCATGATCTAAAATCTATCAAAAATTTGATGGTGGGCCTTAGGATTTTTTGGTCCATCCTTATCCATAAACTTGATTCAGCTTTTTTTTATTCAACATTATTTACTTAATATAATTATTATTACTTTGAATTAAAGAATAATAAAACAATGCAACAATTAAAAAAAAAGAAAAGATATGTAAAAAATGAAAAGGGATTAGGGTTTGAGAGAAAAAAAAAGTCTCTTCCTCTCCCTCACGAACAGCGCCGTCCCTTTCTTCCGCCGTCTTCTTCTTCCGCTCGCCGACATTCTTCGTCTTTTTACGCGACTTTAATCCGATTCACATTCACCTCATTCCCTTTCGTCTCCTCCCTTTGCTCAATCGAGGAAAGAATCCTCCACGAGGCCCTACGTCCTCCCACAACATTCTTACAAGCAACAAACAGAAGATTCCGCTCTTCCACCGTCAATTCAACGTCAAGCTTAGCGACATTCTTCATCGCTTCGACCATTTCTTCGTAGCGTTTGGCTTGTTCGTCGAGCTTGGCGGTGTAGACAAAGGTTTCTTTGGAGGATGCCATGGCGGATCTGGGAGGTTAGGGAAAACCGCGATATCACGAAAGAAAATCAGGGAAGCACGAAATTGGATCCCTCCAGGTATACGAGTTCTTATACCTTTGTATCTCCTTTCTTCCTCTTCTTTCTGAGTTACAGATATGCCCGTGTTGTTGTGATGCGAACTCCGTTGATACTGGAATTGTATATTGTTGCAGAGGGTTGGTCATTGATGACGAAGGCTACGATGAAGATGATGTAGAACGACGGAGGTTGAAGTGGTGATGTTGTCGAAGCTTTGCGTGTGTTGCGGTTGATGATGCAGTTTTGACGAAGGTTCTCGTGGAAAAGATGAAGGTGCGGAATCGTCTTTGCAGAGAGAGGACCGAGAATTTGTGAATTCTTCAGAAATCTTTTTGGTGAGTTTTCTTTGTGAAAATTCTATCTGCGTGTGTCTCTCTGAGTTCTTGTTGTGGAGTAATATCTCTGTTGAATAATTGTATGAGGAGTCTGTGTTTTCTCATTTCTGAATAATGGTATCAATAATAAGTCTCTGAGATTTTTCCGTGGTTTTGTAAAATAATCGAGCTCTCTTTTGTGAATGATCCTATATGGTTACCAAAATTGGTTATGAAGTTCTTTTGGAGCTGTTTCAATCAATTCGTTTTTAATCAGTTAGGAGGTTAGCAGGGTGGTTAACAGAAATTCTGTTTAGGAAGTTAAGATGCATATAGGAATTTGTTACTAGTTAAGTTAGTTATGCTGTAACTGTTTTGGGTTATGGAATTGGTTTTGGTTGTTTGACAGTGGTTATTTGTAAATCTGTTAGGATTAGTTGAGATATGGTTTTGGATTAAGTTAGGAAAATGTTAGAAATTAGTTAGGAGTTTGTTACAGTTGGCTCTGTTGTGAGTTTAGGGAATTGGGTAGTTGGTTACAGTTAGGAATGAGGGAAAAGTTAGTTATGAATCAGTTAGTTTTGGTTGGTTAATGAAGAAATCGATTAGCAGTTAGTTATAGATTATGGTGCTGTAAGTTACTTTCTTATAAAATTTATGTGCAGGGTTGCCTTTATTTTTTTTGGGTTACGGAATTGGTTTTGACAATTGGAAGTGTGGTGTATGCGGTTCATGCTTATGACAATTTATCCAATATTTTTGCAGGTTTGGTTCATATCAGGGCTATTGGGAAGCAAAGGCAAAAGGAAAACACCAAGATGATATGAAGTTGGAACAAATACGCATAACACGAAGTTTTGGAAGCTTGAAGTTTGAAACATGAAGAATGGTTGAAAATTAGGATAGGTTTTGGTAAAAATGTATAGATGTTATGTATAATTGTAATGGAATTTCCACATAATGAAATGGCCTTTGTATGAATTCAAATAAATGGTATGAATCCAAAATATTTGCAAGGTAATCAAAAGAGACATGAATCTTGAATGAATCCAAGAGAGGTTATTTGGACGATATTTTGACGGTTGGATGAATTTGATGCATGTTTTTTCATACTTGTGGTTTGAATTCCAAGAAAAGTCATGCAAATATTTAAGAACTTTGATTTTTCTCCAAATCCACTTCAAATATTAATGAATGAATTCTAATCAAACTACAGCTTCAGTGAATCCCTAATTCAATTCAATTTCCCGATCTAAACCAAATTTGCGTGTCAAGCAAATAAGCATTTGAGATAATGACACCTTGATCACAATCAACATCTTGTACCATGTCCCGACTATATGAGCACTAGAACAACGACGTCTTGGACCCTTTCTCAATAGATGATAATGACTATGCCCTGATGGATTCTTTGCAGATGAATATGAAAGATGAGACATGCGAATACCTTGATATGGAATGAACCTCAGGTAGAATGCTGACAAGCTCAAGTATGAAAATGTATAAACCCTGATTTTTAGCTTCGTCTTATAAAACCTTGCAACTTGGCATTGAGAAGAAAAGAATAGCCTCGTAGCTTGATGATGATAAGGTCCATGAAATGAAAACCTAGCTTCAAACAAATTATTAATGGAGAAATCAACCGAAACAAGCTTGCGCGAAGATGGGAGCCTTAAAGCCATACACCAACCCTTATTCCTCGAAATCCATGATCTTATGCCAATTTATCAATTAATGATGCATGATGTGTTAGATGACCTAATGGAAATTATATATGTGAGAACAATGCAAAAATGCGTAAGCCAGATAGGAAGTAAAAGGGTAGGACAAATTTGGGGTATTACACCTCTTGATTCTTTCCCCCTCCAGATGAATGGTACAAATCAGTCTCCTGTCGCAAATTGTTCCCGAATATGTGACCCATATTCAAGAGGACCACCTTCTTCTTCTTCTTCTTCTTCTTCTTCTTCTTCTTCTTCTTCTTCTTCTTGTCCTTCAAGATAAGAGTCTTCAAATCTTGTTGACTCTTGGCCAAGTTCAAGAACATTTCCTGAAACTGAGCATTCTGAGCTTGAAGAGCCTTGATGGCTTGATCAGTAGTTGTTTCAGAAGACATGATTGCTGAAATAAACAGCGAAGAAGATGAGAAACCTGTAATGGTACCTGTAATGCAATGATATGTATGATATATGTATGCAATGTTTTCAAGGATCTCGCGGGGTAAACAAGAAACTGTTAGAATTTGATTGAAGAAACTTCACATTTGTTGAGAGTCCTTCTTCAAGAGTCAAGATCACCATATCGAGTGGGTCATAGCCACTGACTCAAATTATCATGTTTTGATCTCTAGATGACATTGGCTAGAGGAAAATAAATCCCCTTTGCCCCTTGCTAGACGTTTGATTTACCATAACCTACATCACAAACCTTTGAGATCCTTGAAATGGTTAAGGAAATGTTAAGGCATGATGTTATTATGTGTATATTATGCGTTTAAGAAAAAGTACAAGGTAATGTAAACAAGTAAATCCGGTAAGAAATCCAAGGTATTGGATAAGGACTGTAAACAAAACCTGCAAGGAACTCAAGTTGTTAGATAACAAATATGTGCAAGTAGTTCAAGTTGAAAGCACACAAGTCACACAATAGCCCTTAAATTTCAGGCTGGCATGGAGTTTAGGTATTACCCTCTTTCAGTTTAGTTGTTTCAACCTGTTGTAGTAATAGTAACCGGGTTCTAGAGGATCTCAATATCATTGACCATCCTCGATCGGTCATAATTCCAGTTTAGCAACCTTTTCTTGCAGCCGGAATCATCGCGAGAGTATAGTCTCAATGAGTATAGCATACTGCTACTTTTCTATGGCCAGGTTAGTCAATTATAGGTTCTAAGGTCAGTTGATGCTTAATGACCCCTTAGCAGCCCCATACTCTCCTTGTTCCTCCACAAGGGATATCGGTACCAACTAAAGTGTCACACCAACATAGCTACTGCTTCAACCGTATCGGTCTACGCCGTACAGTTCCCTCACAGTCTATTGCTACTTACCTAAAAGGTATCCCCAGATCCGGGTTAGGATCTATAGTAACTCTGATACAAAGCCCACAAAGATAAAGCAATCAAATCAAACAATAGAAAATAATATGATGAACTATTCCTAAGGTACACCCCACTTCTTAGTCCCCAGTAGAGTCGCCAGTTCTGTGATACGGTGGCCAGAACCGGGACGTGGTTTCCCTATTTCGTTAAGGAAATTTTGTTGTTTTGCGTTTGTGTTTGCAAAATGTCGCGGTAAGCAAGAGTCGCCACCGTATTTTATTTTATCCAACAAGGAAAGGAAAAAAAGCACAGAAAAATTCCTTTTTCGAGATATTTCTGAGTACGGGGGGTAGATTTATAGAAAGGGAAGGTATTAGCACCCTTTCTATCCGTAGTTATCTACGGGCTCTTAGGTACTTGCTCATCATTTTCAAAAAAAATTTCTTTGTGTTTGTGCGCTTTGAAAAGTTTTTGTTTTGACTTCGATTTAACTCTTGCTTCTGTCTTCAAGAGTGTAATGAAGTGTTTTTGAAAACTTTGTTTATAAAGGAGTGTAAGTGTGAAAAATTTGTTTGGAATGAGCAAGTACTCAAGAACTAATCTACCTACTCGAAAAAAGAACCGTTCTGTATTCGTTTCCTTTAGACAATGCTATCCCACTATTAGTGAGTAGGTAGCACCGTCGTTGGAGTTTGAGGGTCAATTCGAAAGGGACGCACGGTCACTAAAGCAATGTTAGGACGTCTTAGTAATAACGAATACAGGACTTTTCCGAATCGGGACTTTGATCTTTGTTTAGACAAAAGGACGACCACTAAAGTATCATATACTCAATGACCATTTACCGAAGACAACCAAGTGGGAGTGTACCCTAGGAGTGCGCTAGTGCGAATGATAAAATTTCAGTTTATTTATCTTTGCACATTTAGGGTGAACTAACTGTTTTAAAATTAATCATACATTCTTGTCATGCATCCCTATATCATACATCTAACAGTTAATAATTTGCGGAATTTAAAGTGCGGAATTTAAACTACGCTATTACAAGGCTTCGGGTATTTACATAGCCAAAAACAAACCCTTTGAAAATAAAGCGATAAATGTAAATAAACGTCCTAATTAAACTATTACAAACTGTAGGCAGTTACATCAATATGGTAAATAATAAAAATAAAGCGTGCGAGAAGAATTAAGATCGACGAGAATTTAAGGTTTTGACCCTTCTTACCTAATTAAAAAAAATTGTTTTTTTGTTGTTTTTAATAAAAGAAATAAGTTTTCTAAATTAAATATACAATTAATTAGTTAATTAAATTAATTAATAAAAATAATTACATGACCTATTTTGGTTTCTTTGGTTATTTTAGGAAAAAATAAAATATAATTAAGTTAGTAATAAAACCTATTTATTCTAATTATTTTTAAGTTATCTACAAAAAAAAAATTAAAGTTTTACTTAAAATTAAAATTTAATTAAGAAAAAATCCTAAATCTATTTTTATGTGATTTTTATATTTGTTTATTGATAAAAAAAAAGGGATTAAAGGAAATAAACAAAACGAATAAAACATGAAAATAAAGATGGGCCTAGTAGCAAAAGTAAACAGGGGGTGCAATCATCAGAAATCCCTAGGCCCGGATCTTCGAAAGCTTCATGCTCTAACTATGGTGTTTTTTGATTCTTGCGTGGAACCTATGATTCAACCATCCATAACTGTTCTATATAAACTCAAACAAACGTTAGCATACCATAAAATGTGATCAAAATTAGAGATTCAAAGTTTAAAATTTTACCAAACCGGTGTTGTCAAATGGGGGGCGTGCTAGGCGTGTGATGGATTTCTCTTGGGTCT
Organism: Vicia faba; assembly: GCA_948472305.1. Taxonomy (NCBI): domain Eukaryota; kingdom Viridiplantae; phylum Streptophyta; class Magnoliopsida; order Fabales; family Fabaceae; genus Vicia; species Vicia faba. Next base: position 219,428,177 of record OX451737.1, read on the forward strand.
TGTAAGACTCTTGAGGACTTCAAGAGGATGGTTTGAGGAATTGATGTCAATTGAGAGAGACCGGAACCTCGAGATATGACTTGCACCAATTCTTTAATTTCTGGAGAGCTTTTTGAAGAGCTTTTAGAGAGCTTTTAGAAGAGCTTTTTGAGAGCTTTTTAGAGAGGATTTTCGTCCCTTTCAAGCTTGTATGGCTCTATATTTATATAGGAGAATGAGGAGACAAGAAATCATGGAAAGAATCTCCCTCATAATGTTGTGTTTTAAGACCATGATCAAAATTTGAAAAAAATGCCATATTTGATGATTTTATGCCATTTTCACATGTGGGTGAACCTGGACATATTTGAAGAGTTATTGCACGAAATCAATTGACATAAACCAGCATAAAACTTTACCAAAATGGATTCACATCAAAATTTATATTATTTCTATTATTTATTTATTTAATTCTGAATTTTAATGAATAAAATATCAAAATAAATAGCATAAATATTAGAAAAATGTATGGGTGGGCTTAGAGGTCGTGGACCATGTTAGGAATGAGTTTCAAACTTGAAAAGATAGGCCCATTTGGAAAAAATCCAAGTTTGGTCAATATTTGCTTCATGCATTTTTTCAAAAATTATCCAACTTTGACAATGCATATCTCTCTCAATTTTAACCTTATGAGGGTGTTCTCGGACTTTTTAGAAATCTTAGGATGTCCCCTAAGAGACCTCTTTGGTTTCATCTCAATTGGATCTTCCATGTTCATGTAAGAAGCTTTGACCCAAAAGGTGTTTTTGTTGACTTTCCAAAATGACCTATAATGTCCAAATTCATAACTTCTTGTGAGTGCATATTTTGAACTTGGGAGATGAGGATGGATTGTAAGGAATTTAATCCTATTCAAAATGAGATTTGGATGGGTCATTTCTCATAAAGTATGAGAAAGTAATGCTTGGTCAAAGTTGAGTTGACTTTTCCTACAAAACCCTAATTTTGCAACTTTTGAGTCTTGATGAATTATGAGAAATCCTTGATGAATCATGATCAACCCTTGGTCAAATGATGAAATATACTTCAAAATGAGGATGTTGACCAAAAATCTTGAAGTTTGACTGTATGTGGGCCACAATTGACTTTTGCCCTAGCACAGTCGATTTTCAGGTCTTTGAGCAATTGATTGAGCAAACTTCCTCTGCAAGGCTTGAAACTTGACATGGATGATCTTGAGAACATATTAGGACAATGTTAAGCATTTGGGGTCCCTTGGACTCAAGTATCTTGATGTAACATGAAACCCTAATTTGAGGTAGACTTCCTTAGGAGAGAGCTTGCCTGGCCAACCCTTGGACTACCTTGAGCAACTTGGGGATCTTTCTTGAAATGTTTTGAGAAATATGGGAGGGAAATTTTTGGGGTACAACATTTACTTACCAAATCAATGGTAAGATAACAATGTCAAAGGAAAAAGGAAATGAACATGAAAGAATTTTGAGTAGGTAGAATGTTCCTAGTTACTTGCTCAAATTTCAAAACAAAAACATCCTTGCTATTTTCAAAACAAACACCAACACTTTCAAAACATATTTCAAAAACTTGAAAACATTTTGAAAGGATCGACACCTTTATATACATTCTTACGAACGAGAATCATTACAAAGTTTGCCTAAACAATGGCTTCTTTTCAAAATACTTTCAAAAAACCACACAAAGCACATTGTCAAACAAAAGCAAGTGATCTAGCAAGTAACTAAGAGCCCATGGAAAACCATGGATGAAAAGGGTACTGATACCTTGCCTTTTCATAATCTACCCCCCGAACTCAAGAAACAATCTCAAAGGTCTCTCTTGTGCTTTTTCACCTTTCCTTTTGGATAAAACAAAAGTCGGTGGTGACTCTTGCTAACAGCAACATTTGCGATCAAACACAAAACACCCAAGTCAGTTCTCCCACCGTACCACAATCTTGTACCTGGTACCAGACCTGTGTCTATGGTACCATGCAAGATGTCTGCATCTGAATTGTCAGAATTAAAGAAGCAATTGGAAGAGTTACTTGAAAAGAAATTTGTAAGACCAAGTGTATCACCGCGGGGAGCTCCAGTGTTGCTAGTAAAGAAGAAAGATGGAAGTATGATACTTTGTGTTGATTATAAACAATTGAATAAAGTGAAAATTAATAACAAGTATCCGTTTTCGAGAATAGACGAATTGATGGATCAATTGGTGGGTGCTCGAGTGTTTAGTAAGATGATTTGAGGTCGGGTTATCATCAGATTAAAGTGAGGGATGAAGATATCCAGAAGATGGCTTTTGGAACGCGTTATGGACTTATGAGTATTCGGTGATGCCTTTCAGTGTTACTAATGCGCCAGGAGTATTCATGGAGTACATGAATTGTATCTTTCATACTTGTTTGGATCGGTTTGTAGTGGTGTTTATTGATGACATTTTGATTTACTCTAAATCGGAAGAAGAGCATGCAGGACACTTAAGAATATTATTGTAAGTTTTGAAAGAGAAGAAGTTGTATGCAAAGCGGTCTAAGTGTGAATTTTTGTTAAAGGAGGTTAGTTTTCTTGGTCATGTTATCTCATGTAGTGGCATTGTTGTAGATCCATCTAAAGTAGATGATGTGTTGCAATGGGAAACTCCAAAGTCGGCTCCCGGGATTAGAAGCTTTTTGGGATTAGCTGGTTATTATAGAAGGTTTATCGAAGGTTTTTCTAACTTGGCACTTTTGTTGACTAAGTTGACTTGTAAAGGTAGAGCTTTTGTGTGAGATGTTCAGTGTGAATAAAGTTTTACAGAATTGAAGAAAAGATTAACGTCGACTCTGATTTTGACATTACCTAATCCAGAAGAACCTTTTGTGGTATATTGTGATTCTTCCAATATGGGTTTAGGAGGTGTGCTTATGCTGAATTAAATTGTAGTTGCTTATGTGTTAAGATAGTTGAGGACTCATTAAAAGAACTATCCTACGCATGATTTAGAGCTTGCTGCAGTTGTTTTTGTGCTGAAGATTTGGAGACATTACCTATATGGTTCTAGATTTGAAGTATTCAGTGATCATAAGAGTCTAAAATATCTATTTTATCATAAAGAATTGAATGAGACAACGAAGATGGTTGGAGTTGTTAAAAGATTATGATTTCAGTTTCAATTATCATCCAGGAAAAGTGAATGTGGTGGCCGATACGTTAAGTCGAAAGACTTTACATATGCCGGAAATAATGGTTAAAGAGTTGGAATTAATTAAACAGTTCATATATATGAGCTTAGTTTTCGAAGTGACACCGCAAAGTGTTATGTGGGGAATATTGAAAATTAACAATTAATTTCTAGACAGTATCAAAGAAGCTCAGAAGTTAGATGTGAAATTGGTAGACTCGATGGTTAGGATCAATCAGTCGGAGAATAAATATTTTAAGTTAGACGCGCAAGGTATGTTGAGATTCTGTAATCAAATTTATATTCCCGTTGATGCGGAGATGAAGAAAGTGATTCTCGAGGAAAGTCATAGAAGCAATTTAAGAATTCATCTGGGAGCTACAAAAATGTATCAAGATTTGAAGAATTTGTTTTGGTGGCCTGGAATGAAGAGTGATGTGGCTCGATTTATGTATGCATGTTTAACTTGTCAGAGGTTGAAAGTTGAACATCAGAAGCCTGTAAGGTTGATGCAACCGTTAGAAGTTCCAGAATGAAAATGGGATAGCATTTCGATGGACTTTGTGACGGGGTTACCTAATAATTCAAGAGGACATGATACAATTTGGGTCATTGTTGATAGGCTTATGAAGTCGGCTCATTTTATTCCTATTAACATCAGTTTTTCAGTATCAAAGTTGGCGGAGATTTACACTAGTGTAATTGTGAAACTGCATGGTATTCCTTTGTGTATTATTTCAGATAGAGATCTAAGGTTTACTTCAGATTTTTGGAAGAGTTTGCAAGAGGCGCTAGGTTCTAAGTTAAGGTTTATTTCGGTGTATCATCCTCAAATGGATGGTCAAACTGAAAGGACTATTTAGTCGTTAGAATATTTGATGAGAGCATGTGTTCTATAGCAGGGAGGTTCGTGGGACACTTATCTTCTATTAATAGAGTTCACTTATAATAACAGTTACTATTCTAGTATTGGAATAACACCTTTTGAAGCGTTGTATGGTCGAAGATGTAGAACTCCTTTATATTGGCATGAATCTTGAGAAAGCGAGTGCTTGGACCTGAAATTGTTCGAGAAAAGATGAAAACTTCCCAAAGTAGACAGAAGAGTTATCGTGACAGACGAAGGAAAGATTTAGAATTTCAAACAGGTGACCATGTGTTTTTGAGACCTACACCAGTGACTAGTGTTGGGCGTGCACTGAATTCTAAGAAGCTCACTCCTCGTTTTATTGGTCCATATCAGATTTCAGAAAAATTTAGGAATGTTGCTTATAGAGTGGCTTTATCGTCTCAATTTGCATGATGTGTTTTATGTGTCACAACTCTGGAAGTATATTTCATATCCATCTCATGTGATTCATATGGATGATGTGCAAGTACAGGATAATCTTACTATGTAGACGATGCCTGTACGAATCATAGTTCATGAAATGAAGACTCTAAGAGGCAAGGAGATTGCTTTGGTGAATGTAGTCTGGTTAAGAGCTGTCGGAGAAAGCATAACGTGAGAGATGGAAAGCAAGATGTGGGACTCCTATCCTGAGTTGTTCGAACAAGGTAAATTTTCGAGGACGAAATATTCTAAGTGGGGGAGAGTTGTAACGCCCGATTGATTTAATTAATTATTTAATTAGATATTTTCGATTAGTTTCGAATTATTTGTTGAAATGTTGTGTTATGCTGGTATACGTTGTAGTGTTGTTATTAGTCAGTTAAATTAAGTTGATTAATAATATTAATAAATAATATTAGAAAGTATAGAATATTATTTGGAACTTTTTGTACCCCAAAATTTGCCCTCTCATTTCTCAAGAAATCTCTCCTAAGATCTCCATTGATTCAAGACTACACAAGGTTTGATCAGCTTAAGACACCTCCTCAACATTGACAACTGAAAATTAGGGTTTGAATTTTCATAAGGACAATTGGACTTTCAAGGGTCCATATTACTTTCATGGATCATTAGGAACCATAAATATTGCTCATGTCAAGTTTCAAGTCTTGGATCACATTTTTGCTCACTCAATTGATCAGTTGACCTAAAATCAACTGTATTGGGGAAAAAGTCAACTGTGGTCAATTTACAGTCAAACTTCATCATTTTTATCCATATCAACATTATGAACTCATATATATCAATTTATCAAGTTTGGATCACAATTCCTCAAGAAATTTGATCAGATCATTAAAAGGGAAAAATGGTCAAAATTAGGGTTTTGACTGAGGAGGTTCAATTTTTGACTTTTGACCTAATAAATGATTTATTGGTTTAATACATCATCTCAAGGATTCAAATATATCATTTTGACCTAATGGCACTGCTCAAAAAATTTCTCAAGATCAATTGATTTATAATTGAATTCCAGTCAACTAATAAAAAGTCAACTGTACACTGGAAAGTCAAACTTTGACTTTTTGATCAAAATCAAGTTTTAAAGATTACAATTCATCAAGACATGTAAAAATGTGAAACTTGTTTATCAAGTAATTGAAAATTCAAAATTCATTTTTGAAAAGTCAATTTTCCAAGACTTAGAATTTTTTCTAAGAGAATTTTTTCTATGTGTTGGAAAGTTCACATTTTTTCACAACTTTGGGCCAAATTTCCACCATAATGCAAGATGATTCAAGGGAAACTTCCAACATGAAAGTTGTAGATCTCATTGAGATCTAAAACATTGTAGGGCAGAACTTTTTCTAGAAATGCTTGGATTTCAAGTTATGAATTTATGAAGTCATGTCCATGAAACTAAAAAGACTTAGTGAAATTTTGCCCTAGTTAGGCAGGATTTTGACCTAACTTCATGGCAAATTTTCACCTAGTTCCAAATTGATTCTTCAAAATTTTAAAATATAAAGGTTGTAGAGGATGTTACAAGCTTTCCAAAATGTCCAAGAACTCATTGAGATCATACTTGAGCTAAGAGAATCAAAGGCCAGAAGTTAGCATTTCAAACTTGATTTACAAGGTTTATTTTGTGATGAACATGAACCAAATCCATAGCCATGCTGCATAATCCTCATTTTTCAGGCCTCAAACTTGTTTTTCGCTCCTTAATTTAATGTTTACACAACTGATTGATCAATTTTCCAATTGATTCAAGCATTGTCCAAAGCATTTTGCCATTTTATGGAGAAAGTCACCATTTCCATTCTTGTAAAGCAAGCTTTATGCACAAAGTCGGCTTCTTGAGCTCCTAACTTGTTCTCTTTAAGTACACTCCATCCACAAAGTCATAGGCAAGCTTGTTTAAAGTTCAACCACTCTACAATAGCATTGTATAAGGCATGGAAACTTGTTTTGTTAAGAAAATCACATGTTGAGCTTAAACATGTAAATTCAAATTCTGAATTGTTTCAAGTCTCAAAACCATTTGCTTATAAATAGAGACACTATTTGCAAGCTAAGACACGAGCTCAAGCACCCTGAAACTATCTCAAACACTCGCAAACCATAAATTTCTCAAAAACACCACTGATACCTAGTTTCTGACCTTGAACTTGTATCTCTCATTTCTCTCGTGTGTTTTCCCTCAAATTCATTTGCAAAGCTGCTATACCTCAAATATAGTCCATCCTTGTCCTTGTTCTGGAACTGTAACACCATTTTCATTAACCTCCATAACCAAAAAATAGAGTCTGCAAGTTAACTTCTCCAGACCATTCCAACCATCCATATCTCAAGCTAGGCATTGTATTAGCTTCTAGGGAACTTGAGGAAGCTAACCTGATCATCACAACTCCTTGAAAGCAGCTCAAACTCATTTCACGATTTCCAGTTTTGAGGTATTTTTTCTAAACTTCTATCTCTTCATACAAGCATCATTTGGTTCTGATTTGTGAAGATAAAATGTAGATATCATTGCCCTGAAGCTATACATGTCCTTAGTTTTCATTTATATTGCATGAGCTTAGAGAATTTTAGGTTTGAATCTCTGAAAAAAGTTAGGTCAGGATTTGGTACTTTTAGAAATTCATGCTCATCTTTGAGAATTAGTTTAAGTTATTTACATATTCATAATCATGGTGAAATTTCTAACAAGTTTGATGTTGAAGTTTTGTGAATGGATGAGAAATGAGTGAGTTACAGGAACCATAACTGGAGGTTGAAGATGAAGTCATTTCTAGGACTGGATTTATGTTATATATTTATTGTTTTATTTATATTAACGGATGTACAGCTACCCCAGTGGTAAAGGCAGTGCACGTTTATGGTCAAGGTCATGAGTTCAAGCCCCAACGCTGCCTTTTTTCATATTTCTCAAACATTTTCCTTCTTTTTGCTACAAACCACGCGCGTCTGGGCCTCCCTGAATGGGCCTTCCCTTTTTTACTGCACAACACCTCTGCCTGCTTATCACACACAGACCCAACCTTTTTTATTTTGTTTGTTTTTCTGACTTACAAAAATCCCATTGGGCCAGACTTCAAAAAAACTATTTTTCTAACAAACTCCCAAATCTCATTTCAAACCCCCTGACTTTTACTTTTGTATTTTATTTTTATTTATTATTTTTATTATTATTATTATTGTTATTATTATTATTATTATTATTATTATTATTATTATTATTATTATTATTATTATTATTATTATTATTATTATTATTATTATTATTATTATTAATAAAAATCCAAAAAAATAGTTTATTTATTTATATATCTAATATATTTATATTCATGTATATTTTATTCCTTTAAAAAAACAAAAAGACAAAAATATTTTCTTAAACAAACTTAATTTATTTTTTTTAATAAATTAATAATTAGATTTAGGTTTAGTTATTTTCTTTTTATTTAAAATTAACCTAGAATTTAGGTTTCTCTTAATAAATTAATTTTCATATTATTTTGATTAAACTTAAACCCTTTTCTAAAAAACCCTAAAAATGCTTTCTAACTTATTTTATTTTCTTAATTAGTTTAGGTTTAATTCAATTAATAATTTTCTTTAGATAATTAGATTAAAACCCTTCCCTCAAAAACCAAACAAAATCCTTTTCCTTTCCATTTATATCCTTGTATATTATATTTTCATTTTTTGTACATTATTCAATATTCAATATGGTTGTAATAGGTAATTAGGTTTAATTTCTTGCAATCCCCATTTGCAAATTTGTATACCCCATTCCCCTAATGATGTAATAGCGTAGTAATTTTACTTTTAACAATTTATCGCTTTCATATAAATGCTAGTAATTAGGGTTTATATAGAAAGATAAAAATCAACAAGTAGATAACCCTAATCAAAGATTAAATGCTTGCAAATAAAATACACTATCCACACATGCACCCTTAGGGTTTAACTCCACTTGTTGCCTAAAAAATGGTCATGTTACGCATGTAGGATGTCTTAGCAAAAACAATAAAAAATACAAGATCATAGTCCCTCGATGACGCTACAAATGTTGCCTTTCAAATGATCTTAGTCTCTCAAAGAGAAATGCTAAGACATCCTACAACATTGCTATCATGACTATACGATGACCCACGCCCGTCCCTTTACATCCAAAGATAAGGATTCTTACCAATCAATGGTGAGATAGAAATATCAAAGGAAGGAAGAAATGAACAAAAGACCTTTGAGTAAGTAGAAACTTTCTTAGTAGCTTTCTCACTTTCAAAACAAACACTTTCAAAAGAAACACTTTCAAAACAAACAAACTTTTAAAATATGAAATATTTTCAAAAGTACAACACTTTGTATATGTTCTTACGAACGAGAATCATTACAAAGTTTGCCTAAACGAAGGCGCCTTTTCAAAAATACTTTAAAAAAACACCACAAAGCACATTTTCAAACAAAGCAAGTGATCTAGCAAGTAACTAAGAGCCCATATACAACTATGGATGAAAAGGGTGCTAACACCTTCCCTTTTCATAATCTACCCCCCCCCCCCCGAACTCAAGAAATAATCTCAAAGGTCTTTCCTGTTCTTTTCCACCTTTCCTTTTGGATAAAAGAAAAGTTGGTGGCGACTCTTTCTAACTACAACATTTGCGATCAAACGCAAAACATCCAAAATCAGTTCTCCCACCGTATTACAGAACTGGCGACTCTACTGGGGAAAACACTTAAAAGTGGGGTTATCTTAGGGCTAGATCACCTTTATTTTCTTTCATTGTTTAAATTGCTTGCTTTACATTTTGGTTCCTTGTTTGGGCTTGCTTTGATCCTCTACCCAGATTTGGGATGCCTTATATGTAAGTAGCAACACGTTGTGGAAACTGTGTGGGGTATACCGATATGGTCTAAGGAATAACTAACTTAGTGTGACACATTTGTGGGTACCGTTAGCCCTTGAGTAGTCAAGGAGAATACGGGGCCGCTGTGTGGTGTCATGAAGCACTAACTGACTTCAGAACCTTTACTTGACCAACTTGGCCATTAGGAAGTAGTGAGATAATCGGATTTGGTGCAGTCCGAAGTTGGTTGATACTCGATACTGCGCTTATTGAGATCAGACTTCTCGGGATATTTTAGTCGCCATGAAAGAGGCTTACGCTGAAACAATGCCCGACAAGAAAGATCAGTGATATTGAGATCCCTTAGAACCCGGTTACTATTTCTAGGACAGGTTTGAGCCAACTAAACTTCAAGAGGGTACTTACCTATAAAACTCCATGCAAGCCTAAACCTAAGGACTTGTTTGCCTTGTGTGTATATACTTACTTGTACATAGTATCATAAACATCATAACATCATAAGCATTCTCACTAACCATTTCAAGGATGTTTGGGATTTATCTTTGTTATGTTTTGTAGGACATGGCTTCCATCCGTAGGAATACTATCCAAGTCAATCTCGTAAGAATTCATTCTCAACTCAAAGAATTAGCATCGAGGGTCCCTTAGAATTCTTCATTCACCGAAAGACATGGTCACCTCCTAAACTTGGTTACCTCTAGCACTGATGAAGATACGATGAAGGTGCTTTTCCAGTTCTTTGATCCTCTACACCATTGCTTCACTTTTCCCGATTATCAGCTTGTATCTACTGTGGAAGAATTCTCTCAACTCTTTAGGATTACCATTATCAATCAACTACCCTTCAACGGTACGGAAAGAGATACAAGACCTGGAGAGATTTCCCGAGCGCCACACTTGCAACAATCTGATGTCACGACTAATTGGAAAACAAGGAGTGGTGTCAAAGGGTTCTTAGCCAAGTTCTTGTTTGAGAAAGCTCAAGATTGTTGGAACTCTTTGGATTTATAAGCTTTTGAAGAAATATTGGCCCTTCTCATCTATGGGATGATTTTGTTTCCAAACCTTGACCAACTTATAGATGTAAATGTTGTCAAAATCTTCATGTCTCGCAATCTGGTGCCTACTTTGTTGGGAGATATCCTACATTCTTTTCACTCTCGCACTATGAGGAAGAGAGGGATCCTCATGTATTTCACTCCTCTATTGGTTAGGTGGTTTATTTCGCATCTTCCCCAGTCTGTGTTTAAGAACGAGCAAGGTTTGAGATGGTCCCATAGGCTGATGACGCTCGGACATTCAGATATTCATTGGTGTTCTCGATCCTTAGAGAACATTACTATCATAGACCATTGTGGGGATTTCCCTAATGTCCCTTTGCTTGGCATTAAAGGAGGTATCAATTACAACCCTTTCTTAGCCTTACGACAATTTGGATACGCCCGAAGAGATGGTCCTCATGATATGCTCATCCAAAGAGTGGTATTCAACTATGAGAGCGACGCTCAAGGCTGCCGTCAGAGGTTTATACGAGCCTAGAGGATGGTAAACAAAGTGGATAGTAAGACGATAGGACACAAGAATTCCATTCCCCTTGAGCCTTACTTAGGTGGGTACGAGCTCGTGCTCAGAAGCTCGTGATGCCTTATCCCTCCATCCTACCAGTTATCATAGAACTTGTGGTTGAAGGAGATGTCTCGTACACTGTCCTCCATCCTGACATGCCTACTTCTCTTGAAGACTTGAAAAAAGGTTGGATTCAGCTAAAGGAAGAAAGAGATACCTTTGAAGCTCAATTCTACGCTAGTGAGAAAAGGGTGTTGGAGCTTACAAAGCAACTACATGAAGAGCAAAGCGTGACCGCCTACCTTGCACCGAAGAGGATGCATTCGACCTTTTTATCTTAGAGATTTATTTTGTAAGCCCAAGAGGCATGTTGTAGTCATTTTAAACTAATTAATGAAATGTTGACGTTTGTTCATTCTTTGTCTATACAAATTTAAATTTCATAAATCCTTGAAATCATTTGCATACACATCTTCCATGCATCATAACATAACAAGTTTTCCATGACATGTTTCCTTATCTTTCTTCTGTTTATTTCAGCAAGATGGATATCGAGAAAACAGTGAAAGACCTACAAGCACAAAACTCCCAGTTTCAAGAGACTCTGTTGAACCTAGCCAAGGGGCAACAAGATCTGATGGCGTTGCTAGCAGCCAAAAATAAACCAAAGTGGAAAGTCGTAGTCAACATGGGTAGAAGATTTAAAGAGCCGGTTTGTTAGATACCGGTAGTGAAAGACTCGTCTGAGGAAGATGAGAATCAGATTGGAGAAGCAAGGGGTACCCAGGATGGGTGTATCAATGATCAAGTGTCTGATGATGGAGATTACTTTGACGAGCCGTATCCTCCTGCCGATGTTAAGTACAAGTAGCTAGAAGACAGATTGAAGGCCGTTGAGATTCAAGCCATCCCCGGTTTGGATTTTGATGATTTGGGTTTAATATCTGGAGTTGTCATTCCTCACAAATTCAAGATACCAGTATTTGCTAAGTATGATGGGGTTTCTTGCCCAAAGCTTCAGTTAAAGTCTTATGTGCGCAAAATTCAACCGCACACCACTGACAAGAAACTCTGGATTCACTTCTTTTAAGAAAGCTTAGCTGGGACGCAACTATAATGGTTTTACCAATTGGATTGTTCCCGTATCCGTACATGGGAAGACTTAGCTACCGCTTTCTACCATAAATACCAGTATAATGCCGACTTGGTGCCGACAAGAGTTCAGTTGCAAGACATGACGATGGGAAAGAATGAAGGGTTCAAAGAGTACACCCAAAAGTGGGGAGACCTTGACAGTAGGGTTCAACCACCTTTAATTGATATGGAGCATATTGATATGTTTATGGGTACTTTATCTGGTCCTTTTTTCAACTTGTTGGTTGGTTGTTCTTCATCCAGTTTCACCGAGCTAATCTTAACCGGTGAAAGGGTTGAAAGCGGCATCAAAAGTGGGAAGATTCCCATAGCATCTGCCTCCACCTCCAATCCCGTAAAGAAACCTTTTACCGCGAAGAAAGAAATCAATGTTGTGTATGGGGCAAGGGCCCGTCCCAAGAAGGATGACCGTCAGTCTGTTAATGCTGTCCGGATTTCTAATCCAACTCCTGCTCAAAGACCATCTGCCAATCATCAACGGTTTGAGACTCCGCAAAGAAAATTCACAAGGATAGGCATGTCACTATCCCAAGCCTTACAACACCTGCTAAAGGCTAATTTGGTGACACTGCGTGATCCTCCGGCCAATCCAGATACCTCTTCACCCAAGTACAATCCAAACGCCAAGTGTGCATATCACTCAAATAGTCTCGGGCATGAGATTGACCAATGTTGGGCAGTAAAGAATAAAATTAAAGACTTAATAGACAACAAGACCATTGAATTTGATCCTTCTCCAAATCCGAATGTAATCATCGCGCCTATGCCAAATTATGGAAAGGGTGTCAATGTTGTTGAAGATACCATTTTTGTTTCCTCCGTTGAAGACTTGACTACTTCGTTAACCACCATAAAAAAGAATCTGTTGAAAGTCGGTATTTTTCCTAGTTGTTTGAAGGATTGTGATTGTTGTGCCAAACAACTCAATGGATGTAAATGGCTGAAGGAAGACATTCAACGCCTGATGAATAGCCACGAGATCCTATTTGAGAAGACTTTGTCCGCCAAAAGTTTGATCAATAAGATTGAAGACCTCTCCATCGTAACTATCTCAAACAAACCTCTTAGGATCTCCTCCAAGGGTCCTATCAGGATTTCAAATGAACCAATTATTTCTCCTCTGATAATTACCACCCCTGGGCCAATTCCATACTCTTCCAACAAAGCAGTGCCATGGAACTATGGTGCTGAGGTGTTTTACCATGGGATAAAGCAAGACGCTCGGATTGAAGAAAACAAAGCTGATAACATTGGTAACATTATTGGCTCTAGTAAGGTAACCTGAACTGGGAGAATCTTTTCACCCAACATCTCACCACCAACTGTTACAAAAGCACTTGTCTGCATCACCGCTTCTAAGCCAAGTACTGACACAAGGGGAAAAGAGAAAGTTATTGAGCCTGTCGAGACAGAAATACCCGCAAAAGACATTACTGGTGGAGAACCTTTCGCTCAAGAAATGGATGAGATCTTGAAAATTATAAAAAGGAGTGATTTCAAGATTGTGGAGCAGTTGGGGCAAATCCCTTCCAAGATTTCCATGTTATCTTTTCCACTCTGCTCTGATGCTAATGCTCGGGAATTAGTCAAATTCTTGAAGAAGTATCATGTCCCTCATGAGACCACGACTGGCCAGTTTGAAAATTTTGTGGCAAGCTTGACAACCGACAATGGTTTGGGGTTCTCGGATGCTGATCTGACACCACTTGGAAAGAACCATAACAAAGCTCTGCACATTTCTATTGAATGTAAGGGGGCTACCATAGCACATGTTCTGGTTGACATGGGCTCTTCTTTAAACGTGCTACCCAAGGGGGCTTTGGACCTTTTAGACCGTGAAGGACTAGTTTTGAAACCAAGTGATATTATTGTGAGGTATTTCGATGGGTCCAAAAGGACAGTTCATGGAGAGGTGGATCTCCCGATAAAGGTGGGCTCACAGATTTTAAACTCTACTTTCTACATCATGGATATCCGTCCTTCCTACTCCTGTTTGTTAGGTCGTCCTTGGATCCATGGAGCAGGGGCAGTAACGTCAACTCTTCATCAAAAGCTCAAGTATCCGGTCAAAGGAAGGATTGTCACTGTCTGTGGTGAGGAGGAGTTCATGGTAAGTCACCTCAACTATTTCAAATATGTGAAGATGGATGGTAAATTTATAGAAACCCAGTGTCAAGATTTTGAAGTTCTGCCACCAATGGTTGCTGCTACCAAATTTTTCTCTAATGTGTCCAAAGCTGGTAAGTTCGTGCCAAAGATAATTCCGTTTAAAGATGCTTGTGTCGCAGTCGATGAAGGAATATGTGATACTTGGGGGAAACTCATCGATATCCAATTTGTGATATGGTGGCAGAACCGGCTGTTTTTACTGGTTTGCGTTTTTTGTTTGCAAAATGTCGCGGTAAGAAAGAGTCACCACCGACTTTTATTTCATCCAGTCGGAAAGGAAAAAAGTACAGAAAAATCCTTTTTCGAGATTTTTAGTACGGGGGGTAGATTATAGAAAGGGAAGGTGTTAGCCCCGTTTCTATCCATGGTTTTCCATGGGCTCTTAGGTACTTGCTCATTTTTAAATTGCTTGTGTTTGTGTGCTTATTTTTTGAAAAAAATTTACTTCGTGATAACCCTTGTATCAGTCCTCAAGGGTGTGATGAAGTTGTTTTGAACATTTGTTTGAAAAGTGCAAGTGTGAAAAGCTTTGATTTGAGCAAGTATCTACTAGCATCTACCCACTCGAAAAAAGATCGTTTCTATTCTGGTTTCCTTTAGACAACGTTATCCTACTATTAAGGAGTAGGTAGCACCGTCGTTGGAGTTGTAAGGGTCAATTCGAAAGGGACATACAGCCACTAAAGCAATATTAGGACACCTTAGTAGTAACCCTAGAGTCTTAAGATCTTTTCGAGGCAACATTTTCGAGGCAACATTCGAATGGGATATTTGATCTTTTTAGACGGGAGGGCAACCACTAAGACACCCTATGCTTAATGATTGTTTACCGAAGGCAACCGAAGTGAGAGTATACCCTAAGAGTGAATATGTGCGAGTGATTTATTTTCAGTTTATTATCTTTTCACATTAGGGTTTTCTAACCATTTCAATTTTGTCATGCATTCTTGCCATACAATCCTATTAGCATTCATCTAACAGTTAATAATTGGGGAAATTTAAAAGTGCGAAAATATAAAACCTAACTATTACAAGGCTTCGGGGAGGGGGATTAATTACATAACCAAAAATCGGGGAAAAGCGATAAGTAAAAACCCTAGTTAAAACTATTACATCCTCAAAACAGTTACAAAATAATCAACAAGCGCGCGGAGAATTAAATTAGAGGATGGTTGAAAAGATAACCTAAAACTCTAATTGAGAGAAAAAGATTTTTGTTCTTGTGGATGTTTATTTGAGAAAACAATTAATTTAAAATTAATTAAACCTAATTTCTAATTGTTTTTAAATTATGAAAGAAATTAAATTAGCCTAATTTCCTAATCAAATAATTTCAAGAAAAATAAAATATTTTGTACAAAAAGATTTTTGTATTTTTTTGGTTTTTTTATTTGAGAAAATAAATATAAATGTAAAATTAAAACCTATATTCTATTTGATTTTAATTATAGAAAAGAAATTAAATTAACTTAGATTTCTAATTAAATTAAATAATTTAAAAAAAATGCTTTTTTTGTATTTTGTGATTTATTGATTTTATGATTAAATAAAAAAAAAGTGATTAATTTTGTTAATTAAAATAATTAAGGAAAATAACAAAAGAATTAAAAATAAGAAGAAATAAAAAAAAGGAAGAAATGGGTCTGTGTTGAATGTCCCGGGGGGGGGGGGGGGGTACAAATCTGAATTAATTTTGGGCCCAAGGCTGATGGCCCAAACCTTATGCTGAATCCCATGCGCTAATCTTCTGATGTTCCATGGTACATCTGCGCGTATGGGATGTTGGATTGGATGTGATGAGATCTTTGAGGGTTAGATCTGAGGTCTCACGATGGACTTCATGGGACATGATGCATTGAAACCTATAGAAAACATCAGAAAAATGCAAAAGTAACACGCTTGGGGTCGAACTCAGGACGTGTACCTTATAGGTTCTCCCCGTTGCCAACTGCGCTGGAATGTTAATCATGATTATAATGAAATAAATGAAATATAATTCAAACAAAGTGCCACGCCCCAAAAACGCGCGAAAGTTCAAACAGGCCAGTCACATGTTGCCACGCCATCATCTTCTTCACTGACACATGGCTTTAGGCAACAGACTTTTACCAACGGTAGTTTCCCGTCACTATAAGCTATAGTGACGGATTTGGTTTGTAGCTAAAAACTGCGTGATTCAAATATGTGATATAGGCAATATAAATTTAAAACAAAGCTAGGGGTCAATCAGGAATTAAGCCCTGAGTCTAATGGTATCCAGAATTCCTCTCAATTTTCCCTAAATGAGGAAACCCCAATTTTGAGCTTTTGAACCCTAGTAATGGCAAATAGTTATTCCTGCATCAAAGCTTAAATCCAGACTATCAAAAAGCTTCCTGACATGATCATAAACATGTATATGCAAACAAATTGGACTGAAAACGCATAAAACTAGAAGAACAAGTTTGAGTTCAGAGGGTGTAAACCGTGATGTGTAGCTTGTGTTTCTGATGGTTTGAAGGCTTATGAGTGATTGGAATAGCTTCAGTGCACGCCCAGGAAGAGATTGTTGGCCTTTAATTGCTTTGAATCGTCCCCTAACCTGAAAAACAGATCACACTTTTGCCAACTTTTTTTGAGTTTTGTTCTATGCCTCTCACGACCTCTAACCCTTATATTTTGATCTGGAATTGTTCATTATATAACCTAGAGTGAATTAGGTTAACAAACTTGGACTAAATCTTTGCATTTATCCAAGATTTGATTTGATTTGCAAGCTATATGATATGTTGCTATTTTGAGCCAAACCATGCCTTTCTTGTACCAATTGAACATAATTTGATTTGATCTTGTTAACTCAACATATCTTGATTGCCAATCTGTCAAAAAAACAAATCAAATCATATCTTTGTTAATTTTCATCATATATTTGATTTAATTCCCTTTTTAATTAATGAAAAATAAAAATAAATTGAAAAATGAAGCACATAATGGGTGAGTGAACATTTGAGTCGTGGACCACATTATAATTGAGGTGCAAGCATTAAACGTTGGGCCCATTTAGCAAAAAATGCAAATTTGAGCACATTTGACTTTTGGCAATTTTGCAAAAATGGTCAACTTGGCCAATGCATAACTCTCACAATTTTGACCCTAGAGAGGTGTTCTTGGACTTTTTATAAAGCTTAGGATGTCCTCTAAACAACCCTTTTGGTCTCATCTCAATTGAGTCTTCCATGTTAATGTCTGAAGCTTTGACCCAAAAAGTGTTGTTGTTGACTTTTCAAAAGGACCTATAATGTCAAAATTCATATCTTTTTGTGAGTTCATATTCTTGACTTAGGAGATGAATATTAATTGTAGGTAATTGCATCCTTTTCAAAATGAGATTTTTATGGGTCATTTCTGATAAAGTATGAGAAAGTTATGCTTGGTCAAAGTTGAGTTGACTTTTCCTATAAAATCCTAATTTAGCAACTTTTGGGTTTTGATGAATTGTGAGCAATCCTTGAGGAATAATGATCAACCCTTGATCAAATTATGGATAATACTTCAAAATGAGGATGTTGACCAAAAATCTTGAAGTTTGACTATATGTGGGCCACAGTTGACTTTTGACCTAGTATAGTTGATTTTCAGGCATTTGAGCAATTGACTGAGCAAACTTCTTCTGCAAGGCTTGAAACTTGACATGGATGATCTTGAGAACATATTAGGACAATGGTCATCATTTGAGTCCTTTTTGGTTCACACATCTTGATGAAGATGGAAACCCTAATTTGAGGTATACTGCCTTAGGAGAGAGTTTGTCTAGTCAACTCTTGGGCAACCTTGAGCAAATTGGGGACCTCACTTGACATTTGTTGAGTAAAATGAGAGGGAAACTTTTGGGGTAAAACAACTTCCCCTTTTCAATCTTCTTAAACCTGGGGATGTAGATTGGCTCGCCTGCCTTTCGTGATCTGAAGGTGGAAGATGATTGAACACTAGAGTGCCCAGAAATTTGCACTCGCATGAAGTTGTACTGATGGGAGCTATCGAGAATGGGATTACAGACTCCATTTGGAAGTTGAGGATTGAATATTGTCAGGGATGGGCTTAAAGATGCCATTCGAAGAGGTGTCGGTCGCATAAGAGATTCCTTTGCGAGAACCCGTATACCTGTTGTTGAGGAGGACTGCTGGGGAATGCTGGTCTCTGTCTTAGGAGAAATAGAGTTTTAGGAGCTTCAGTTGTCCGTTACTCTACTGGGGAACAACTTCGATTTGGGGAAGCGGAAGTGAACTGCATGTCTGGTCGGGGTATATGCTGCACCGCGACTTACTGGAGAGGTGCGAAACCAATCGTGTTTGATCGGGTTCCGGTCTTACAGTGTTGTGGACTGCTGTCTGGGGATAAGAGAGGAAGAACCCGGATAGTAAGGTTGTGAGAAGGAACCTGGATAGTAGGGTTACTTCGAGATAAAAGCCTAGATAGTATGGTTGTGAGAAGGAACCTGGATAGTAGGGTTACTTCGACATGAAAGCCTGGATAGTAGGGCTGTGAGAAGGAACCTGGATAGTGGGGTTACTTCGACATGAAATCCTGGATAGTAGGGTTGTGAGAAGGAACCTGGATAGTAGGGTTACTTTGACATAAAATCCTGGATAGTAGGGCTGTGAGAAGGAACCTGGATAGTAGGGTTACTTCGACATGAAAGCCTGGATAGTAGGGCTGTGAGAAGGAACATGGATAGTAGGGTTACTTCGACATGAAAGCCTGGATAGTAGGTCTGTGAGAAGGAACCTGGGTAGTAGGGTTACTTCGACATGAAATCCTGGATAGTAGGGCTTGAGAAGGAACCAGGGTAAGGTTGCTTGGTGATAAGTTCGTGTAAAACTTCAGAATGAACCGAGGCAAGGTTATAAGTTTGTGTAAAACTTCAGAATGAACCGGGGTAAGGTTACTTCATGATAAGTTCGTGTAAAACTTCAGAATGAACTGGGGTAAGGTTACTTTGTGATAAGTTCGTGTAAAACTTCATAATGAACCTACGTAAGGTTGCATTTGTCGCACTGATGATTACTCTGTTTAGCTTCGAGTGTTGATTATGGACCTGCTGGAAATTGTTGATAATAATTGTCTTTCCTAAAAGAAATACAGGGTTAGTTATGTGTGATGCATGAAATGCATTGTGATGAGGTTCTCAAAATAACTGATATTATGTTATATGTAATGTATGCACATGTCAAGATGTATGAACATGAAATGCTGACGTAATAATCTGAGTCCGGGAAAATAAATCCATGACTGTTGTTTGGGGAGTATGAGAAATGGTATTCTTGACTGCGGTAAAAACCATAGTTCCTCTACTTCTGTTGGGGATGGTGAACAAAGGTGACTAGCTGGGGATTCACATCCATTCGGCTGGTGAATATTATGCCGGAAGAGACCCTGTCTGAGGATAACTCTGTGGGGAATAACTCTGCTGGAGAGGAGATACTCTGTTGATAGATCTGTTGATTTGAAGAAATAAACTCAGCTGGGGATGAATTTCCGTTGCTGGTGATAATGAATTCTGTTGGAGATTGAATTTCTGCTTGTGGGGGAAATAAACTCTGCTTGGGGAAAAATTTACTGACTCACTCGCGATTGTGAACCTCAGCTGGGGAGAGTTATGTCTTGTTCGAGAAAGCTAACATCATTGTCTTTGGATACTTTTTACTCTGTGGGGAGTATATGTACCACTACTCATGTTCTCAAGCTGGATCTATCCCGGTACCTGATGGGCAGAGTAACTGTAAGGTTTGGGCACTTCTTGTTTTCCCTGTTTTTGGAATTACGAGTAATCGTCTTTTGTTTCTTGTGTAAATATTTATGAGCAGTCATTATTTTCAAATGCATATATAAAAAATGAATCATTGGACGTTCTTGCAAAACAAAACAGAAAAAGAAAAACAAATTGAGATTTCTTGTGAAAATGAATTGTATTGATTTTCGCAATTGGCTTGTAATAGGCATTTTTGTACAAATAGGTTGACGTCCTAGTAAGAGAACAACACCGAAAGAAATTACAATTTGTAAAAAAAACAAAGAAAACAGTTATGTGAAACAATCCCATCGGGTTCCAACTCTACTATTGCCTTTATATCTTCAAGTGTCTCATCACCTTGCTACTTGGCCGAAGGTTGATCAGATTGATTGGCCCTATCCGAGCTTGATAGTTGATACCGAAGTCTGGTTGCGAGATGATCCAATGAGACATAGTGTTACGCTTCGATCCCTAATTTTTGCCTGGACCGCCCTTTCGGGTTTTTAGTCCACCGGGATACCCTTTTTTTCCCAAGTCTCCTTTTCAGGTTTTCGACTTGCCGGGTGTATAGTTTTTCATTTTCATCCCTTAATTTTTTCCGAACCCTTTTGGTTCACCGGGAAGCCCTTATTTTTGCCTAGGCCAGTCAACCTAGCGGGTCTTTGATTATGCGTAGTATCTTTTCACTATGTCTGCATTGACGGGGTGAGGAAGGTCGTCACCATCCATAGTGGTTAGAATCATAGCTCCTCCTGAGAAAATGTTCTTAACCACAAATGGCCCTTCGTATGTGGGGGTCCATTTTCCCCTGGGATCACCTTGCGGTAGTATGATGCATTTGATCACTAGATCCCTGACTTGATATTATTGACGTATGAATTTCTTGTTAAAAGCCTTGATCATTCACTTTTGATACGTCTGACCATGACAGATAGCAGTAAGTCTCTTTTCATCGATTAGATTCAGCTGATCAAGTCGGGTTTGGATCCAGTCGTCTTTGTTCAAACCCGCATCCTTCATAATCCTGAGAGAGGGTATCTGGACTTCGATGGGTAGGACTGCCTCCATGCCATACATCAAAGAGTAGGGTATTGCTCCTGTCGATGTACGTGCTGAGGTACGGTACCCATGAAGAGTGAATGGTAACATCTCATGCCAGTCTTTGTATGTCACCGTCATCTTCTGCATAATTTTTTTGATGTTCTTGTTAGCTACTTCAACAGCCCCATTCATCTTTGGCCGGTAGGGAGAAGAGTTATGATGCTGAATCTTGAACTGTCGGCAGAGCTCGGTAATCATTGTGTTATTGAGATTTGTACTTATGATATGGTGGCATAATTGGAACTATTTGAATGCTGGTTTGCGTTTTGCTTTTGTTTTCGCAAAATATCGCGGTAAGCAAGAGTCGCCACCGACTTTTATTTTATCCAACAAGGAAAGGAAAAAAGCACAGAAAAATTCCTTTTTCGAGATTTTTTTAGTACGGGGGGTAGATTATAGAAAGGGAAGGTATTAGCACCCCTTCTATCTGTAGTTTTCTATGGCCTCTTAGGTACTTGTTCATCATTTTAAAATTGCTTATGTGTTTGTGTGTTTTGAAAAGTTTTTGTTTTACTTCGATTTAACCCTTGCTTATGTCTTCAAGAGTGTTACGAAGTGTTTTTTGAAAACTTTGTTTGAAAAGAGTGTAAGTGTGGAAAAAGTTTGTTCTGAGCTAGTACCTACTAGCATCTACCTACTCGAAAAAAGAATCGTTCTATGTTCGTTTCCTTTAGACAGTGCTATCCTACTATTAGTGAGTAGGTAGCACCGTCGTTGGAGTTTTGAGGTTCAATTCGAAAGGGATGTACGATCACTAAAGCAATGTTAGGACGTCTTAGGAATAACCCTAATATCTTAAGATCAATATTCGAGGCAACAATTCCGAGGCAAGCTTTCCGAGGAAACTTTGATCTTTGAGACAAAAGAGCGACCACTAAAACACCCTATACTTAATGATCGTTTACCGAAGGCAACTGAAGTGGGAGTATACCCTAGGAGTGCGCATGTGCGAGTGATTCAATTTCAAGTTTATTATCTTTGCACATTTAGGATTTGCTAACCGTTTTAAAGTTGATCATACATTCTTGTCATGCATCTCTATTACCATACATCTAACAGTTAATATTTGCGGAATTTAAAATGCGAAAAATAAGCTACGCTATTACAAGGCTTCGGGTATTAATTACATAGCCAAAAATAACCCGTAAAAAAAAGATAAATGAACGAAAAAGGTCCTAATTAATCTATTACATCTTGTGAGCAATTACATCAACATGGTAAAAATAAATAGGCGCGATGAATCGAGAACGAGAGAGAAATAGGGTTTTGACCCCGTCTAACCTAATTAAAAGAAAAAATTATTTTTGTTGTTTTTGATTATTTTTAAGAAAAAGAATAAGGTTTTTTTAAATTAAATACAAATCTAATTAGTAATTAAATTAATTTAAGGAAAATAATTTACATGGCCTATTTTTGTATTTTGTTATTTTTTTAAGAAAAAGAAAATAGAATTTTAAATTAAGATAAAACCCTAATTTCTAATTGTTTTAATTTATTCACAAAAGAATTTAAGTTACCCTAAAATTAAATAAACTAATTAAATTAATTTTTTTGATAAAAAATAACCTAAATCTAATTGGATGAAAAATTGTTTTTTTGTGATTTTTTAATAAAAAAAAGGAATTGATTTTATGTTAGTAAAAATAACTAAATGAATTAATAAAGAAAAATATAAAAAGAAAAAAGAAGAATTGGGCCTGTGAAATAGCAAATGGAGGGTGTGGATAGCAAGCTCTTGGGCCCAAACAATTCTGATCCATATTGACCTACTAGATCCCATGCTGCGCATTGACTAGGGTGTATCATGGTCATCACATGATGGCCATCAGATCTGGCTTCCTTGACATCTGGTTGGTTTGATGATGAGGGTACATGGTGGTCTCCCTGCTTATACACGCGCCTGATCATTTAAAGAAAAATAATGTCAAATAATGGGGGGACCTGGGATTCGAACCCAGGCCCCATGGCTTTCTCCACTAGCCTTGCTACCAACTGTGCTGCATGTTTTATTTGTACATGGAATAATAATAAATGGTAATATATAATGATGTGGGTTAGTGGGAAAAAAAGCGCCAAAATTCAAATGGACAAGTAATATGGTGCCATGCAAGTCGTCCCTGTCCTCTCTTCGTTGGTAAAAGTCAGAGACTTTTACCTACGGACAAACGTCCGTCACTACAAACCTGGCTTGTTTCAAAATCTCCCATGGGAATGATAAATGGAGTCTAAGGCCATGAATTAAACCGCCTTGGCCTGCTGAGCATTATGGTGCCCTTCTTGTGGACCAATTTCACTTGTACCAAAAGATCCTAAAACGAAGCATAAAACCCTAATAATGGCAAATCTCTATAGAGGCAGAAAAACGCAATTAATTGTTATGAGTAGCTTGAAAATGCTTCAAGGAACAATAATATGTAAGTATTTCATGCTATAAGTGTCTAAATCATGTGATTCAATTTCAAGAAGAAGCCATGGTCGTGGATTACTTACAGTGAGTTCTAGCGCTGGAAAATGCTTGTTCTTGATTGGTACAACTTCCTTGCAATCCCAGGAATTGAATGAGATGGTTAGGGAGTCTTGTAAACGCCTGGAAATACAAAATCAAATCACCACTTTCTTTGAATTTTTTCAAGTTTGGTTCTGCCTTTGTGCGCCTCTAAAACCTTGTGTTTTTTATCTACAATTGTCCACTATATACCAAGGATTGAATTAGGGTTGAAATTATGCTCTCAATCTTTATCAATTATGGCTTTTGATCTTGATTTGATTCACTTGAAAATATTTCCAAAATAGGCCAAAACCAATCTTTTTGTTCCCACCTATGCCTTGCACGAATTGATTCACTTGCTACCTGGATATAGGATCTGAAATATGCACAAGATCTTGAAGTTTGAATGATTTGGATTTTTTCATGATTTGTTTTGATTTAAATGATTTAATTGAAATAAAAAATCAAAATAAATATAAAAAATAAGATAAAGACAATTGGGAAGAGGTAGGGCTCGTGGACCATGCTACCAACTCAAAACAAATGCAAAAGGTTAGGCCCATTTAGCAAAAATATCAATTTGAGGCATTTTTGACTTTTGGCAATTTTGCAAAAAAGGTCAACTTTACCAATGCATCTTCCTCCATTTTGACTCTTTGAATGTGTTCTTGGACTTTTTAGAAATCTTGAGATGTCCTCTAAGCAATCCTTTTGGTCTCATCTCAATTTGTTATTCCATGTTCATGTATGAATCTTTGACAAAAAATGTGTTTTTGTTGACTTTTCAAAATGACCTATAATGTCCAAATTCATAACTTCTTGTGAGTGAATATTTTGAACTTGGGAGATGAATATGGATTGTAGAGCATTGCAACCTATTCAAAATGAGATTTGTATGGGTCATTTATCATAAAGTATGAGAAATTTATGCTTGGTCAAAGTTGAGTTAACTTTTCCTACAAAACCCTAATTTAACAACTTTTGGGTTTTGATGAATTGTTAGCAATCCTTGATGAATCATGATCAAACCTTGATCAAATGATGAATAATAATTTAAAATTAGGATGTTGACCAAAAATCTTGAAGCTTGATTGTATGTGGGCCACAGTTGACTTTTGCCCTAGCACAGTCGATTTTCAGGCCTTTGAGCAATTGACTGAGCAAACTTCCTCTGCAAGGCTTGAAACTTGACATGGATGATCTTGAGAACATGTTAGGACAATGGTGAGTGTGATACAGTGGGATAACTGACTTGGGTTTTGCGTTTATTTTCGCAAATGTTTCGGTTGAGCAAGAGTCGCCACCGACTTTTTTATTTTATCTTAAGGAAAGGTTTAAAAAGCACAGCAAAAACCTTTGAGATGTTTTCTTGGGTTCGGGGAGTAGATTATAGAAAGGTAAGGTATTAGCACCCTTTCTATCCATGGTTATCCATGGGCTCTTAGTTACTTGCTTAGATCAACTTGCCTTGATTTTCAATTGTTTGAAATGGTGTTTTGTGTGTGGGTTTGAAAATGTTTTGAAAAGAGGCCAATGTGGTGGCAACCTTTGTAATGATCCATATTTGAATGTATACAAAGGTGTATGTCTTTTGAAAAGTTTTTCAATTATTTTGAAAGTTATTTTGAAAATGTGTTTGTGAGGTGTGGTTTTAAAAATAGGCAAGTGTTTTTGTTTTGCAAGTTGGCAAATAACCAAGAGCTTATCTACCCTAAATTTCTCAAAGATTTTTGCTATGTTTTAACCCTTTTAACAATTTTGTTCCACCATTGTATTTGGTGGACAATCTTGTGTTAGGATGTTAACGGGACGGGCGCGGGTCATCGTTTAGACCATGATTGCAATAGTGCCAAGTATCTTTGGGCAACTTTTCCTTTAAGGGACTTGATCATTTTTAGGCAACTTTTGAAAGCGTCATCGAGGGACTATGATCATTTGATTGTTTTGTTTTTGCCAAAGATACCTAACATGCAACATGGCCCATTATTGAAGGCAACAAGTGGAATACCCTAGGGGTGCAAGTGTGATTTGTGTGTTGATTTCATGCTTGTTTATCTTGAATTTAGGTCAAACTACTTTTAGGTTAATTGTGCATACAAAATCCTAATTCTAACATGGCATAATTAGAAAACTTTTAAATGCGAAAAATAAAAGGTCCTAAGTTATTACAACGCAATATATGGGATGGGGGGTACAAATGTTCAAATGGGGGATATTTAGCAAGAATTTAAACCTAAACTATTACATCCAAATTGAATTATACAAATTATTTAATATACAACAATTAAATAAAAATATAATAAATATGCAAGATGCAAAAATGTTTTGTATATGTATGAAAAAAAGTATTTTTTATGTGTCAAATAAACAAAAATAAAATTAATTAATTTTTGGTATTTTTTATGAGTTTTAGGGTAAAACCCTAATTTTATCAATAAAAGGTATTAATTATTTAATATATGTAAATATTTATTAATTATGTACAAAAAATAAATAAAAGAAGGTATATTGTAAAAAAATGATTTTTTAAGTCAAATGTTAATGAAAAATGAAAATGTATTATTTTTATGTTCTTAACCTAAATATACTAATAAATATATAAGTATCTATATTATTTATCAAATATATATTAAATATGTACAAAACTAAATTATTTAATATTTACAAAAAAAGTATATTTGTTAAGAAAATATTTTCAAAAGATAAAATAAAATAAAATCAGAAAATAAAGTATATTTGTATTATTTTAAGTATTTTAAAATAAAGGTAATCTATATTTATTTATTTACATAACTAAATAAAGCCAAATTAATATCAAAATAAATGCAAAAAATATGGGAAAAATAATTTTAATATTTTGTATGCTATGTCAAAAATAAATAAGTCAGAAACAAAAATCAAAAGTCAAAATAATGAAAATAAAATGCAATGGGCCAAGGAGGTGTAAATGCAAAATCATGGTGTGAAAAGGAAAAACATCACAGGCCCAGCCCATGAAAGGTTGTCTTCAACCTCTGAACAACAAAACAGAGCAACACGTGATCCCTGCTATCTCCTGATTCCTGGACTTTTAGCATAAACTTATAACATGAAAGATGTTAAGCATCAAGCCACGATTCCATACATATAAAAAACTCATCTTAACTCTCAGAAATGAGAGAGAATTTCTCCATCCCTAATTCTTAACCTAAGTTTTTGTCAATGTTCAGATTCAAAATACTCTCAGCATATGCAATATAAATGGAAAATGAAGATATGTATAGCTTCAGGGCCATGAATAGAACATTTTTCGTTCATAAACCTAGAGCTAACTCTTCCTATATTGAGAGATAGAAGTCCATGAACTTACCTGTTCAGCTTGGATCGTGTCTGACAATGGGGGCACTTTCAAGGCAAGGTGAGGATTGGTATAGCTTGCTTGAAGTTCAGGGATGCTATTCCAACCTTTAGCTTGCTTTGAAACCAAGTGTATCAAGCTATGGCACTCAACCTGCAAAACAGAAAAAGTGAAAATGGTAAATGGTGTTAGGGGTGTTACAGGTCGTGTCCAATGCTTGGGACAGCTTCAGTGGGTGATAGGGAATGTGTTTGCAAAGGTTTTAGCCAAAACGCACGAGGGGAAATGTTTATGGAAGCTAAGTTGCAGGAATCCCTGTTTTTGTGCAGTACAATGGTGTTTTGAGGTTTGATGAGGTTTGGAAAGTGTTTTGCTCGTGCCTTAGCTCAGTGATGATGTTTGGAAGGTGTACAACAACTTTGTTTAAGCTTGTGTTGGCTGAAGTGAGAGTTGGTTGATGTTATGGCAAGTTACTTCTAACTTAAGCAAGAAAATGCAAGTTGGTTTTACAAGCTTGTGCAGGCCCCTCTAATGTGCTGCAACTATCCCTCTTGATCATTGTGACATGCTCCTGAACTTGTGCCCAAAGATATGGCTTTTTACTTCTTGATTCACAAACTTGACATAAAGCCATACTTTACAAAAATGGATAAAGTGCTTTTTCCAATTAAGGCTTAATTCTTTATGTAATGTCCAAATGCATAAAATAATGCTAACACACAATGGATTGGCATTTAATTATTGAGTGCAAATGGGATTAGAGGCCTGTAACTAGCTTATGCATGCTGATTTGAAAAATTGCACAAGTTATGAACATGTAAATTGGCCATGAACAAAGTGAGTTTTTCCCATATTGCCAAATTCGATTATCTCTAACCATAAGGTTGTTTGATGAGTTCTTAGACATTTTGGAAAGCTTGGAATGTGTACTATAATCCATCTTTGTAATGAAAATTGAAATTCCAAGTGGAAGTATGTGAAAAGTGGCCATGAAGTTAGGCAAAAATCCTGCCTAAAATAGGTCAAAATTTCTCTAAGTTAAGAATGGTTTTGCACCCTTAATCCAAAAATTGTAACTTGAGCTACAAGCTTCTTTTGAGGAAACTTTGTGAATCAAAGTTGTATATTTTGCAATGGACTACAACTTTCGTGTTTTGACTTTTTATTGAATCCACATGCATCTTGGTGGAAAAATGGGACAAAGTTAGGAAAAAATTAGGGATTTTCATAACTTAGAAAAATTCTAAGTTATGAAAATTCTTCATTTCAAACCCTAATTTGTGATTTTTGATTTCTTGATGAACAAGTTTCATAATTTGGCATGTTTTGATGAAAAATGAATCTTGACACTTGATTTTGACCAAAAAGTCAAAGTTTGACTTTTCAGTATACAGTCAAAATTGATCAATTGACTGGAAAATTCATCTGTCAAGCTTGTGCATTTGGGATCTTTTGAATTTGTTAAACATGTCAAAACAATTCCATGGGGTCCTTGAGTCCATATATGAGCTTGGTTTGCCCTTGGCTAGGTCAAACAGTCAAAAATTGCCTTTGTACAGTCAAAACCCTAAAATGACCATTTTGCCCTTTTGGTGATCTGATCAAATTTCTTGTGGAATTGTGATCCAAACTTGACCAAATGGTTCAAATGAGTTCATAATGTTGATGTGGGTAAAAAATCATGAGGTTTAGACTGTCAATTGGCCACAGTTGACTTTTTCCCCAATATAGTTGATTTCTAGGTCAACTGTCCAATTGACTGGGCAAAGTTTGGAATCAAGACTTGAAACTTGGCATGAATAAACTTGTGAGTCCAACATGAAGCATGAAAGTCATCTTAGGAATTTTAGGTCAAAACATCTTTGTGCAAACTCAAACCCTAATTTGGGTCAACAGTGCAATGAGGAGTCTTGAGCAGGGCAAACCCTTACTTGATCTTGAGCTCCAAGGGTCTTGTGATGAGAAAATGTTGAAGAAATGGGAGGGCAATTTTTAGCGTACAACAGTTTCCCCTGTTCAATCTTCTTGCACCTGAAGAGTTAGATTGGCAGGTTTGCCTTTCGCGTCTCGAAGGTAAAAGGAGATTGGACACTATAGTGCCCTTAAATTTGCACTTATCAGAACAATGGATATGGGAATGGGCTTAGAGATGCCATTTGGAGATGGGCTTAAAGATGCCATCTGAAGGGTGACAGAATCTCGTCGGGGATGGGCTTAAAGATGCCATCTGGGAGGTTTGTTGAACTGTAGTGCGGCGGGTCAGAAGAATGAGGATCAAATTGGTATCCGTGTCTGGAATGTACTTGAACTGCTTCTAAGGACTGAGTTTGTATGAGCAGAAGAATGGCCTCCGTGTCTGGGGCGTATCTGAGTTGTAACTGTGTTTGAAGTGTAGAACGAATATCAGAATGACTGCCGTGTCTGGAGTGTATCTGTATTGTATCTGGGTAACGGAGAAACATCTATATGGAGCAACTGCGTGCTGGGGACAAATTCTGAATGAGTGACAAAAAGGCAACCATGTTTGGAGCGTATCCGGACTGTATTTGAAGTTGAAAGTTGTATGAGTAGCAGAATGACTTCTGTGTTTGAAGTGTATCTAAAACTGTAACTGGGATCTAGATAAATGACAGAATGACTTCCGTGGCGAACGCACTGGAGAGAATTAAGCTGCTGTTGTAAGGGTCAGAATGGTATCCGTGTTCGGAATGCATTGAACCTTGAGGTGGATAAATGAATCTGAATGAGAGATAGAATGGCTGCCGTGTCTGGAGCGTATCTAGTCCGTATCTGATTGCTGTAGTCCGAATGAGTAGTAGAATAACCGTCGTGTCTGAGGTGTATCCATACTGTATCTGACTTGAGATTCTGAATGAGTAATAGAATGACCGCCGTGTCTGGGGTGTATCCATACTGTATCTGAATAATTGTTAATGATAGCCTTCTAATTTTATCCTGAAAAGGGTGAAATGTTAGCTAAAACACAAAGTTATGTTGCATGATATGTATGATGCAAAATATGTTATATCAATGTTTATGATATGAATGTAGATGAATGCGTATATAAGCTGAGGAGCTGTCTTGCTGAGGATGGATGAATCCTGGAGATAAAGAATCTTGACTGCTGCCAGGGAAAGTGAATCCTTGACTGCTGCAGGGGAAGACAAAAATCTTGATTGCTGAGGATGAGACATCCTTGTTGACTACTGCTGGAGAAACAGGAGCTTGGGTTGTATACCAATCTTCTGGGGATTCTTGTCTTGAGGAGATCTTCACTGAGGAACATCTGATTATCCTGAGAGACACTGAGGGTGAGCCTTCACCCTGCTTGGGGAATACAAGATCTTCAATTGTTGAGGGATCTTAGGGGCACTGCTGGAGAAATGGCATTCCTTGATGACTTGCGGGGATGAGAATTCCTGGGGATCTCTACTGGGGAAGTTTAGAATCTGATAGACTCATGTTGGAGAGGTATGATTGAGAATTTTCAGTTTGGTTGCAGATATCTCTGTGGGGAGAAATTTCACTAGCCTGGTTCAGCTGGGGATTGATGGCAGGGAATCTTAGCTCCGCTGGGGATTGGATTTTCAGATTCTTAAGGCTCCACTGGGGATTCTGAAACTTAACTCTGAGGGAATCGAGTTCTGGAAGGCCCTCTGGCTGGGGAATTTGGAATTTAACTCTGCTGAGGATCTCTTCTGAAAGGGTATCAGGATATCTACTTGTATCTTCAACCTATCAGTAATCATCTTTCTTGATTCATAAGGAAATGATCATGTTCAAATGCATATGCCTGTTTAACAAAACATTGGACGTTTCTCAAATAAAACATAAGTGCCAAAAAAGAGAAAAGGAAAACAATGCAAATTTCTGTACTTGGAAAAGCATTTGTATTAATTTTCTATAAGTATATTTGTAC
Source organism: Vicia faba (assembly GCA_948472305.1). NCBI lineage: Eukaryota > Viridiplantae > Streptophyta > Magnoliopsida > Fabales > Fabaceae > Vicia > Vicia faba. Next base: position 219,459,051 of record OX451737.1, read on the forward strand.
AGAGGAGACAGTCATCCTAATAAGAGGATGTCGTCGTAAAAATTGAAAAATTTATACAAAAGAAAGATGGCTATGTGAAACAATTCCATGGGATTCCATTCTGCTATAGCCTTCACAACTCTGAACATCCGACCATTCAATGCTTCGTCTGCCGATGACTGGATTGATTAGAAACTTGGAGCTGGTTGATGAAGAGATTGTCCTTAAAGTGATCCAACGAGACATAGTCATACGCTTTAATTCCCTAACTTTTGCCTGAATCTCCCTTTCGGGTTTTCGATCCACCGGGAAACCCCTTTTTGCCCAAGCCGCCCTTTCGGGTTTTCAACTTGCCGGGTGTACAGATTTTTTTGTTTTATCCCTAATTTTTGCCTGAACCGCTCTTTCGGGTTTTCGGTCCATCGGGATGCCCATTTTTTGCCCAAGTCGCCCTTTCGGGTTTTCGACTTGTCGGGTTATCTTATGCGTAGTATCTTTTGACTATGTCTGCGTTCGCAGGGTGCGGCAAATCGTCGCCGTCCATGGTGGTCAGAATCATTGCACCACCAGAAAATATGCTCTTGATCACAAATGGTCCTTCGTATGTAGGAGTCCATTTGCCCCTGGGATCACTTTGCGGCAGGATAATCCGCTTGATTACGAGATCTCCGACTTGATATACTTGACGTCTGACTTTCTTGTTGAAAGCCTTGATCATCCGCTTTTGATACGTCTGACCATGGCACACAGCAGCGAGTCGCTTCTCGTCGATCAAATTGATTTGATCAAGTCGGTTCTGAATCCAATCATCTTCGCTCAACCCAGAGTCCTTCATAATCCTTAAAGAAGGAATCTGAACTTCCATGGGCAGGACAGCCTCCATGCCATATACCAAAGAAAATGGGGTTGCCCCGGTTGAAGTACGTGCCGTCGTACGGTATCCATGCAGAGCAAACGGTAACATCTCATGCCAGTCCTTGTAAGTGACTATCATTTTCTGAATGATCTTCTTAATGTTTTTGTTCGCAGCTTCAACAGCACCGTTCATCTTCGGCCGATAGGGAGATGAATTGTGATGATAAATCTTGAACTGTTCGCATAATGCGGTGATTATAGTATTATTCAGATTTGTACCATTGTCCGTGATGATCCTGTCTGGAACACCATATCGGCATATGAGGTTTTGCTTGATGAAGCGGGCAACCACATTTTTAGTGACAGAGGCGAAAGAAGTCGCTTCGACCCATTTGGTGAAGTAGTCAATGGCAACCAGGATGAAGCGATGTCCGTTGGAAGCCGTGGGCTTGATCTCTCATATCATGTCAATGCCCCACATTACGAATGGCCAAGGAGCCGTCAGTACGTTGAGAGGAACTGGAGGAATATGAATCTTGTCAGCGTAGACTTGACACTTGTGGCAAGTACGGGAGTGTTGATGGAAATCTGCTTCCATGGTAGACCAGTAATAGCCCGCCCTTAGGATCTTTTTAGCCATAGTATGCCCGCTCAAATGGGTGCCAAATGTACCGCTGTGCATCTCTGTCATGATTAACTCTGCTTCATCCTTGTCAACACATCGGAGTAAAACACAGTCATGGTTGCGCTTATAGAGGATGCCATTGCTTAGGAAGAACTTGGCAGCAAATTTCCTTAGGAACTTCTTGTCATTTACGGAAGCTCCTTCGGGATATTCTCTAGTCTGGAGATACTTTTTGATTTCGTGAAACCAGGGTTGTTCCACTACTTCTTCAGTATTAATCTCATGACAATGTGCAGGTTCATCCATTCGCTCGATGGTGATTTGGGGAGCCTCGTTATCCCAATTGAGTTTAAACATAGAAGACATCGTTGCCAGAGCATCTGCTAGCTGATTCTCTTCTCGCGGGAAATGCTCGAAGGTAATTTGCTCGAAATGAGGCAACAATGTCAGGACATGTTCTTTGTATGGGATAAGATTAGGATGTTTGGTATCCCACTCTCCTTTGATTTGACTGATGACCAAAGCCGAGTCCCCAAATACGATCAAAGATTTGATCCCCAAGTCTATAGCAGCCTTGAGACCAAAGATGCAAGCTTCATATTCCGCCATGTTGTTTGTGCAGCTGAAGCAGAGTCGAGCCGTGAATGGAGTGTGACAACCTTCCGGGGAAATGAGTACCGCACCGATACCGTTTCCAAGTGCGTTTGAAGCACCATCAAAGTACAGGGTCCATCGGGATCCCTTTTCGGGTCCGTCATACATTCTGTTACCTTCAATGTTGTCCAAATTCATGATGTCCTCGTCTGGGAAATCAAATCTCATGGTTTGATAATCTTCGATAGCTTGATGAGCTAGATGGTCAGCTAGTACACTCCCTTTTATAGCTTTTTGGGTGGTGTACTGGATGTCATACTCTGTTAGGATCATTTTCCATCTAGCTATTCTGCCAGATAAAGCAGGCTTCTCGAAGATATACTTGATAGGATCCATTTTGGAAATCAACAAGGTGGTATGAGTCAACATATACTGCCTTAGTCGGCGAGCAGCCCATACCAAAGCGCAGCAAGTTTTCTCGAGCAGTGAGTAGCGAGTCTCACAGTCGGTAAACTTTTTGCTAAGGTAATAAATAGCATGCTCTTTTCGACCAGACTCGTCATGCTAGCCCAAAACACACCCCATTGAGTTATCCAAGATGGTTAGATACATGATCAATGGTCTTCCTTCAACGGGAGGCATCAGAATAGGAGGTTCTAGTAAATACTCCTTGATCTTATCAAAAGCAGCTTGGCAATCGTCGTTCCATTCGACTACCTGATCTTTCTTTGACAATTTGAAAATTGGCTCACAGGTAGAAGTCAGATGAGAGATGAATCTGGCAATATAGTTCAAGCGCCCCAAGAACCCTCTAACCTCCTTTTCAGTACGGGGAGCAGGCATCTCTTGTATTGCTTTTACTTTTGCTGGATCGACTTCAATGCCTTTGTTGCTGACAATAAACCCTAGAAGCTTACCAAACTTAACTCCAAAATTACACTTACTTGGATTCAGCCTGAGTTTGTACTCTTTCAACCGGGCAAATAGCTTTTCTAGATGCTCAAGGTGTTCCTCCTCTGTTTGTGACCGAGCTATCATATCGTCTACGTAAACTTCGATCTCATGATGTATCATATCATGAAATAAAGCTACCATGGCGCGTTGATAAGTTGCCCCTGCGTTCTTCAGTCCAAACGGCATCACCTTGTAACAGAAAGTACCCCATTGTGTAACAAAGGTTATTTTCTCCATGTCCTCGGGGGCCATTTTAATTTGATTGTAGCCCGAGAATCCATCCATGAAGGAAAACACTTTGTGCTGAGCTGTGTTGTCAATCAGAATGTCAATGTGCGGTAGCGGAAAATCATCCTTAGGGCTGGCCCTATTCAAGTCCCGGTAGTCTACACACATCCTGACCTTGCCATCTTTTTTGGGAACTGGCACGATGTTAGCAACCCATTGTGGATAGGATGTAACAGCCAGAAAGCCAGCGTTGAATTGTTTCATCACTTCTGCTTTAATCTTCTCAGACATGTCGGGCCTCATTCGGCGGACTTTTTGCTTGATCGGTGGACAATCCTCTCTTGTAGGGAGACGGTGAACCACGATGTCTGTGTCTAAACCCGGCATGTCTTTGTAAGACCAGGCGAAGATTTCAACATACTCATTTAACAGCCGTATCAGGCGCTCCTTGACACTTTGTTCCAGATTGGCACCCACTTGCACTTCCTTCCGGTCTTCCTCCGTTCCTAAATTGACAGTTTCCACCAACTCTTCGTGAGGCAAGATGGCCCTTTCCTCTTGCTGTAAAAGTCTGGCCAGCTCTCCTGGTACTTCACAACCTTCGTCATCTTCATACTTAGCTTGATTGACCAGATCTTCAGAGTTATTGAAGGACATAACAAAATGGTCACCCATAGAATCCAGGGTGGATGGGTACCTGCATTTGTGAGTGTGGGTGTGTGTAAGGGATAGCCATCTTTAAACAAAAATGCAGGAAGGAAAGAAAATGAACACAACAGTTTATCAATGAAAAACGTCCAATGAATCATTAAACATGGCATATGGATATCAAGATAATCAAAACCCTTAGAAATGGACCTACATGCCCCGGGCAAGGCATGAGGTGAAAAAGTAGTGTACGGATTGTTTAAAAGTAATTATTACAGACCAAAGGAAATGTTTGACAGATAATTACTGATTAATAAAAGTAATAGGGACAAAATAATTTGCCTTCCAGTTGCGTAGTCCCCCTTCGATGGTTGGGTAGATCCAGTCTTCAATGTTGGCATCTTCGTCTTCACCTTCCAAAGCATTAATCCCATAAGGAGAGATCTTGATGGGTGCTCTTTCAACCTTTGAGCGATGCATAGCTTTCTGCCCCGCAATAGTGAATCCTAAACCAAACTTGTCTGTTTTATGAGGAATATCCGGCAACTGCCCCCATGTTGAGCTCTTCCCTTCCTTCATTGTGGCCTTCACGTCTTTTAGAGATGCCATCCTGGCCATCTACTTTGGTACCTCAGCTACCACTTTTGCTACTTCCACCTCAGGAGAGACTTCCTCGAAGTGTTGGAATGGTGTCTCAATGAATTCACCCTCTACCTCTACATATCGGAACGAGTTCAGGTGACTGATCATATACTCTTCTTCACCGTGGACGGTTACTATCTTTCCCTTGACAGGGTACTTCAGCATTTGATGTAGGGAAGAGGTGACTGCCCCAGCATTGTGTATCCATGGTCTCCCCAATAAGCAAGAGTATGACGGACGGATGTCCATCACATAGAAAGTTGAGGGGAAAACCTCGGTGCCGACCTTAATGGGAATGTCTACCTCCCCATGTACCATTCTCTTTGACCCGTCAAATGCCCTTACAATGATATTACTTGGCCTTAACTCCAAGCCTTCACAATCTAAACGGTCGAGGGCCTTCTTAGGCAGCACGTTCAGAGAAGAACCAGTATCGACTAGAACATGGGCCAAAGTAGTCCCTTGGCATTCTACTGACACATGTAACGCGTCGTTGTGTTTTCTTCCTTTTGAGGTTAGGTCAGCATCAGAGAAACCTAAACCGTTGTCTTCTGTAAGACTGGCTACACAGTTTTGGAATTGGTCGACGGAGGTTTCCTGGGGTACATGGGCTGTCTTCAGGAATTTTATCAGTACTTTTGCGTGCGCCTCTGAACAAAGTAGCAATGCTAACATGGAGATCTTCGAGGGGGTTTGCCCCAGTTGCTCTACCAGGTTATAATCACTATTTTTAATTATCTTCAAGATCTCCTCCATCTCTTTCTCAGAGGTTTCCGGGATGACCAAAGGTTGAGCCCTCGTCCTGACGAGCTCATCTTGGACCCCTTTACCCTTATCAGCAGAAGTTGGAGGGACAACAACAGGAACATCATCATCTTCAATCAATGGGGTTCTGGCGGAAAGTTTTATTGGTGCAGGAATATCTTCGGCGACAGATGAGGGTCCAAAGATTTCCTTTGGGGGAGCAATCTCTGGAGAAATTATTCTCCCACTTCGGGTGATCTTGCTTGTGCCGACAATGTTTCCAATGCTGGCATCTTCTTCATCGGAGCTTCCTTCGGTTATATCAACTTGTTTAATACCATGGTAGTAGATTTCTCCACTGTAATTCCATGGTATTGACTTTTCAGAACTGTAGGGGACAGGCCCTGGCATAGTTATCTTCAGAGGAACAGACTTTGTAGCAGATGTAATCTTAACAGGCTTTCTGACGGCCTTGGAAAGATTGGCGTGAATGGTGATAATTGAGACATCTTCAGTAGGGGTTGGAATAGCAGAAACTTTTTCAAACAGAATTTGTTGACTGTCCATCAGGCCTTGGATGCCTTTCTTCAATAACGGACAGTCAACTGGAAGAGAGTAACAACAGTAACAATCTTCTTTGCATCCCGGGAAAATCCCGGCCTTTAACAGATTTAACTTGATGGTTAACAGCGGAGTTAACAGGTCATTGACATCAGAAACATACAAATCCTCCTCAATAGCATGGACATTTCGACCGTGCTTCGGCATCGGAGCAGATATCACGTTTGGTTTCTCTGGAGCATTGAACTCCACCTCCTTTGCATGTATTAAGTCTTGAATTTTATTTTTCAACGCCCAACAATTATTCGTATCATGTCCGACGCTATTGGAATGGTAGGCGCATTTGGCATTGGCATTGTAGGCTGGTGAGGTTGTATTCACATTTTTCGGCGCTTCTTTGATATTTGTGAGATTCAGCTTTAACAAGTGTGGAAGAACTTGCGCGGGCATCATATTGATGCGGGTGAACTGCCGTGGTGGACGTTCTCCCCATTGCTATTTAGGTCTGGACGGATTATTGCGAGGCTGATCATTTGGTGGATTTTGGATCATTACGGCCCCCACAGTCGGCCTGCGCTCACTTCTTCCTGCTCCCCTTTGAGAATACACAACAATTGTTTCTTTCTTCGCTGGAAATGGTTTCTTAGCAATTGTAGATGCAGAGGCATCCTTCTGAATCTTCCCATTCTTGATACCGACCTCTACCCGCTCGCCAGTCAGAATTAATTCAGTAAACCCCGAGGAAGAGCTACCGATCAGATGATTAAAGAATGGACCAGACAGGGTCCCAAGGAACATATCAACAAGTTCTCTATCAGAAAGAGGTGGCTGCACCCTTCCAGCCAGATCGCGCCACTTTTGGGCATATTCCTTAAATTCCTCACCTGAGGCCATTCCCATACTCTGTAGCTGAGTGCGGGTTACTGCCAGGTCAGAATTATACTGATATTGGCGATAAAAAGCAGCTGTCAGATCCTCCCAACTACGTATCTCCGACCTTTCCAGCTTGTAAAACCAATCTAGCTGAGTGCCAAACAGGCTATCTTGAAAGAAATGTACCCAAAGGTTTCTGTCAGATGTGTGAGGTTGGATTCTTCGGACATATGACCTTAGGTGCATTTTTGGACAGGACAGCCCGTCATATCTTGCAAAAATTGGTACTTTGAACTTCGGGGGGATCACAATTCCAGCAATTAATCCCAAATCTTCGAAATCTAAACCTGGAACTCTCTACAGCTCCATAGCTGCTAACCTGTCCTCCAAACTCTTGTACTTGTCATCAGCCGGTGGGTATTGTTGTTCTGAGTAGTCTTCGTCTTCTTCAGCCTCTTCTTCTTCAGCTTCGGATTCAGAAGGTACCGCAGCCGCATTCCCCTTACTGGTTCCTTCTTCAGATGTAGGGGGAAATTCAAGAACCCTTCTGGCTTCACCTTCAAACCTTCTCCCCAAGGTAGCCACCCCGACTCTCTTCTTCTTCTTCTTTACTTGGTCTTTGTTCCCAAGCAGGGTTTTCAGATCCTCCTGACCCTTAGCCAAGGTTATCAAGAGTTGTTGAAAATGTACGTTCTGAGACTGCAAGTCCTTGACCGTCTGTTCGAGATCCATCTTACTGAAATAAACAGCAGAAAGATAAGGAAACCTGGTGCGGAGACCTGCTTATGCACATGATGAATGGTATGCTTATGTATGCAATGCATTCAAGGATTTAGAAAGTTCAAAATTGTTGCAAACAAAAAGAACGCACGTCATATTAATAAGAAGAAATTTGTCAGTACATAAATGCCCCATGGGCCAAATATTATAAAAACTTCTCAAGGTAAAAAGACGTTGCGCATCCTCTTTGGTGCGATGTAGGTGTTGAGGGTCTCTTCCTCATGGAGTCAGCGGGTAAGCTCCAAAACCTTCTTCTCACTGGCGTAGAAGCTGGCTTCAAAAGTGTTCCGTTCCTCCTTGAGTTGGATCCAACTCTTCTGCATTTCCTCCCACGATGTAGGCATGTCAGGATATAGGATGGTGTAGGGAACCTCTCCTTCCGTAACGGGCTCTTTAATCACAGGGAGAACATGAGGATAAGGCATCATTAGACTTTGGGCTCGGGTTCATACCTACTTGAGATAAGGCTCAAGAGGGATGGAGTTCTTGTGCCCCAGTGTCTTGCTGTCAACCTTATTAGGCATCCTCCAAGCTCTGATGAATCTTTGGCGAAGTCCTTGCGCATTATTGTCGAAGTCAAAAACTAGGTCAGGAATCAACATGTCATGAGGGTCATCCCTCCGTGCATATCCAAATTGTCTCAAAGCTAGACAAGGATTGTAGGTAATGCCTCCTCTAATTCCAAGCAATGGAACATTAGGGAACTCTCCACAATGATCGACGATGATGACATTTTCTCTGGACCGAGAACACCAATGTACATCAGAGTGAGTAAGGGTCATCAACCGTTGTGACCACCTTAGGCCTTGGTCATTCTTCAAGACAGATTGTGGAAGGTGCGAAATAAACCACCTTGCAAGGAGAGGAGTACAGCACATGAGAACACCCCTCTTTCTCATTGTTCGAGTGTAAAATGAGTGAAGAATGTCCCCAAGCAACGTTGGTACTGGATTCCTGGATAAGAAGATTTTGACGGCGTTGACATCTACAAGCTGGTCAGGATTTGGGAACAAGACCAACCCATAGATAAGGAGGGCCACAATTTCTTCAAAGGCTTGTAGGTCCAATGAATTCCAACATTCTTGTGCCTTCTCAAACAAGAATTTTGCCAAGAAGCCTTTGACACCGCTTCTAGTTTCCCAATGCCCCTTGATGTCAGATGGCTGTAGATGTAGTGCTCGAGCAACATCTTCAGGCTTTGGTTCCTTTTCCGTACCGTTGAAAGGTAGTTGATTAAAGATAGGAATTCTCAGGAGTTGAGAAAATTCCTCCAGAGTGGGCACCAATTGATAGTCGGGGAATATGAAACAGTGGTGAAGGGGGTCAAAGAACTGAAACAACACCTTTACCATGTCCTCTTCAATGTTGGTGCTGACTAGGCTGAGCAGTCTACCATGTCTTTCACTGAAGGGAGAGCTTTCCGGAATTCTTGATGTGAGCTCCTTGAGTTGAGGAGGGATTCTCACAAGGTTAACTTGGATAGTTTTCCTGCGAGGAATTTCCATGACCTACAAAACAAGAACAAAGATGAAGATCCAAACCCTTGAAATGGTTAGTGTATGCATATGATGCTTTATGATGTTCATGATGTATGCACAAACATATGTACAAGCAATTCACACCAAACCCTAGTTTCAGGCTTGCATGGGGTTTCATAGGTAAGTACCCTCTTGAGTGTAGTTGGCTTAAAACCTGTCCTATAAATAGTAACCGGGTTCTAAAGAGCTCAATATCATGGGATTGTTTTCATTGTTCATTGTTTTGGTTTAGCCACTTAACTAGCGACCAAAATATTCCAAGAAAACAATCCTCAATGAGTGTAGTATCGAGTATCTACCAACTTCGGACTGCACCAAAGCCGGTCATCTCACTACCCCTAATGAAAGGCCAAGATAGTCAAGTAAGGTTCTAGGTCATTAGTGCTTAGTGACATCACTCAGCGGCCCCGTACTCTCCTTGATTGAACTCAAGGGTTACCGGTACTCACAAATATGTCGCACTAATATAGCTATTGCTTCAACCGTGTCGGTATACCCCGCACAGTTTCCACAACGTATTGTTATCTATGAATGTTTCCCCAAATCCGGGTGTAGGATTGCAAACCCAAACAAGAGAGCCAAGATGTAAAGCAATCAAAACAAACAATTAGTCATGCAAGAGGGTGATCTAAGCCCTAAGGTTACTCCACTTTAAAAATTTCCCCAGCAGAGTCGCCAGTTCTGTGATACGGTGGGAGAACTGACTTGGGTTTTGCGTTTATTTTCGAAAAATGTTTCGGTTGAGCAAGAGTCGCCACCGACTTTTTTATTTTATCTTAAGGAAAGGTTTAAAAAGCACAGCAAAAACCTTTGAGATGTTTTCTTGGGTTCGGGGAGTAGATTATAGAAAGGTAAGGTATTAGCACCCTTTCTATCCATGGTTATCCATGGGCTCTTAGTTACTTGCTTAGATCAACTTGCCTTGATTTTCAATTGTTTGAAATGGTGTTTTGTGTGTGGGTTTGAAAATGTTTTGAAAAGAGGCCAATGTGGTGGCAACCTTTGTAATGATCCATATTTGAATGTATACAAAGGTGTATGTCTTTTGAAAAGTTTTTCAATTATTTTGAAAGTTATTTTGAAAATGTGTTTGTGAGGTGTGGTTTTAAAAATAGGCAAGTGTTTTTGTTTTGCAAGTTGGCAAATAACCAAGAGCTTATCTACCCTAAATTTCTCAAAGATTTTTGCTATGTTTTAACCCTTTTAACAATTTTGTTCCACCATTGTATTTGGTGGACAATCTTGTGTTAGGATGTTAACGGGACGGGCGCGGGTCATCGTTTAGACCATGATTGCAATAGTGCCAAGTATCTTTGGGCAACTTTTCCTTTAAGGGACTTGATCATTTTTAGGCAACTTTTGAAAGCGTCATCGAGGGACTATGATCATTTGATTGTTTTGTTTTTGCCAAAGATACCTAACATGCAACATGGCCCATTATTGAAGGCAACAAGTGGAATACACTAGGGGTGCAAGTGTGATTTGTGTATTGATTTCATGCTTATTTATCTTGAATTTAGGTCAAACTACTTTTAGGTTAATTGTGCATACAAAATCCTAATTCTAACATGGCATAATTAGAAAACTTTTAAATGCGAAAAATAAAAGGTCCTAAGTTATTACAACACAATATATGGGATGGGGGGTACAAATGTTCAAATGGGGGATATTTAGCAAGAATTTAAACCTAAACTATTACATCCAAATTGAATTATACAAATTATTTAATATACAATAATTAAATAAAAATATAATAAATATGCAAGATGCAAAAATGTTTTGTATATGTATGAAAAAAAGTATTTTTTATGTGTCAAATAAACAAAAATAAAATTAATTAATTTTTGGTATTTTTTATGTATTTTAGGGTAAAACCCTAATTTTATCAATAAAAGGTATTAATTATTTAATATATGTAAATATTTATTAATTATGTACAAAAAATAAATAAAAGAAGGTATATTGTAAAAAAGTGATTTTTTAAGTCAAATGTTAATGAAAAATGAAAATGTATTATTTTTATGTTCTTAACCTAAATATACTAATAAATATATAAGTATCTATATTATTTATTAAATATATATTAAATATGTACAAAAATAAATTATTTAATATTTACAAAAAAAGTATATTTGTTAAGAAAATATTTTCAAAAGATAAAATAAAATAAAATCAGAAAATAAAGTATATTTGTATTATTTTAAGTATTTTAAAATAAAGGTAATCTATATTTATTTATTTACATAACTAAATAAAGCCAAATTAATATCAAAATAAATGCAAAAAATATGGGAAAAATAATTTTAATATTTTGTATGCTTTGTCAAAAATAAATAAGTCAGAAACAAAAATCAAAAGTCAAAAATAATGAAAATAAAATGCAATGGGCCAAGGAGGTGTAAATGCAAAATCATGGTGTGAAAAGGAAAAACATCACAGGCCCAGCCCATGAAAGGTTGTCTTCAACCTCTGAACAACAAAACAGAGCAACACGTGATCCCTACTATCTCCTGATTCCTGGACTTTTAGCATAAACTTATAACATGAAAGATGTTAAGCATCAAGCCACGATTCCATACATATAAAAAACTCATCTTAACTCTCAGAAATGAGAGAGAATTTCTCCATCCCTAATTCTTAACCTAAGTTTTTGTCAATGTTCAGATTCAAAATACTCTCAGCATATGCAATATAAATGGAAAATGAAGATATGTATAGCTTCAGGGCCATGAATAGAACATTTTTCGTTCATAAACCTAGAGCTAACTCTTCCTATATTGAGAGATAGAAGTCCATGAACTTACCTGTTCAGCTTGGATCGTGTCTGACAATGGGGGCACTTTCAAGGCAAGGTGAGGATTGGTACAGCTTGCTTGAAGTTCAGGGATGCTATTCCAACCTTTAGCTTGCTTTGAAACCAAGTGTATCAAGCTATGGCACTCAACCTGCAAAACAGAAAAAGTGAAAATGGAAAATGGTGTTAGGGGTGTTACAGGTCGTGTCCAATGCTTGGGACAACTTCAGTGGGTGATAGGGAATGTGTTTGCAAAGGTTTTAGCCAAAACGCACGAGGGGAAATGTTTATGGAAGCTAAGTTGCAGGGATCCCTGTTTTTGTGCAGTACAATGGTGTTTTGAGGTTTGATGAGGTTTGGAAAGTGTTTTGCTCGTGCCTTAGCTCAGTGATGATGTTTGGAAGGTGTACAACAACTTTGTTTAAGCTTGTGTTGGCTGAAGTGAGAGTTGGTTGATGTTATGGCAAGTTACTTCTAACTTAAGCAAGAAAATGCAAGTTGGTTTTACAAGCTTGTGCAGGCCCCTCTAATGTGCTGCAACTATCCCTCTTGATCAGTGTGACATGCTCCTGAACTTGTGCCCAAAGATATGGCTTTTTACTTCTTCATTCACAAACTTGACATAAAGCCATACTTTACAAAAATGGATAAAGTGCTTTTTCCAATTAAGGCTTAATTTTTCATGTAATGTCCAAATGCACAAAATAATGCTAACACACAATGGATTGGCATTTAATTATTGAGTGAAAATGGGATTAGAGGCCTGTCACTAGCTTATGCATGCTGATTTGAAAAATTGCACAAGTTATGAACATGTAAATTGGCCATGAACAAAGTGAGTTTTTCCCATATTGCCAAATTCGATTCTCTCTAACCATAAGGTTGTTTGATGAGTTCTTGGACATTTTGGAAAGCTTGGAATGTGTACTACAATCCATCTTTGTAATGCAAATTGAAATTCCAAGTGGAAGTATGTGAAAAGTGGCTATGAAGTTAGGCAAAAATCCTGCCTAAAATAGGTCAAAATTTCTCTAAGTTAAGAATGGTTTTGCACCCTTAATCCAAAAATTGTAACTTGAGCTACAAGCTTATTTTGAGGAAACTTTGTGAATCAAAGTTGTAGATTTTGCAATCGACTACAACTTTTGTGTTTTGACTTTTGCTTGAATCCACATGCATCTTGGTGGAAAAATGGGACAAAGTTAGGAAAAAATTAGGGATTTTCATAACTTAGAAATATTCTAAGTTATGAAAATTCTTCATTTCAAACCCTAATTTATGATTTTTGATTTCTTGATGAACAAGTTTCATAATTTGGCATGTTTTGATGAAAAATGAATCTTGACACTTGATTTTGACCAAAAAGTCAAAGTTTGACTTTTCAGTATACAGTCAAAATTGATCAATTGACTGGAAAATTCATCTGTCAAGCTTGTGCATTTGGGATCTTTTGAATTTGTTGAACATGTCAAAACAATTCCATGGGGTCCTTGAGTCCATATATGAGCCATGTTTGCCCTTGTCTAGGTCAAACAGTCAAAAATTGCCTTTGTGCAGTCAAAACCCTAAAAATGACCATTTTGCCCTTTTGGTGATCTGATCAAATTTCTTGTGGAATTGTGATCCAAACTTGACCAAATGGTTCAAATGAGTTCATAATGTTGATGTGGGTCAAAAATCATGAGGTTTGGACTGTCAATTGGCCACAATTGACTTTTTCCCCAATACAGTTGATTTCTAGGTCAACTGTCCAATTGACTGGGCAAAGTTTGGAATCAAGACTTGAAACTTGGCATGAATAAACTTGTGAGTCCAACATGAAGCATGAAAGTCATCTTAGGCATTTTAGGTCAAAACATCTTTGTGCAAACTCAAACCCTAATTTGGGTCAACAGTGCAAGGAGGAGTCTTGAGCAGGGCAAACCCTTACTTGATCTTGAGCTCCAAGGGTCTTGTGATGAGAAAATGTTGAAGAAATGGGAGGGAAAATTTTGGGGTACAACAGTGAGCATTTGGGATCCCTTGGACTCAAATATCTTGATGCAACATGAAACCCTAATTTTGAGGTAGACTGCCTTAGGAGAGAGTTTGTCTGGTCAACCCTTGGACTTCTTTGAGCAACTTGAGGATCTTTCTTGAAATGTTTTGAGAAATATGGGAGGGCAAATTTTGGGGTACAACAGTCGCCCCTGTTCAATCTTCTTAAACCTGAGGATGTAGATTGGCTTATCTGCCTTTCGTAATCTGAAGGTGGAAGATGATTGAACACTAGAGTGCCCAGAAATTTGCGCTCGCATGAAGTGGTATTTGTCTTGTGATGTCGGGAATGGGCTTATAGATGCCATTTGGAGGTTGATGATGAGAGATGGGCTTAAAGATGCCATCCGAAGGAGTGTCGATCGCATAAGAGATTCCTTAGCGAGAGCTTGTATACCTATTATTGAGGAAGATTCCGCTGGAGAATGTTGGTCTTTGTCTTGAGAGAAAAGTTGAATTTTAGGAGCTTCAGTCATCCGTTATTCTACTGGGGAATCGTCTCTTGGTCGAAGAGGTGAAAATGAACTACTATCTGGTCGTGATCCAGGCTTCATAGTGATAAGATCGACTGCTATCTGGTCGTAATCCATGCTTTACAGTGACTTACTGGGGAGATGAGATTAAACTTGCTATTCGGTCGTAATCCAGGCTTCTCAATTTCTCAATTCTTATCTGGTCATAATCCAGGCTTCAGAAGGAATTCAATTGTCATCCGGTCGCATCCGGGCTTCAACTTGAACTTAGGGGACACTAATATTCGGTCGACTCCGGGCTTCTTGGTAATTGTCCAGGTAAACTGCTATTTGGTCGAAATCCAAGCTTCATAGTGTCTTGTACCGTTATCTGGTTGTAATTCAGGCTTCACGATGTTTCATACCATTATCTGGTCGAATCCAGGCTTCATGGTGTCTTGTACTATTATCTGGTCGAATCCAGTCTTCACAATACCTCACTTCTTATCTGGTCGAAGTCCAGGCTTCAAAAGAAATCAAGTGGTTATCCAGTCACATCTGGGCTTCCATTTGATTTTAAGGCCTACTAATATTCGGTTGACTCCGGGCTTCATAGTAATTGGTCGGGTGAACTGCTATTTGGTCGAAATCCAAGCTTCAATGTGTCCTTTACTGTTATATGGTTGTAATCCAGGCTTCAGCGTCTTTTACCGCTATTTGGTCATAATCCAGGCTTCACGATGTAATATACCATTATCTAGTCGAATCCAGGCTTCATGGCGTTCGGAGAAATCAAGATACTACTCGGTCGAACCCGGGCTTCATAACTTGCATTTAAAGATATACCACTATCTGGTCGAATTCAGGCTTCGTAGTATTCTTGGCTGCTATCTGGTCGTAATCTAGGCTTCACAGAAACTTGTATTGCTATCTGGTCGTAATCCAGGCTTCACAATAACTTGTTGAGCTGTTATCTGGTTGAATTCAGGCTTCACGGCTTGTGTTTATGATATGCCACTATCTGGTCGAATCCAGGCTTCATGGTGTCTCGTTCTGCTATCTGGTCGTAATCCAAACTTTATAGTAACTTGCTGGGGATTAAACTATTATTCGGTCGAATCCGGGCTTCATAGCTTGTTTTTAAGAGATACCACTATCTGGTCGTAATCCAGGCTTCACGATATTCTGATACTGTTATTTGGTCGTTCTTCGGGCTTCACAATATAATGGAGTAATCAAGATACTATCCGATCGTACCCAGGCTTCATAGCTTGAACTTTGTGAGGATTTGATTGTATCTTTTCCTGAAATGTAAAGAATTAGTCGTATGTAATGCCTTGATGCATGACATGTATTGATTAATGATGTTCTCAAAATAAATGAGATTGTGATGTATGGTGCATATGCGTATGCCATGATATATGGAAATGCAAATGTTTTTATGATATTCTCTAGCTGGGGAAAATAAATCCCGGACTGCTGCTAGAGAATAAAGAGTTTCGCTCGCTGAGGATAACGACCGAAGACGATTGGGAGAATAATCCTGCTGGAGAATACATTGGTGAGAGAATGACTCTGTGGGGAAGCGATACTCTGTTAGAAGATCTGATGCTTTGGAGCAATAACCTCAACTGGGGACGAATTACCATGGCTGGCAATGATGGACTCCGACGGGGATAAACTTTCTGTTTGTGGGAGAAATAAACTCCACTGGGGATGGTCTTCCATTGTTGGTGAAAGATGAACTCTACTTGGGGAGAATCTTACCGACTCATTCGCGATTGCGAACCTCAGCTGGGGAGAGTTGTGTCACGTTCGAGAAAGCTAACATCACTGTCTTTTTCTTACTCTGCAGGGAGTGTACATATTTTTAGTCATTTTCTTCAGCTGGGTCTATCCCTGTACCTGGTGAATAGAGAAACTGTAAAGTCTGGACATTTCTTGTTTGACCCTGTTTCTGAAACTACGAGTAATCATCTTTTGTTTCGCATGTAAATATTTATAAGCAGCAATTATTGTCAAATGCATATATAAAAAATGAACCATTGGACGTTCTTGCAAAACAAAACAAAAAAGGAAAATAATTTGAAATTTCTTTGTGAAAATGAATTGTATTGATTTTGAAGTTGGCCTGTAAATAGGCGTTTTTGTACAAGAGGCTGACGTCCTAGTAAGAGAACGCCGCCGAAAGATGAATTATACAATTTGTGAAAAACAAAGAAAAATAGCTATGTGAACAATCCCACTGGGTTCCAACTCTGCTATTGCCTTTATATCTTTGAGCATCTCATCACTTTACTACTTGGTTGAAGGTAGATCAGATTGATTGGCGCCATCCGAGCTTGATAGTTGATACTGAAGTCTGGTTGCAAGATGATCCAATGAGACATAGTGTTACGCCTTGATCCCTAATTTTTGCCTGGACTGCCATTTCGGGTTTTCGATCCACCGAGATACCCTTTTTTGCCCAAGCCGTCTTTTCAAGTTTTCGACTTGCCGGGTGTATGTTTTTTTTTTATTTTCATCCCTTACTTTTTCCCGAACCCTTTTGGTTCGCCGGGAAGCCCTTATTTTTTCCTAGGCTAGTCAACCTAGCGGGTCGTTGATTATGCGTAGTATTTTTCACTATGTCTGCATTGACGGGGTGAGGAAGGTCATCACCATCCATGTTGGTTAGAATCATAGCTCCTCCCGAGAAAACGTTCTTAACCACAAATGGCCCTTCGTACGTAGGGGTCCATTTACCTCTGGGATCACCTTGCGGCAGTATGATGCGTTTGATCACCAGATCCCCGACTTGATACTCTTGTCATCTAACTTTCTTGTTAAATGTCTTGATCATTCGCTTTTGATACGTCTGACCATGACAAATAGCGGTAAGCCTCTTTTCATTGATTAAGTTCAGCTGATCAAGTCGGGTCTAGATCCAGTCATCCTCTCTCAAACTTGCATCCTTCATAATCCGAAGAGAGGGTATCTGGACTTCAATGGGTAAGACCGCCTCCATGCCATACACCAGAGAGTAGGGTGTTGCCCCTGTTGACGTTCGCGATGAGGTACGGTATCCGTGAAGAGCGAATGGTAACATCTCATGCCAGTCTTTGTATGTCACCGTCATTTTCTGCATAATCTTCTTGATGTTCTTATTAGCCGCTTCAACAACCCTGTTCATCTTCGGCCGGTAAGGAGAAGAGTTGTGATGTTGTATCTTGAACTGCTTGCAGAGCTCGGTGATCATCGTATTATTGAGATTTGTACCATTGTCTATAATGATCCTCTCTGGTACACCGTATCGATAGATCAAATTGTGTCGGATAAACCGCGCCATGATGTTCTTGGTTACTGTAGCAAAGGAAGCTGCCTCAACCCACTTTGTAAAATAATCAATAGCTACCAGAATGAAATGATGCCCATTAGACGCAGTAGGTCTGATCTCGCCAATCATATCGATGCCCCATATTGCAAAAGGCCAAGGAGATGTCAAAACATTCAGAGGAACTGGAGGTACATGCACCTTATCAGCATAGACTTGGCACTTATGACAGGTCCGAGAATGCTGATAACAATCGGCTTCCATAGTAGACCAATAATATCCTGCCCGTAGGATTTTCTTTGTCATGGTATGTCCACTGGAATGAGTTCCGAAAGTACCTTCATGTAACTCTGCCATAATCCTTTCTGCCTCATTCTTGTCCACACGTTGCAGTAAGGTTGAATCATGGTTACGCTTGTAAAGGATACCATTACTGATGAAGAACTTCACAGCGAACCTCCTCAGAAATTTCTTATCATTAACAGATGCACCCTCGGGGTATTCTTGAGCCTCAAGATACCTCTTTACCTCATGAAACCAGGGTTTATTTGCTACCTCTTCAGTCTCAATGTCGCAGCAATGTGCAAGTTCGTCCAACCTCTCAATGGTAATCCGGGGAGCCTCATTGTCCCACCTGACCTTGAACATAGAAGACATGGTAGCTAGAGCGTCCTCTAACTGATTCTCCTCTCTTGGGAAGTGTTCAAAGGTTATCTCCTCGAAGTGCGTAAGCAATGTCAATCCATACTCTTTGTAAGGAATAAGATTTGGGTGTTTCGTATCCCACTCGCCTTTGATCTGACTGATCACGAGAGCGGAATCTTCGAATACACTCAAGAACTTAATCCTTAGGTCAATAGCTGCTCGAAGGCCCACAATACACGCTTCATACTCTGCCATGTTGTTGGTGCAGTTAAAACATAGTCGGGCGGTGAATGGAGTATGACAGCCTTCAGGAGATATGATCATAGCGCCAATGCCATTACCCAACGCGTTTGAGGCTCCGTCAAAATACATAGACCATCGGGATCCTTCCTCAGGTCCTTCATCCGGTCCAGGTTCTTCACAGTCAGTCACCAACATGATGTTCTCATCCGGAAACTCGAAATTCATAGATTGGTAATCATCCACGGCCTGATGTGCCAAGTGATCTGCCAACACACTCCCCTTGATTGCCTTTTGGGTTGTGTATTGGATGTCATACTCAGTTAAGATCATCTGCCATCTTGCTATTCTTCCGAACAAGGCAGGCTTCTCGAAGATATACTTGATTGGGTCCATCTTTGATATCAACAGGGTAGTGTGAGTCAGCATATACTATCTCAGTCGGCGAGAAGCCCATGCCAAAGTGCAGCAAGTTTTCTCAAGCAACGAGTATCGGGTCTCGCAGTCGGTAAACTTTTTGCTAAGGTAGTAAATAGCATGCTCTTTTCGGCCAGACTCGTCATGCTGCCCCAGCACACACCACATTGAGTTACGAGTACTGTCAAGTATAAGATTAAAGGTCTCCCTTCAACTGGAGGCATCAGAATAGGTGGCTCTTGGAGGTATTCTTTGATTCTTTCGAAAGCGGCCTGACATTCATCATTCCATTTTACCACTTGATCTTTCTTCAACAGCTTGAAGATTGGCTCACAAGTAGCAGTCAGGTGTGAGATGAATCGGGAAATGTAATTCAGACGTCCCAAAAAGCCTCTTACTTCCTTTTCTGTTCAGGGAGCTGGCATCTCCTGTATAGCTTTCACCTTTGCAGGATCCATTTGAATACCTTTATCACTAACAACGAAACCCCGCAATTTACCAGACCTTACCCCGAAGGTGCACTTGTTCGGGTTTAACCTCAGCTTGTACGTCTTCAACCTGTCAAATAGCTTCTGAAGATGGTCAATATGTTCTTCCTCAGTCTGGGACCTTGCAATCATGTCATCAACGTAAACCTCAATCTCATGGTGAATCATGTCGTGGAACAAAGCGACCATGGCGCGCTGATAAGTTGCCCCAACATTCTTCAACCCGAAAGGCATTACCTTGTAACAGAAAGTGCCCCACTGTGTAACGAAAGTTGTCTTCTCCATGTCCTCAGGAGCCATCTTAATCTGATTATAACCAGAAAAACCATCCATAAAGGAGAATACCTTATGTTGTGCGATGTTATCAACCAGAACATCGATATGAGGCAGTGGGAAATTATCCTTGGGGCTCGCCCTGTTCAGATCTCTATAGGCTACACACATACGTAATTTACCATCCTTCTTCGGCACCGGAACCACGTTAGAAACCCAATGTGGGTAAGAAATAACTGCTAGAAAACCGGCGTCAAACTGTTTCATAACCTCAGTTTTGATTTTCTCAGACATCTCGGGGCGCATACGGCGAACCTTCTGCTTTACCGGAGGACAGTCTTCTTTGGTTGGCAGGCGGTGAACCACAATGTCTATATCTAAACCAGGCATATCTTCATAAGACCAGGCGAAGATCTCAACATAGTCGCGTAACATCTATATCAACCGTTGCTTGACACTAGACTCCAGGTTTGCACCGATCTTGACCTCTTTCTTGTCTTCCTCTGTACCCAAGTTTACTGATTCAACCGGCTCTTTATGGGGCTGTATGGCCCTCTCTTCCTGTAGTAACAGTCTAGCAAGTTCCCCAGGCACTTCACAATCATCCTCACCTTCGTCCTCGGCTTGGTTGATCGGACTTTCAAAGTCATAATTGGCAGTAGCAGAGTCGTTATCAGTGGGATCCAGAGCGGATGTGGATCTGCATTATGATATGTGGGTGTGTGTAAGACAAATAGTTGTTTTGATAAAGTGCAAGATAGAAAAGAAAAACAGGGAGCGCAAAATTTGTAATGCAAGAAAACGTCCAATGCTTTATTGATGATATATGAAAATGAAAAATAATAAGCCCTCACAAACAAAGCCAATGTGCCTCGGGCAAGGCACCGAGACGTATAGTTTCAAATTGTCTGTTACAAGTCTCAAAACAAAATTCTATTACTGTGTAATAAAAGAAACGGGCACGAAGTCCTTCGCCGTCCAATTGTTCAAGCCACCGTTGGTAGTCGGGTAAATCCAGCTGTCGATATCTGACTCTTCTTCATCATCTTCAATTGCATTCACTCCCTGATCATGTTTAGGCATGGGAGCAGTTATAACGTTAGGTTTCTCCGGAGCGTCAAACTCAATCTCTTTAGCTTCAATCAAATCTTGCACCTTATTCTTCAAAGCCCAACAGTTGTTCGTATCATGACCCAGGCTATTAGAGTGATAGGCACAGCGAGCGTTTGGATTATACAGTGGAGATGTGCTGGGAGTCTTTGGGGCTTCCCTCAGAGTTACCAGGATGGTCTTCAACAATTGGGGTAGAATTTGTGACAAGGTCATATTAAGCAGAGTATACCGTCTTTGCGGCCTCTCCACTCTTTGCTGATTATTGCGTTGCGGGGCAACTGTAGGTCTTGATATTACCACCGCATTTACGGCTTGGCGGCGCTCAGGTATGCTTTGGCTCCTCGAGCCGTAGACTTCACTAGCTTCTTTCCTGAAAGGCTTCTTTTTTGTACTTGATGAAGCACCCTTCTGTATCTTACCACTTCGGATACCAGCTTCTACTCTTTCTCCAGTCATAATTAATTCAGTAAACCCAGATGATGAACTACCGATCAGATGATTGAAAAATGGACCAGACAAGGTCCCCAGAAACATATCAACCAACTCCCTATCAAACAGAGGGGGTTGGACTCTTCCATCCAGATCTCTCCACTTCTGAGCATAGTCCTTAAAACCTTCGCTTGCACCCATGGACATATTCTGAAGCTGAGTACGAGTGGGAGCAAGGTCGACGTTATACTGGTACTGCTTGTAGAAAGCAGCAGCAAGGTCCTCCCAGTTGCGGACATTAGCTCCTTCCAATTGATAAAACCATTCAAGTTGAGTCCCTGACAGACTATCTTGAAAGAAATGTACCCACAGATTCCTATCGGCAGTGTAAGGTTGAATTTTTTTGACGTACGAGTGGAGGTGGAGCTTTGGGCAAGACACTCCATCGTATTTAGCAAAAACCGGAGCTTTAAACTTGTGAGGGATCACCACCCCAGATGCTAGTCCCAAGTCTCCGAAATCCAAACCAGGGACCTTCTGAATCTCCATAGCACTTAGACGATCTTCAAGCTGTTTATACCTATCCTCAGCAGGAGGGTACTATTCATCATCAAAATCAGTGTCATTATCAGAGACCACGGGACTAGGACCCTTTTCTTCCTCTTGATTCTCTCCTCCTCCAGATGAATGAGACATATCAGCTTCCTGTCGCAACCTATTCCCAAACCTGTGACCCATATTCAGTAGAACCACCTTCTTCTTATTCTTCTTCTCTTTCAAGATGAGAGTCTTCAAATCCTGTTGTCATTTGCCCAAGTTCAAGAACATCTCCTGGAATTGAGCATTTTGTGCTTGAAGAGCTTTGATGGCTTGGTCGGTAGGCATTTCAGAAGACATTATGTGCTAAAATAAACAGCGAAGAAGATAAGAAACCTGTAATGGTACCTGTAATGAGGTGCGTGGTAATGGAATGCATATGAAATGATTTCAAAGACTTTGGGAGATTCAAATTTGTAAAACAAAATAAAACACACTTTATTAGATTAAATTGGTAAAATGTTTAACAATGCCTTCAAGGCGTTACAAAAGAAATAAACTGAAAAGCAAATCTAACTAGAAACAATAAAAGACATCAGAAATCCCATGGTCGTTTTCCCTTCGTGCTGACATAATCATTGATTGTCCTCTCATTCTCAAGCTGCCTCGTGAGCTTCAAGATCTTCCTTTCCTGCTCATGATACTTCTCCCGGTAGGTATCCCTTTCTTCCTTCAACTGGATCCAAGATCTCTTCAATGCCCCAAGATCAGTAGGCATATAGGGATAGAGGACTATATAAGGAACACCTTATTCATTAGTATGCTCCACAATTACTGGCAAAACAGCTTCATAAGGCATCCCAAGCTTTTGAGCACAGGCTCGAACCCACTAGAGATAAGGTTGTATAGGGAGAGAAGTCTTTGGTCCTAGCTCATGGGGGTTAGACCTGTTCACCATGCCCCAGGCCCGTATAAACCTTCGGTGATGCTCATCCATGTCCTCCTTGTAGTCAAAGACAATATCTATAAGTAGTAGCTCATGAGGACCGTCTCTCCGAGCGCGACCAAACTGTCGTAGAGCCAAACAAGGACTGTAGGTTATTCCCCCTCTAATTCCAAGCAACGGGACATTAGGGTATTCCCCACATCAATCAATGACAGCTACTCTTTCCATATCCTTAGAACTCCAAAGAATGTCCGTATGGACAAGGGATATGATTCTGTAAGCCCAACCTAACCCTTCCTCATTATTCAATACAGACTTAGGGAGGTGCGAAATAAACCACCTCGCCAGCAGCGGTATGCAACACATGAGGGTCCCCCTTCTTCGCACAGTACAATTATAGAGAGCATGTAAAATATCACCCAGAAAAGTAGGCACTGGATTACGAGACAAGAAGATCTTAACCGCATGCACATCTATGAAGGAATCTGGATTCGGGAAAAGAACCAAACCATAGATGAGGAGGGCCAAGATGTCTTCGAAAGCTTGAAAGTCCAAATTATCCCAGAACAGTTGAGCTTGATCAATCAGAAACTTAGCCAGGAAACATTTAACCCTGCTCCGTGTCTCCCAGTTGGATACTACATCAGCCCTTTTTAGATGTAAGGCTGAAGTAATGTCCTCACATCTAGGAACCTCTTCCAAACCTGTGAAGGGTGTCTGCTCGAGAATGGATATACCC
Organism: Vicia faba; assembly: GCA_948472305.1. Taxonomy (NCBI): domain Eukaryota; kingdom Viridiplantae; phylum Streptophyta; class Magnoliopsida; order Fabales; family Fabaceae; genus Vicia; species Vicia faba. Next base: position 219,482,495 of record OX451737.1, read on the forward strand.
AGTAAGTCAGAAAACTCCTCCAAAGTGGGAACTAGCTGATAATCTGGGAAGGTGAAACAATGACGCACCAGATCAAAGAACTGGAACAGCACGCTCATCATCTGCTCATCCAACTTTGAAGTGACCAAGCTAAGGAGATGACCATATCTTCTAACGAATGAATAAGTATCAGGAACTTTTGAGACTAACTCTCTGAGTTGAGCAGGCATTTGTACGAAGTTGACTTGAATGGTCTTTCTGCGCAGTGAAGCCATAATCTGCAAAACAGAACAAAGATAAATCCCCCTGGTCTTTGAAATGGTTAGCATAATGAAGTATGCATGCTATGTCATGATGCATGATGTCATGATAAAACACACAACATGTATAGCAGGTAACAAACATGGTAAAGGCAAACAAGTCACACAAGAGCCCTTAAGTTTCAGGCTTGCATGGAGTCTGGGTACTACCCTCTTGAAGTTCAGTTGGTTTCGACCTGTCTTAATAATAGTAACCGGGTTCTAGAGGTTCTCAATATCACTGACCATCCTCTATCAGTCATGGTTTCAGCTCACACAATATTTTCTTGCGGCCGGAACTATCTCGAGAGTATGGTCTCAATGAGTGGAGTATCGAGTATAAACCAGTTCCCAGCTCTACACCGAGACCGGCTATCTCACTACTTCCTATGGCCAAGTTGGTCAATTATAGGTTCTAAGGTCAGTTGATGCTTAACGACCCATATAGCGGCCCCGTACTCTCCTTGTTCCTCCACAAGGGATACCGGTACCAACCAATGTGCCACATCAACGTAGCTACTGCTTCAACCGTATCGGTCTACGCCGTACAGTTCCCTCACAGTTTATTGCTACTTACCTAAAAGGTGTCCCCCAGATCCAGGTTAGGATCTATAGTAACTCCAATACAAAGCCCACAAAAGTAAAGCAATCAAATCAAACAATAGAAGCAAATATGATGAACTAATCCTAAGGTATACCCCACTTATTAAACTCCCCAGCAGAGTCGCTAGTTCTGTGATATGGTGGCAGAACCGGAACTGTTTGAATGTTGGTTTGCGTTTTGCGTTTGTTTTCGCAAAATGTCGCGGTAAGCAAGAGTCGCCAACGACTTTTATTTTATCCAACAAGGAAAGAAAAAATGCACAGAAAAATTCCTTTTTGGAGATTTTTTGAGTACGGGGGGTAGATTATAGAAAGGGAAGGTATTAGCACCCCTTCTATCCGTAGTTTTCTACGGGCTCTTAGGTACTTGCTCATCATTTTAAAATTGCTTCTGTGTTTGTATGTTTTGAAAAGTTTTTGTTTTACTTCGATTTAACCCTTGCTTCTGTCTTCAAGAGTGTTACAAAGTGTTTTTTGAAAACTTTGTTTGAAAAGAGTGTAAGTGTGGAAAAATTTTGTTCTGAGCAAGTACCTACTAGCATCTACCTGCTCAAAAAAAGAATCGTTCTATGTTCGTTTCCTTTAGACAGTGCTATCCTACTATTAGTGAGTAGGTAGCACCGTCGTTGGAGTTTTGAGGTTCAATTCGAAAGGGACGTACGATCACTAAAGCAATGTTAGGACGTCTTAGTAATAACCCTAATGTCTTAAGATCAATATTCGAGGCAACAATTCTGAGGCAACCTTTCCGAGGCAACTTTGATCTTTGAGACAAAAGAGCGACCACTAAAATACCCTATACTTAATAATCGTTTACCGAAGGCAACTGAAGTGGGAGTATACCCTAGGAGTGTGCATGTGCGAGTGATTCAATTTCAAGTTTATTATCTTTGCACATTTAGGGTTTGCTAACCGTTTTAAAGTTGATCATACATTCTTGTCATGCATCCCTATACCATACATCTAACAGTTAATATTTGTGGAATTTAAAATGCGGAAAATAAGCTACGCTATTACAAGGCTTCGGGTATTAATTACATAGCCAAAAACAACCCGTAAAAAAAAACGATAAATGAATGAAAAAGGTCCTAATTAATCTATTACATCTTGTGAGCAATTACATCAACATGGTAAAAATAAATAGGCGCGATGAATCGAGAACGAGAGAGAAATAGGGTTTTGACCCCGTCTAACCTAATTAAAAGAAAAAAATTATTTTTGTTGTTTTTGATTATTTTTAAGAAAAAGAATAAGGTTTTTTTAAATTAAATACAAATCTAATTAGTAATTAAATTAATTTAAGGAAAATAATTTACATGGCCTATTTTGTATTTTGTTATTTTTTTAAGAAAAAGATAATAGAATTTTAAATTAAGCTAAAACCCTAATTTCTAATTGTTTTAATTTATTCACAAAAGAATTTAAGTTACCATAAAATTAAATAAACTAATTAAATTAATTTTTTTGATAAAAAATAACCTAAATCTAATTGGATGAAAAATTGTTTTTTTGTGATTTTTTAATAAAAAAAAGGAATTGATTTTATGTTAGTAAAAATAACTAAATGAATTAATAAAGAAAAATATAGAAAGAAAAAAGAAGAATTAGGCCTGTGAAATAGCAAATGGAGGGTGTGGATAGCAAGCTCTTGGGCCCAAACAATTCTGATCCACATTGACCTACTGGATCCCATGCTGCGCGTTGACTGGGGTGTATCATGGTCATCACATGATGGCCATCAGATCTGGCTTCTTGGACATCTGGTTGGTTTGATGATGAGGGTACATGGTGGTCTCCCTGCTTATACACGCGCCTGATCATTTAAAGAAAAATAATGTGAAATAATGGAGGGACCTGGGATTCGAACCCAGGCCCCATAGCTTTCTCCACCAGCCTTGCTACCAACTGCGCTGCATGTTTTATTTGTACATGCAATAATAATAAATGATAATATATAATGATGTGGGTTAGTGGGAAAAAAAAGCTCCAAAATTCAAATGGACAAGTAATATGGTGCCACGCAAGTCGTCCCTGTCCTCTCTCCGTTGGTAAAAGTCAGAGCCTTTTACCTACGGACAAACGTATGTCACTACAACCCTGGCTTGTTTCAAAATCTCCCATGAGCATGATAAATGGAGTATAAGGCCGTGAATCAAACCGCCTTGGCATGCTGAGCATTATGGTGCCCTTCTTGTGGACCAATTTCACCTGTACCAAAAGATCCTAAAATGAAGCATAAAACCCTAATAATGGCAAATCTCTATAGAGGCGGAAAAAACACAATTAAATGTTATGAGTAGATTGCAAATGCTTCAAGGAACAAGAATATGTAAGTATTTCATGTTATAAGTGTCTAAATCATGTGATTCGATTTCAAGAAGAAGCCATGGTCGTGGATTACTTACAGTGAGTTCTAGCATTGGAAAATGCGTGTTCTTGATTGGTACAACTTCCTTGCAATCCCAGGAATCGAATGAGATGGTTAGGGAGCCTTGTAAACGCCTGGAAATACAAAATCAAATCACGACTTTCTTTGAATTTCTTCAAGTTTGGTTCTGCCTTTGTGCGCCTCTAAAACCTTGTGTTTTTTATCTGCAATTGTCCACTATATACCAAGGATTGAATTAGGGTTGAAATTATACTCTCAATCTTTATCAATTATGGCTTTTGATCTTGATTTGATTCACTTGAAAATATTTCCAAAATAGGCCAAAACCAATCTTTTTGTGCCCACCTATGCCTTGCACGAATTGATTCACTTGCTAGCTGGATATAGGACCTGAAATATGCACAAGATCTTGAAGTTTGAATGATTTGGATTATGTTCATGATTTGTTTTGATTTAAAGGATTTAATTGAAATAAAAAATCAAAATAAATATAAAAAATAAGATAAAGACAAATGGGAAGAGCTAGGGCTCGTGGACCATGCTACCAACTCAAAACAAATGCAAAAGGTTAGGCCCATTTAGCAAAAAATGCAATTTGAGGCATTTTTGACTTTTGGCAATTTTGCAAAAAAGGTCAACTTCACCAATGCATAACTTCCTCAATTTTGACTATTTTAAGGTGTTCTTGGACTTTTTAGAAATCTTGAGATGTCCTATAAGCAACCCTTTTAGTCTCATCTCAATTTGGTATTCCATGTTCATGTATGAAGCTTTGACAAAAAAGGTGTTTTTGTTGACTTTTCAAAATGACCTATAATGTCCAAATTCATAACTTCTTGTGAGTGCATATTTTGAACTTGGGAGCTGAAGATGGATTGTGGAGAATTGAATCCTCTTAAAAATGAGCTTTGTATTGGTCATTTCTCTTAAATTATGAGAAAGTTATGCTTAGTCAAAGTTGAGTTGACTTTTCCTACAAAACCCTAATTTAGCAACTTTTGGATTTTGATGAATTGTGAGCAATACTTGATGAATCATGATCAATCCTTGATAAAATGATGAATAATACTTAAAAATGAGTATGTTGACCAAAAATATTGAAGTTTGACTGTATGTGGGCCACAGTTGACTTTTGCCCTAGCACAATCGATTTTTAGGCCTTTGAGCAATTGACTGAGCAAACTTCCTCTGCAAGGCTTGAAACTTGACACGGATGATCTTGAGAACATGTTAGGACAATGGTGAGCATTTGGGATCCCTTGGACTAAAATATCTTGATGCAACATGAAACCCTAATTTTGAGGTAGACTGCCTTATGAGAGAGTTTGTCTGGTCAACCCTTGGACTTATTTGAGCAACTTGAGGATCTTTCTTGAAATGTTTTGAGAAATATGGGAGGGCAAATTTTGGGGTACAATAGTACCATTGTCAGTAATAATTCTCTTTGGGACACCATATCGACAGATCAGATTGTGTCAGATAAACCGTGCCACGATGTTCTTGGTTACTGTAGCAAAAGAGGTTGCCTCAACCCACTTTATAAAGTAATCAATGGATACTAGGATGAAATGATGTCCATTGGAAGCGGTGGGCCTGATATCGCCGATCATGTCAATGCCCCACATCGCAAAGGGACAAGGGGCTATCAGGACATTTATGGGGACCGGAGGCACATGCACCTTATCAGCATAGACTTGGCACTTATGACAGGTTCGTGAGTGCTGATAACAATCGGATTCCATGGTGGACCAGTAATATCCTACTCGTAGGATCTTCTTAGCCATGGTGTGTCCACTAGAATGGGTTCTAAAGGTGCCTTCATGTAGATTTTTCATGATCCTCTCGTCTTCGCTCTTGTCTACACACCGTAATAGTATGGAGTCATGGTTGCGTTTATAGAGGAATCCATTACTGAGGAAGAACTTTGCAGCGAACCTTCACAGAAATTTCGTATCATTGATGGATGCCCCTTCGGGGTATTCTTGATCCTCAAGATACCTCTTTACCTCGTGAAACCAGGGTTTATCTACTACCTCTTCAGTCTCAATGTCACAGCAATGTGCGAGTTCGTCCAACATCTCGATAGTGATTCGGGGAGCTTCATTGTCCCACTTGACTTTGAACATAGAAGACATAGTAGCTAGCGCGTCCGCTAACTGATTCTCCTCTCTTGGGAAATGTTCAAAGGTTACCTCCTCAAAGTGTGGGAGCAATGTCAGTACATATTCTCGATAAGGAATGAGATTCAGGTGCTTCATATCCCACTCGCCTTTGATCTGACTTATCACCAGAGTGGAATCCTCGAATACACTTAAGAACTTAATCCTCAGGTCAATAGCAGCTCGAAGACCCGTGATACATGCTTCATACTCCGCCATGTTGTTGGTGCAGTTGAAACATAATCGGGCGATGAACAAAGTATGATAACCCTTAGGAGATATAATTACAACGCCAATGCTATTACCCAATGCGTTCGAGGCTCCATCAAAATACATAGACCATCGTGATCCCTCCTCGGGTCCTTCATCTGGTCCAGGTTCTTCGTAGTCGGTTACCAACATGATATTCTCATTCAGGAACTCGAAATTCATGGACTGGTAGTCATCCACGGCCTGATGCACCAAATGATCCGCCAATACACTCCCTTTGATTTCTTTTTGGGTTGTGTATTGGATGTCGTACTCGGTTAAGATCATCTGCCATCTTGCTATTCTTCCGGATAAGGCGGGCTTCTCAAAAATATACTTGATCGGATCCATCTTTGATATCAACAAGGTAGTGTGAGTCAGCATATACTGTCTCAGTCGGCGAGCAGCTCATGCCAAAGTGCAGCAAGTTTTCTCAAGCAATGAGTATCGGGTCTCACAGTCGGTAAACTTTTTGCTAAGGTAATAAACGGCGTGCTCTTTTCGACCAGATTCGTCATGCTGCCCCAGCACACACCCCATTGAATTGTCTAGCATTGTCAAGTATAATATCAAAGGTCTTCCTTCAACTGGAGGCATCAAAATTGGTGGTTCTTGAAGGTATTCCTTGATTCTTTCGAAAGCGGTATGGCATTCGTCATTCCACTTTACCACTTGATCTTTCTTCAGCAGCTTGAAGATTGGCTCACAAGTAGCAGTCAGATGTGAAATGAACCTAGCGATGTAATTCAGACGTCAAAAGAAACCTCTAACTTCCTTCTCTGTGCGGGGGACCGGCATCTCTTGTATGGCCTTTACCTTTGCAGGGTCCACCTGAATGCCCTTATCACTGATGACGAAACCCAGAAGTTTACCAGATCTTACCCCGAAGGTACACTTGTTTGGATTCAACCTCAGCTTGTACGTCTTCAATCTGTCAAACTGTTTCTGGAGATGATCAAGGTGCTCTTCCTCAGTCTGGGACCTGGCTATCATGTCATCAACATAAACCTCGATCTCATGGTGAATCATATCGTGGAACAAAGAGACCATGGCGTGCTGATAAGTTGCCCCAGCATTATTCAACCCAAAAGGCATTACCTTGTAACAGAAGGTGCCCCACTGTGTAACGAAGGTTGCCTTCTCCATGTCCTCAGGAGCCATCTTGATCTGGTTGTAGCCAGAAAAATCGTCCATGAAGAAGAAGATCTTGTGCTGCGCGGTGTTGTCGACTAGAACATCAATGTGAGTAAGTGGGAAGTCATCCTTGGGGCTTGCCCTGTTCAGATCTCTGTAGTCCACACACATCTGTACCTTACCGTCCTTCTTAGGTACTAGAACGACGTTGGCAATCCACTGCGGATAAGAAGTGACAGCTAAGAATCCTGCGTCGAACTGTTTCATGACCTCTGCCTTGATTTTCTCTGACATTTCAGGGTGCATACAGCAGACCTTCTGCTTTACCGGAGGGCATTCTTATTTAGTCGGCAGGCGTGTACCACAATATCAGTGTCCAAACCAGGCATGTCTTCATAGGACCAGGCGAAGATCTCAACATAGTCGTGTAGCATCTATATTAACCGTTGTTTGACACTAGGCTCCAGATTCGCACCTATTTTAACCTCTTTCCTGTCTTCTTCTGTACCCAAATTCACTGACTCAACTGGCTCTTCAGGAGGCTGTATGGCCATTTCTTCCTGCTGTAATAGTCTAGCAAGTTCTCCAGGCACCTCACAATCATCCTCACCTTCGTCCTTGGTTTGGTTGATCGGATTTTTGAAGTCATAACTGGTAGTAGCAGAGCTGTTATCAATGGGATCCAGAATGGATATGGATCTGTAGTATGATACGTGAGTGTGTGTAAGAGAATAGCTGTTTTGATAAAGTGAGAGACATAAAAGAAAAACAAGGAGCTCAAAATTTGTATGCAAGAAACGTCCAATGCTTTATTAATGACATACGAAATGACAAATAATAGCCCTCACAAGAATATCCAAGGTGCCTCGGGCAAGGTATCGGGCCGTAAAGTTTCAAATTGTTTATTACAAATCTTAAAACAAATGAATCAATTACTGCAGAATAAAAGAAACAAGTATGAAGTCCCTAGCCGTCTAGTTATTCGGTCCACCGTTGGTTGTTGGGTAGATCCAGCTGTCGATTTCTGAATCCTGTTCACTGTCTTCAATTGCATTAATTCCTCGATTGCTGATGTGTAGAGGAGGTCTTCCATCCCGAGCGCGCCTAACATCCCTTTGAGCCCCTGTAGTAAAGCCCAAACCAAATTTGTCAGTTTTGTGAGTGAAATCAGGGAGCTTGTTAGAACAAAGTTTGAATCTACTACCCTATGTTTAAGTTTTGATGATAACAAAGTGAAAAGATATATTATTTATATGATTCATGTATGAACTATCTGCTGCCTAAATTATTATGTTCTGATTTGTAGATACTCTGATTTATATAAGCAAGATCACACCTAATCAGCATCAGAAATTTGGTTCCTGACATCAGCATCAGAAGTTGCCATATCAGAATGTCAGAATCAGAAGATTAACTCACGTATATGCTGAAGTCTGATGAACAGAACTGCGCTCAACACTCTGATAAAGAAACACAACAGTTCATCAGCAGCTAAGCAGAGTCAGAATGAGCCAAGCCAGAACTTGCATTAAGTAAGCAACGGTACTGTGCATTGAAAGCAAATTAATACCAACGGCCTCATTCCAGACAAGATCTGCTCGATAAGGAAAGTTTGTTAATAGCATTGAATCAAGAATATTGCTCCAACGTTCAACATCTCAGTGCTATATAAACAAGACTTTGAAGATTGAATTGGCTAATGCTCTCCAAATCTTTACACGCATAAAAGCTGATCAAAATCTTCCTTCTCTCAGTTTTGCTAAACACTACACATTCTCTTATTCAATCATTGTTTAGCAATCTAGTTTCTAAGCTTTAAATTGTGTATACATCACAGTTGTGATACAGTTTTGTAGAAAACATTCACACACTTAGATTTATCTTCTTTGTAAGAAAGTGTTTCCTTGACAAACCGGGTTGTGGTTTGCATCAAGAAGGATTTAGCAGTTGTTAAAGCAGTCTGTAATATTCAGTTGAATATAGTGGATTAAGACCTCGTTGGAGAGAGGCGAAATCACCTTGACGGGTGGACTGGAGTAGTTTAAGATCAAACGAACCAGGATAAAAATATCTTGTTCATTGCATTGATTTTCAGTTTTACAATTCAACCCCCACTTCTTGTGTTTTCCACTACTTCAATTGGCATCAGAGCGCCTGGTTCTGAGCTAAAACACTTAACTGTGTCAGTACAAGATCCAGCGTCAGAAAAACACAATGGCAGGAAACAATTCTCACACCAGCAATGACAACAATGAGGACAGAGACAGATTCAGCGGCAAACCTCCAGTCTTTGATGGAGAAAACTTTGATTACTGGAAAGACAGAATTGAAAGCTTCTTTCTGGCACATGATGTTGATCTGTGGGATATGGTGACAGATGGATACACGCACCCTGTGAATGCAAGCAGTCAGAAGATTGATAGAAAAACAATGTCTGACCAACAAAAGCGTGACTTCAAGAATCACCACAAGGCCAGAACCATCCTCCTCAGCGCCATCTCCTATACTGAATATGAAAAGATCTCCAACAGAGACACAACAAAGAATATTTTTGACTCACTCAGAATGACGCATGAAGGCAACGTTCAGGTCAAAGAAACTAAAGCTCTGGCGCTTATTCAGAAGTATGAGGCGTTCAAAATGGAAGAATCTGAATCCATTGAAACAATGTTCTCAAGATTCCAGATTCTGGTAGCTGGTCTCAAGGTTCTGGACAAAGGATACTCTACTGCTGACCATGTCAAGAAAATCATCAGAAGTTTACCCAAGCAGTGGAGACCAATGGTTACAGCTCTGAAGCTAGCCAAAGATCTCAACAAAATCACTCTGGAGGAACTTATCAGCTCCCTCAGAAGTCATGAGATAGAGCTAGAAGCTGACGAGCCTCAGAAGCAAGGTAAGCCTTTAGCATTAAAATCTAACAAAAAATTTGAGTCTAAAGTTTTGCAGGCAGTTGAAGAAACATCTGATGGATCCTCATCAGAAGAAGACGAACTCTCCCTCCTTTCCAGAAGAGTAAATCAACTGTGGAAGCAAAGACAAAGGAAGTTCAGGAATCCCAGAAGATCTGATCAGAACGAGTCTTCTTCCAGATACAGAAGGACAGATTCTTCCTCTGGATACAGAAGATCTGAAGGATCCTCTAGCAGCAAAAAGCCAAACACCAAGGACATCATCTGCTATGAGTGCAATGAGCAAGGACACTATAAGAGTGACTGCCCAAAGCTTCAGAGGGAAAAGCCCAAAAAGAAGTTTGGAAGAGAGAAGAAGAAAAGTCTCATGGCTACATGGGATGACTCTGACTCATCTGAAGCTGACTCAGAATCAGATGATGAGAGGGCAAACATAGCTCTCATGGCTAACATCTCAGAAGATAGTGAAGCTTCTGAATCAGACTCAGAATCAGATACTGAAGAGGTATTTCCTAACTTTGCTGTTAACTTTACAAAGGCTGAACTTGCTGAAAGCCTTAATGAGATTCTGGAACGGTATCAGCAAATTAGAGTTAAATTCAGAGACCTGAAAAGGAATCTTGAATCTGACTCTAATAAGACTGAGAGTCTCAAATTGGAGAATTCTGAGCTGAGAAATAAGATTTCAAAATTAGAAAACACGTTACAAAACTCTCAGAAGGAACCAATTTCTGAAACTCCCAGCAACGCTGATGAGATCATCAAGGAGTATGATCACAGTTTCCAGAAGTTCCTCGCTAAAAGCATAGATAGAAGCAAAATGGCTTCAATGATCTATGGAGTTAGCAGAAACGGCAGGAAAGGAATAGGATACCAAGGTAAGGTTCCTACACCAAAGAATGTCATGGACTTAACCATTAAACACACTCCTCTGAATTCACATTTTGTGTATGGTCACACACATGATATTAAATACACTAGCAGTAAGCACTCTGTGAAACCAAAATTCAACCAGAGTTTTGAAAAAACTAACAAATCAGGACCCAAGAAAATCTGGGTACCTAAGGATAAAATAATACATGTTGCAGATATCTTTAGCAGCAAGTCAGAAACACCAGTCATGGTACCTGGACTCTGGCTGCTCGCGACACATGACGGGAAGAAGGCATATGTTCCAAAGCCTGGAACTTAAGCCTGGAGGCCACGTTGGTTTTGGAGGCAATCAGAGGGGAAAGATAATTGGCTCTGGAACTGTAGGTAATGGAAATCTTCCCTCTATTAATAATGTTCTGCTAGTAGATGGATTGATGCATAATCTGTTATCCATAAGTCAATTAAGTGATAACGGTTATGATATAATCTTTAATCAAAAATCATGTAAAGCTGTTAGTCAGAAAAATGGGACTATCCTGTTTAATGGTAAGAGGAAAAACAACATTTACAAAATCAAACTTTCTGAACTAAAGAGTCAGAATGTAAAATGTCTTCTGTCTGTTAACAACGAGCAGTGGATCTGGCACAGAAGATTGGGGAATGTTAGTATGAGAAGAATATCTCAGATTAACAAACTCAATCTGGTCAGAGGACTTCCTAATTTGAAGTTCAATTCAGATGCTCTGTGTGAAGCATGTCAGAAAGGCAAGTTTGCAAAACCTTCTTTTAAATCCAAAAATGTTGTTTCTACCTCTAAGCCATTAGAACTTCTGCACATTGACTTATTTGGACCAGTTAAAACTGCTTCAGTTAGTGGTAAGAAGTATGGGTTAGTAATCGTAGATGACTATAGCAGATGGACATGGGTAAAGTTATTAAGACACAAGGACGAGTCACACTCTGTGTTTGTTACCTTCTGTAACCAAGTTCAGAATGAAAAGGATCTTAGAATCATTAAAGTCAGAAGTGATCATGGTGGAGAATTTGAAAACAAAGATTTTGAGTCATTCTTTAATGACAGAGGCATTCTGCATGATTTCTCTTGTCCTAGAACTCCCCAACAAAATGGAGTTGTAGAACGAAAGAACAGAACATTGCAAGAAATGGCCAGAACCATGATCAATGAGACAAACGTTGCTAAGACCTTCTGGGCAGAGGCAATAAACACAGCGTGCTACATTCAGAATAGAATCTCAATAAGACCTATTCTGGAAAAGACTCCATATGAATTGTGGAAGAACAGAAAGCCCAACATTTCATATTTTCATCCATTTGGATGTACTTGCTTTATATTAAATACAAAGAATTATTTGAACAAGTTTGACTCTAAAGCACAGAAGTGTATTATGTTAGGATACTCTGAACACTCAAGAGGGTACAGAGTATACAATACAGAAACACAGATTATGGAAGAATCAATCAGTGTTCGTTTTGATGATAAGCTTGACTCTGAAAAGTCAAAGCAGAATGAAGTTTTTACAGGTATGGAAATTGAATTTACAGGTTCTGAAGACAAGTCATCAGAAGCTCTCAACACAGACACTCCTTCAACGTCTGAAAGGAGCACTGCTAGCAATCCTACAACAGCTGCTGATCAACCTCAGAAGAGATTACCCAGAAGCAGCTTGGATCACCTAGAAGAGACTATCTTAGGAAGAAAGGAAGATCCAATCAGAACAAGAGCAAGCTTTAGAAACTCTGAAGAAACTCTCATGGGACTTGTGTCTCTGATTGAACCTTCTTCTATTGATGAAGCACTTCTGGATAATGACTGGATTCTGGCAATGCAAGAAGAGCTGAATCAATTCACCAGAAACGACGTATGGGATCTCGTTCCCAGACCAAAAGGATTCAACGTCATTGGAACAAGATGGGTGTTCAGAAACAAGCTAAATGAACAAGGTGAAGTCATCAGAAACAAGGCACGACTGGTTGCACAAGGTTATAGTCAGCAAGAGGGGATAGACTATACAGAAACCTTTGCCCCAGTCGCCAGGTTAGAATCTATCAGACTTTTAATTTCATTTGCTATTAATAGAGGCATCACTCTGTATCAGATGGATGTCAAAAGTGCATTCTTAAATGGTTATATAGAGGAAGAAGTCTATGTACACCAACCCCCTGGTTTTGAAAATACAAAACATCCATAACATGTTTTCAAACTAAAGAAGTCACTATATGGTCTGAAACAAGCTCCCAGAGCTTGGTATGAAAGGCTAAGTAACTTTCTATTAGAAAATGAATTCACCAGAGGGAAAGTGGACACTACTCTATTCTGTAAATCAGTTAAGAATGACATCCTAGTTTGTCAAATTTATGTTGATGATATTATTTTTGGTTCTACTAATCCTTCTCTTGGAAGAAAATTTGCTAAGTGTATGCAGGAAGAATTTGAGATGAGCCTCATGGGGGAACTGAAATTCTTTCTAGGAATTCAGATCAATCAAACTCCAGAGGGAACTTACATTCATCAGAGCAAATACATCAGAGATCTTCTGAAGAAATTTGACCTCTCAGAATGTAAGCCATCAAAGATTCCAATGCATCCCACGTGCATTCTGGAAAGAGAAGAGGTAAGCAAAAATGTAGAACAGAAAGTCTACAGAGGTATGATTGGTTCTCTCCTCTATCTGACTGCTTCAAGACCTGACATATTATTCAGTGTTTGTATCTGTGCTAGATTCCAATCAGATCCTAGAGAATCTCACTTAACAGCTGTTAAGCAAATTTTCAAGTATCTGAAAGGTACTACTAATCTGGGTTTGTTTTATAGAAAATCTAGTGATTACAGCTTAGTAGGCTACTGCGATGCTGATTTTGCTGGAGACAGAGTGGAGTGTAAAAGTACTTCTGGAAGCTGCCAGTTTCTGGGAGAAAATCTGATCTCTTGGTCCAGCAAAAGGCAATCAACAATTACGCTATCAACAGCAGAAGCTGAGTACATAGCAGCAGCAGGATGTAGCACACAAATGCTCTGGATGAAAAGTCAGCTTGAAGACTTCCAGATTTTTGAGAGTAACATTCCTATACTCTGTGATAATACTTCTGCTATTTGCTTAAGTAAGAATCCCATTTTACATTCTAGAGCTAAGCATATAGAAATAAAACATCACTTCATTAGGGACTATATTCAGAAAGGAATTTTGAACTTAAAATTTATAGATACAGACCATCAATGGGCTGATATCTTTACTAAACCCCTTTCAGAAGATAGGTTTAATTTCATTCTGAAACATCTCAGCATGAAAGTCTGTCCAGAGTGAAAATGTTTTAATTCCATATATTTACCTTCAGAATGTAATTGTTTTTACTGTGAACTTCTGATCAATCTTCTTTCAGAAAGATAGAACATGCAGATTGTATCAGATGCAAGTCTAAAGATCTGAGAGTCTAAGCTCAAAGACAGACGTGTTGATCACTACATCAAACAAGTGTCATCCAATCATCAGCAAATCTCTGAAGTAGAACGCGTGCACGCTTCTGAGAAGGCAAAGCGCTGATTGGGTGCATTGAGACACATGTCTGGTAACCGTTTTTAAGTATCTTTCTCAAATCCCCCAAAATCAGCAAGCATTTAATAAAAGTAATCATGCTTTTAAAATGCAATCATGATTTTTCTCTTTCTTAAAAACGTTTATTTTTTCAAAATATTCTGAAACTCTATTTAAACACATTAACCTCTCATTCTAATTCTTTACAGTTTCTCACTAATACTCAAGCATTCTCTGCATATTTCTGTGTTCATCTCTTGCAAAACCTCTTTTTCTCAGTTTCTTCTCAAAATCTTTTAGTGTGAACATGGCAACCTCCAGCAGTGCTTCTGCAGGTCCTCAGAAGAAAGCATCATCTGAACAGTATCAAGTGCCATTCAGAACACTCCTCACTCCTGTGAAGAATCTTGAAGTGTTATCTGAATTGATCATTGATTTTGGAAGCTTGAAGGAGAACGGTTTTAACCTAACAGAAGAAGTTAGGGCACAGAAATGGGAAAGGTATTTTGACAGGTTGGTTGGACCAACATTCCCTATGTTAGTCAAGGAATTCTGGATTCATGTGAAGGCTTCAACGCATCTAGTCACCTCCTTCGTTATGGGGAAGAATATTGTGATCACTGAGGATCACATAGCAAGGTTAATCGGTTACAGTGGCGGTGGCGTCCGCTGTGTTGATATGGCTGAGAGATGTGCTGACGTGGGCGTGATAGCTGCAAGGATTTTCACCCATGGGGTGCCCAGCAGCAAGATCAAAGATCTGAAGGATCACCACAGAGTTTGGGCTAAGATAATTCTGGGGTGCTTCAACCATAGGAAGCCAACTAGTTCACCTGATTACATAAATGTGGATCAGCAGTTTCTGATCTACTTTATTGATCAGAAGGTAAAAATCAACTTGGCTCATCTTCTGTTCAACCACCTCAGAACAAGTGTGAAGGAAACCAGGGAAGAAGAAAGAACAAAGAGGGATTGGATACCCTTTGGAAGGTTGATATCAGATATTCTGACAGAGAATAGGCTGATAGAGCATCTGATAGAAGCTCAAGAGTTAAGCACCATTGAACCAACAGTTGGGAAGCCTCTGAACGCGAAGAACTTGAAGAAAATGAAGTTGATAGAGAATATCAAAAAGGAACCCAGAGCTACTCCTATTGCTGATATCACCAGCAGAAGAGTTCCACTGAGTGACTTTCCTTTATTTTCTGAGATAGAATCTAAACCAGAGGTGGCTCTCAGATACTTAGATGCGTGCAAGGCAGATGGTACAGATCCAAATCTGATTATCAAAGCTCTGCATCAACCTCAACAAGAAGTGACTATGAAGAAGACGAAGAAGAGGAAGGCACCTTCAGAAGGATCATCCCAGCAGACACCCAAGAAAAGAGGTAATTTATCTGCTGCTTCTGTTTTAAATTCTTCTACTATTCCAGCATCTATTCCTCCTCCAACCTCTCATAGAATCTCAATCCCCATCCCAACAATAGATGAAACTGAACCAGAAGATGACCCTTCTGAGGCATTAAAACTCAGAAGACCCAGAACCAAACATCCCAAACCAACAATCTCAACAACATCAGCAATTGACAAAGTGCTGTCTGACATTGATCAACACACTTCTGATCACTCCGCCAATCCAAACTCTAAACCACAAATTGTCCCTCCTCCACAACCAGAACAACAGCAAGTTGCTGAAGAACCAGAACAACAGCAAGTTGCTGAAGAACCAGAACAACAGCAATCTGCTGAAGAACCAGAACAACAACAACCTCTCTCATCTATTCCAGAAGAACCCCTTATCCCTGAACAACCAGAAATTCCATCTCCCTCTCCTCAACCAGAAATTCATCCACCATCACCTCAACCTGAGTTTCATCACTCTGAAACTCCTTCTCCTCAACCATCTGAACCCCATTCACCACAACCATCACCTCTGGCAATCCAGCTGCCAGGTGGAACAACAATCACCTTGGCACAGTTTCCATCCTCACCAGAATCTACACCACCAAATACTCCCAAAACACCACACAGTCCAATCATAATTTCTGATTCTCCCACTCCATCTCCAAAACAAACAGCTGCCAAGCAGACCACCGAAAACCCCAGCAGGACCTTCATAGACTTAACCAGCCTTGACCGTCTTGCTGATCTGAAACATAAAATATCCATCCCTAAACCAAAACAACCAGATGTTGGCTCTAGTATTATGAATTTTGAAACAGGTGTGCAGCAATGGATTGCTTCTTTGAAGCAAGTCTGTCCTGGAATGATTGACCCAGCTGCCTCTGACCAGCTCTGGTCACAATTCAGACTTTGGGTACGTGCTGAAGCCCTCAAGTTGCAGGATATCAACTATGAGCAGGCACAACAGAACTTCAGCAAGCTGCTGAAGGAAGTTGACAGTCTGCTGCCTCAGGAAGCTGTGCTCCCTCTGGATAGTGAACCTTGGTCTGAGAAACAGCTAGCTTCAAAGGTGCAACCAGAAGAAGACAACACCATTCAAGCAGAAGCAAGTCAAGCAGAAGATGTTGCAGAAAGCTCTCAGAAGCTTCCTGCTTCTGATGCTTCTCAAGCTGCCTTGGACAGGCAGACTCTGGAAGAGCTGAAGCTGAATGACATGCGTCTGCAGCAGAGGATGGATGAAAACGACCAGAAGATGAAAGAAAGAATGGATGTGCAGGATAGCAAGATTGACACTGTTGTCAGCATGGTGCACAAGCAGAATGAGACTGCTGATCAGATCAAAGCCATGCTGGAGAACCTGTTCACACGCTTTCCTCCCCAACCTTAGTTTTTTCATTCATGTCTTTTTCATGTTTTCTTTGATTTTCTGATGTACTATTTGAATATGTTTTGTTTGATTCTGAACCTTTTAATATGACAAGTTTTTCTGATCTTAATTGTTTTAGCACTCACCTACACTTTTTGATTGCTGACAAAAAGGGGGAGAACAAGAATGATATTTTAAACAATAACGGTTAACTAAGACAGAAATTCTCAAACATTCTAACTCTATTATACTTGAAAATGTTTTTGTTTTTGCTTAAAGTCTACAGGTACAAGGAAGCTCCTGGACACTCTGAAGACTAAAAGCTATGAAGCTCTGATCCGCTCTGATACTCTGATCCAAAGCAAAGCTCTGACAAGAAAAGCTCTGATACGCTGATCTGAAGCTCTGCTCTGATATGCTGATCTAAAGCTTCTGATAGTCAAAGACTCTGATACTCTGATGTTCAAAGAAAGGCAAAAAGATCTGATCCTGAAGAACACTTGTAATCAAAGGGAAGTAATAAACTCAGGGGGAGTATCTCTCAACTCTGATATCTTGATAACCTCTTACTCTGATGCATCTCTCTGATTCCTTTTCACGTTATTTTCATTTAAAAAATATCTAGTTTTTGTCATCATCAAAAAGGGGGAGATTGTTAGAACAAAGTTTGAATCTACTACCCTATGTTTAAGTTTTGATGATAACAAAGTGAAAAGATATATTATTTATATGATTCATGTATGAACTATCTGCTGCCTAAATTATTATGTTCTGATTTGCAGATACTCTGATTTATATAAGAAAGATCACACCTAATCAGCATCAGAAATTTGGTTCCTGACATCAGCATCAGAAGTTGCCATATCAGAATGTCAGAATCAGAAGATTAACTCACATATATGCTGAAGTCTGATGAACAGAACTGCGCTCAACACTCTGATAAAGAAACACAACAGTTCATCAGCAGCTAAGCAGAGTCGGAATGAGCCAAGCCAGAACTTATATTAAGTAAGCAACGGTACTGTGCATTGAAAGCAAATTAATACCAACGGCCTCATTCCAGACAAGATCTGCTCGATAAGGAAAGTTTGTTAATAGCATTGAATCAAGAATATTGCTCCAACGTTCAACATCTCAGTGCTATATAAACAAGACTTTGAAGATTGAATTGGCTAATGCTCTCCAAATCTTTACACGCATAAAAGCTGATCAAAATCTTCCTTCTCTCAGTTTTGCTAAACACTACACATTCTCTTATTCAATCATTGTTTAACAATCTAGTTTCTAAGCTTTAAATTGTGTATACATCACAGTTGTGATACAGTTTTGTAGAAAACATTCACACACTTAGATTTATCTTCTTTGTAAGAAAGTGTTTCCTTGACAAACCGGGTTGTGGTTTGCATCAAGAAGGCTTTAGCAGTTGTTAAAGCAGTCTGTAATATTCAGTTGAATATAGTGGATTAAGACCTCGTTGGAGAGAGGCGAAATCACCTTGACGGGTGGACTGGAGTAGTTTGAGATCAAACGAACCAGGATAAAAATATCTTGTTCATTGCATTGATTTTCAGTTTTACAATTCAACCCCCCCTTCTTGTGTTTTCCACTACTTCAGAGCTGACCCCAATTGGTACACCCACCTTCTTCAACCACATCCCTGGCGTTCTTGAGAGAAGCCATCTTCAACGGAGGTTTGTCGGTAGTAACTTCAGTTGATGCCAAGATTTGAGGGACCTCTTCGAAATTCTGACAAGGAGTTTCTATGAATTCCCCGTCCATCTCTATGTAGCGGAAGGAATTGAGGTGACTCACCATATATTCTTCTTCACCTCGCACTGTGACAATCTTTCCCTATACTGGATGCTTCAGCATTTGATGGAGTGTGGAAGTAACTGCCCCAGCCTCGTGGATCCAAGGGCGACCCAACAAACAAGAATACAACGGCCTGATATCCATCATATAGAATTTAGACCCAAAAGTCTGAGAACCCACTTTGACAGGGATGTCCACCTCCCCGTGCACCATTCTCTTCGATCCGTCAAAAGCCCTTACCACAATGTTACTAGGCTTTAGAGTCAAACCCTCACAATCCAAACGGTCCAACGCTTTCTTCGGCAGAACATTCAGTGAAGACCCGATATCTACCAGCACATAAGCCATAATGGTGCCCCTGCACTCAATCGAGACATGCAGAGCATCATTATGCTTCCTTCCTTTCGGTGTCAGATTCGCATCTGAAAAACCCATCCCATTGTCAGCAGTCAGGTTGGCCATACAATCTTTGAACTGATCTACTGAAGTTTCCTGCGGCACATGCGCAGTCTTGAGAAATGCAATCAAAGCCTTCGTGTGGGCTTCAGAACACAACAACAGAGACAACATGGATATCTTTGATGGGGTCTGCCCCAGCTGCTTGACCATATTGTAGTCTCTCTTCTTAATGATTTTTAGTATTTCCTCTATTTCTTGTTTAGAGGCTTCCACAACGATTTTCTTAGGTGCCTCCGTCCGGGCAGGCTCACCTATAATTTCCTTGCCCCGAGTCCCAGATGGCTCAGCAGCAGGGGTAATAATTGGAGTAGGAACAGGAGAAATGCCAGGAGTGTTGGTTGGAGCAGCAGTTGGAATAACAGTAGGCTTGATGATCTTCAGA
This sequence comes from Vicia faba, assembly GCA_948472305.1. NCBI lineage: Eukaryota > Viridiplantae > Streptophyta > Magnoliopsida > Fabales > Fabaceae > Vicia > Vicia faba. The sequence goes on from OX451737.1 coordinate 219,502,066, forward strand.
GCAATCTCAGGAGAGAAAACCCTTCCACTTCGGGTAACCTTACTAGTCCCGACAATATTACCGATATCAGTATCAGCTTCTTCATTCTTCAGATCTTGCTTAATGCCATGATAGTACACATCAGCGCCATAATGCCATGGGACAGCCTTGTCTAAGGTGTACGGGATGGGACCAGGAACAGTGATTATCAGCGGAGCAATTCTTTGAACAGGTGTAATCCTAACAGGTCTTCTCGAGGAAACCTTGGAAGGATTGGCGGAAATGGTTATAATAGCAATGTTATCAATGGGAACAACAGGGATCACAATGTTCTCGAACAAAATCTCTTTATTATCCATCAGGCGCTGAACACCTGACTTCAATAAATGATAACCAGAAGGTAAAATCGAACACATGTTGCAACCTTCACCACAACCCGGAAATAAACCTACCAACAACAAATTCTTCTTAACAGTCATAAGAGGAGTAGAAATTTCTTCAACAGAGGTCACAAACAAATCAGTGTTAACAACATTAACTCCACGACCATGTTTGGGCATGGGAGCAGTTATAACATTCGGCTTTTCTAGAGCATCAAACTCTATCTCCTTGGCTTCAAGCAAGTCTTGTACTTTGTTTCTCAGAGCCCAACAATCATTTGTATCGTGGCCAGGACTCTCAGAATGGTAGGCGCACCGCGCGTTAGGATTGTATCTGGGAGAGGTAGTATTTGGATTCTTGGAAGCCTCTTTCAAGGTTGTTGTAATACGGTGGCAGAACCGACTGTTAATACTGGTTTGTGTTTTGCATTTTTTTTATTCGCAAAATGTCGCGGTAAGCAAGAGTCACCACCGACTTTTATTTCATCCAACCGGAAAGGAAAAAAGTACAGAAAAAATCATTTTTTGAGATATTCTGAGTACGGGGGGTAGATTATAGAAAGGGAAGGTATTAGCACCCTTTATATCCATGGTTTTCCATGGGATCTTAGGTATTTGCTCATCTTTTTTGTAAATTTCTTGTGTATGTTCTTTGTTTTGAAAAAGTTTTGACTTCGTGATAACCTTTGTATCAGTCCTCAAAGGTGTGACAAAGTTATTTTGAAAATTGTTTTGAAAAAGTGTAAGTGTGAAAAGTTTGATTTGAGCAAGTACCTACTAGCATCTACCTACTCAAAAAAGGATCGCTTCTATTCTTGTTTCCTTTAGACAATGCCATCCTACTATTGAGAAATAGGTAGCCCCGTCGTTGGAGTTGTAAGGGTCAATTCGTAAAGGACGTACGATCACTAAAGCAATATTAGGATGTCTTAGTAATAACCCTAAAGTCTTAAGATCATACTCGAGGCAACATTTCCGAGGCAACATTCCCGTGGCAACATTTCCGAACGGGACTTTTGATCTTTGTTAGACAGGAAGGCAACCATTAAGACACCCTATACTTAATGATCGTTTACCGAAGGCAACCGAAGTGAGAGTATACCCTAGGAGTGCATATGTGTGAGTGATTTGATTTCAGTTATTATCTTTGCACATTAGGGTTTTCTAGCCGTTTTAAATTATCATGCAATCTTTTCATACAATCCTATTAACATACATCTAAACAGTTAATATTTGCGAGAATTAAAATGCGAGAAAATAAACCTACGTTATTACAAGGCTTCGGGGTAGGGATTAATTACATAGCCAAAAAACCCGCAAAAGACAATAAATAAAAGAAAATCCTAGATTAAACTATTACATACCGTGGACAGTTACATCAATATTGCAAAAAATAATAAACACGCGCGATGAATCGAATATAAGATAATTAGGGTTTTGACCCCAACTATACCTAATTGTAATTTAAAGGGAAAATCATTTTTGTCGTTTTTGTTATTTGAGAAAATAAAGCTCAATTGAATTAAAAAATAACCTAATTACTAATTAATTTTAATTAAGAAAAATAATTAAATTAACCTATTTTTTTGTATTTTTATTTTGAGAAAGAAATAAATATTAAATCAAGAGTCTAACCCTAATTTTTCTAATTGGTTTTAATTATATAAAAAAGTTAGAATTTCTCTAAATTTAAATTAAACTAAATTAAATTAAATTTGATTAAAAAAAACCTAATTCTAATTTTTGTAAACTCTTGATTTTATGATTTTGTGAAAAAAAGATTAATTAGTTTGAAATAATTAAGCAAAATAATTAAAAGAATTAAAAACAAAGAAATAAAAAAAAAGTGAAGAGATGGGCCTGCATTAGCAAACGAGGGGGTGTTGCTTGAAATTTCTTGGCCCAACAAGCTCCTGGCCTTCTTGACTTTTCCCAATCCCATGTGCATGTTTGACTGGGGCGCATGGGGGTCCTTCATTGTAGGCATATTGGATCTGACCAGGAGTACATCAGATGGCTAATATTGAGAGTGTATGGAATACGCTTGAGAATGTGAAGCACTGGATTTCCCTGAAATTGTTGAGAAAATAAAATGCACACGCCTGGGATCGAACCCAGGACGTGTGCATCAAAGTCTAACATCATCACCATCTGCGCTAACATGTTAATTGTGATAATAACGAAATAAATGGAATATAATGCAAAAAACGTGCCACGCCTTCAAAACGCGTAGAAATTCAAACGAGCCATTCACACACTGCCACACCATTGTCTTCTTCATTGATTCCGTCGTTTTAGGTAAAAGGACTTTTACCTACGGACATCAAGCGTAGGTATAGCCCCTGTCCATTCCAAAATCATGTACGTGCATGATAAATGAAATCTAATGGTACCAATCAACTCGTTTCAACCTCACGAGCATCATGGTACCATTATCAATGCCCAATTTTTCCTGTATAAGAAACCCCTAAAAACAAAGAACAAACCCTAGTCATGGCAGTTTTACGTACAGTCAATAAAAATGCAATTGAATATAGTGATTAGCTTGCAAAATCAATAAGGAAGAAGAATTTGTAATCAAAACGTGCAAATGATGTATAAATCCATAAAAACGAAAACGAATTTCTAAGCTTACCGTGTGACTGCAACAACGCATTTCAGGGCGTGGGGGGGCTTGCTAACGATTAAAACACGATCCTGAGACGTCCAGCAATTGATTGGTATGGTTAGAATGGCTTAAGATGGCATGCAACTTGGATTTTGGTCTGCACTTTTTCTTTGAAATTTTGCAATTGGTTCTGCCTCTTTCACGATTTCTCCACCACCCCTTTTGGTCTGCCTTTGTTCCTTATGTATAATAGAGTGCATTAGGGTTGAAGTTTGTATCAAATCTTTGCCATTTATGAAGATTGATCAATGATTTATTCCTTGCACCAAATCTTTACAAATCAAGCATTTTCAATCTTTTTCTGTCCATATGAAGCCTTGCATGATTTGATCTTGTCTCCAGCTGTATAATGACTCTAATCATGCACAAAATCTCAAGGTTTAATTGATTTTTGATAATTTCATTATTTTATATTGATTTTATTTGATTTAAATGAAATAAAATCAAAATAAATAACAAAAATAAAATAATGACAAGTGGAAGGGCTCATGGGTCATGGGTCACATTACAAACTCAGTGCAAGCATAAAAAGTTGGGCCCATTTAGAAAAAAAATGCAATTTTGGACATATTTGACTTTTGGCAATTTTGCAAAAAGGGTCAACTTGGCCAATGCATACCTCTCTCAATTTTGACCCTAGAGATGTGTTCTTGTACTTTTTAGAAATCCAAGGATGTACTATAAGCAACCCTTTTGGTCTCATCTCAATTGAGTCTTCCATGTTCATGTATGAAGCTTTGACCCAAAAGGTGTTTTTGTTGACTTTTCAAAATAACCTATAATGTCCAAATTCATATCTTCTTGTGAGTGCATATTTTGAACTTGGGAGATGAATATGAATTGTATGGAATTACATCCTATTCAAAATGAGCTTTGGATGGGTCATTTTTGATAAAGTATGAGAAAGTTATGCTTGGTCAAAGTTGAGTTGACTTTTCCTGCAAAACCCTAATTTAGCAACTTTTGGGTTTTGATGAATTGTGAGCAATCCTTGAGGAATAATGATAAACCCTTGATCAAATGATGAATAATACTTCAAAATGAGAATGTTGACCAAAAATCTTGAAGTTTGACTGTATGTGGGCCACAGTTAACCTTTGCCCTAGCACAATCGATTTTTAGGCATTTGAGCAGTTGACTGAGCAAACTTCCTCTGCAAGGCCTGAAACTTGACATGGATGATCTTGAGAACATATTAGGACAATGGTGAGCATTTGGGATCCTTTAGACTCAAGCATCTTGATGTAAAATGAAACCCTAATTTGAGATAGACTGCCTTAGGAGAGAGTTTTTCTGGTCAACTCTTGGACCTCCTTGAGCAATTTAAGGACCTCACTTGACATGTATTGAGAAATATGGGAGGGAAAATTTTGGGGTACAACAGCTGCCCCTGTTCAATCTTCTTAAACCTGAGGATGTAGATTGGCTTGTCTGCCTTTTGTGATCTGAAGGTGGAAGATGATTGAACACTAGAGTGCCCAGAAATTTGCACTCGCATGAAGTGATACTTGTCTTTCGATTTCGGGAATGGGCTTATAGATGCCATTTGGAAGTCAATGACGGAAGATGGGCTTAAAGATGCCATCTGAAGAAGCGGCGATCGCATAAGAGATTCCTTTACGTGGACCCGTGTGCCTGTTGTTGAGGAGGACATCACTGGGGAATGTTGGTCCTTGTCTTGGGAGAGAAATAGAATTTTAGGATGTTCAGTTGTCTGTTACTCTACTGGGGAATAATTCCGATTTGGGAAGCGGAAGTGAACTGTGTGTTTGGTCGGGGTATATGCTGCACCGCAACTTACTGGGGAAATATGAAATCATTTGTGTTTGATTGGGTCTCGGTCTTACAGTGTTGTGGACTGTTGTCTGGGGATAAAGGAAGCTGAACCCGGATAGTAAGGTTAGGAGAAGGAACCTGGACAGTAGGGTTACTTCGGTATGAAAGCCTGGATAGTAGGGTTGTGAGAAGGAACCTGGATAGTAGGGTTACTTCGGTATGAAAGCCTGGATAGTAAGGTTGTGAGAAGGAACCTGGATAGTAGGGTTTCTTCGATATGAGAGCCTGGATAGTAGGATTGTGAGAAGGAACCTGGATAGTAGGGTTACTTCGATATGAGAGCCTGGGTAGTAGGGTTGTGAGAAGGAACCTGGATAGTAGGGTTTCTTCGATATGAGAGCCTGGGTAGTAGGGTTGTGAGAAGGAACCTGGATAGTAGGGTTACTTCGGTATGAAAGCCTGGATTGTAAGGCTATGAGAAGGAACCTGTATAGTAGGGTTTCTTCGATATGAGAGCCTGGGTAGTAGGGCTGTGAGAAGGAACCTGGATAGTAGGGTTTCTTCAATATGAGAGCCTGGGTAGTAGGGCTGTGAGAAGGAACCTGGATAGTAAGGTTACTTCGATATGAGAGCCTGGGTAGTAGAGTTGTGAGAAGGAACCTGGATAGTAAGGTTACTTCGATATGAGAGCCTGGGTAGTAGGGCTGTAAGAAGGAACCTGGATAGTAGGGTTACTTCTATATGAGAGCCCGAGTAGTAGGTCTGTGAGAAGGAACCTGGATAGTAGGGTTTCTTCGATATGAGAGCCTGGGTAGTAGGGTTGTGAGAAGGAACCTGGATAATAGGGTTACTTCGGTATGAAAGCCTGGATAGTAAGGCTGTGAGAAGGAACCTGGATAGTAGGGTTTCTTCGATATGAGTGCCTGGGTAGTAGGGATGTAAGAAGGAACCTGGATAGTAGGGTTTCTTCGATATGAGAGCCTGGGTAGTAGGGCTGTAAGAAGGAACCTGGATAGTAAGGTTACTTCGATATGAGAGCCTGGGTAGTAGGGCTGTGAGAAGGAACCTGGATAGTAAGGTTACTTCGATATGAGAGCCTAGATAGTAGGATTGTGAGAAGGAACCTGGATAGTAAGGTTTCTCCGATATGATAGCCTGGGTAGTAGGGCTGCTTTTGTTGCGCCGATGATTACTCTGTTTAGCTTCGAGTGTCGATCATGGGCTTGCTGGAAATTGTTGATAATAATGTCTTTCCTAAAATAAATACAGGGTTAGTTATATGTGATGCATGAGATACATTGTGTGTTGACGTTCTCCAAATAAATGAGACCATGTTATATGCGATGTATGCATATGTCATGATGTATGAACATGTAATGCTGACGTGATAATCAGAATCGGGGAAAAACAAATCCCTGATTTCCATGAAAACCATAGTTCCTCCACCTTTGTTGGGGATGGTGAATAAATATGACCGTGCTGGGGATTTGTCCCTCGGCTGGCGAATATTCTGCCGGAAGAGACCCTGCCCGAGGATAACTCTGTGGGGAATAATTCTATCGGAGATGGGATACTCTGTCGATGGATTATGCTGATTTGGAGAAATAAACTCAGCTGGGGATGAATTTCCATTGCTGGTGATAATGAATTCTGCTTGGGGAAGGTTTTACCGACTCGTTCGCGATTGTGAACCTCGACTGGGGAGAGTTGTGCCCTGTTGGGAAAGTTAACACCACTGTCTTTGGATACTTCTTACCCTGTGGGGAGTGTATGTACCACTACTCATGTTCTCAAGCTGGCTCCATCCCTCTACCTGATGGGCAGAGTAACTGTAAGGCTCAGACACTTCTTGTTTGTCCTTGTTCCTGGAATTACGAGTAATCGTCTTTTGTTTCGTGTGTAAATATTTATGAGCATAAATTATTTTCAAATGCATATATAAAAAATGAATCATTGGACGTTCTTGCAAAACAAAACAGAAAAAAGAAAAAAAAACAAGTTTGAAATTTCTTGTGAAAATGAATTATATTGATCTTGAAGTTGGCCCATAATAGGCGTTTTGTACAAGAGGCTGACGTCCTAGTAAGAGAACACCGCTGAAAGATAGAAATTATACAATTTGTGAAAAAGAAAGAAAAACAGTTATGTGAAACAATCCCATTGGGTTCCAACTCTGCTATTTCCTTTATATCTTTAAGCATCTCATCACTTTGCCGCTTGGTCGAAGGTGGATCAGATTGATAAGCGCCGTTTGAAATTAATAGTCGATACCAAAGTCTGGTTGCAAGATGATCCAATGATACATAGTGTTACGCTTCTATGATACGGTGGGAAAACTGACTTGATGTTTTTTGTTTTGATCACATTTGTGCGGATAGCAAAAGTCGCCACCGACTTTTCTTTTATCCAAAAGGAAAGGTAAAAAAGCACAGGAAAGACCTTTCGAGATTATGTCACGGGTTCAGGGGGTAGATCATGAAAAGGGAAGGTATTAGCACCCATTTCATCCATGGTTTTCCATGGGCTCTTAGTTACTCGTTTTAGATCACTTGCTTTTATTTGACAGTGTGCTTGTGGTGTGGGCTGTGAAAGTGTTTTGAAAAATCTCTTTATAATGGTTCTCGTTTCTATAAGAACGCGTACAAAGTTTTGTTTCGAAAAGTGGTTCAAAGATGTGTTTGTGGATTGTGTTTCGGAAAGTGTTTTAAAAATATGTTTTGCAATGGTTCTCGTCTCTATAAGAACGTATACAAAAGGTTTTGTCTTTTGAAAATGTTTTGAGATGAAAGTGTTGGTGTAAAATGTTTTTTGTCGTGAGCAAGCGAGTAACTTGGAGCGAATCTACCTACTCAAAAGGTCTCAAGGTTCTTTTCTTCCTCCTTTTAATGTTTCTATCTTACCATTGATTTGGTAAGAAGCCCCATCATTGGATGTAAAGGGACAAGCGCGGGTCAATTTTTACAGTCATCGAAAGCAACTTATGTGACGTTTTAGAAATTTTTTGTAAGGGACAAGATCGTTTTATCAAAGGCAACATCGAGGGTCATCGAGGGATTACGATCTTTTCATCGAAGGGTCATTGCTAAAACATCCCATATTCGAGGGACATGACTGTGTTTCCGAGGCAACAAGCGAGGTTACCCTAGAGGTGCGTGTGTGAAAAGTGTGTTCGTTTCAAGTTATTTTGTTGAAATTAGGTTGTCTAGCGATTGATTTTATGTCTTGCCATGCACGCCTAATTACTATACAGTATAAGGAAAATAGTAAATTGCAGAAATTGAAATTCTACGCTATTACAGAGCTCTCGGAAATGGGGGTACAATTTTTTTTTACAAATGGGGATGGATCAAAGCGATTAACAGTCAAAAATAGGCAATCAATACAACCAAACCGAATTGAATCAAATAATTATAACCGTTTAGGAAATAAAATTAACTAACAAAGTATAGAATTTTTTGGTAAAAAGAATTGAAAATAAAATTCTATTCTATAGGAGACAAATAATTGATTACAAAGAAATTAAATCGAATGTATATATTTTTGGTATTTTATTTTTTATATATCATGAAGAAAATAAACAATTTAAAAGAATGTTAACTAAAAAAGTTAATAAAATAAAATTAAATTTAAACTAAATAAAGCTATTAAAATAACTCTAAATTAATTTAAAATTCTAAGCTACTAAATTAAATCTAAACTAAGTTAATTATAAAATTACTAAATTAAATATTAACTCTAAGGTTATTAAATAATAATTAAACTAATTCTAAAATTAATTAATCTAAATCAAATAAAAGGGGGGTTGAGTTAAAACAGAAAATAGAATTTAACTGTAGCAATGGGCTTAAAACAGTAGGTCCAACAAACTGGTTATTATTTGAAAACTAACAACAACAAAAAAAAGAAAAATGGATAAACTGGAAATTCTGATGGGTCTGAAGGAAATTCACAAAACAGGCCCAGTAAGATTACAATTTATATGTTGTAAAAAAATAAATAAATGTGTTGGCCGGACGGGTCAGGCCCAAAGAGGAATTTGAAGGTCCCTTGAAAATTTTAACTACTTTTTTTTTATTCCCATAAATCAATTAAAAGAAAGAAAAAAAGCAGAAACGTTCTCATCTCTCTCGAAACCCTACTCCCTTTTCTTCAACACAAACTTTTCCCAATTCAAACATCCCAATCAAACAGACCCACAATCTCCAAATCAACCAAACTGAATTCATCACCGGATTCGCAAGAATGGGGTCTCTAAAGTCGCGAGGAAGGTCTAATTCTAATCAACCTCAAAGCTTGCACATGAAGGGTACCGCTCAACGACATCGCAAACAACTTCTTCATCACTTTCAAATCTGGTTTCAACTCCTTGTTCTTTTCAAACAATGGTACCGTTTTAGCATTAATTTCATTATTTTCCTCCAGAACCTTTGTTCTTTTATTTCTTCTGTATTTATGTGGCTAATTCGTGTTAGGTTTCACAGTGAACAGAGATTGATGGAGGATGGCTTTGGGTTGAGGATGGTGGAGGGATTGTTACGGCTGATGTCCACAAGTGACCAGAGGTTGCAGAAATTCCAGTTTTGACAATGGTTGAGGTGAACTGAGACAATGGGTTTTAGTTATGTAAGAGGTGATGACGGAGTTGAAGTCGAAAAGATTGGGATTGGGGATGTGGTTCTGAGATTTAGTGGTGAGTTTGTGTAGGTTGTGCAATCTGAGGTCCAAACTGTTAATGTTGCGTTTGTGGTGGTGTTGATTTTAGAGAGGGTGTGGTGGTGAAACAGACAGGTATGGAGGGAGAAGACGTGAAGGCTGAAGATGATGGAGGTATTTGTGGTTGCTATTGAATGGAGGAAAGAACTCTATTGAAGATAGTAGAAAAGGTATGTTAAAAAACTCTTTGCAAATTTCTGTGTAATTCCGTGTGAAAGGGTGTATGAAGTTAAAGTTTTGAAGGTTGAATTAGGAGAGTTATAATTGAAGATTGTTAATTTTTTTTATTTTTGTTTTCAAAACAGCATCTGCTTTCAATACAACAATCACAAAAGATACTCATGTTTCACAAATTCATGATAAATAATAATCACAACAGCTTTTCAGTTTGCAGGTTCATGATTCGATTTGGACAGAAGCAGCAACAATGACAACAAACTCAGAATAAACAAGCTCAGAGCATAAACAAGCAGAGATATACAAAAGAAGTTTATGCAAGAGAATGGAAGAAAACCATACCTATCAGAGTCTCTAACGCAATTCTGAAAAGAGGTGAGTCTGAACTTTTATTGCTTTTCCTTCTATCTGAAACATTGACCTTTTGTGCTATACTTCTGTCGTGATCTGTATTTGGTTGAGTGTTGTGGAATTTGGTTTGGAACAAAGGGCTGGATCGAGAAGAGATGATAGCAAAGGGATTGTAATCTTTTTTGTAGGGTATGTTTTTTCGTTTTTTTTTCAGGCTGTGTTGAGATTCTTTTGATTTGTATATCACTCCTCGTTCCTTTCTCCTCTCCCCCCTTTTACAGTAGAAGTTAGGGAGTGTATTTATAGATGATAAAAGTATAAATTGGGGGGGGGGGGGGGGAATTTGTGAAGTTCAAACAATTTCAGTACACAATTTTATTGCTTTTTTAATGCAGATTTTTTATATTTGCTAACTTTGTGCAACTGCTGAACTGTTATGGACAGATTTTAATGCTGGGTAATTTTGGACTGTTTTGTTGGTTTGTGGCAGCAAGCATAGCAGCAAGTTGCAGGCTATTTTTGTAGCAGGAAACAAGGTGGAGAGAGACAAAGCAATAGCATGGTAAAATGGACAGCAACAAGTTGCATAAAGGATTGACATTTTTTTTTGTTTTAGTGTAATGTTTGGACTTTATTTGTTGAATTTTAGAATTATGTGGAATTATGAATGAATCTTGCATATGCTTGAACTTGTTTGTAATTTTGGGAATTCAATGATAATTTCTTGAAAATACCTTTCTCTTCCAAATTGATTTTGAAGTTTCAAGCTCTTTCCTCCAATATTTCCTTTAAATGCCTTTGTATGATATGAATCCATAATATTTGCAAGGTACTCAAAAGTGAATTGAATCTTGATGGTAATTGAATGAACATGACCCACAAATGTTTGGTAACCTCAATCCCGAGAAAACCAAACACATACCCCTTCCAATTTCAAAAGCTATAAACACTTTGATTCATTTGAATCAAAAGAATCTCTTTGAATGAATTTTGAGAAATGATGAGCGTATCTGAACCAATTTGAACCTAATGACATTTCTCGAATGAATCTCCAAATTATTTCCGACGAGTCCTTAATTTCAATTTTTCAATTCATGGTAACCTGCAATTCAATCCAATAGTACTTGGTAGAACAATGATGCCTGAAGAACTTTGGTCCAAAATCCACCTTCGTCCAATAAACACCAAATGCTCGGACACAAGTAACCTATAATGTTTCAAAAGATTTCATGGCCTTCCAAATGCATTCTGATTTCGATCGTTGAAGCAATCTTGCAAACAAAATTATTTGTGATGCTCCACAAAAAGAATCGCTTCAGAACATTGAATATTGAAGAAGTTATGGGCCTCGAAAATTGGATACAAATTTCTCGTGATTAGGTCAAATTTGCAAAATGACCTCTAAAGTATTCAAATTTTCTGATGATCTTCCGTACGTAATTAGCTCTTGATTTGTGAAAAGAAATTGGAGATAACATCAAGGAGAGTCATATGCAAGAAGAACCTCTCAAAAAATATGAAATAATGAAGAAATTAGTCGCTTGGACTTGGTCTCGCAAAAGGTCAGCTCTTGGGTTAATGGAGTCATTTTCAGTCGTCTGAATCGTTGACTGAGCAAACTTGTGATACGAGGTTCGAAATTAGGTATGAACATCCTTGAGGAGACATGAAGATCTTATGAAGGTCATTTGAAACCTTGAAGACTCAATTTTCTTTGTGAAATGCAAAACCCTAATTGCTGATTTACTGCTTAGGAAAAGAATATGTCTGATCAACTTCTGAGCCAAATTGTGTATTCGAGAAGCCCTAAGATAGTATCTTGCATGAAAATGGGAGGGAAAATTTTGGGTTACAACAACTGCCCCTGTTCAATCTTCTTAAACTTGAAAGGTGAGATCGACATGTTTGTCGTTCGTGGCTTGAAAGTGGAAGATGATTGAACACTAGAGTGCCAAGAAATTTGCACTTGATGATGCGCTGGTTGATTCTGTAGGGAATGGGCTTAAAGATGCCATTTGGAGAAATGATGGAGAGTTATCAGAGATGGGCTTATAGATGCCATCCAAAGGTGATTGTTGACAGAAGTGGACACAGTCCGAACTCGACTTTAACAGAAAAGAAATTAGAATAAACCTTTGGTCGATTTAAACTGAAGCTAGCAGAAGTCTTGAATGTTCGTTGGGAAAAATCAAAATATCTTTTGGAGCGATTTTAAGCTGAACCAAAAGATATCTTGGATTAATCTTGACTGGGGAGCATCAGAATAAATCTTGGTGCAATTTATCTGAACCGGAGAAAATTGTCGATGGGAAGAAATTAGAGTAAACCGTTGAGAGGTTTAAACTGAACCAGTAAGAATCTGGAAATGAATCAGAATAAACCGTTGAGAGATTTATATGAACTGGTAAGAATATGGAAACGAATCAGAATAAACCGTTAAGAGATTTATCTGAACCAGTAAGAATCTGGAAACGAATCAGAATAAACCGTTGAAATATTTATCTGAACCAGCGAATCTGGAGACGAATCAGAATAAATCGTTGAGATATTTATCTGAACCAGCGAATCTGGAGACGAATCAGAATAAACCGTTGAGAGATTTATCTGAACCAGCGAATCTGGAGAAGAATCAGAATGAACCGTTGAGAGATTTATTTGAACCAGTAAGAATCTGGAAATGAATCAGAATAAACCGTTGAGAGATTTATCTGAACCAGTAAAAATCTGGAGATGAATCAGAATAAACCCTTGAGAGATTTACCTGAAACAACAAGAATATGGAAACGAATCAGAATAAACCGTTAAGATATTTATCTGAACCAGTAAAAATTTGGAGATGAATCAGAATAAACCATTGAGAGATTTATCTGAACCAGCGAATCTGGAGACGAATCAGAATAAATCATTGAGATTTATCTGAACTAGTAAGAATCTGGAAATGAATCAGAATAAACCGTTGAGAGATTTATCTGAAGCAGTAAAAATCTGGAGATGAATCAGAATAAACCGTTGAGAGATTTATCTGAACCAGTAGAAATCAGCCTTTTCTCGGGAACTGATATGTATTTGACTTGTTGAAAATATTTTCCTGTCGGAAATTTATTGATGGTTATTTCCTGTCGATTGATTCTTTCCTGAAAAGGTGAAGAGTTAATTGCATGCAATGTCATGATGTATGTAATGCATGGTATAATGTTGTTTCTCAAAATAAATGAGATTGCACTGTATGTACTTGCGTTGTCAATGCTATGACGTATGGATGAAAATGTATGGAATTAAATATTGTTTGTGTCGTAGTGTTGCCGGAAGCAGGGAAAATAAATCCCTTCTGAAGCACTGATGGGTGAATCTCTAAATATAAACTTTGTTGTAGAAGGGAAACGCTGAACATTGCTTGTAGACTTCGTGAAATCCTGTTGGGGAAATCTGAGAAGTTGGGCAACTTACTAGGAAACCTCTGGAACGGTAGTTGGAAGTTTTGACCTGTCAGGGGTACAAGAACGCTTGATACCAACAGGCTGCATACTGGAGATACGTTAATGATTTTGTAGTAGGATGTATTTGCTTTCGCTCTGGCTGGAGAAATTACTTGCGAGGATTTTATGGAATGTCCTATAGATATTATCCTATTTCTTAAAGTCCTTAGTAATTGTCTTTCTGTTTCCTGTTTATTTGTAACAGTAATCACGTTCAAATGCATATGTTCAAAAATAAATCATTGGACGTTTTTGTGAACAAGACACAGAAACAAAGAAAAAGGAAAACAAATGGGTTTGCACTTCCAAAGGGGACATCTTTGTATTAACTTGAATAAGTATTTTTTATACAATGAGACGAGCATTCTAGCGAGAGAATGTCGTTGTAAAAATAAAAATTGATACAAAGAAAAGATAGCTATGTGAAATAATCCCATGGGGTTCCCATTCTGCTATAGTCTTCATGTCTCTGAATGTCTTGTCCACTTGTTGCCTTGGCGGAGTCGATTGGATTGATTTAGAGCCGTTTGAGTTGATTGGTCGACACTGAAGATTGTCTGCAAGATGATCTAACGGGACATAGTCATACGCTTTAATCCCTAACTTTTGTCTGGACCGCCCTCTCGGGTTTTCAGTCCATCGGGATACCCTTTTTTTCCCAAGCCGCCCTTTCGGGTTTTCGACTTACCGGGTGCACAATTTTTTTTTAATTTTCATCCCTTATTTTTGCCCGAACCCTTTTGGTTCACCGGGAAGCCCTTATTTTTGCCTAGGCCAGTCAACCTAGCGGGTCTTTGATCATGCATAGTATCTTTTAACTATGTTTGTATTTACAGGGTGTGGGAGATCATCGCCATCCATAGTGGTCAAGATTATTGCTCCACCAGAGAATATGCTTTTGATTACAAACGTCCCTTCATATGTAGGAGTCCATTTGCCCCTGGGATCACCTTGTGGCAAAATGATACACTTGATTACCAAGTCACCGACCCGATATACCTAACGTTTGACCTTTTAATTAAAAGCTTTGATCATGCGTTTTTGGTACATCTGACCATGACAGATAGCTGTAAGCCTCTTATCATCAATCAAGTTTAGTTGGTCAAACCGAGTCTGGATCCAATCTTCTTAATTCAAGCCAGCATCCTTCATGATCCTCAGAGAGGGAATCTAGACCTCAATAGGCAAGACAGCCTCCATGCCGTATACCAGAGAATAAGGTGTTGCCCCAGTTGATGTGTGAGCTGTGGTACGATACCCGTGGAGAGAGAATGGTAGCATCTCATGCCAGTCTTTTTATGTGACTGTCATTTTTTGTATGATCTTCTTAATGTTTTTATTTGCAGCTTCGGCAGCACCATTCATCTTTGGCCTGTAAGGGGAAAAATTATGATGCTGGATCTTGAATTGTTCGCACAAGGCGGTGATCATAGTGTTGTTTAGATTCGTACCATTATCAGTGAGGATTCTCTCTAGGATACCGTACCGACAGCTGAGATTTTGTTTGATGAACCGGGCGACCACATTCTTAGTAACGGAAGCAAAGGAAGCTGCCTCAACCCACTTTGTAAAATAGTTGATGGCCACTAAGATGAAGCGGTGTCCATTGGAGGTTGTTGGCTTGATTTCCCCAATCATATCGATTCCCCACATAGCAAAGGGCCAAGGAGCCATCAAGATGTTCAGAGGAACCGGGGGTACGTGCACTTTATCAGCATAAATCTGACACTTATGGCAAGTCCGAGAGTGTTGATAGCAATCTGCCTCCATGGTAGACCAATAATAGCCTGCCCGTAGGATTTTCTTTGCCATCGTATGCCCGCTGGAATGGGTACCAAAAGTGCCTTCGTGCAATTCAACCATGATCCTTTCAGCTTCAACTTTGTCTACGGACCGAAGTAATACAGAGTCATGATTACGTTTGTACAAAATGTCGTTACTAAGGAAGAATTTAGCCGAGAATCTTCTTAGGAACTTCTTGTCATTCACTGAAGCTCCTTCTGGATATTCCTGAGACTCGAGATACCTTTTAACTTCATGGAACCAAGGTCGATCCACTACTTTTTCTGTACTGATATCGTGACAGTAGGCTAGTTCATCCATCCGCTCAATGGTGATTTGAGCAGCCTCGTTATCCCAATTAAGTTTAAACATAGATGACATTGTAGCTAGTGCGTCTGCTAGCTGATTTTCTTCTCGCGGGAAATGCTCGAAGGTAATCTTCTCAAAATGCGGCAACAATGTCAACACATGTTCTTTATAAGGGATAAGGTTGGGGTGTTTGGTGTCCCATTCCCCTTTGATCTGACTGATGACCAAAATTGAATCTCAAAATACATCCAAGGATTTGATCCCTAAGTCTATAGCAGCTTTGAGACCGCAGATGCATGCTTCGTATTCTGCCATGTTGTTTGCACAGTTGAAGCAAAGTCTGGCAGTGAAGGAGTATGACATTCTTCTGGAGATATGAGTACGGAACCGATACCATTGCCAAGTGCATTGGATGCTCCATCAAATAAAAGGGTCTATCGGGATCCTTGTTCAGGTCCGTCATATGGCCTGATTTCTTCATAGTTGTCTAACATCATGATGTCTTCATCCGGGAATTCGAACTTCACGGACTGATAGTCTTCCACAGCTTGGTGAGCTAGGTGATTAGCCAATACACTACCCTTTATAGCTTTCTGGGTAGTATACTGTATGTCAAATTATGTCAGGATCATCTGTCATCTCGCTATTCTCCCAGAAAGAGCGGGCTTCTCGAAGATGTACTTTATCAGATCCATTTTAGATATCAACAGAGTAGTATGGGTCAGCATATACTGTCTTAGCCGGCGAGCAGCCCATGCCAGAACGCAGAAAGTTTTCTCGAGTAGTGAATATCTTGTTTCACAGTCGGTAAAGTTTTTGCTCAGGTAATAAATAGCATGCTCTTTTCGGCCAGACTCGTCATGCTGCCCTAACACACACCCCATTGAGTTTTCTAAAACAGTAAAATATAGGATTAAAGGTCTCCCCTCGACGGGTGGTAACAACACAAGAGGCTCTTGTAAATATTCCTTGATTTTGTCAAAAGCAACTTGGCATTCGTCATTCCATTTGAATACTTGATCTTTTTTCAAGAGCTTGAAGATTGGCTCACAAGTAGCTGTCAGGTGAGAAATGAACCTGGCGATGTAATTCAAACGTCCCAAGAATCCCCTGACATCTTTCTCAGTACGAGGAGAAGGCATTTCTTGTATCGCTTTAACCTTGGCAGGATCAACCTCGATAACTTTGTTATTGACGACAAAGCCTAGGAGCTTACCAGACAGGAATCCGAATGTGCACTTGTTTGGATTCAACCTCAATTTGTACTTCTTCAGCCTCTCAAACAGCTTTTGTAAGTGGTCAAGATGCTCTTCTTCCGTTTGCGATCTGGCTATCATATCGTCTACGTAGACCTCTATCTCATAATGTATCATGTCATGAAATAAAGCTACCATGGCGCGTTGGTAAGTTGCCCCAGCATTCTTCAGTCCGAATGACATGACCTTATAGCAGAAAATGCCCCACTGTGTAACAAAGGTTATTTTCTCCATATCTTCAGGCGCTATTTTGATTTGGTTGTAGCCTGAGAAACCGTCCATGAAGGAAAAAACTGTGTGTTGTGCCGTATTGTCAACCAGAATGTCGATGTGGGGGAGTGGGAAATCATCTTTGGGGCTTGCCCTATTCAAATCTCTATAGTCCATACACATTTGCACTTTACCGTCTTTCTTAGGCACAGGAACGACATTGGCCACCCATTGGGGATAAGAGGTGACAGCCAAAAATCCAGCATTGAATTGCTTCATGACTTCTGCCTTGATCTTTTCTGACATATTAGGCCTCATGCGGCGAACCTTTTGCTTTACTGGAGGACAATCTTCCCTTGTAGGCAGACGATGTACCACAATGTTTGTATCAAGTCCCGGCATGTCTTTGTACGACCAGGCAAAGACTTCAACATAATCGTGCAATAACTAAATCAAACGCTCCTTGACATTAGGTTCCAAATTGGCACCCACCTTGACCTCCTTTTTGTCTTCCTCAGTTCCTAAGTTAATTGTTTCGACCGACTCTTCGTGCGGCTGAATTATCCTTTCTTCCCGCTGCAACAACCTGGCTAACTCCTCTGGCACCTCACAATCTTCCTCACTTTCATCGTCAGCTTGGTAGATCGGATTTTCAAAGTTACAATTGGCCATAGCAGAACTGTTACCCATGGGATCCTGAGTGGATGTAGATCTGCATTTTAATATGTGAGTGTGTGTAAGAGCATAGCTACTTTTGAAAGAAAATAAAATGTATGAAAGAACACAAAATTTGATGCAAAAACGTCCATGATTCATTAATGACATATGAGAATGAAGTGACAACCCTCACAAATGGACCGTTGTGCCTCGGGTAAGACACAAGGTTTTTAAAAAAGTCTGAATTATTTAAATATTACAAGCCTGAAAATATTAAAAGACAATTACTCTTGAATAAAAGTAATAGGAATGAAATATTTGGCCTCCCAATTGTTGAGCCCTCCGCCGATGGTTGGAAAAATCCATTCATCCATGTCACAGCTGCCATCACTGTCTTCTATTACATTGACTCCTTGATTGCTGATACGCATAGGTGGTCCCCCAGCGCGAGAACGTCGAACAGCTCTTTGGGCCTCTGAAGTGAAACCCAACCCAAATTTGCCGGACTTGTAGGGAATATCCGGAAGTAGATCCCAGATAGTACATCCTCCTTCTTCAACTATTGCTCGAGCATCTTTCAAAGAGGCCATCTTCAGCGGAGGTCTGGTAATCTTCGGGACCTTTAGAGTAGACTTGGTTTCCGCGAACGTTGTTGGAACCTCCTCAAAGTTCTGGCAGGGAGTCTCTATGAATTCACCATCCATTTCAACATACCTGAAAGAGTTCAAATGGCTAACCATATACTCCTCCTCTCCGTGAACTGTGACAATCTTTCCTTTAATTGGGTACTTTAGCATTTGGTGCAGGGTAGAAGTGACAGCACCAGCACCGTGGATCCAGGGTCGGCCCAATAGACAAGAGTACGAAGGGCGGATGTCCATCACATAGAAAGTTGAGTCAAAAGGCCGAGTCCCAATTTTTATGGGGATACTAACCTCTCTGTGCACTATCCTCTTGGAACCATCAAAGGCCCTTACTATGATGTTGCTAGGTTTTAAGATGAGCCCCTCGCAGTCCAGTAGGTCAAGAGCATTTTTGGGCAAGACATTCAATGAGAGCCAGTATCTACCAGAACGTGGGCAAGTGTGGTGCCCCTGCATTCAATGGAAATATGCAAGGCATCATTGTGCTTCCTTCCCTTAGAGGTTAAATTAGCGTCGGAAAAGCCCAATCTGTTATCAGCAGTTAGACTGGCCACACAATTTTCAAATTGGTAGATGGAGGTCTCTTGAGGCACGTGGGCGGTCTTAAGAAACTTTACCAAGGCTCTAGCGTGGGCCTCAGAACACAAAAGTAAGGACAACAATGATATCTTTGAGGGGGTCTGCCCTAACTGTTTGACAATGTTGTAGTCACTTTTCTTGATTATCTTCAGTATTTCTTCTATCTCTTTTCTAGATGCTTCAAGGATGATCTCGGGACGCTCTCTTTCTTGGATTGGCTCATTCAAGACCTCTTTTCCCCTTGTATCGGTATCAGGGATAACAGTAAGAGTATCACCGGGAGTGTCGGTAGGAGCGGCAGTAAGAATGATCATAGGAGTAGCAACGGCCTTTGGAGAAATCTCAGGTGAGAAGACTCTTCCACTTCTTGTTATTTTGCTGGTCCCAGTGATGTTATTGATATCAGGATCAATATCTCTCGCAACTTTGTCTTTGACAGCCAACTGATCTTGCTTGACGCCATAGTAATAAACGTCAGCCTCATAACTCCAGGGAATAGCTTTATCCGACGAGTATGATATTGGTCTTGGCATAGTGATGATTAAAGGTGCAGATCTTGGGACATATGTAATCCTGACGGGTCTTTTGGTGGAGACCCTGGGAGGATTATCAGAAATGGTGATTATTGAAACATCTTCATAAGAACTTCTGATAGAAGGAAGCTTTTCAAACAGGATTTCTTTACTAGTCATCAGGCGTTGGAAGCCTATCTTTAGTAACAAACAGTCGTTCGGTAGTGTGATACGGTGGCAGAACCGACTGTTAATACTGGTTTGCGTTTTTTGTTTGCAAAATGTCGCGGTAAGCAAGAGTCACCACCGACTTTTATTTCATCCAATCGGAAAGGAAAAAAGTATAGAAAAAAATCCTTTTTCGAGATGATTCTGAGTACAGGGGGTAGATTATAAAAAGGGAAGGTGTTATCACCCTTTCTATCCATGGTTTTCTATGGGCTCTTAGGTATTTGCTCATCTTTTTAAAAATTGCTTGTGTGTGTGTTTGTTTTGAAAAGTTTTGTTTTACTTAGTTTTAACCCTTGTATCAGTCCTCAAGAGTGTTACGAAGTTGTTTTGAAAACTTTGTTTGAAAAAAGTGTCTGGTGTGAAAAAAATTGTTTGTTTTGAGCAAGTACCTTCTAGCATCTACCTACTCGAAAAAAGATTGTTTTTGTTCTATTTCCTTTTAGACGGCGCTATCCCACTATTAAGGAGTAGGTAGCACCGTCGTTGGATGTTTGAGGGACTATCGAAAGGGACGTAATGGTCATTGAAGGCGACATGTAAGGATACCTTAGCATTTCGAAGGGACTGTCATCATATATTCGTAGGCAACATCGAGGGACAAGATCATTTTCTCGTAGGCAACTCGAGGGACGTTAAGGGACTATGATCTTTATGATGACTTTTAGATTGAGGGTCATTTGCTAAGATATCCCTACGTTCGAGGGACATGACCATTGTTTTCCGAGGCAACCAAGTGAAGAGTATCCTAGGAGTGAATATGTGCATATGATTTGTTTCAGTTATTTAATCTTTGCACATTAGGTGATCTACCATTTTAATTTTCCAGACATTCTTGCCATACAATCCTATTAGCCATACATCTAGACAGTTTATAGCTTGCGGAAATTAAAAGCGGAAAAGTAAATCTAATTATTACAAGGCTTCGGGGAATGGGGATTACATAACCAAAACTTGGGGGGGAATTAAATAGTAAATAAAACCCTAGTTTAAAAGACTATTACAACCTCAGAGCAATTACATAATTAGAAAAAAATGCGAGAAAAGATAAATCTACGCTATTACATTGATAATGCGACCTATACAATTTTTCTAGAAATAAAAATGTAAAAGAATAAATAAAAAGAAATTAAGGAAAAATTAAAACTGGAAATTCTAAGTTAATGTTTTTGGTATTTTTTTGTAGAAAATAATTTTAAGTTAATTAAAAAACCTAATTCTAACTAATTTTAATAAAAAAAGTTAATTAACTTAATTTATTAATAAATGAAAAAAGCCAAAAATTCAGTTACTAACTAAAACAAAAACCTAATCCTAATTTGTTAAAAAAAGGTTAATTAAAGGGTTAATTACAAAGAACACCTAAAACCTAATTGTTTAATAAAAAATGTTAATTTTGAAAAAAGTTAATTAAAATATCTAAATCCTAATTAGTTTTAATTAAAAAAAGGTTAATTTGAAGAAAAAAAAGGTTAATAAGAAAAAAAACCTAAAACCTAAAACCTAACTAATTTTAATTTTTTAAAAAAAGTTAATTTTGAAAAAAAAGATTTATGTGTAATAAGAAAAAAACCTAAAACCTAAAACCTAACTAATTTTAAATTAAAAAAAAAAAGTAAGTTTGTCAAAAAAATAGATAGGGGAAGAAACATCAATGAAAAATAGGGTTAGAAAATAAAGATAATACAAATGTCATGGGTGGTTGTTGAACCAAAAATTAGTTTAAAACGTAAAATTAAATTTAAAAAAAAACTAAAATTAATTATTCAAGTTTAGGAGGAAAAATCAAAGGTTTGTGAAAAATGTTAAGTTTTATGAAAAAGATTTTAAACAGAAAGAATAAAAATAGGTAAAAGGATAAATAGAAATGAAGAAAATCAAAACCAATAGGGGTGGTTGTTGAACTCACGCCCTTAACCTTCTCAGGCTGTCTGTCTCACCATACATTGGTGGTTGTTCTATTTTGGCCATTAGTGTTTTGGCCTCAACATTCTGTAATGAACCTGCATGGGACCTTGTCTAAATCTGCAGTGTTGAATCTCGTGAACACATTAAATAAATTGCTATATATCATGAAATACAAATAAAGCAAATATATGAAAAAATTTAATGTTAAAACCGATATGGTATGTATGAATGATTATACCCTTTTGATCATGGAGATCAAACCAGCCTTACCCTTACTGGAGAAGTAGTAAGATGAATGCTTCTATGCCATTTTGATCATGGAGATCAAACCAGCCTTACCCTTGTTGGAGAAGTAGTGAGATGAATGCTTTTATGCCCTTTTGATCATGGAGATCAAACCAGCCTTACCCTTACTGAAAAAGTAGCTAGATGTGAGTTTGTGACAAGGATGGCTTGTTTGTAGTGAGATGGGGATTTGTAATAAGGATTTCAAGGTTTTAGGGTTCTTGAAAGAATTTGATATTTTGACAGGATTGTGGCAAAGGTTTTTTTTTCTCGTCTCCCCGTTTGTGTGAAAAGAATGAGATTATATAATAGAAATTAGAGAGAAAAAAATGGGCTTTGAATGTGCAATTGGGCCTCCAATGTTCACTTGAGTTCTTCACGTTCCAGGCTAAATTGCAGGAGCTTAAAATTCAATTTTTGAAGTTGAAATGTGAAAATAAAATGTAGGCGACATCGAGAACTAACTTCTGTCCGAAAATGGGCTCAATCGGATAAATGGTGAATTAGTTAAGAATTTTTGAAGTTTCAGCTCAGACGAACTTATTTTGGACTCTAGTGTCGACTCTGACACGTTCTTCAATAAAAAACTGGTATTGATCGGAGCCTAATCCGGTCTCGACTTTGGAAGCAAAGTTGTAAATCTCTGAGTCAGTGACCTTGTGTAAAAATATGGGGTCAATCCGATAAAAATTGACCGAGTTATGAATTTTCCAAGTTTCGGCCCAGATGAAATAATATTCAGCATTCAGGATTTTCAGCGCATCACACGCACTCTAAGTAAAAAACGAAGGCCTTTTGAATACTGTTCGAACTCGATACCTCTTGTGAAAACGTAGCCAACTTAATTTGTGAAATTTTGGCACTGGAACCAGCTCGATACGATGAAAATCGACCAAGTTATGATTTTCTGAACATGACGCAAATAAATTTCTGTCACAAATTTTCTGTACGAAAATACTTGATAAATCTGCATTTTTGAAGACTTTCTGATCGAAATTGGCTTCCAGCCGTGAGAGATGAAAACTTAGATGACGTCAATACGGAATTTTGGCCACCAGAACAGGTTCAAAATGAGTCACGATCTTCAAGTTATGAATTTTTTTTGGTCGTAAAAACTGCACTTTCAGCACACTTTTTCACCATATTTCTTCGAGAAAACTCACACATTCGAAGACCTTCTTTAAAAAAGTGACTCTTGAGTCGAACCTGAATTTGAGAATACGTTATCAAATATATCTTGGCAAAAGAACACCTGAATATGACGTGTCGGGTTGGACTTGTGAATCTTTAAGCCCCGAATCATTGCAAAACGATGAACCGGTCTTCAGCACGAAAAATACTCTGAGAACATCAATTGACGAAATAAACGTCACTTGTAACCTGAAGAAGCTTGATAAATATACCTTTATTCCATAACCATAAAACCAATAATATGCGTGTATGAAAAGAGGGAAAAGTTTGGGGTACAACAACTGTCCATGTTCAATCTTCTTAAACCTAAGGATGTAGATTGGCTGTCTGCCTTTCGTAATCTGAAGGTGGAAGATGATTGAACACTAGAGTGCCCAAAAATTTGCACTCGCATAAAGTGATACTTGTCTTGTGATATTGGGAATGGGCTTATAGAAGCCATTTGGAGATTGATGACGGAGGATGGGCTTAAAGATGCCATCCGAAGGAGTATCGATCGCATAAGAGATTCCTTTGCGAGAGTCCGTACATATGTTGTTGTGGAGGACTATGATGGGGAATGATGGTCTCTGTCTTGAGAGAGATAGACTTTTAGTAACTTCAGTTGTCTGTTACTCTACTGGGGAATCATCTCTTAGTCGAGGGGGTGAAAATGAACCGCTATCTGGTCGTGCTCCAGGATTCACAGTGATAAGATCGACTGTTATCTGGTCGTGCTCCAAGCTTTATAGTGACTTAACGGGGAGATGAGACTAGACTTGCTATCCGGTCGTAATCCAGGCTTCGCAATTTCTCAATTCTTATCTGGTCGTAATCCAGGCTTCAGAAGGAATTAAGTTGTTATCTGGTCGCATCCAGGCTTCAACTTGAATTTAGGGTACACTAATATCCGGTCGACTCTGGGCTTCTTAGTAATTGTCCAGGTAAATTGTTATTTGGTCGAAATCCAAGCTTCACATTGTCTTGTACTGTTATCTGGTCGTAATCCAGGCTTCAGTCCTTTACCGCTATCTGGTCGTAATCCAGGCTTCACGATGTTTTATACCATTATCCGGTCGAATCCAGGCTTCATGGTGTTCTGTATTGCTATCTAGTCGTTTCCAGGCTTCACAATACCTTACTTCTTATCTGGTTGTAATCCAGGCTTTAGAAGAAATCAAGTGGTTATCCGGTCGCCTCCGGGCTTCCCTTTGATTTTTAGGCCTACTAATATTCGGTCAATTTCCGAGCTTCATAGTAATTGGCCGGGTGAACTGCTATTTGGTCGAAATCCAAGCTTCACAGTGTCCCTCACTGTTATCTGGTCGTAATCCCGGGCTTCAGCGTCTTTACCGCTATCTGGTTGTAATCCAGGCTTCACGATGTAATATACCATTATCTGGTCGAATCCAGGCTTCATGGTGTTCGGAGAAATCAAGATACTATCCGGTCGAACCCGGGCTTCATAACTTGCACTAAAGATATACCACTATTTAGTCGAATCCAAGCTTCGTAGTATTCTTGGCTGCTATCTGGTCGTAATCCAGGCTTCACAGAAACTTGCATTGCTATCTGGTCGTAATCCAGGCTTCACAATAACTTGCTGAGCTGTTATCCGGTCGAATCCGGACTTCACGGCTTGTGTTTATGATATGCCACTATCTGGTCGAATCCAGGCTTCATGGCGTCTCGTACTGTTATTTGGTCGTAATCCAGGCTTCACAGTAACTTGCTGGGGATTAAACTATTATCCAGTCGAATCCGGGCTTCATAGCTTGCTTTTAAGAAATATCACTATCTGGTCGTTTCCAGGCTTTGCGATGTTCTGATACTGTTATTCGGTCATTCTCCGGGCTTCACAATATGACGGAGTAATCAAGATATTATCCGGTCGTACCCGGGCTTCATAGCTTGAACTTTGTGAGAATTTGATTGTATATTTTTCCTGAAATGTAAAGAATTAGTCGTATGTAATGCCATGATGCATGACATGTATTGAGTAATGATGTTCTCAAAATAAATGAGATTGTGTTGTATGATGCATATGCATGTGCCATGATGCATGGAAATGTGATGTTTTTTAGCTGGGGAGGATAAATCCCGGGCTGCTGCTGGAGAGTATAAGGAGTTGAGTTCTTCGTTCTCGCTAGGGATAGTGACCGAAGATGATTAGCTGGAGAATTGCATCTGTTCTGCTCGAGAATATTCCGCCGGGAGAGACTCTGTTTGAGAATAATCCTGTGGGAGAATGACTTTGTGGGGAAGAGATATGCTCTGCTAGAAGATTTGCTGATTTGGAGAAATAACCTCAGGTGGGATGAACTTTCATTGCTGGAGAGAAGAGCTCTATTGGAGATTGAGCTTCCACTTTCAGAGAAATAAACTCTGCTCGGGAGATGGCTTTATAATTTGCTCATGGTTATAAAACTCGGTTAGGGATGAATTACTGTCTGTGGAAGAAATAAACTCCACTGGGGATAGTCTTCCATTGTTGGTGATAGATGAACTCTGCTTAGGGAGACTCAATGTTTTTAGATACCTTTTACTCTGCGGGGAGTGTATGTTACTGGGACGCATGCTGAGGATATAACAATGACTTCGTATCAAGACTTTTCTTCCCCTGTACCTGCTGGAGAAAGTGCTTGTGGAGGCCTTATGGATTGAGTGTCATCCCAACTTATGAGGTGCTTGGTAACTGCCGATCGGAATGATAAGTCTTCTACCGATAGGCAAGTGACAAGATTATGGGACATAGTCGTACGCTTTAATCCCTAACTTTTTCCTAGACTATCTTTTCAGATTTTCAGTCCACTGGGATACCCTTTTTTGCCCAAGCCGCCCTTTCGGGTTTTCTACTTGCCGGGTGTACATATTTTTCATTTTTTATCCCTAATTTTGGCCCGAACCCTTTTGGTTCGCCGGGATGCCCTTATTTTTTCCTAGGCCAGTCAACCTAGCGGGCCTTTGATTAGGCGTAGTATTTTCTGACTATGTCCATGCTCTCAGGGTGTAGGGAGTTGTCACTGTCAGTAGTGTTGTGTTGCCACACTACCAGAAGATGTTTGTTTGATTGTACATGATTCGTTGCTGGAATTCATGCCCAATTCCCCCAAGTGATTCAGATGGAGATCTGCCCCTGGCTATTTGGGATCTTTGAGAGATTCCTTGAATCTTGACTTGACTGCCCTAGATGATGGACAATGATCATGACGTGCCCCTTGGTTGGAAGTGTTTTTCCACTTGAGGTGATCCTTTTCATTGAGAAGGTTTTTGTTCACTAGATATTCATCATGTGAATCTCTATGCTGTTGAACAAATAGTCATATGCAAACAATAATATTTTAAGAATGTAAAGCTTATGTCTGTCTTGAAATTTTTGAAAATGCAGTTTTTTTATAGAAAAAATAGAATTTTGCAAAGATGTGATATCAACTCAGGATTTATAGCAAGTTCTACAGGAGTCAGGATACCTTTTGTAACAGTATGCTTTCGAACTAACCCATGCTTCAGCTAGGACTTTTAAGGGTTATAACGTGACCTGGTTCACGGTTCAAGAAGCAAAGGATAAAGGCTCAAAATTTATTTGTACCCACTCGCTCTTCGTGATATTCTTCAGTCCTATGCTCGGTTAATTACGCGTTTAGAATCCTGTTTGAGTCTTTGATCGGATATTCCAGTGATGGTTCGGATACTAACAATTTATTTTGAATAGGAAGTCATTTCTTTTTTGTTGAGGGTTTTTAGGACCTCTTTCTTTTTTTTTTATTATCCCTCTTTTTTTCCTGAACTGTTTCTTTTTGTGATCACAGTCAGTGGGATGCCCCAATTTTTCTTAAGTCTCCTTCATAGGTTTTGACTTAATGGGCTTTTATTTCGAGAGATAATGATTGCATGTCTTGACGATTATACAGAACCATCATTGTCTTTTGTTTTGGAAGGAAGTCTTTGATGCCACTCATTATGTATGAAGTAGAAGATTGTGACTGAATGCACATCTGAATTAATTGAGAAACTACCCTGCCCCCGGTTATGATTAAGGGTTTTAATTTGTGTGAAAAGAAAAACTCCTACTTCTTTGGCTCAAAGGGGTTGACTAGGGATTATATTCCTTATAACTCCACTGTTTAGGATTTGAAACAACGCATGTACATCATCAGCGGGGTCTGTTCAAAAGCATATTGTAGAGATTGTGGTATCATTTTCGTCATCCTCCCTCTAAGGCTTAGAGTTTTTAATCGAGAGTTGAATATCACAAAAGGAAATAAGAACGCATTTTTGAAATAGTGAATACGAATGAATTGATTCAAGACAAACATGTGCAATGCATTGATGAAATAACGAGGTTTGATATGAATAAATGTTCAAACAAATCAAAAGAAAATTACACATTGAAAATTCTAATGAACGAAAAGTCTTCTTGTGAGAACTTGTCACTTCAGATGGTATGCCTTGGAGGGATGGAAGAAGAACTCAGCTTGACCGTCTTGTGCAAATTCTAGCGCTCCTTCATCAATCAGGTCTTGAATTTTATTTTTCAATGCCCAAACAGTCATCAGTATCATGCCCCGGGCTGTTGGAAGGGTATGCACACCTTGCATCAGGATTGTAGTTAGGTGAAGAAGTCTTGGGATTCAGATGAGGTCCTAATAACATAATCAGATTCATCCTTAACAGGTGTTGCAAAGCTTGAGACAACAACATGTTGAGTTTGGTAAACTGCCTTTTGGGAATATCCGGCTTACTCTGATTAACCCGTTGTTTTTGGTGAGGTTGTTGTTGCACATGAGAGACTTGTACTGGAAGACCTGTTATGCAATGATATGTATGATATATGTATGCAATGTTTTCAAGGATCTCGCGGGGTAAACAAGAAACTGTTAGAATTTGATTGCAGCTTGATTGAAGAAACTTCGTGTTGTTAAGAGTCCTTCTTCAAGAGTCAAGCTCATCATATCGAGTGGGTCATAGACGCTGACTCAAGTTATCGTGTTTAGATCTCTAGACGGCATTGGCTAGAGGAAAATAAATCCCCTTTCCCCTTGCTAGACGTCTGATTTACCATAACCTGCATCACAAATCCTTGAGATCCTTGAAATGGTTAAGGAAATGCTATGGTATGATGTTATGATGTGTATGCTATGCATTTAAGCAAAAGTGAGAGGTGATGTAAGCAAGTAAACTCGGCAAGAAATCCAAGTTATTGGATAAGAACTGTAAACAAAACCTGCAAGGAACTCATGTTGTCAGATAATAAAAATGTGCAAGTAGTTCAAGTTGAAAGCACACAAGTCACACAAACAGCCTTAGGTTTAGGCTTGCATGGGTTTTAGGGTAGTACCCTCTTGAAGTTTAGTTGGTTCAACCTGTCCTAGAAAAGTAACCGGGTTCTAGAGGATCTCAATATCACTGACCATCCTCCATCGGTCATGGTTTCAACTCACGCAATCTTTTCTTGCGGCCGGAACTATCTCGAGAGTATGGTCTCAATGAGTGTAGCATCGAGTATCAACCAGTTCTCAGCTTTACACCGAGGCCGAATATCTCACTACTTTCTAATGGCCAAGTTGGTCGATTAAAGGTTCTAAGGTCAGTTGATGCTTAACGACACACGCAGCGGCCCCATATTCTCCTCGTTTCTCCACAAGGGATACCGGTATCAACCAATGTGCCACATCAATGTAGCTACTGCTTCAACCGTATCGGTCTACATCGTACAGTTCCCTCACAGTCTATTGCTACTTACCTAAAAGGTGTCCCTAGATCTAGGTTAGGATCTATAGTAACTCCCAAACAAAACCCTTAAAAATAAAGCAACCAAAACAAACAAGAGAAGCAATTATGATGAACTAAATCCTAAGGTATACCCCACTTATAATTTCCCCAGCAGAGTCGCCAGTTCTGTGATACGGTGGCAGAATCGACTGTTAATACTGGTTTGCATTTTTTGTTCGCAAAATGTTGCGGTAAGCAAGAGTCGCCACCGACTTTTATTTCATTCAATTGGAAAGGAAAAAAGCACAGAAATTTTCGAGATGTTTCTGAGTACGAGGGTAGATTATAGAAAGGGAAGGTGTTATCACCCTTTCTATCCATGGTTTTCCATGGGATCTTAGGTACTTTCTCATTTTTTTAAAAATTGCTTGTGTGTGTGTTTGTTTTGAAAAGTTTTGTTTTACTTCATTTTAACCCTTGTATCAGCCCTCAAGAGTGTTACGAAGTTGTTTTGAAAACTTTGTTTGAAAAAAGTGTCTGGTGTGAAAAACTTTGTTTGTTTTGAGCAAGTACCTTCTAGCATCTACCTACTCGAAAAAAGATTTTTTTTGTTCTATTTCCTTTTAGACAACGCTATCCCACTATTAAGGAGTAGGTAGCACCGTCGTTAGATGTTTCAGGGACTATTGAAAGGGACGTAATGGTCATTGAAGGCAACATGTAAGGATACCTTAACATTTCGAAGGGACTGTCATCATATATTCGTAGGCAACATCGAGGGACAAGATCATTTTCTCGTAGGCAACTTGAGGGACGTTAAGGGACTATGATCTTTATGATGACTTTTAGATTGAGGGTCATTTGCTAAGATATCCCTAAGTTCGAGGGACATGACCATTATTTTCCGAGGCAACCAAGTGAGGAGTACCCTATGAGTGAATATGTGCATATGATTTGTTTCAGTTATTTAATCTTTGCACATTAGGTGATCTACCATTTTAATTTTCCAGACATTCTTACCATACAATCCTATTAGCCATACATCTAGACAGTTTATAGCTTGCGGAAATTAAAAGCGGAAAAGTAAATCTAATTATTACAAGGCTTCGAGGAATGGGGATTACATAACCAAAACTTGGGGGAAAATTAAACAGTAAATAAAACCCTAGTTTAAAAGACTATTACAACCTCAGAGCAATTACATAATTAGAAAAAAATGCGAGAAAAGATAAATCTACCCTATTACATTGATAATGTGACCTATACAATTTTTCTAGAAATAAAAATGTAAAAGAATAAATAAAAAGAAATTAAGGAAAAATTAAAACCGAAAATTCTAAGTTAATATTTTTGGTGTTTTTTTGTAGAAAATAATTTTAAGTTAATTAAAAAACCTAATTCTAACTAGTTTTAATAAAAAAGTTAATTAACTTAATTTATTAATAAATGAAAAAAGCCAAAAAATTCAGTTACTAACTAAAACAAAAACCTAATCCTAATTTGTTAAAAAAAAGGTTAATTAAAGGGTTAATTAAAAAGAACACCTAAAACCTAATTGTTTAATAAAAAATGTTAATTTTGAAAAAAGTTAATTAAAATATCTAAATCCTAATTAGTTTTAATTAAAAAAAGGTTAATAAGAAAAAAAACCTAAAACCTAACTAATTTTAATTAAAAAAAAAAG
The DNA here is from genome assembly GCA_948472305.1 of Vicia faba. NCBI lineage: Eukaryota > Viridiplantae > Streptophyta > Magnoliopsida > Fabales > Fabaceae > Vicia > Vicia faba. The sequence continues at coordinate 219,532,522 of OX451737.1, forward strand.
TTAGTTTTGAAAAAAAAAGATTTATGTATAATGATTAATACGAAAGTAAGTTTGCCAAAAAATAGATAGGGGAAGAAACATCAATGAAAAATAGGGTGAGAAAATAAAGATAATGCAAATGTCATGGGTGGTTTTTGAACCAAAAATTAGTTTACAACCTAAAATTAAATTTAAAAAAACTAAAATTAATTATTCAAGTTTAGGAGGAAATATCAAAGGTTTGTGAAAAATGTTAAGTTTTATGAAAAAGATTTTAAACAGAAAGAATAAAAATAGGTAAAAGGATAAATAGAAAGGAAGAAAACCAAAACCAATAGGGGTGGTTGTTAAACCCGCGCCCTTAACCTTCTCAGGTTGTCTGTCTCACCATGCATTGATGGTTGTTCTATTTTGGTCATTAGTGTTTTGGCTTCAACGTTCTGTAATGAACCTGCATGGGACCCTGTCTAAATCTGCAGTGTTGAATCTCATAAACACATTAAATAAATTGCTATATATCATGAAATACAAATAAAGCAAATATATGAAAAAATTTAATGTTAAAACCGATATGGCATGTATGAATGATTATACCCTTTTGATCATGGAGATCAAATCAGCCTTACCCTTACTGGAGAAGTAGTGAGATGAATGCTTTTATGCCCTTTTGATCATGGAGATCAAACCAGCCTTACCCTTGCTGGAGAAGTAGTGAGATGAATGTTTCTATGTTCTTTTGATCATGGAGATCAAATCAGCCTTACCCTTACTAGAGAAGTAGTGAGATGTGAGTTTGTGACAAGGATGGCTTGTTTGTAGTGAGATGGGGATTTGTAATAAGGATTTCAAGGTTTTAGGGTTCTTGAAAGAATTTGATATTTTGACAGGATTGTGGCAAAAAAAAAATTTCTCGTCTCCCCGTTTGTGTGAAAAGAATGAGATTATATAATAGAAATTAGAGAGAAAAAAATGGGCTTTGAATGTGCAATTGGGCCTCCATGGTTCACTTGAGTTCGTCACATTCCAGGCTAAATCGCAGGGGCTTAAGTGCAATTTTTGAAGTTGAAATGTGAAAACAAAATGTAGCCGACATCGAGAGCTAACTCTTGTCCGAAAATAGGCTCAATCGGATAAACGGTTAATTAGTTATGAAATTTTGAAGTTTCAACTCAGACGAACTTATTTTGGGCTCCAGTGTCGACTCTGACACGTTCTTCAATAAAAAACTGGTATTGATCGGAGCATAATCTGGTCTCGACTTTGGAAGCAAAGTTATAAATCTCTGAGTCAGTGACCTTGTGTAAAAAGATGGGCCCGATCCAATAAAAATTGACCGAATTATGAATTTTCGAAGTTTCGGCCCAGATGAAATAATAATCAGCATTCAGGATTTTCGGCGCATCACACGCACTCTGAGCAAAAAACGAAGGCCTTTTGAATACAGTTCGAACTTGATACCTCCTATGAAAACGTAGCCAACTCAATTTGTGAAATTTTGGCATCGGAACCATCTCGATACGATGAAAATCGACCAAGTTATGATTTTCTGAACATGACGCAAATAAATTTCTGTGACAAATTTTCTGTATGAAAATACTTGATAAATCCACATTTTTGAAGACCTTCTGATCGAAATTGGCTTCCATCTGTGAGAGATGAAAACATAGAGACGCCAATACGGAATTTTGGCCACCAGAACAGGTTCAAAACGAGTCACGATCTTCAAGTTATGAATTTTTTTGTGCGTAAAAATTGCACTTTCAGCACACTTTTTCACCATATTTCTTCGAGAAAACTCACATTCGGAGACCTTCTTTAAAGAAGTGACTCTTGAGTCAAACCTGAATTTGAGAATATGTTATCAGAGATATCTTGGCGAAAGAACACCTGAATATGACGCGCCGGGTTAGACTTGTGAATCTTTGAACCCCGAATCATTGCAAAATGACGAACCGATCTTCAGCACGAAAAATACTCTGAGAACATCCGTTGACGACATAAACGTCACTTGTAACCTGAAGAAGCTTGATAAATATACCTTTATTCCATAACCATAAAACCAATAATATGCGTGTATGAAAAGAGGGCAAATTTTGGGGTACAACAGGTAGAGACTTGCATAAGTGACAATCTTCATCGCAGCCTGGGAACAGACCGGCTTGCAGTAGATTCTGTTTAATGGTCAACAGAGGAGTAACTAAGTCATTCACCAAGGAGACAAAATGATCATCATCAATGGCGTTGATACCTTGGCCATGTATGGGCATTGGCGCTGTTATTACATTAGGCGTTTCTGGGGAATCAAATTCAATCTCTTTCGCATCGATAAGGTCTTGCACCTTATTCTTTAAGGCCCAACAATCATTTGTATCGTGCCCCGGGCTTTCAGAATGATAGGCACATCGGGAGTTTGGGTTGTAGCAAGGAGAAGCAGTATTGGGGTTCTTGGGAGTTTCCTTTAAAGTTGCCAGATTGGTCTTTAGAAGGTGTGGTAAAACTTGAGACATGGTCATGTTAATCCGGGTAAATCGTCTCATGGGCGCTTCTGGTTTGTGCTGATAATTTTGCTGTTGATTTGGCGCAGGGTTAGAAATTATGGCAGCTCCTACTATCGGGTGACGGTCAGTTTTGTTTTGATTTTTATAGTCATACGCAGCATTGACCTCCTTCTTTCCAACAAAGGGCTTCTTTATCATACTCGAGGATGCATCTCTTTGAATTTTGCCGCTTTTTATACCAGCTTCGACCCGCTCACCAGTCATGATTAATTCAGTAAATCCAGCTGAGGAACTCCCGATCAGGTGGTTGAAGAATGTTCTTGACAAGGTTCCAAGAAACATATCCACTAATTCTCTGTCAGATAGAGGGGGTTGGACTCTTCCTGCGTGATCCCTCCATTTTTGAGCATAGGTTTTGAAACCTTCACTTGTTCCCATAGTCATGCTTTGCAATTGCATCCTAGTCGGAGCCAAATCAGCATTGTACTGATATTGTTTGTAGAAAGCGGCGGCCAAATCTTCCCAATTGCAAACATTGGTCCCTTCCAATTGATAGAACCAATCCAACTGCGTCCCAGATAAGCTCTCTTGGAAGAAATGCACCCACAGATTCTTGTCAGCCGTGTGGGGTTGAATCTTTCTGACATATGACCTTAGGTGTAGTTTCGGGCAGGAGACACCGTCGTATTTGGCGAAAGTGGGGACCTTGAATTTTTGTGGGATGACAACCCCTGAGAGGAGTCCTAAATATTGAAAGTCCAAACCGAGTACCCTCTGAATATCCATAGCATTCAAACGATCCTCTAGTTGTTTGTATTTATCATCAGCAGGAGGATATTGTTCCTCATAGTAATCAGGCTCTTCCTCTTCCTCGGATGCTGGGTCGCTTTTTACTTCCTGGGTTTGATTATATCCTTCGCCTGACGATGTCGCAAAGTGCAAAGTTCGTCTGGTTTGTCCTTTAAACCTTCTTCCCATGATCACAACACCGGTTGATTTCTTCATTTTTTTTCTTCTTCTCTTTGGCCAGCAGAGTCTTTAACTCCTCTTGTCCTTTTGTCAAAGCCAAGAGCATTTCTTGAAATTAGGTGTTCTGCGCCTGAAGATCTTTCACAGTCTGTTCAACATCCATCTCACTGAAATAAACAGTAGAAGGATAAGGTGACCTGTTATGAGAAACCTGTATGATGTTATGATGAATGAAGATGTAATATGCAAATGATTTCAAGGAAATTTAGAGATTTAAATTTGTTCAAACCAAAAAGGAACACGCGTCATATTAAAAATCCAAGTTTGAATACATCATGCCTCCTTGGGCTTACAATGAAAGAAACAAAATACAACCAAACTCCTAAGACAAAAAGACTGAACGCATCCTCTTTGGAGCAATGTAGGCATTCAGGTTTTTCTCTTCATGAAGCAGATTGGTGAGCTCTAGAACCTTCTTCTCACTGGAGTAATACTGGGCTTCAAAGGTGTTTCTCTCTTCCTTCAACTGAACCCAAGCTTTCTGCAGGTCTTCGAGAGAGGTAGGCATGTCAGAATGAAGAACGGTGTATGGGACGTCTCCTTCAATAACAGGCTCAATGATGACATGAAGAATGGAGGGGTAAGGCATCAAGAGACTCTGGGCACGAGCCTGTACCCACCTAAGGTAAGGCTCGAGATGGATAGAGTTTTTATGTCCCAAAGTCCTACTGTCCACCTTGTTCACCATTCCCCAAGCACGTGTAAACCTCTGGCGGTAACCTTGGTCTTCTTTATCGTAGTCGAACACCAGACCTTGGAGGAGCATCTCGTGAGGGTCGTCTCTTCGGGCATACCCAAACTATCGAAGGGCTAAGTATGGGTTGTAGGTGATGCCTCCCCTAATACCAAGCAGAGGTACGTTAGGGAACTCCCCACAGTGGTCAATAATAAAGACATCTTCTAAGGATCTCGAACACCAACGGATATCAGAGTGGGTGAGAGACATCATCTTTTGAGACCAAGTCAGTCTTTGCTCGTTCTTCAATGCTGACTGAGGCAGGTGTGAATTGAACCACTTAGAGAGTAGGGGGATACAACACAAAAGAGTACCTCTTTTCTTCATGGTGCGGGTATGAAGGCAATGCAAGATGTCTCCTAGTAAGGTAGGTATAGGATTGCGAGAGAGAAAGACTTTGATGGCGTTAACATCTATGAATTGGTCCGAATTGGGAAACAAAACCAAACCATAAATGAGAATAGCTAGGACGTCTTCGAAAGCTTGGAAATCCATGTCATCCCAGAATGAACGAGCTTTTTCCAATAGAAACTTAGCTAGAAAGCCTTTAACCCCGCTTCTTGTTTCCCAATTGGCTATGACGTCGACCCTCTTCACATGTAAAGCTTCGGCGATGACTTCAGGTTTTGGAATCCCTTCTAGACCGGTGAACGACACCTGATCAAGCACGGGCACCCCTAAGAGTAGAGAAAACTCTTCTAGTGTAGGTACCAACTGATAGTCCGGGAAAGTGAAACAATGATGTATGGGACCAAAGAATTGGAATAGTACACACATCATCTCTTTTTGGAAGTTGGATGTAGCCAAACTGAGGAGTCGACCATATTTCTTGGTAAAAGGAGAATCCCCGGGCACTCTTGAGGCTAGCTCTTGAAGTTGAGGATGTGCTTTTACAAAGCTTATTCAGATGGTGTTTCTTCAGAGAGAACTCATGTCCTACAAAACAAACAAAGATAAATTTCTAAATCCTTGAAATGGTTAGTGAGCATGCATATGGTGTTCATGATGTTTATGATGTTTATGTACAATTAAATATATACACACACAACAAACAAGTCCCTATGTTTTAGGCTTGCATGAGTTTTTTAGGTAAGTACCCTCTTGAAGTTTAGTTGGCTCAACCTGTCTTAGTAATAGTGATCGGGTTCTAAAGGATCTCAATATCACCGACCTTTCTCTTAGGCATTGTCTCAGCACAACAATATTTTCTTGCGGCCGAGATATCCCAAAAGTCTAGTCTCAATGAGTGTAGTATCGAGTATCAACCAATTTTCAGCTCTACATCGAAACCGACTATCTCACTACGTCCTAATGGCCAAGTTTGTTCAATTAGGGTTCTAAAGTCAATTAGTGCTTCATGACGCCACTCAGCAGCCTCGTATTCTCCTCGATTCACCACGAGGGATACCAGTACCCACAAATGCGTCACACTAACATAGCCATTTTTTCAACCATATCAATCTACACCGTACAGTCTCCACAATCTATTGCTATTTACCTAAAAAGGTGTCCCAGATCCGGGTGGAGGATCAAAGCAAACCCAATACAAAGAACTGAATATAAAGCACACAAATCAAATAATGAAGCGAGTAAAGGTGATCTAACCCTAAGGTAATCCCCTTTTATTATTTCCCCAGCAGAGTCTCCAGTTCTGTGATACGGTGGGAGAACTGACTTGATGTTTTGCGTTTTGATCGCGTTTGTGCGGATAGCAAGAGTCGCCACCAACTTTTCTTTTATCCAAAAGGAAAGGTAAAAAAGCACAGGAAAGACCTTTCGAGATTATGTCTCGGGTTCAGGGGGGTAGATTATGAAAAGGGAAGGTATTAGCACCCATTTCATCCATGGTTTTCCATGGGCTCTTAGTTACTCGTTTTAGATCACTTTCTTTTATTTGAAAGTGTGCTTGTGGTGTGGGCTGTGAAAGTGTTTTGAAAAATCTCTTTGTAATGGTTCTCGTTTCTATAAGAACGCGTACAAAGTTTTGTTTTGAAAAGTGGTTCAAAGATGTGTTTGTGGATTGTGTTTCGGAAAGTGTTTTAAAAAGATGTTTTTGTGGATTGTGTTTTAGAAAGTGTTTTGAAAAGATGTTTTGCAATGGTTCTCATCTCTATAAGAACGTATACAAAATGTTTTGTCTTTTAAAAATGTTTTGAGATGAAAGTGTTGGTGTAAAATGTTTTTTGTCGTGAGCAAGCGAGTAACTTGGAGTGAATCTACCTACTCGAAAGGTCTCAAGGTTCTTTTCTTCCTCCTTTTAATGTTGCTATCTTACCATTGATTTGGTAAGAAGCCCCATCGTTGTATGTAAAGGGACAAGCGCGGGTCAATTTTTACAGTCATCGAAAGTAACTTATGTGACGTTTTAGCAATTTTTGTAAGGGACGAGATCGTTTTATCGAAGGCAACGTCGAGGGTCCTCGAGGGATTACGATCTTTTTATCGAAGGGTCATTGCTAAAACATCCCATATTCGAGGGACATGACTGTGTTTCCGAGGCAACAAGCGAGGTTACCGAATTGAATCAAATAATTATAACCGTCTAGGAAATAAAATTAACTAACAAAGTATAGAATTTTTTGGTAAAAAGAATTGAAAATAAAATTCTATTCTATAGGAGACAAATAATTGATTACAAAGAAATTAAATCGAATTTATATATTTTTGGTATTTTATTTTTTATATATCATGAAGAAAATAAACAATTTAAAAGAATGTTAACTAAAAAAGTTAATTAAATAAAATAAAATTTAAACTAAATAAAGCTATTAAAATAACTCTAAATTAATTTAAAATTCTAAGCTACTAAATTAAATCTAAACTAAGTTAATTATAAAATTACTAAATTAAATATTAACTCTAAAGTTATTAAATAATAATTAAACTAATTCTAAAATTAATTAATCTAAATCAAATAAAAGGAGGGTTGAGTTAAAACAGAAAATAGAATGTAATTGTAGCAATGGGCTTAAAACAGTAGGTCCAACAAACTGGTTATTATTTGAAAACTAACAACAACAAAAAAAAAAAGAAAAATGGATAAACTAGAAATTCTGATGGGCTTGAAGGAAATTCACAAAACAGGCCCAGTAAGATTACAATTTATATGTTGTAAAAAAAAATGTGTTGGGCGGAGCGGGTCAGGCCCAAAGAGGAATTTGAAGGTCCCTTGAAAATTTTAACTAGTTTTTTTTTATTCCCATAAATCAATTAAAAGAAAGAAAAAAAAGCAGAAACGTTCTCATCTCTCTCGAAACCCTACTCCCTTTTCTTCAACACAAACTTTTCCCAATTCAAACATCCCAATCAAACAGACCTACAATCTCCAATTCAACCAAACCGAATTCATCACCGGATTCGAAGGAATGGGGTCTCTAAAGTCGCGAGGAAGGTCTAATTCTCATCAACCTCAAAGCTTGCACATGAAGGGTACCTCTCAACGAAATCGCAAACAACTTCTTCATCACTTTCAAATCTGGTTTCAACTCCTTGTTCTTTTCAAATGATGGTACCGTTTTAGCATTAATTTCGTTATTTTCCTCCAGAACCTCTGTTCTTTTATTTCTTTTGTACTTATGTGGTTAATTCGTGATAGGGGTCACAGTGAACAGAGATTGATGGAGGCTGGATTTGGGTTGAGGATGGTGGAGGGATTGTTACGGCTGATGTCCACAAGTGACCAGAGGTTGCAGAAATTCCAGTTTTGACGATGGTTGAGGTGAACAGAGATACTGGGTTTTAGTTATGTAAGAGGTGATGACGGAGTTGAAGTCGAAAAGATTGGGATTGGGGATGTGGTTCTGAGATTTAGTGGTGAGTTTGTGTAGGTTGTGCAATCTGAGGTCCAAACTGTGAATGTTGCATTTGTGGTGGTGTTGATTTTAGAGAGGGTGTGGTGGTGAAACAGACAGGTATGGAGGGAGAAGATGTGAAGGATGAAGACGATGGAGGTATTTGTGGTTTCTATTGAACGGAGGAAAGAACTCTATTAAAGATAGTAGAAAAGGTATGTTAAAAAACTCTTTGCAAATTTCTGTGTAATTTCGTGTGAAAGGGTGTATGAATTTAAAGTTTTGAAGGTTGAATTAGGAGAGTTATAATTGAAGATTGTTAATTTTTTTATTTTTGTTTTCAAAACAGCATCTGCTTTCAATACAACAATCACAAAAAACACTCATGTTTCATAAATTCATGATAGATAATAATCACAACAGCTTTTCGGTTTGCAGGTTCATGATTCGATTTGGACAGAAGCAACAACAACGACAACAAACTCAAAATAAACAAGCTCAGAGCATAAACAAGCAGATATATACAAAAGAAGTTTATGCAAGATAATGGAAGAAAACCATACCTATCAGAGTCTCTAACGCAATTTTGAAAAGAGGTGAGTCTGAACTTTTATTGCTTTTCCTTCTATCTAAAACGTTAACCTTTTGTGCTATACTTCTATCGTGATCTGTATTTGGTTGAGTGTTGTGGAATTTGGTTTGGAACAAAGGGCTGGATCGAGAAGAGATGATAGCAAAGGGATTGTAATCTTTTTTGTAGGGTATGTTTTTTCGTTTTTTTTTTCAGGCTGTGTTGAGATTTCTTTGATTGTATATCACTCCTCGTTCCTTTCTCCTCTCCCCCCTTTTACAATAGAAGTTAGGGAGTGTATTTATAGATGAGAAAAGTATAAATTGGGGGGGGGGGGGGGGGGGGGGGATTTTGTGAAGTTCAAACAATTTCAGTACACTGTTTTATTGCTTTTTTAATGCAATTTTTTTATATTTGCTAACTTTGTGCAACTGCTGGACTATTATGGACAAATTTTAATGTTCGGTAATTTTGGACTGTTTTGTTGGTTTGTGGCAGCAAGCATAGCAGAAAGTTGCAGGCTATTTTTGTAGCAGGAAACAAGGTAGAGAGAGACAAAGCAATAGCATGGTAAAATGGACAGCAACAAGTTGCATAAAGGATTGACAGTTTTTTTTTGTTTTAGTGTAATGTTTGGACTTTATTTGTTGAATTTTGGAATCATGTGGAATTATGAATGAATCTTGCATATGCTTGAACTTGTTTGTAATTTTGGGAATTCAATGATAATTTCTTGAAAATACCTTTCTCTTCCAAATTGATTGTGAAGTTTCAAGCTCTTTCCTCCAATATTTCCTTTAAATGCCTTTGTATGATATGAATCCATAATATTTGCAAGGTACTCAAAAGTGAATTGAATCTTGATGGTAAATGAATGAACATGACCCACAAATGTTTGGTAACCTCAATCCCGAGAAAACCAAACACATACCCCTTCCAATTTCAAAAGCTATAAACACTTTGATTCATTTGAATCAAAAGAATCTCTTTGAATGAATTTTGAGAAATGATGAGCGTATCTGAACCAATTTGAACCTAATGACATTTCTCGAATGAATCTCCAAATTATTTCCAACGATGTTGTCTCCAAAATTTTCCCTCTCATATTTCTCAAAACATTGCAAGAAAATTTTCAAGTTGCTCAAGGTTGCTCAAGGATTGACCAGACAAGCTATCTCCTAAGGCAGTCTACTCCAAATTAGGGTTTTGTGTTGCATCAAGATCCTTGAGTCCAAATGACCTCAAGTACTCCCCAATGTCCTAATGTTTTCTCAAGATCATCCATGTCAAGTTTCAAGCCTTGCAGAGGAAGTTTGCTCAGTCAATTGCTCAAAAAGTCCAAAAATCGGCTGTGCTAGGGCAAAAGTCAACTGTGACCCAAATACAGTCAAACTTCAATATTTTTTATCAACATTCTCATTTTGAAGGATATTTCATCATTTTATCAAGGGTTGATCATGATTCATCAAGGATTGCTCACAATTCATCAAGATTCAAAAGTTGCTAAATTAGGGTTTTGTAGGAAAAGTCAACTCAACTTTCACCAAGCATAACTTTCTCATACTTTATGTGAAATGACCCATCCAAAGCTCATTTTGAATAGGATGAAATTCCATACAATCCATATTCATACCTCAAAATCAAATAATGCACTCACAAGAAGTTATGAATTTTGACATTATAGATCATTTTTTAAAGTCAACAAAAACACCTTCTTTGTAAAAGCTTCTAACTTGTGCATGGTATATAAAATTGATATGAGACAAAAAGGGTTGATTAGAGGATATCTCAAGATTTCTAAAAAGTCCAAGAACACCTCAAAAAGTTCAAAATTGAAGAAGTTATGCATTGTTGAAGTTGGACCTTTTTGCAAAATTGCCAAAAGTCAACTATCCCCAAAACTTCAAATTTTGCCAAATGGGCCCATTCTTTTTCACTTGTTTTGAGTTTGAATTATTTCCCAAGTACTCTAGCTTTGGCCATGTGTCCATATCTTATTTTTATTATTTTATTTTATTTTTATTTGAATTAATTCATTTTAAATCAAATAAAATCACATAAAATCAAAAACATTGAAAACTAAAGATCTTGTGATCATTTCAAGTTTCAATAGACAGCTTGCATCCTTCAAAACTCGTATCAAGCCATGTGGGTACAAAAAGATGTGATTTGGATCAAATTTGGAAAGTTTTAATGGAAGAATCAAATCAAATTCAAGAGCATTGATAGAGCAATATTTGAACAACAAATGCTACCCTAATGTATTGTACATTACATAAGCAAGCGAAACGCACAAGAATCAGGGTGAGAGATCAATTATGGAGGCAGAACAAAACTTGCAAAAACAAGGAAAAAGTGTGACTTAGAAATCAACCCTAGAGGCATTTTTAGGGCTTGATATTGGTCTCAATTGTTTCCTGGGCATCACCACAAGTGAAACTGATCACAACCACGCATTTTCCAGCCTCTCAGAACACTGTAAGTCTCACGCGAGGTAGCCCTATTTTTGATTTCGTATCTCAGAAATTAGGCATTGTTATAATAAACTAATTGCATATTCTGAATCCATACATCATTTACAAGCTTTTGGCATCATTTGATTTTGTTTATCTGACCTATATTGTGATCCACCATAGTTAGGGTTTTCTTAGAGTTTTGGGGGGTTTTCGTTTCAGGTACAATTGATCTTCATGATAGACATGGTTGTGTTCAGAAGAAGATAACGAATCAAACCATGGTCCTGGGATTCGTTTATATGGCCTGGAGAAGGTTTTAGGATGAAGCCACGGTTTTAGCTGCGACTAAAAATCTGTAGGTAAAAGTTACAGATCCTCAAGGACAGGGACGAACTCGTGTCATCCATCCATTGGCCGGTCCAAAATAATCGCGCGTTTTTTTTTATTTTTCTGGCAATTGATTTGTTTTTTATATAATATATTTTGTTTGTATTATTATAACAAAAACAACAAAGCGCTTCAGTGGTAGCCACATAAGCCTTAAAGGACCCAAAGGCTGGAGGTCAGGGGTTCGATCCCTGCTTCCAGCAAATTGCATTTTCTCAATTGTTTTCAAGGAATCAGTTGTGTGTTCAAGCTGGAGGTTCACTATACTCCCTCACCAATCAACGTGCCAGATGACCAGTTGGCCAGATCTGGTGGTCAGCATCAAAGGTCCACCAAAGAGCCAGGTCAACGCATATGCAGCAAATCAAGAAAGTCAAACGGACCAGCTTAATGGGCCAATGAAAATGCTCTTTACACCCTCCAAATCTCAGGCCCATTCTTTACTTCCTCTCATATTTTATTTTATTTTAATTTAATTATTTAACTTTGTTTAATTATTTACTAACCGCATAATTAATTTTCTTTTTATCAAAAAAATCACCAAAAATATCATTTTGCCCAATTAAAATTAAAAACTTTATTTTTCTTTAATAAATTTTAATTAATTAATTAGGTTTTTAATGCTAGGAAACTTTAATTTATTTTTGTAAATATTTAAAATTAATTAGAAATCATTAGGTTTTAATTCTAACTTAATTATTTTAATTTCTTTCTTAAATAATCAAAAACTCCAAAAATATGTCATTAATTATTTTTTCATTAATTAATTAATTTAATTTCTAACTTAGTATTTAATTTTAGATTTAATTTCTTTTCTTAAATAAAAACAACAAAATAAGCATTTTCTTTTAAAGGGGTCAAAACCCTATTTCGCATCCGATTTAATTCCGCGTCGCGCTTTATTTTTTATCCAATTAATGTATCTGCTTATGGTGTGTAATAATTAATTAGGACCTTTTATTTATTTTACCGCTTTATTTTTATTTTCAAAGGGTTGCTTTTGGCGATGTAAATACCTGACGCCTTGTAATTTAATTTCCGCATTTTAATTCCGCAAATTATATAACTGCTAGATGTTTGATAATAGGGTTTGCATGACAAGACTGAATGTTTAATCTTAAAATCAAATTAGAACACCCTTAACATGTGCAAAGATAAAAATAACTGAAAACGACACACTCGCACATGCGCACTCTTAAGGTACACCCCACTTGGTTTCCTTCGTACACGGTCATTTAGTATAGGTCGTTTTAGAGGTCGCCCTCTTGTCTAAAAGACAATAGTTGCCTCGAAACAGTTGCCTCGGATATCATTGCCTCGAATAAATGATCTAAGACATTAGGGTTACCGCTAAGGCGTCCTAACATTACTTTAGTGACAGTATGTCCCTCACTCGAATTGACCCTCAAACTCCAATGACGGTGCTACCTACTCACTAATAGTGGGATAGAATTGTCTAAAGGAAATTAGCATAGAACGATTCCTTTTTCGAGTAGGTAGATAGTTCTTAGATACTTTCTCTTTCAAAACAAAACTTTTTTCACACTTACGCTCCTTTTCAACAAAGTTTTCAAAAACACTTCATTACACTCTTGAGGACAGAAGCAAGAGTTAAATTGAAGTTTCAAACAAAAACTTTTTTTCAAACCCACAATCACAAAGAAAACAATTTTGAAAACAATTGAGCAAGTACCTAAGAGCCCGTGGATAACCACAGATAGAAAGGGTGCTAATACCTTCCCTTTCTATAATCTACCCCCCGTACTCAGAAACATCTCGAAGAAGGAATTTTTCTGTGCTTTTTTCCTTTCCTTGTTGGATACAATAAAAGTCGGTGGCGATTCTTGCTTACCGCGACATTTTTCAAACACAAACGCAAAATGCAAACCAGCATTCCAAAAAACAGTCAGTTCTTCCCACCATATCACAGAACTGGCGACTCTGCTGGGGACGCTTATAAGTGGGGTGTACCTTAGGAATAGTTCATCATAATGTTTTCAATTGCTTGATTTGTATGCTTTATATTTGTGGGTTTGAATCAGAGTTACTATAGATCCTAACTCGGATCTGGGGGATACCTTTTAGGTAAGTAGCAATAGACTGTGAGGGAACTGTACGGTGTAGACCGATACGGTTGAAGCAGTAGCTACGTTGGTGTGGCACTTTAGTTTGTACCGATATCCCTTGTGGTGGAACAAGGAGAATATGGGTCTTCTAAGGGGTCATTAAGCACCAACTGACCTTAGAACTTATAATTGACCAACTTGGCCATAGAACAGTAGCAGTATGCTACACTCATTGAGACCAAACTCTCACGATGATTCCGGCTGCAAGAAAAGGTTGCCAAACTAGAATTATGACCGATCGAGGGTGGTCAGTGATATTGAGATCCTCTAGAACCCGGTTACTATTACTAGGACAAGTTTGAACCAACTAAACTGAAAGAGGGTAATACCTAAACTCCTTGCCAGCCTGAAATCTAAGGGCTACCTGTGTGACTTGTTTGCCCTTACCATGTTTGCTATCTGTGAATACTTGTGGTGTGTTTCTATCATGACATCATGCATCATGACATTGCAAGCATATTGCATTGGACTAACCATTTCAAAGACCAATGGGATTCATCTTTGTTCTATTTTGTAGGTCATGGCACCTATCGTAGAAACACTATTCGGATCAGTTTTGTTCAGATTCCTCCTCAACTTAGAGATTTGGTTACAAAGGTCCCTGATACTTCCTCTTTTGACAGAAGACATAGGCACCTCCTTGGTTTTGTCACTTCCAGATTAGATGAATAGATGATGAGTGTTTTGTGCCAGTTCTTTGATCCACTATACCATTGCTTCACATTCCCGGACTATCAGTTGGTCCCTACTCTAGAGGAGTTCTCTGGTCTGCTTGGTATTTCTATTCTAGAGCAGGCGTCATTTACAGGTTGGGAGAAAGTCCTTAGGCCGGAAGAGATTTCTTCAGCCCTCCATCTGACAAAGGCTGAGGTAATGTCTAACTGGGAGACTCGAAGTGGGATAAAGGGCTTCTTGGCTAAGTTCTTGGTTGATCAGGCTAATCAGTTTTGGGACAGTTTGGATTTTCAAACATTTGAAGACATCCTAGCTCTTCTCATTTATGGTTTGGTGATGTTTCCTAACTATGATTCTTTCATCGACGTGAATGCAGTGAAGATTTTCATGTCCTGTAATCCGGTGCCCATTCTCTTGGGTGACATTCTGCACTCTCTTTACGCCCGTACTGCTCAGAAACGGGGAACCCTTATGTGTTGTGCACCATTGCTGGAGAGGTGGTTTATTTCTCACCTCCCCAAATCAGTTTTGAAGAACAAGGAAGGCATGGGTTGGGCCTACAGAATTATGTCTCTCGCTCACACTGACATTATCTGGAGTACTAAGGACATGGAAGAAGTAGCCATTATTGATTGTTGTGGGGAATACCCCAATGTTCCACTACTTGGAATTCGAGGAGGGATTACCTATAATCCTTGTTTGGCCTTACGTCAGTTTGGGCAAGCTAGGAGGGAAGGACCTCATGAGTTGCTGATGCCAAGCATTGTCTTTGACTTCCAAGGGGATAGTGATGAGCATCGCCGCAGATTCATACGAGCCTGGGATAGGGTGCACAGGTCTAATCCGCACGAACTAGGTATGAAGACTTCTCTTCCAATGGAACCATATCTCCGGTGGGTTCGTACACGTGCTCAGAATCTAGGGATGCCCTACGAAGCTGTCTTACCAGTAATTGTTGAGAATGCTGATGAAGAAGGGGTTCCTCCTACCATCCTTCACCCATACATGCCTACTGACATTGGGGCATTAAAAAGGTATTGGATGCAGTTGAGAGAAGAACGGGATACTTATAGAGAAAAGTATCACGAGCAGGAGCGAAAGATTCTAAAGATTACAAGACAACTGGAGAATGAGAAGGTCCTCAACGACTATGTCAGCACCAACGGGAAACGACCATGGGAGCGCTGATGTCTTTTGTTATTGCTTTTAGTGTTGATTTTACTTTTCAGTATTTATTTTTGTAACGCCTTAAAGGCACTTGTCAAACATTGTTTCAAGTTTTTATCTAATAAAAGTGTGTTTCATTTTGGTTTACGAATTTGAATCCTTAAAGTCTTTGAAATCATATCATACACATTTCATTCCCATGCACCCCATCACAGGTACCCTTACAGGTTTCTCATCTTCTTCGCTATTTATTTCAGCACATCATGTCTGCTGAAACATCAATTGATCAAGCTATCAAGGCTCTGCAAGCTCAGAACACCCAGTTTCAGGAAATGTTCATGAACTTGGCAAAGGGTCAGCAAGATCTGAAGACTCTTATCTTGAAGGATAAGAAGAAGAAGAAGAAGAAGATTGTCTTCTTGAATATGGGTCGTAGGTTCGGGAACAATTTGCAGGATGTTGGTCTATCCCACTCATCTGGAGGGGGAGAAAACCAAGAATAAATGAGGGTTCCTAGCCCTGTGGTATCCGACCATGAGGCTGACTTTGATGAAGACCAGTATCCTCCGGCCGAGGACAGATATAAACAACTTGAAGACCGGTTAAGTGCGATGGAGATCCAGAAGGTACCTGGATTGGACTTTGGTGATTTGGGTTTGTCATATGGGGTGGTGATTCCCCACAAGTTTAAAGCACCTATCTTTGCTAAATACGACGGGGTCTCCTGCCCAAAGCTACACCTCCGTTCGTATGTTAGAAAGATCCAGCCATACACTGCTGATAAGAACCTCTGGATCCACTTCTTTCAAGATAGTCTCTCAGGGACTCAACTTGAGTGGTTTTACCAGCTGGAAGGAGCTAGTATCCGTAATTGGGAAGACCTTGCTGCTGCTTTTTACAAGCAGTACCAATACAATGCCGACCTCACTCCCACGCGTACCCAACTTCAGGGTATGTCTATGGGTGCGAGCAAAGGTTTCAAAGACTACGCTCAGAAATGGAGGGACCTTGCTAGAAGAGTACAACCCCCGCTGGCTGACAGGGAGTTAGTGGATATGTTTTTAGGGACCCTGTCTG
This sequence comes from Vicia faba, assembly GCA_948472305.1. Taxonomy (NCBI): domain Eukaryota; kingdom Viridiplantae; phylum Streptophyta; class Magnoliopsida; order Fabales; family Fabaceae; genus Vicia; species Vicia faba. The sequence continues at coordinate 219,549,014 of OX451737.1, forward strand.
GTCTGTATTTCAACCATCTGATTGGAGGTTCATCGTCAGGTTTTACTGAGTTAATAATGACTGGGGAAAGAGTTGAAGCCGGTATTAAGAGCGGTAAGATACAGAAGGGTGCTTCATCAAGTACCGAAAAGAAGCCTTTTAAGAAGGAATCCAGCGTTGTTTACAGTTCAAAGAGCCATAATAGACCTGAGCACCGCCAAGCAGTCAATGCGGTTGTTATCTCAAGACCAACTGTTGCCACATAATGCAACAATCAGCCAAGGGCCGAGAGGCCGCGAAGACAGTTCACTCAGCTTCATATGACCCTGTCTCAGATTCTACCACAGTTGTTAAAGACCAATCTGGTGATTCCGAAGGAAGCCCCGGAGAATCCCAATACTACATCACCCATGTATAATCCGAATGCCCGCTGCGCTTTTCATTCTGATAGCCCGGGGCATGATACGAATGATTACTGGGTCTTGAAGAATAAGGTACAGGATTTGATTGATGCTAAGGAGATTGAGTTCGAAGCACCTGAAAAGCCTAATGTTATGACTGCTCCTATGCCCAAGCATGGAGTGAATGCTATAGATGAAGACTCGTTTATGGTTTCTGTGAAAGACATTTCTACTCCATTGATGACTGTGAAGAAGAACCTTTTGTTAGCCAGTTTATTTCCGGGTTATGGCGAAGGTTGTCGTCTAGGTTCTGTCCTACCTACCGGTTGCCATCTTTTGAATTCAGGTGTCCAACGCCTGATGGATAATAAAGAAATTCTGTTTGAGAAGACTGTTGTTCCTTTGGTCCCTGTTGAAGACATTTCTATAATCACCATTTTCGACAATTCTTCCAAGGCTTCCTCGAGAAAGCCTGTTAGAATTACATATGTTCCGAGAATGGCTCCTATGATCATTACCATTCCTGGGCCTATTCCCTATACGTCAGATAAGGTTGTCCCGTGGCATTATGGGGCTGACGTGTATTAACACGGGGTTAAATAAGATTTGAAGGATGAAGAGGCTGATACTAACGTCAGCAATATTGTTGGATCTAGCAAAGTCACCCGCAGCGGAAGGCTTTTCTCCCCTGAGATCTCTCCACCAACTGTTCGGAAGCCTGTTGTTATTACACCTGCCAGTACATCTGCTATTGTTCCTGTTCATGTTCCAATTCTTACCCCTGTTGCCGGGTCAGCTGACACTCGGGGCAAAGGGACCACCGGTGAGCCTGCCCAGACGGAGGCACCGAAGAAGATTACTGTTGAAGCCTCTAGACAGGAGATACAGGAAATTCTAAAGATCATCAAGAAAAGTGACTACAACATAGTCGAACAGCTGGGGAAAACCCCATCGAAGATCTCTATGTTGTCTTTATTGTTGTGTTCAGAGGCCCATGCTAAGGCTCTGATTACTTTCCTGAAAACTGTGCACGTGCTGCAGGAGACATCAGATGATCAATTTAAAGATTATGTGGCTAGTCTGACGGCAGATAATGGGTTGGGTTTCTCCGATGCAGACTTGACTGCTAAGGGGAAGAATCACAATGACGCTCTGCATGTCTCTATTGAGTGCAGGGGCACTACCTTAGCTCACGTGTTGGTGGACACTAGGTCTTTGTTGAATGTTTTACCCAAGAAGGCGTTAGACCGGTTAGACTATGAAGGGTTGGAGCTGAAGCCAAGTAATATTGTGGTTAGGGCCTTTGATGGATCCAAGAGGATGGTACATGGAGAAGTGGATATTCCGGTTAATATTGGTTCTCAGACCTTCGCATCTACTTTCTATGTGATGGACATTCGGCCATCTTATTCTTGTTTGCTGGGTCGCCCGTGGATCTACAAAGCTGGGGCAGTAACTTCTACGCTCCACCAGATGCTAAAATACCCAGTGAAGGGGAAAATTGTTACAGTGCGAGAAGAAGAGGAGTACATGGTGAGCCACCTCAACTCATTTCGGTATGTGGAGATGGACGGGGAGTTCATTGAGACCCTTTTTCAACATTTTGAAGAGGTTCCCCAGACACTGGCATCAACTGAAAATGTTATTGAAGATCCTCTAATGAAGATGGCTTCCTTCAAGGATGCCCGGGCTATCGTTGAGAAAGGTGGGTGTGCGAATTGGGGCTAACTCCCTGATTTTGCACATAAGACTAACAAGTTTGGTTTGGGTTTCACTACAGAAGCTCAAAGGGTTGTTCAGCGTGCACGGACGGGAGGACCTCCCCTGTTTATCAGCAATACAGGAGTGAATGCCATTTGTGATACGGTGGGAAAGAACTAACTGTTTTTTGGAATGCTGGTTTGCGTTTTGCGTTTGTTTTCGCAAAATGTCGCGGTAAGCAAGAGTCGCCACCATCTTTTATTTTATCCAACAAGGAAAGGAAAAAAGCACAGAAAAATTCCTTTTTCGAGATGTTTCTCGGGTCCGGGGGGTAGAGTATAGAAAGGGAAGGTGTTAGCACCCTTTCTATCCGTGATTATCCACGGGCTCTTAGGCACTTGCTCATAGTGTTTTCAAAATTTGCTTTTCTTTGTGTTTGTGGGTTTGAAAGGAGTTTTTTGTTTGAAAGGGGTGTAAGTGCGAAAAGTTTTGTTTTGTTTTAGAATGAGCAAGTACTTAAGAACCATCTACCTACTCGAAAAAGGAATTAATCTGTACAAATGTCCTTTAGACAATGATATCCCACTATGAATGAGTAAGTAGCACCGTCGTTGGAGTTTTCGAGTCAATTCGATTAAGGGACGTGCGGTCACTAAAGCAATGTTAGGATGCCTTAGCGGTAACCCTAATGTCTTAGATCATTTTATCCGAGGCAACCTTTTCGAGGCAACTTGTGATCTTTGGACGAGAGGGCGACCTCTAAAACTTCTTATACTTAATGACCACATTCGAGGCAACCAAGTGAGGTGTACCCTAAGAGTGGCATGTGCAAGTGTGTTAGTTCAGTTAATTTTATCTGTACATGTCATGGGTGAGCTATTGTTGATTTTAAGTTACAGATTGATCTTGTCATGCATTGCCTATTTATCAAACATCTAACAGTTAATATTTTGCAGAAATTAAATTGCGGGAATTAAATCTAAGCTATTACAAGGCATCGGGTATTTACATCGCCAAAGACAAACCCTTTAAAATTAAATTGCGAAAAGTAACTAAAAGCGATAAATAAATAAATAAAATCCTAAGTTAAAAACTATTACATTCCCGAAGCAGTTACAATATTGGATAAAAAATAACACGCGTGCGAGAAAATTGAATCAGAGTGTTTTTAGGGTTTTGACCCTTTTTTATTAAAGAAAACATTTTTTTGTTATTTTTTGAATTAAAAAATTAAGTCTAAGTTAATAATTGAATTAATTAATTAAATGAAAATATTTTTGATTTTTTATAATTAAGGAAATAAAATAAGAATGATTAAAAGTTATTAAAAACCCTAATTCTATGTTAATTTTAATTTATTGCAAAAGATATTAAAATTGTACCTAATTAAAAACTAAATTAATTGGTTAAAGTTTATTTACAAAAATAATGAAATAGTGAAATTAATAAAAATATTATTTTTTGGGTTTTTTCTGATTTTATGAAAAAATGTTAATTGGTTAATTAATTAATAATAAAATAAATAATTAGAATAAAATAAATAAATTAAAATATGAAGGGAAAAAGAAATAACCCAGGGGGATGCTGGGCTTAATTGGTAGTGTGATTTGCAAATTGCTGGCCCATTTTCAATCAGCTTACTTGACTTTTTGGATCGCCCACATGCCTGTTGACTAGAGACCATGGTAGTCCTCCATCCTTGGCCACTGGATCTAGATATGAAGCCACCTGGCTTGTTGATATTTGAGGCATATGATGCACTACACTCTAGGCGCTGCATATGAATACCTGAAGAAAAATCAAATAAAGTTTTGGGGGACCTAGGATTTGAACCCAGGTCCCAATGGGTTTTCTCATAGCGTACTTGCCAACTCAACCATGCTGCTTCTTTGTTAGTGGAATACATAATAAACATTATATTGGAAACAATTAATTATGCCTGGACAAATAAAAAAACGCGCTAACAATTTAAACAAGCCAATGACGCTAAGCCACATTATCATCTTCTCCAACACGTCCCTGGTTCGTTTACCTGCAGATTTTTATCCGCAGGAAGATTCGTAGCTTGTCTCCAAAATCCACCCTAGGCCATGAAAATACCATTCAAGAACATGGATGTCATCGTCTCTAACTCCTGAGTATCTCTATACCCAACATTAGTCTCAATTTATCCTGCATCAAAAATGCCTAACAAGCAAGAACAAGAACCCTAGCTTTGGATACAGAGTTATAAGCCACGAAAACAAAATTAAATATTACAGAATCATTGGAAATTGAATGGCAAGTATGAATATACAAGAAAATTGGAAAAAAGATGCAAGAATGATGAGTTACATTTTCATGTACAGGGCTTGGTTCGTGGACACTTACAGCGAGTTTAAGGCGATGAGAAGGCTTGGTTTTGATTGGTATCGCTTCAGGGGATTGCCAGCAAGGGATTAGTGTCAAGCTTTTGCTTTGAATCGAGCTCTAAGGTGGATTTCGATCCTCCACTTTTTCACACTTTTTCCAAACTTTGTATGGCCATTTCTGCAATGCCTTCAGCGTGTTCTTGTTATGCTTAGCTTGTACAAGTATATTGGAGTGCATTAGGTCAAAAACTTGGGCCTTAATCCATAGGAATTGAATATTGGAGATTTGATTTTGATCACCATTATCAAGTTTCCATATTTGCATCAAAACTGAGATTTTGTACATGTTTTGACTTGGCACGAATTTGATTGAGTTTCTCATGATATTTGCAAGCTGTAATGACCACAAGAATCTCATTACATCAATTTTTAGATTTTATTTGATTTAATATTGATTAAAATGGATTAAATCAATAAAAATTAAATAAAATAGAAAAATAAATGAATGGCCATGAAAATAAAGATGGGACACGTGTGTGGCATGACAAGACCATATCAAGTGGAAAAAAGTGGGCCCTTTTGTCAAAAATTGGAGTTTTGAGGATAGTTGACTTTTGGCAATTTTAGAAAAATGCCCAACTTCAACAATGCATAACTTCTTCAATTTTGAACTTTTGGAGGTGTTCTTGAACTTTTTAGAAACCTTGGGATGTCCTCTAACCAACCCTTTTGTCTAATTTCATTTTGATATTCCATGCTCAAGTTATAAGCTTTGGCAAAAAAGGTGTTTTTGTTGACTTTCAAAAATGACCTATAATGTCCAAATTTGTAACTTTTTGTGAAAGCATTTATTGATCTTGGGGTGTGAAGATGGATTGTAGTAAATTGCATCCTCTTCAAAATGAGCTTTGGATGGGTCATTTATCATAAAGTATGAGAAAGTTATGCTTGGTCAAAGTTGAGTTGACTTTTCCTACAAAACCCTAATTTAGCAACTTTTGAATCTTGATGAATCTTGAGCAATCCTTGATGAATCATGATCAACCCTTGATCAAATGATGAATTATCCTTCAAAATGAGAATGTTGACAAAAAATCTTGAGTTTTGACTGTATTTGGGTCACAGTTGACTTTTGCCCTAGCACAGTCGACTTTTGGACCCCTTGAGCAATTGGCTGACCAAACTTTCTCTGCAAGGCTTGAAATTTTTCATGGATGAACTTGAGAACATATTAGGAAATTGGGGAGCATTTGAGGCCATTTTGATGTAAGGACCTTAATGCAACACAAAACCCTAATTTTGAATTGACTGCCTTAGGAGGTGATTTGATTGTCCAACTCTTGAGCCATCTTGAACAACTTGGAGATGATTCTTGACCTATCTTGAGAAATATGGGAGGGCAAATTTTGGGGTACAACAGTTGCCCCTGTTCAATCTTCTTAAACCTGAGGATATAGATTGGCGTTCGGGCCTTTCGTGATCCAAAGGTGGAAGGTGATTGAACACTAGAGTGCCCAGAAATTTGCACTCGCATAAAGTGGTATCAGCATTGTGATGTCGGGAATGGGCTTACAGATGCCATTAGGAGATTGTTGGTAGGAGGATGGGCTTACAGATGCCATCTGGAGATTGTTGGTAGGAGGATGGGCTTACATATGCCATCTGCAGGAGTGTCAATCGCATAAGAGATTCCTTAGCGAGAACTTGCATACCTGTTGTTGTAGAAGATTCTGCTGGGGAAGTCTAACTTTTGTTGATATTTAGGAACTTGCATGTACTTCAACTGAGAGAATGACTCGGCTGAGTCTTAAGAATCTGTCCATAATTCAACTGGGGGGAATAATTTTCATCAAGATCTAGGAACTGACTCGTGCTCAACGTAGTATACCGTTGAGGTTATAGCACTTATCCACACTGTGACGGAGGAAAACATCAAGATCTAGGAACTGACTCGTGCTCAACGTAGTATACCCTTGAGGTTATAGCACTTGTCCACACTATAACGGAAGAAAACATCAAGATCTAGGAACTGACTTGTGCTCAACGTAGTATACCGTTGAGGTTATAGCACTCGTCCACACTATGACGTAGGGAAACATCTTCATCAAGATCTAGGAACTGGCTCGTGCTCAACGTAGTATATCGCTGAGGTTATAGCACTTATCCACACTATGACGGAAGAAAACATCAAGATCTAGGAACTGACTCGTGCTCAACGTAGTATACCGTTGAGGTTATAGCACTTGTCCACACTATGACGGAGGAAAACATCAAGATCTAGGAACTGACTCGTGCTCAACGTAGTATACCGTTGAGGTTATAGCACTTGTCCACACTATGACGTAGGGAAACATCTTCATCGAGATCTAGGAACTGTCTCGTGCTCAACGTAGTATACCGTTAAGGTTATAGCACTTGTCCACACTATGACGGAAGAAAACTGTCGAGATTGAGAACCTTATCTGAAATTCAACCGAGGATAATTCAATTGAGATTTAAGAACTGGTCAGGTCTTCGACTAAGCTGAGAACTTAACTGCATCTTTCCTGAAAGGTAAAGGTCAGTCATATGCAATGCATGGGATGGATCAAGCAATGATGTTCTCAACATAAATGAGGTTGTATGGTATGATGCGTATATGCATGTATCATGATGTATAGACATGTAATGTTTTAGATGGGGAAAATAAATCCCGGAGCTGCTGGAGAATAGAGTTGAGTTCTTCGTTTCCGCTGGGGATGATGAACGAAGATGATTGTGAGAATAAACCTGCAGGAGGAGATGACTCCGTTGGGGAATAAACCGATGAAGAGATTACTCCGAGGGGAATTACTCTGTGGGGAAGAGATGCTCTGCTGAGGATTTTAACGATAAACTCCGCTGGGGATTCCGCTGATAAACTCCGCTGGGAATAAGTTACCATTGTTGGTGATTTTGAATCTGTTAAGGATTGAATTCCTGTTGGGGGGAAAGAAAGAACTTTGCTGGGGGATGATCTTTCAATTGCAACTTGCTGGAGATAACCCTGTTAGACTTTTGTGGGGATAACCCTCTAAGTTTGGCTGAGGAGATTTATTTTGTACTCTGCGGGGGATAAGCTTCCAGAGTCTACTGGGGATGATGATTCAACTCCGTTGGGAAAGCTTTTTTAGACTGCGCTGGGGAAATGGCTCCACTGGGGGCATCTTGTATTCCACCGGGGAACATTCTTATATTCTGTTGAGGAATATTAAGACTGTCGGGGATGCTCTTATGCTTGCTGGGGAATATCCTTATACTCCGCTGGGGAATATTAAGACCTTCTGGGGATACCAAGCCTTTTTAGGGCTGATGGTAGACTAACTCTGCTTGGGGAGAGTATTGTTGATTCGTCCATAGTTGCAAGTCTCAGCTGAGAGAGATATCATTACTGTCTTGCTCTACAGGGAGTGAAGGTATCTTAGCCATATTCTTCAGCTGAATCTACCCTGGTACCTGGTGGACAAAGTAACTACACAGTTTGGACATTTCTTATGCCCCTATTTCTGATATTACCCGTAATTTATCTTTTGTTTCACATGTAATTATTTATGAGCAGCAATTAATGTCAAATGCATATATCAAAAATGAACATTGGACGTTCTTTGCAAAACAAAACAGAAAAAAGGAAAATAGTTTGAAATTTGTCTGAAAATGAATTTGTATTGATTTTGTAGTTTGGCCTGTAAATAGGCGTTTTTGTACAAGAGGTTGACGTCCTAGTAAGAGAACGCCGCCGAACAAAATAGAATTTATACAATTCGTGAAAAGAAAACAAAACAGCTATGTGAATAATCCCACTGGGTTCCAACTGTGCTATTGTCTTTATATCCTCGAGCATCTCATCACTTTGCTACTGGTTGAAGATGAATCAGATTGATTAGTGTTGTCTGAGCTTGGTAATCGATACCGAAGTCTGGATACAGGGTGATCCAATGAGACATAGTGTTACGCTTATCCCTAACTTTTGCCTGGACCCCCCTTTCGGGTTTTCAGTCCACCGGGATACCCTTTTTTGCCCAAGCCGCCTTTTCAGGTTTTCGACTTGTCAGGTGTACAGATTTTTTCATTTTCATCCCTTATTTTTGCCCGAACCCTTTTGGTTCGCCGGGAAGCCCTTATTTTTGCCTAGGCCAGTCGACCTAGCGGGTCTTTGATTAGGCGTAGTATCTTTTTACTATGTCTGCATTGACGGGGTGAGGAAGGTCGTCACCACCCATGGTGGTTAGAATCATTGCTCCTCTTGAGAAAATGTTCTTAACCACAAATGGCCCTTCGTAAGTAGGGGTCCATTTGCCCCTGGGATCACCTTGAGGTAAGATAATGCGCTTGATTACCAGGTCCCCAACTTGATACTCTTGTCGTCTAACTTTCTTGTTAAATGCCTTGATCATCCGTTTTTGGTACGTCTGACCATGACAAATAGCAGTAAGTCTCTTTTCGTCGATTAGGTTTAGTTGATCAAGCCGGGTCTGAATCCAGTCATCTTCACTCAAACCTACATCCTTCATGATTCGGAGAGACGGTATCTGAACTTCAATGGGCAAGACTGCCTCCATGTCATATACCAAGGAATAGGGTGTTGCCCATGTTGATGTCCGTGTTGAGGTACGATACCCATGAAGAGTAAATGGTAACATCTCGTGCCAGTCTTTGTATGTCACTGTCATCTTCTGCACAATCTTCTTAATGTTTTTATTAGCCGCTTCTACATCCTCATTCATCTTCGGCCGGTAGGGAGAAGAGTTATGATGATGTATCTTGAATTGCTCGTAGAGCTCAGTGATCATCTTGTTATTGAGATTGGTACCATTGTCCGTAATGATCCTCTCTGGTACACCGTATCGACAAATCAGATTATGCCAAATAAACCGCGCCACGACGTTCTTGGTTACAGTAGCAAAGGAAGCTGCTTCAACCCACTTCGTAAAGTAATCAATTGCTACCAGGATGAAACGATGCTCGTTGGATGCCGTAGGTCTGATCTCGCCGATTATATCAATGCCCCACATTGCAAAAGGCCAAGGTGCCGTCAAGACGTTCAGAGGAACTGGAGGTATGTGCGTCTTATCAGCATAAACTTGGCACTTGTGACATGTCCGAGAATGCTGATAACAGTCGGCTTCCATCGTGGACCAATAATATCCTGCCCGTAGGATTTTCTTTGCCATGGTATGTCCACTGGATCAGGTTCCGAAAGTACCTTCATGCAGCTCTGTCATGATCCTTTCCGCTTCAATCTTATCCACACAACGCAGTAAGGTTGAATCATGGTTACGCTTGTAAAGAGTGTCATTGCTGATGAAGAACTTCGCCGCGAGCCTCCTCAGAAACTTCTTATCATTAACAGATGCACCCTCGGGGTATTCCTGAGCTTCAAGGTACCTCTTTTTTTCATGATACCAGGGCTTTTCTGTTACCTCTTCAGTCTCAAGATCACAGCAATGTGCAGGTTCATCCAATCTTTCAATAATGATCCGGGGAGCCTCGTTGTCCCAATTGACTTTGAACATAGAAGACATCGTAGCTAGCGTGTCCGCCAACTGATTCTCCTCTCTAGGAAAGTGTTCAAAGGTTATCTCCTCGAAATGGGGAAGCAATGTCAATACAGACTCCTTATAAGGAATAAGATTTGGGTGTTTCGTATCCCACTCGCCTTTAATCTGACTGATCACGAGAGAGGAATCTCCGAAGACACTTAGAAACTTAATCCTTAGGTCAATTGTTGCTCGAAGACCCATGATGCACGCTTCATACTCTGCCATATTGTTGGTGCAGTTGAAACATAGACGGGCGGTGAACAGAGTATGAGAGCCTTTAGGAGATATGGTCACAGCGCCAATGCCATTACCCAAAGCGTTCGAAGCTCCATCAAAGTACATAGACCATCGGGATACTTCCTCAGGTCCTTCATCCAGTCCAGGTGTCTCACAATCAGTTATCAACATGATATTTTTCATCTAGAAATTCAAAGTTCATAGACTGGTAATCATCCACTGCCTGATGTGCCAAATGGTCTGCCAATACACTTCCCTTGATTGCCTTTTGTGTCGTATATTAGATGTCATACTCAGTCAATATCATCTGCCATCTTACTATTCTTTCGGACAAGGCGGGTTTCTCAAAGATATACTTGATTGGATCCATATTTGATATCAACAGAGTAGTGGGGGTCAACATATACTGTCTCAGCCGGCGAGCAGCCCATGCCAAAGCGCAACAAGTTTTCTCGAGCAGTGAGTATCGTGTCTCACAGTCGGTAAACTTTTTGCTAAGGTAATAAATAGCATGTTCTTTTCGGCCAGACTCGTCATGCTGCCCCAGCACACACCTCATTGAGTTGTCAAGTACTGTCAAGTATAAGATCAGAGGTCTCCCTTCAACTAGTGGCATCAGGATGGGTGGCTCCTAGAGATACTCCTTGATTCTTTTGAAAGCGGCTTGGCATTCATCGTTCCAACGTACCACTTGATCTTTCTTTAGTAGCTTGAAGATTGGCTCACAAGTAGCAGTTAGGTGCGAGATGAAACGAGCAATGTAGTTCAGTCGTCCTAGAAAGCCTCTGACTTCTTTCTCTGTCTTGGGAGCTGGCATCTCTTGTATGGCTTTCACTTTGGCAGGGTCCACTTGAATACCTTTGTCACTCATGACGAAACCCAGTAGTTTACCAGATCTCACCCCGAAGGTGCACTTGTTCGGGTTCAATCTCAACTTGTATAACTTCAACCTGTCAAACAGCTTCTGGAGATGGCCAAGGTGTTCTTCCTCAGTCTGGGACCTTGCAATCATATCGTCGACGTATACTTCAATCTCATGATGGATCATGTCATGAAACAAAGCAACCATGGCACGTTGATATGTTGCCCCAGCATTTTTCAACCCAAAAGGCATGACCTTGTAGCAAAAGGTACCCCACTGAGTAACAAAGGTCGTCTTCTCCATGTCTTCGGGAGCCATTTTTATCTGATTATAACCGTAGAAACCGTCCATAAAGGAGAATACCTTGTGCTGAGCAGTATTATCAACCAGAACGTCAATATGAGGTAGAGGGAAGTCATCCTTAGGGCTCGCCCTGTTCAAATACCTATAATCAACACACATTCTGACCTTACCATATTTCTTCGGAACAGGAACCACATTGGCGACCCACTGAGGGTAAGAAGTCACTGCTAGAAAACCGACATCGAATTGTTTCATAACTTCAGCCATGATTTTCTCAGACATCTCGGGGCGCATTCGGCGAACCTTCTGTTTTACGGGAGGACAGTCTTCCTTGGTAGGCAGGCGATGAACCACAATGTCGGTATCCAAACCAGACATATCTTTGTAAGACCAGGCAAAGATTTCAACGTAGTCATGCAGCATCTGAATCAACCGCTGCTTCACACTAAGCTCCATATTTTCACCGATCTTGACTTCCTTCTTGTCTGTCTCGGTACCCAGATTCACTGTTTCCACTGGCTCTTCATGTGGCTGAATGGCCCTCTCTTCCTGGAGTAACAGTCTTGCAAGTTCAACAGGCACTTCGCAATCATCTTCACCTTCGTCTTCGGCTAAGTTGATCGGATTTTTGAAGTCATAACTGGCAGTAGCAGAGTCGTTACCAGTGAGATCCAGAGTGGATGTGGACCTGTATATGTGAGTGTGTGTAAATAGCTGTTTTGCAATATATAATAAAGAAAAACAAGGAGCGCAAAATTTGAAATGCAAGAACGTCCAATGTTTTTATTAATGATATATGAAAATGACACACAAAAGCCCTCACAAATGAAGCCACGATGCCCCGGGTAAGACACCGGGCCATAAAGTTTCAACACATTGTCTATTACAAATTCAAAACAAAAAGTTTCATTACTGGGTAACAAAAGTAATAGGGATGAAGTCCTTTGTTGTCCAGTTGCTTGGTCCACCATTGGTCGTAGGATAGATCCAGTTGTCGAATTCAGACTCTTCCACATCATCTTCAATGGCATTTACTCCCGAGTTGCTGATGAACACGGGAGGTCTTCCAATCCTTGCACTTCGAACAACCCTTTGAGCTTCTGCAGTGAAACCCAAACCAAACTTGTTAGTCTTCTGAGTAAAATCAGGGAGTCGGCCCCAATTTGCACACTCACCCTTCTCAATAACAGCCTGGGCATCTTTTAAGGAAGCCATCTTCATAGGAGAATCTTCAACCACAGTCTCTGCTGACGCCAGTGTCTGGGGGACCTCTTCAAAGTGCTGAAATGGGGTCTCAATGAACTCCCCATCCATTTCTACATATCTGAACGAGTTGAGGTGGCTGACCATGTACTCTTCCTCCCCTTGTACTGCCATAATCTTCCCTTTGACCGGGTACTTCAGCTTCTGATGGAGCGTTGAGGTTACGGCCCCAGCTTTATGGATCCATGGACGACCCAGCAGACAAGAGTAGGATGGCCGAATGTCCATCACATAGAATGTAGAATTGAAGACCTGAGAACTAACTTTAATTGGAATATCAACTTCACCGTGCACCATCCTTTTGGACCCATCAAAGGCCCTTACAATGATGTTACTTGGTTTTAGCTCCAACCCTTTGCAATCCAACTGGTCTAGAGCTTTTTTGGGCAAGACGTTCAATGAGGAGCCAGTATCAACCAACACATGTGCAAGAGTAGTGCCCTTGCATTCAATGGAGACATGTAGGGCATCGTTATGATTGTTACCCTTGGCAGTTAAATCGGCATCGGAGAAACCCAAACCATTATCAGCAGTTAAATTGGCCACGCAATCAGTAAACTGATCAGCTGACGTCTCTTGTGGCACGTGGACAGTCTTCAGGAAGGTAATCAGGGCCTTGGAATGGGCCTCTGAGCATAACAATAGTGACAACATAGAAATCTTGGATGGGGTTTGCCCCAGTTGCTCAACTACATTAAAATCACTCTTCTTAATAATCTTCAGAATCTCTTTCATCTCCTGTTTGGAAGCTTCAATAGTAATTGTCTTCGGTGCCTCCGTCTGGGTAGGCACATCAGTGGAGATCCCTTTGCCCCGAGCGTCAGATGACTCGGTGATAGGGGCAGGACTAGGAACTTGATCAGGAATGGCAGTAGGTACACTTGCAGGTGTAATGACAATAGGTCTTCGGACAGTTGGTGGAGCAATATCAGGTGAGAAAAGTCTACCGCTGCGGGTGACTTTAGCAGGTCCAGTAATGTTACTGATGCCGGTATTAGCATCCAACTCTTTCTTAACTCCAAGAACATAAACATCAGCCCCATAGTGCCAGGGGACAACTTTGTCAGAGGTGTAGGGGATGGGCCCCAGAACAGTGATGATTACAGGTGCGATCTTCGGAACAGATGTAATTCTAACAGGCTTCCTCGAGGGAGCCTTGGAAGAACTGTAGAAAATGGTAATAATGGCAACTTCTTCAGAATGAATGGAAGGAACAACAGTCTTTTCAAACAGGATCTCCTTACTATCCATCAGGTTTTAGATACCTGACTTCAGGAATGGGCAACCGGTAGGCAAAATAGAACACATATGACAACCTTCGTCACAGCCCGGAAATAAACCGGCTAGCAACAGGTTCTTCTTAACAGTCATCAGAGGGGTAGCAATATCTTCTACAGAAACCACAAACATGTCCTCTTCTAGAGCATTCACTCCATGCTTGGGCATGGGAGCGGTTACAACATTAGGCCTCTCGGGCGCCTCAAACTCAATCTCCTTCGCATCAATTAGGTCTTGCACCTTGTTCTTCAAAACCCAACAATCGTCCGTATTATGCCCCGGGCTGTCAGAGTGAAAAGCGCAGCGGGCATTAGGGTTATACCTTGGTGATGTGGTATTTGAGCTCTTCGGAGCTTCCTTTAGAATCACCAGATTGGTCTTCAGCAACTGTGGCAGAATCTGAGACAAAGTCATGCTGATACGAGTGAATTGCCTTCGAGGTCTCTCGTCCTTTTGTTGATTGTGGTGCTGAGGAGCACCAGCAGGTTTTGAAATAACAACCGCGTTGACATCTTAGCGGTGTTCAGGTTTATTCTGTCTTCTTGCACTGTAGACAGAACTTGACTCTTTCTTGAATGGCTTCTTCTCGGTGCTTGACGAGGCACCCTTCTGTATCTTCCCGGCCTTAATACCAGCCTCAATCCTCTCACCTGTCAAAATAAGGTCTGTAAACCCAGCTGAAGAGCTTCCAATTAGATGGTTGAAAAATGGACCAGACAGGGTCCCCAAAAACATATCAACAAGCTCACGATCAACCAAGGGTGGCTGCACCCTTCCGGCGAGGTCTCTCCACTTTTGAGCATAATCTTTGAATCCTTCACCCATTCCCATTGACATACCCTGGAGTTGGGTACGCGTTGGAGCAAGGTCGGAGTTGTACTGATACTGCCTGTAGAATGCAGTAGCCAAATCTTCCCAGCTGCAGATACTGGCTCCGTCCAACTGATAGAACCACTCAAGCTGAGTCCCTGAGAGACTGTCTTGAAAGAAATGGATCCATAAGCTTTTATCAGCAGTGTAAGGCTGGATCTTCCTCACATATGACCGGAGGTGCAGCTTCGGACAGGAAACTCTGTCATACTTGGCAAAGGCAGGTGCCTTGAATTTATGGGGAATCACCACCCCAGATGATAGACCTAGATCTCCGAAGTCCAGACCGGGCACCTTCTGAATTTCCATAGCGCTCAAACGGTCTTCCAGCTGTTTGTACTTATCCTCAGCATGAGGATACTGTTCTTCATCATAGTCTGTCTCGTTGTCGGAGATCACAGGGCTAGGAGCCCTCCTTTCTTGTGAACTATCTTTCCCCCCAGATGAGGTGGTCAGATCAACCTCATTCTGTATCCTGTTCCCAAACCTGTGCCCTGTGCTGAACAGGATTGTCCTCTTCTTCTTCTTCTTCTTCTCCTTCAGAATCAAGGTCTTCAGGTCCTGCTGACCCTTGGCTAGATTCATGAACAACTCTTGAAATTGGGCATTCTGGGCTTGGAGGGCCATGATAGCTTGCTCAGTTGAAGGTTCAGTAGACATGATGATTGCTGAAATAAACAGCGAAGAAGATAAGAGACCTGTAAAGGGTACCTGCTTATGGAGTGCATGGGATGAAATGCGTATGATTATGATTTCAAAGACAATCAAGATTCAAATTTGTAAACAAGAAAGGAAACACACTTTATTAGATTTAAACTTCAAAATTTAAATTGTTCAACAAATTGCCCTTAAGGCTTTACAAGAATGGAAATACTGAAAAGTAAATAAAACTGTAAAGGAAATCAACAAAGGTCCATCAATGCTCCCATGGTCTCTTCTTCTCAGTGCGGACATAATCATTCAGGATCCGCTCGTTCTCCAGTTGCCTAGTCAGCTTCTGGATCTTCTGCTCTTGTTCATTGAACTTCTCTCGGTAGGAATCTCGTTCATCCCTCAACTGCATCCAAGACCTCTTCAATGCCCCAATATCAGTGGGCATATAAGGATGAAGAATGGTTGGAAGAACCCCTTATTCATTAGCAACTTCAAGAGTGACAGGCCGAACAACTTCATATGGCATACCTAGATTCTAGGCACGGATGCGGACCCATCTGAGATATGGCTCCATCGGCAAAGAAGTCTTTGGACCCAACTCATGTGGATCAGATTGGTGAACTTTGTCCCAAGCCCTTATGAATCTACGACGCAGCTCGTCGCTATCTCCCTGAAAATCAAAGATGATATGAGGCATCAATATCTCATGAGGCCCTTCTCTTCTGGCTCTTCCAAACTGACGGAGAGCTAAGCATGGGTTGCAAGAAATTCCTCCATGGGTTCCTAGCAGTGGAACATTAGGATACTCTCCATAGCGATCAATGACAGCCACCTCATCCATACCTTTGAGAGTCCAGATAATGTCATTATGAGAAAGAGACATCACCCTATAAGCCCAACCCATTCCTTCTTTGTTCTTCAGCACTGACTTAGGGAGGTGCGAAATAAACCACCTCGACAATAAAGGAGCACAGCACATCAAGGTTCCCCGCTTTCGGGCAGTACGAGCGTAGAGCTGATGAAGAATGTCACCCAAGAGAGTGGGTACCGGGTTCTGAGAAATGAAGATCTTTATAGCATTCACATCAACAAAAGTGTCAGGATTCGGAAACAATACCAAGCCATAAATCAGAAGAGCCAGAATATCCTCGAACGCCTTAAAGTCTAAGCTGTCTCAGAAGTAGTTAGCCTTGCCAACCAAGAACTTAGTCAGAAATCCTTTAGCTCTACTCCTAGTCTCCCAATTAGCCATTACCTCCTCTTTAGTCAAATGAAGGGCTGCAGAAATTTCTTCGGGCCTAAGGATCTTTTCCCAACCAGTAAACAGAGTCTGCTCCAAAACAGAGATACCGAGCAGCTCAGAGAACTCTTCTAGGGTAGGAACCAGCTGGAAGTCTTGAAAAGTAAAACAGTGGTACAGCGGATCATAGAACTGGACCAGGACACTCATCATTTGTTCGTCCAATTTGGAGGTGACCAAACTGAGAAGAGAACCATGCCTCCTGATGAAGGAAGTAGTGTTTGGCATCCTGGAAACCAACTCTTTAAGCAAGGTAGGGACTTGGACAAAGTTGATCCGGATAGTATTCTTACGCATAGGCATCATGATGACCTACAAAACTGAGCAAAGATGAAACCCTCTTGTCTTTGAAATAGGTTAGTCCTTATGCAAGATGTATGCAATGGTATGATGTCATGATAAAGGCACACCACAAGTATCCACAAAAGGCAAACATGGTAAAGGCACACAAGTCACACTGAGAGCCCTTAGATTTCAGGCTGGCATGGAGTTTAGGTACTACCCTCTTTTAGTTTAGTTGGTTTAAACCTGTCCTAAAAATAGTAACCGGGTCCTAGAGGATCTCAATATCACTTACTACCCTCAATCGGTCATAATTCCAGTTTAGCAACCTTTTCTTGCGGTCGGAATCATCGCGAGAGTTTAGTCTCAATGAGTGTAGCATACTGCTACTGTTCTATGGCCAAGTTGGTCAATTTAAAGGTTCTAAGGTCAGTTGGTGCTTAATGACCCCTTAGAAGACCCATATTCTCCTCGTTCCAACACAAGGGATATCGGTACAGACTAAAGTGCCACACCAACGTAGCTACTGCTTCAACCGTATCGGTCTACGCCGTACAGTTCCCTCAGAGTTTATTGCTACTTACCTAAAAGGTATCCCTAGATCCGGGTTAGGATCTATAGTAACTCCGATTCAAGCCCACAAATATAAATCATGCAAAGCAAACAATTGAAAACACAATGATCTAATCCTAAGGTACACCCCACTTATATATCATCCCCATCAGAGTCGCCAGTTCTGTGATACGGTGGGAAAGAACTGACTGTTTTTTGGAATGCTGGTTTGCGTTTTGCGTTTGTTTTCGCAAAATGTCGCGGTAAGCAAGAGTCGCCACCGTCTTTTATTTTATCCAATAAGGAAAGGAAAAAAGCACAGGAAAATTCCTTTTTCGAGATGTTTCTCGGGTCCGGGGGGTAGAGTATAGAAAGGGAAAGTGTTAGCACCCTTTCTATCCGTGGTTATCCACGGGCTCTTAGGTACTTGCTCATAGTGTTTTCAAAATTTGCTTTTCTTTGTGTTTGTGGGTTTGAAAGGAGTTTTTTGTTTGAAAGGGGTGTAAGTGCGAAAAGTTTTGTTTTATTTTAGAATGAGCAAGTATTTAAGAACCATCTACCTACTCGAAAAAGGAATTAATTTGTACAAATGTCCTTTAGACAATACTATCCCACTATGAATGAGTAAGTAGCACCGTCGTTGGAGTTTTCAGGTCAATTCGATTAAGGGACGTGTGGTCACTAAAGCAATGTTAGGATGCCTTAGCGGTAACCCTAATGTCTTAGATCATTTTATCCGAGGCAACCGTTTCGAGGCAACTTGTGATCTTTGGACAAGAGGGCGACCTCTAAAACTTCCTATACTCAATGACCACGTTCGAGGCAACCGAGTGAGGTGTACCCTAAGAGTGGCATGTGCAAGTGTGTTAGTTCGGTTAATTTCATCTGTACATGTCATGGGTGAGCTATTGTTGATTTTAAGTTACAGATTGATCTTGTCATGCATTGCCTATTTATCAAACATCTAACAGTTAATATTTTGTGGAAATTAAATTACGGGAATTAAATCTAAGCTATTACAAGGTGTCGGGTATTTACATCGCCAAAGACAAACCCTTTAAAATTAAATTGCGAAAAGTAAATAAAAGCGATAAATAAATAAATAAAATCCTAAGTTAAAAACTATTACATTCCCGAAGCAGTTACAATATTGGATAAAAAATAACACGCGTGCGAGAAAATTGAATCGGAGTGTTTTTAGGGTTTTGACCCTTTTTTATTAAAGAAAACATTTTTTTGTTATTTTTTGAATTAAAAAATTAAGTCTAAGTTAATAATTGAATTAATTAATTAAATGAAAATATTTTTGATTTTTTATAATTAAGGAAATAAAATAAGAATGATTAAAAGTTATTAAAAACCCTAATTCTATATTAATTTTAATTTATTGCAAAAGTTATTAAAATTGTACCTAATTAAAAACTAAATTAATTCGTTAAAGTTTATTTACAAAAATAATGAAATAGTGAAATTAATAAAAATATTTTTTTTTGGGTTTTTTCTGATTTTATGAAAAAATGTTAATTAGTTAATTAATTAATAATAAAATAAATAATTAGAATAAAATAAATAAATGAAAATATGAAGGGGAAAAGAAATAACCCAGGGGGTGCTGGGCTTAATTGGTGGTGTGATTTGCAAATTGCTGGCCCATTTTCAATCAGCCTGCTTGACTTTTTGGATCGCCCACATGCCTGTTGACTAGAGACCATGGCAGTCCTCCATCCTTGGCCACTGGATCTAGATCTGAAGCCACCTGGCGTGTTGATATTTGAGGCATATGATGCACTACACTCTAGGCGCTGCATATGAATACCTGAAGAAAAATCAAATAAAGTTTTGGGGGACCTGGGTTTTGAACCCAGGTCCCAATGGGTTTTCTCATAGCGTGCTTGCTAACTCAACCATGCTGCTTCTTTGTTAGTGGAATACATAATAAACATTATATTGGAAACAATTAATTATGCCTGGACAAATAAAAAAACGTGCTAACAATTTAAACAAGCCAATGACGCTAAGCCACGTTATCATCTTCTCCAACACGTCCCTGGTTCGTTTACCTGCGGATTTTTATCCGCAGGAAGATTCGTAGCTTGTCTCCAAAATCCACCCTAGGCCATGAAAATACCATTCAAGAACATGGATGTCATCGTCTCTAACTCCTGAGTATCTCTATACCCATCATTAGTCTCAATTTATTCTGCATCAAAAATGCCTAACAAGCAAGAACAAGAACCCTAGCTTTGGATACAGAGTTATAAGCCACGAAAACAAAATTAAATATTACAGAATCATTGGAAATTGAATGGCAAGTATAAATATACAAGAAAATTGGCAAAAAGATGCAAGAATGATGAGTTACGTTTTCATGTACAGGGCTTGGTTCATGGACACTTACAGCGAGTTTAAGGCGATGAGAAGGCTTGGTTTTGATTGGTATCGCTTCAGGGGATTGCCAGCAAGGGATTAGTGTCAAGCTTTTGCTTTGAATCGAGCTCTAAGGTGGATTTTGATCCTCCACTTTTTCACACTTTTTCCAAACTTTGTATGGCCGTTTCTGCAATGCCTTCAACGTGTTCTTGTTATGCTTAGCTTGTACAGGTATATTGGAGTGCATTAGGTCAAAAACTTGGGCCTTAATCCATAGGAATTGAATATTGGAGATTTGATTTTGATCACCATTATCAAGTTTCCATATTTTCATCAAATCTGAGATTTTGTACATGTTTTCACTTGGCACAAATTTGATTGAGTTTCTCATGATATTTGCAAGCTGTAATGACCACAAGAATCTCATTACATCAATTTTTAGATTTTATTTGATTTAATATTGATTTAAAATGGATTAAATCAATAAAAATTAAATAAAATAGAAAAATAAATGAATGGCCATGAAAATAAAGAGGGGACACGTGTGTGGCATGACAAGACCATATCAAGTTGAAAAAAGGGGGCCCTTTTGTCAAAAATTGGAGTTTTGAGGATAGTTGACTTTTGGCAATTTTGGAAAAATGCCTAACTTCAACAATGCATAACTTCTTCAATTTTGAACTTTTGGAGGTGTTCTTGGACTTTTTAGAAACCTTGAGATGTCCTCTAACCAACCCATTTGGTCTCATTTAATTTTGATATTCCATGCTCAAGTTATAAGCTTTGTAAAAAAAGGTGTTTTTGTTTACTTTCAAAAATGACCTATAATGTCCAAATTTGTAACTTTTTGTAAGAGCATTTCTTGATCTTGGGGTGTGAAGATGGATTGTAGGAAATTGCATCCTCTTCAAAATGAGCTTTTTATGGGTCATTTCTCATAAAGTATGATAAATTTATGATTGGTCAAAGTTGAGTTGACTTTTCCTACAAAATCCTAATTTAGCAACTTTTGAATCTTGATGAATCTTGAGCAATCCTTGATGAATCATGATCAACCCTTGAATAAATGATGAATTATCCTTCAAAATGATAATGTTGACAAAAAATCTTGAGGTTTGACTGTATTTGGGTCACAGTTGACTTTTGCCCTAGCACAGTCGACTTTTGGACCCCTTGAGCAATTGGCTGACCAAACTTTCTCTGCAAGGCTTGAAATTTTTCATGGATGAACTTGAGAACATATTAGGACATTGGGGAGCATTTGAGGCCATTTGGATGTAAGTACCTTAATGCAACACAAAACCCTAATTTTGAATTAACTGCCTTAGGAGGTGATTTGATTGTCCAACTCTTGAGCCATCTTGAACAACTTGGAGATGATTCTTGACCTATATTGAGAAATATGGGAGGGCAAATTTTGGGGTACAACACCATTGAAGATGATGTTGAAGAATCTGAGTTCGACAGTTGGATTTACCTAACTGCCGATGGTGGACTAAGCGATTGGACGGAAAAAGACTTCGTGCCAATTTCTTTTATTACCCAGTAATGAGACTTTTGTTTTGAATTTGTAACAGACAATTTTTAAACTCTACGGCCCGGTGTCTTACCCAAGGCACCGTGGATTTGTTTGTGAGGGCTTGATATTTTTCATCTCCATATATCATTAATAAAAGCATTGGACGTTTCTTGCATTTCAAATTTTGTGCTCCTTGTTTTTCTTTTATTATATATTGCAAAACAGCTATTTTACACACACTCACATATACAGGTCTACATCCACTCTGGATCCCACTGATAACGACTCTGCTACTGCCGGTTATGACTTCGAAAGTCCGATCAACTTAGCCGAAGACGAAGGTGAAAATGATTGCGAAGTGCCTGGTGAGCTTGCTAGACTGTTACTTCGGGAAGAGAGGGTTATTCAGCCGCGTGTAGAGCCAGTGGAACCAGTAAATCTGGGTACAGAGGTAGACAAGAAAGAGGTCAAGATCGGTGCGAATCTGGAGCCTGGTGTTAAGCAACGGTTGATTCAGATGCTGCGTGACTACGTTGAGATCTTTGACTGGTCTTACAAAGATATGCCTGGGTTGGATACCGATATTGTGGTTCACCGATTTCCTACCAAGGAAGACTGTCCTCCAGTGAAACAGAAGGTCCTCCGAATGCGCCCAAAGATGTCTGAGAAAATCAAGGCTGAAGTGATGAAGCAGTTTGACGTAGGATTTCTAGAAGTTACTTCTTACCCACAGTGGGTGGCCAACGTGGTTCCAGTGCCGAAGAAGGATGGTAAGGTTAGGATGTGTGTTGACTATAGGGATCTGAACATGGCAAGCCCCAAGGATGATTTCCCTCTACCTCATATCGACGTTTTGGTTGACAACACCACACAGCATAAGGTCTTATCCTTTATGGATGGTTTCTCCGGTTATAATCAGATTAAAATGGCTCCCGAAGATATGGAGAAGATAACCTTTGTTACTCAATGGGGTACCTTTTGCTACAAGGTCATGCCTTTCGGATTAAAGAATGTTGGGGCAACGTATCAGTGAGCCATGGTCGCCTTGTTCCATGACATGATCCATCATGAGATTGAGGTATACGTTGACGACGTGATTGCAAGATCCCAGACTGAAGGGGAACACCTTGACCATCTTCAGAAGCTATTTGACAGGTTGAAGTTGTACAAGCTGAGGTTAAACCAGAACAAGTGCACCTTCGGGGTGAGATCTGGTAAGCTGCTGGGTTTCGTCGTAAGTGATAAAGATATTCAAGTGGATCCTGCAAAGGTGAAGGATATACAGGAAATGCTAGCTCCCCGAATAGAAAAAGAAGTCAGAGGCTTTCTGGGACGTCTGAACTATATTGCCCGATTCATCTCACACCTGACTGCTACTTGTGAGCCAATCTTCAAGCTGCTGAAGAAAGATTAAGTGGTAAGATGAAACAATGAATGTCTGGACGCTTTCAAAAGGATTAAAGAGTATCTCCAAGAGCCACCTATTCTGATGCCTTTAGTTGAAGGGAGACCTTTAATCTTATACTTGACAGTACTCGACAATTCAATGGGGTGTGTGATGGGTCAGTATGACGAGTTTGGCCGAATAGAGCATGCTATTTATTACCTTAGCAAAAAGTTTACCGACTGTGAGACCCGATACTCGTTGCTTGAGAAAACTTGTTGCGCTTTGGCATGGGCTGATCGCCGGCTGAGACAGTATATGCTGACTCACACTACTATATTGATATCAAAGATGGATCCAATCAAGTATATCTTCGAGAAGCCTGCCTTGTCTAGAAGAATAACGAGATGGAAAATGATCTTGACTGAGTATGACATCTAATATATGACCCAGAAGGCAATTAAGGGAAGTGTGTTGGCAGATCATTTGGCACATCAGGCAGTGGATGATTACCAGTCTATGAACTTTGAATTCCCGGATGAGAGTATCATGATAGTGACTGACTGTGAGACACTTGGACCGGATGAAGGACCTGAGGAGGGATCCCGATGGTCCATGTACTTTGACGAAGCCTCAAACGCTTTGGGCAATGGAATTGGCACCGTGATCATATCTCCTAAAGGCTCTCATACTCCGTTCACCGCCCGACTATGTTTCAACTGCACCAACAACATGGCGGAGTATGAAGCGTGCATCATGGGCCTTCGAGCAGCAATTGACCTAAGGATTAAGTTCTTAAGTGTATTTGGAGATTCCACTCTCGTGATCAGTCAGATCAAAGGCGAGTGGGATATGAAACACCCTAATCTTATTCCTTACAAGGAGTATGTATCGACGTTGCTTCCACATTTCGAGGAGATAACCTTTGAACACTTTCCTAGAGAGGAGAATCAGTTAGCGGACACGCTGGCTACGAAGTCTTCTATGTTCAAAGTCAATTGGGACAACGAAGCTCCCCAGATTACCATTGAAAGGTTGGACAAACCTGCACATTACTGTGATATTGAGATTGAAGAGGCAACAGATAAACCCTGGTTTCATGAGGTGAAGAGGTATCTTGAGGCTCAGGAATACCCCGAGGGTGCATCTGTTAATGACAAGAAGTTTCTGAGGAGGTTCGCAGCGAAGTTCTTCATCAGCAATGGCATTCTTTACAAGAGCAACCATAATTCGACCTTACTGCGATGTGTGGATAAGAACGAGGAAGAAAGGATTATGGTAGATTTACATGAAGGTACTTTCGGGACTCATTCCAGTGGACACACCATGGCAAAGAAAATCTTACGGGCAGAATATTTTTGGTCCACAATGGAAGCCGACTGTTATCAACATTCTCGGACCTGTCACAAGTGCCAAGTCTATGCTGATAAGGTACACATACCTCTAGTTCCTCTGAACATCTTGACAGCTCCTTGGCCTTTTGCAATGTGGGGCATCGACATGATCGGCGAGATCAGACCTACAGCGTCCAACGGGCATCATTTCACCTTGGTAGCGATTGATTACTTTACAAAGTGGGTTGAAGCAGCTTCCTTTACTACCGTAACCAAGAACTTCGTGGCACGGTTCATTCGGCACAATCTGATCTGTCGATATGGTGTACCAGAGAGGATCATTACAGATAATGATACAAATCTCAACAATAAGATAATCATCGAAATCTGCAAACAGTTCAAGATACAGCATCATAACTCTTCTCCTTACCGGCCGAAGATGAATGGGGCTGTAGAAGCAGCTAATAAGAAAATTAAGAAGATCGTGCAAAAGATGACGGTGACATATAAAGATTGGCACAAGATGTTACTGTTTGCTCTTCATGGGTACCGTACCTCAGCGCGGACGTCAACAGGGGAAACACCCTATTCCTTGGTTTATGGCATGGAGGTCGTCTTGCCCATTGAAGTTCAGATACCCTCTCTTAGGATTATGAAGGATGCAGGTTTGAGCGAAGATGACTGGATTCAGACCCAGCTTGATCAGTTGAATTTAATCGACGAAAAAAGACTTACTGATATTTGTCATGGTCAAACGTACCAAAAACGGATGATCAAGGCATTTAACAAGAAAGTTAGTCGACAAGAGTATCAAGTTGGGGACTTGGTTATCAAGCGCATCATACTGCCTCAAGGTGATCCCAGGGGCAAATGGACCCCTACTTATGAAGGGCCATTTGTGGTTAAGAACATTTTCTCAAGAGGAGCTATAATTCTAACCACCATTGATGGTGACGACCTTCCTCACCCCGTCAATGCATACATAGTGAAAATATACTACGCATAATCAAAGACCCGCTAGGTTGACTGGCCTAGGCAAAAATAAGGGCTTCCCGGCGAACCAAAAGGGTTCGGGAAAAAATAAGGGATGAAAATGAAAAAAATCTGTACACCCGGCAAGTCGAAAACCTGAAAAGGCGGCTTGGGCAAAAAAGGGTATCCCGGTGGACTGAAAACCCGAAAGGGCGGTCCAGGCAAAAGTTAGGGATCAAAGCGTAACACTATGTCTCATTGGATCACCTTGCAACCAGACTCCGGTATCGACTATCAAGCTCAGACGACACTAATCAATCTGGTCTACCTTCAACCAAGTAACAAAGTGATGAGACGCTCGAGGACATAAGGGCAATAGCAGAGTTGGAACCCAGTGGGATCGTTCACATGGCTGTTTTGTTTAGTTTTTCACAAATTGTATAAATTCTATTATTCGGCGGTGTTCTCTTACTATGACGTCAGCCTCTTGTACAAAAACGCCTATTTACAGGCCAAACTTCAAAATCAATACAATTCATCTTCAGAGAAATTTCAAATTGTTTTTCCTTTTTCTGTTTTGTTTTGCAAAGAACGTCCAACGTTCATTTTTTATATATGCATTTGACATTAATTGCTGCTCATGAATATTTACATGCGAAACAAAGGACCATTACTTGTAATATCAGAAACAGGGGCAAATAAGAATTGTCCAAACTGTACAGTTGCTCTGTCCACTAGGTACAAGGTAAATTTAGCTGAAGAATATGGCTAAGGAGCATTCACTCCCTGCAGAGTAAGGAAAGACAGTAATGTTAACTCTCCCCGACTGAGACTCGCAACTGTGAATGAATCGGCAATATTCTCCCCAATTAGAGTTTATCTATCATCAGCACTGAAAAGTCTTATCATCCCCGGTGGAGTATGAAATATCCCAGTGGAGTTTGAAAATTTTCCCCAGTGCAGTCTAAAAAGCTTCCCCAGTGAAGTTTGGAGAATCATCCCCAGTAGACTCTGGAAGATTGTCCCCAGTAGAGCCTAAAAGGTTATCCCCAGTGAAGTCGCAACTGAAGATCATCCCCAGCGGAGTTCATTCCTTTCACAAACAGGAATTCAATCCCCAACAGGATTCAGTATAACCAGTAACGGTAATTCATCCCCAGCGGAATTCATCAATAGAATCCTCTACAGAGCATCTCTTCCCCACAGAGTAATCTCCTCATCATTTTATTCCCCATCAGAGTTATCCTCTCCTGCAGGTTTATTCTCATAATCATCTTCATTCGCTATCCCCAGCGGAAAACAAAGAATTCAGCTCTTTTCTCCAGCAGCTATCCGGGATTTATTTTCCCCAGCTAAGAGCATTACACTCCCATACATCATAACACATGCATATACGCATCATACAACACAATCTCATTTATTTTGAGAACATCATTGACTGATACATATCATGCATTACATACAACTAATGTTTACCTTTCAGGAAGGATGCGGTTAAGTTCTCACAAAATTCAAAGTTTTGAAGTTTTTACCTCAGTCGAATTACTGACAAGTTCTTAAATCTCAGCAGAGATGTTTTTCTCAGTTGAATTACAGACAAGGTCCTAAATCTCGACAAAGTTCCTCCGTTGAATTATAGACAAGTTCCTAAATCTCAGCATAGAAGTTTTCTCAGTTGAATTACGGGCGAGTTCTTAAATCTCGACGAAGATGTTTCCCTCCAGTTGAATTACGGACGAGTTCTTAAATCTCAGCAGAGATGTTTTTCTCAGTTGAATTACAGACAAGGTCCTAAATCTCGACAAAGTATTCCTCCATTGAATTACAGACAAGTTCTTAAATCTCAATAGAGATGTTTTCTCAGTTGAATTACAAACAAGGTCCTAAATCTCGACAATTTTCCTCCATCGAATTACAGACAAGTTCCTAAATCTCAGCAGAGAAGTTTTCTCAGTTGAATTACGGGCGAGTTCTTAAATCTCGATGAAGATGTTTCCCCAAGTCGAATTACTGACAAGTTCTTAAATCTCAACAAAGTTTTCTCAGTTGAATTACAGACAAGGTCCTAAGTCTCGACAAAGTATTCCTCCGTTGAATTACAGACAAGTTCCTAAATCTCAGCAGAGAAGTTTTCTCATATGAATTATGGGAGAGTTCTTAAATCTCGATAAAGATGTTTCCCTCCAGTCGAATTACTGACAAGTTCTTAAATCTCAACAGAGTTTTTCTCAGTTGAATTACAGGCAAGGTCCTAAATCTCGACGAAGTTCCTCCGTTGAATTACAGACAGTTCCTAAATCTCAGAAGAGAAGTTTTCTCAGTTGAATTACGGGCGAGTTCTTAAATCTCGATGAAGATGTTTCCCCAAGTCGAATTACTGACAAGTTCTTAAATCTCAACAAAGTTTTCTCAGTTGAATTACAGACAAGGTCCTAAATCTCGACGAAGTTCCTCCGTTCAATTACAGACAGTTCCTAAATCTCAGCAGAGAAGTTTTCTCATTCGAATTACTGACAAGTTCTTAAATCTCAGCAGAGATGTTTTTCTCAGTTGAATTACAGACAAGGTCCTAAATCTCTACAAAGTATTCCTCCGTTGAATTACAGACAAGTTCCTAAATCTCAGCAGAGAAGTTTTCTCAGTTGAATTACGGGCGAGTTCTTAAATCTCGATGAAGATTTTTCCCCAGTCGAATTACTGACAAGTTATTAAATCTCAGCAGAGATGTTTGTCTCAGTTGAATTACAGACAATGTCCTAAATCTCGACAAAGTTCCTCCGTTGAATTACAGACAAGTTCCTAAATCTCAGTAGAGAAGTTTTCTCAGTTGAATTACGGACGAGTTCTTAAATCTCGATGAAGATGTTTCCCCCTAGTTGAATTACGGACAAGTTCTTAAAACTCAACAGAGATGTTTTCTCAGTTGAAGTACAAGCAAGTTCCTAAATCTCGACAAAATTTTCCTCCGTCGAAGTACAGACAGGTTCCTAAATCTCAGCAGAGAAGTTTTTCTCAGTTGAATTACGGGCGAGTTCTTAAATCTCGACGAAGATGTTTCCCCTAGTTGAATTACAGACAAGTTCCTAAATCTCAACACCTCAGTTGAATTACTGACAAGTTCCTAAATCTCAACAAAGATCAACTTCCCCAGCGGAATCTTCCTCAAACAACAGGTATACAAGCTCTCGTTAAGGAATCTCTTATGCGATTGACACTCCTTAAGATGGCATCTTTAAGCCCATCCCCTCGTCAGCAATCCCCAAATGGCATCTGTAAGCCCATTCCTGACATCATCAGGCAGATATCACTTCATGCGAGTGCAAATTTCTGGGCACTCTAGTGTTCAATCATCTTCCACCTTCGGATCACGAAAGGCATGAAAGCCAATCTACATCCTCAGGTTTAAGAAGATTTAACAGGGGAAGCTGTTGTACCCCAAAATTTTCCCTCTCATGTTTCTCAAAACATTGCAAGAAAAATTTCCAAGTTGCTCAAGGTTGCTCAAGGATTGACCAGACAAGCTATCTCCTAAGGCAGTCTACTCCAAATTAGGGTTTTGTGTTGCATCAAGATCCTTGAGTCCAAATGACCTCAAGTGATCCCTAATGTCCTAATGTGTTCTCAAGATCATCCATGTCAAGTTTCAAGCCTTGCAGAGGAAGTTTGCTCAGTCAATTGCTCAAAAAGTCCAAAAATCGGTCGTGCTAGGGCAAAAGTCAACTATGATCCAAATATAGTCAAACTTCAAGATTTTTTGTCAACATTCTCATTTTGAAGGATATTTCATCATTTTATCAAGGTTTGATCATGATTCATCAAGGATTGCTCACAATTCATCAAGATTCAAAAGTTGCTAAATTAGGGTTTTGTAGGAAAGGTCAATTCAACTTTGACCAAGCATAACTTTCTCATACTTTATGAGAAATGACCCATACAAACCTCATTTTGAATATTATTCAATTCCCTACAATCCATCTTCATACCCCAAAATCAAAAAATCCACTCACAAGAAGTTATGAATTTTGACATTATAGGTCATTTTTGAATGTCAACAAAAACACTTTTTTTGTCAAAGCTTCTAACTTGAGCATGGAATGTCAAGTTGAGATGAGAACACAAGGTTTTATTAGAGGACATCTCAAGCTTTCTAAAAAGTCCAAGAACACATCCAAAACTTCAAAATTGAAGAAGTTATGCATTGTTGAAGTTGGACCTTTTTACAAAATTGCCAAAAGTCAACTATCCTCAAAACTTCAAATTTTGCCAAATGGGCCCATTATTTTTCACTTGTTTTGAGTTTGCATTATTGCCCACGTGATCTAGCTTTGGCAATGTGTCCATATCTTATTTTTATTATTTAATTTGATTTCTATTTTAATTAATTCATTTTAAATCAAATAAAATCACATAAAATCAAAAACATTGAAAACTAAAGATCTTGTGATCATTTCAGGTTTCAATAGACAGCTTGCATCCTTCCAAACTCGTATCAGGCCATGTGGGTACAAAAAGATGTGATTTGGATCAAATTTGGAAAGTTTTAATGGAAGAATCAAATCAAATTCAAGAGCATTGGTAGAGCAAGATTTGAACAACAAATGCTACCCTAATGTATTGTACATTACATAAGCAAGCGAAAAACACAAGAATTAGGCTGAGAGATCAATTGTGGAGGCAGAACAAAACTTGCAAAAACAAGGAAAAAGTGTGACTTCGAAATCAACCCTAGAGGCATTTTCAGGGCTTGATATTGGTCTCAATGATTTCCTGGGCATCACCACAAACGAAACCGATCACAACCACGTGTTTTCCAGCCTCTCAGAACAATGTAAGTCTCACGCGAGGTAGCCCTGCTCTTGATTTCGTATCTCAGAAATTAGGCATTGTTATAATAAACTAATTGCATATTCTGAATCCATACATCATTTACAAGCTTTTGGCATCATTTGATTTTGTTTATCTGACCTATATTGTGATCCACCATAGTTAGGGTTTTCTTAGAGTTTTTGGGGGTTTTCGTTTCAGGTACAATTGATCTTCATGATGGACATGGTTGTGTTCAAAAGAAGATGACGAATCAAACCTTGGTCCTGGGATTCATTTATATGGCCTGGAGAAGGTTTTAGGATGAAGTCACGGTTTTAGCTGCGGATAAAAATCCGCAAGTAAAAGTTACAGATCCTCAAGGATAGGGACGAACTCGTGTCATCCATCCATTGGCCGGTTCAAAATAATTGTGCGTTTTTTTTTAGTTTTCTGGCAATTGATTTATTTTTTATATAATATATTTTGTTTGTTTTATTATAACAAAAACAACAAAGCGCTTTAGTGGTAGCCACATAAGCCTTAAAGGACCCAAAGGCTGAAGGTCAGGGGTTCGATCCCTGCCTCCAGCAAATTACATTTTCTCAATTGTTTTTAGGGAATCAGGTGTGTGTTCAAGCTGGAGGCTCACTATACTCCCTCACCAATCAGCGTGCCAGATGACCAGGTGGCCAGATCTGGTGGTCAGCATCAAAGGTCCACCAAAGATCCAGGTCAACGCATATACAGCAAATCAAGAAAGTCAAACGGACCAGCTTAATGGGCCAATGAAAATGCTCTTTACACCCTCCAAATCTCAGGCCAATTCTTTACTTCCTCTCATATATTATTATTTTTTAATTTAATTATTTAACTTTGTTTAATTATTTACTAACCGCATAATTAATTTTCTTTTTATCAAAAAAATCACCAAAAATATCATTTTGCCCAATTAAAATTAAAGACTTTATTTTTCTTTAATAAATTTTAATTAATTAATTAGGTTTTTAATGCTAGGAAACTTTAATTTATTTTTGTAAATATTTAAAATTAATTAGAAATCATTAGGTTTTAATTCTAACTTAATTATTTTAATTTCTTTCTTAAATAATCAAAAACTCCAAAAATATGTCATTAATTATTTTTTCATTAATTAATTTATTTAATTTCTAATTTAGTATTTAATTTTAGATTTAATTTCTTTTCTTAAATAAAAACAACAAAAAAAAGCATTTTCTTTTAAAGGGGTCAAAACCCTATTTCGCATCCGATTTAATTTCGCGTCGCGCTTTATTTTTTGTCCAATTAATGTATCTGCTTATGGTGTGTAATAATTAATTAGGACCTTTTATTTATTTTACCGTTTTATTTTTATTTTCAAAGGGTTGCTTTTGGCGATGTAAATACCCTACGCCTTGTAATTTAATTTCCGCATTTTAATTCTGCAAATTATATAACTGCTAGATGTTTGATAATAGGGTTTACATGACAAGACTAAATGTTTAATCTTAAAATCAAATTAGAACACCCTTAACATGTGCAAAGATAAAAATAACTGAAAACGACACACTCGCACATGCGCACTCTTAGGGTACACCCCACTTGGTTGCCTTCGTACACGGTCATTGAGTATAGGTCGTTTTAGAGGTCGCCCTCTTGTCTAAAAGATCATAGTTGCCTCGAAACGGTTGCCTCGGATATCATTGCCTCGAATAAATGATCTAAGACATTAGGGTTACCGCTAAGGCGTCCTAACATTGCTTTAGTGACCGTATGTCCCTCATTCGAATTGACCCTCAAACTCCAACGACGGTGCTACCTACTCACTAATAGTGGGATAGCATTTTCTAAAGGAAATTAGCATAGAACGATTCCTTTTTTGAGTAGGTAGATAGTTCTTAGATACTTGCTCTTTCAAAACAAAACTTTTTTCACACTTACACTCTTTTTCAACAAAGTTTTCAAAAACACTTCATTACACTCTTGAGGACAGAAGCAAGAGTTAAATCGAAGATTCAAACAAAACTCTTTTTCAAACCCACAAGCATAAAGAAAACAATTTTGAAAACAATTGAGCAAGTACCTAAGAGCCCGTTGATAACCACAGATATAAAGGGAGCTAATACCTTCCCTTTCTATAATCTACCCCCCGTACTCAGAAACATCTCGAAGAAGGAATTTTTCTGTGCTTTTTTCCTTTCCTTGTTGGATAAAATAAAAGTCGGTGGCGACTCTTGCTTACCGCGACATTTTGCAAACACAAACGCAAAACGCAAACCAGCATTCCAAAAAACAGTCAGTTCTTCCCACCGTATCACAGACGAGTCCTTAATTTCAATTTTTCAATTCATGGTAACCTGCAATTCAATCCAATAGTACTTGGTAGAACAATGATGCCTTAAGAACTTTAATCCAAAATCCACCTTCGTCCAATAAACACCAAATGCTTGGACACAAGTAACCTATAATGTTTCAAAAGATTTCATGGCCTTCCAAATGCATTCTGATTTCGATCGTTGAAGCAATCTTGCAAACAAAATTATTTGTGATGCTCCGCAAAAAGAATCGCATCAGAACATTGAATATTGAAGAAGTTATGGGCCTCGAAAATTGGACAAAAATTTCTCGTGATTAGGTCAAATTTGCAAAATGACCTCTAAAGTATTCGAATTTTCTGATGATCTTCCGTACGTAATCAGCTCTTGATTTGTGAAAATAAATTGGAGATAACATCAAGGAGAGTCATATGCAAGAAGAACCGCTCAAAAAATATCAAATAATGAAGAAATTACAGTCGCTTGGACTTGGTCTCGCAAAAGGTCAGCTCTTGGGTTAATGGAGTCATTTTCAGTCGTCTGAATCGTTGACTGAGAAAACTTGTGATACGAGGTTCGAAATTCGGTATGAACATCCTTGAGGAGACATGAAGATCTTATAAAGGTCATTTGAAACCTTGAAGACTCAATTTTCTTTGTGAAATGCAAAACCCTAATTGCTGATTTACTGCTTAGGAAAAGAATTTGTCTGATCAACTTCTGAGCTAAATTGTGTATTCGAGAAACCCTAAGATAGTATCTTGCATGAAAATGGGAGGGCAAATTTTGGGGTACAACAACTTCAATCCCTAATTTTTGCCTGGACCTCCCTTTCGGGTTTTCAGTCCATCGGGATACCCTTTTTTGCCCAAGCCGCCTTTTCAGGTTTTCGACTTGTCGGGTGTACAATTTTTTCATTTTCATCCCTTACTTTTGCCTGAACCCTTTTGGTTCGCCGAGAAGCCCTTATTTTTTCCTAGGCCAGTCAACCTAGCGGGTCTTTGATTACGCGTAGTATTTTTCACTATGTCTGCGCTGAGGGGGTGAGGAAGGTCATCACCATCCATGGTGGTTAAAATCATAGCTCCTCCTGAGAAAATGTTCTTAACCACAAATGGCCATTCGTATGTGGGGGTCCATTTGCCTCTGGGATCACCTTGTGGCAGTATGATGCGTTTGATCACCAGATCCCCGACTTGATATTCTTGACGTTTGACTTTCTTGTTAAAAGCCTTGATCATTCGCTTTTGATATGTTTGACCATGACAGATAGCAGTAAGTCTCTTTTCATCGATTAAATTCAGCTGATCAAGTCGGGTCTGGATCTAGTCATCTTCGCTCAAACCCGCATCCTTCATAATCCTGAGAGAAGGTATCTGGACTTCGATGGGTAGGACTGCTTCCATGTCATATACCAGAGAGTAGGGTGTTGCCCCTATCGACGTCCGTGCTGAGGTATGGTATCCATGAAGAGTGAATGGTAACATCTCATGTCAGTCTTTATAGGTCACCGTCATCTTCTGCAGTCTTCTTGACGTTCTTGTTAGCTGCTTCAACAACCCCATTCATCTTTGGTCGGTAGGGAGAAGAGTTATGATGCTGAATCTTGAACTGTTTGCAGAGCTCGGTGATCATTGTATTGTTGAGATTCGTACCATTGTCCGTAATAATTTTCTCTGGCACACCATATCGACAGATCAGATTGTGTTGGGTAAACCGCCCCACGACATTTTTGGTTACTATAGCAAAGGAAGCTGCCTCGACCCACTTTGTAAGGTAATCAATTGCTACCAGAATGAAACGATGCCTGTTGGACGCAGTAGGTCTGATCTCGCTGATCATGTCGATGCCCCACATTGCAAAAGGCCAAGGAGCTGTCAAAACATTCAGAGGAACTGGAGGTACATGCACCTTATCAGCATAGACTTGGCACTTATGATAGGTTCGAGAATGCTGATAACAATCGGCTTCCATAGTGGACCAATAATATCCTGCCCGTAGGATCTTCTTCTCCATGGTATGTCCACTAGAATGAGTTCCGAAGGTACCTTCATGTAACTCTGCCATGATCCTTTCTGCCTCGCTTTTGTCCATACATCGCAGTAAGGTTGAATCATGGTTATGCTTATAAAGGATCCCATTGCTGATGAAGAACTTCGCAGCGAACCTTCTCAGAAACTTCTTATCATTAAAAGATGCCCCCTCGGGGTATTCTTGAGCCTCAAGATACCTCTTTACCTCGTGAAACGAGGGTTTATCTTCTACCTCTTCAGTCTAAATGTCACAGCAATGTGCAGGTTCGTCGAACCTCTCGATGGTAATCTGGGGAGCTTCATTGTCCCACCTGACTTTGAACATAGAAAACATGGTAGCTAGCGCGTCCGCTAATTGGTTCTCCTCTCTCGGGAAGTGTTCAAAGGTTATCTCCTCAAAATGTGGGAGCAATGTCAGTACATATTCTTTGTAAGGAATAAGATTTGGGTGCTTCGTATCCCACTCGCCTTTGATCTGACTGATCACTAGGGCAGAATCTCCGAATACACTCGAGAACTTAATCCCCAGGTCAATAGCAGCTCGAAGACCTAGGATACATGCTTCATAGTCCGCCATATTGTTGGTGCAGTTAAAGCATAATCGGGCGGTGAACGGAGTATGACAGCCCTCAAGAGATATAATTACAGCGCCAATGCCATTACCCAATGCGTTCGAGGCTCCATCAAAATACATAGACCATCGAGATCCTTCCTCAGGTCCTTCATCCGGTCCAGGTTCTTCACAGTCGGTTACCAACATGATATTCTCATGCGGGAACTCGAAATTCATGGACTGATAGTCATCCACGGCCTGATGCGCCAAATGATCCTCCAATACACTCCCCTTGATTGCTTTTTGGGTTGTGTATCAGATGTCGTACTCGGTTAAGATCATCTGCCATCTCGCTATTCTTCCGGACAAGGCAGGCTTCTCGAAGATATACTTGATCGGATCCATTTTTGATATCAATAAGGTGTTGTGAGTCAGCATATACTGTCTCAGCCGGTGAGCAGCCCATCCCAAAGCGCAGCAAGTTTTCTTGAGCAATGAGTATCGGGTCTCACAGTCGGTAAACTTTTTGCTAAGGTAGTAAATAGCATGCTCTTTTTGGCCAGACTCTTCATGCTGCCCCAACACACACCCCATTGAATTGTCCAGCATTGTCAAGTATAAAATCAACGGTCTTCCCTCAACTGGAGGCATCAGAATTGGTGGCTCTTGAAGGTATTCCTTGATTCTTTCGAAAGCGGTCTGACATTCATCATTCCATTTTACCACTTAATCTTTCTTCAGCAGCTTGAAGATTGGCTCACAAGTAGCAGTCAGGTGTGAAATGAATCTGGCAATGTAATTCAACCGTCCCAAGAACCCTCTAACTTCTTTTTCTGTGCGGGGAGCCGGCATCTCTTGTATGGATTTTACCTTGGCAGGGTCCACCTGAATACCCTTATCACTAACGACGAAACCCAGCAGCTTACCGGATCTTACCCCGAAGGTGCACTTGTTCGGGTTTAACCTCAGCTTATACGTCTTCAACCTGTCAAACAGTTTCTGGAGATGATCAAGGTGCTCTTCCTCAGTCTGAGACTTGGCTATCATGTCATCAACATAAACCTCAATCTCATGGTGAATCATGTTGTGGAACAAAGCGACCATGGCGCGCTGATAAGTTGCCCCAGCATTCTTCAACCCGAAAGGAATTACCTTGTAGTAGAAGGTGCCCCACTGTGTAACAAAGGTTGTCTTCTCCATGTCTTCAGGAGCCATTTTGATCTGGTTGTAGCCAGAAAAACCATCCATGAAGGAGAAGATCTTATGCTGCGCGGTGTTGTCGACCAGAACATCAATGTGAGGAAGTGGGAAGTCATCCTTGGGGCTTGCCCTGTTCAGATCTCTATAGTCCACACACACCCATACCTTACCATCCTTCTTAGGCACCGGAACAACATTGGCAACCCACTGTGGATAAGAAGTGACAGCTAAAAATCCGGTGTCAAACTGTTTCATGACCTTTGCTTTGATTTTATCTGACATTTCAGGGCGCATCCGGCGGACCTTCTGCTTTACCGGGGGGCAGTCTTCTTTGGTTGGTAGGTGGTGAACCACAATATCAGTGTCCAAACCAGGCATATCTCCATAGGACCAGGGGAAGATCTCAACATAGTCGCGTAGCATTTGTATCAACCGTTGTTTGACACTAGGCTCCAGATTCACACCTATCTTAACCTCTTTCTTGTCTTCTTCTGTACCCAAATTCACTGACTCAACTGGCTCTTCATGAGGCTGTATGGCCCTTTCTTCCTGCAGTAACAGTCTAGCAAGTTCTCCAGGCACCTCACAATCATCCTCACCTTCGTCCTCAGCTTGGTTGATCGGATTTTCGAAGTCATAACTGGCAGTAGCAGAGTTGTTATCAATGGGATCCATAGTGGATATGGATCTGCATCATGATACGTGAGTGTGTGTAAGAGAATAGCTATTTTTGATAGAGCGAGAGACAGAAAAAGAAAGAGAAGGAGCTCAAAATTTGTAATGCAAGAAACGTCCAATGTTTTATTAATGATATATGAAATGACAAATAATAAGCCCTCACAAGCAAAGCCAAGGTGCCTTGGGCAAAGCACTGGGCCGTAAAGTTTCAAATTGTTTATTACAAATCTTAAAACAAAGAGTCAATTACTGTGGAATAAAAGAAACAGGTATGAAGTCCTTCACCGTCCAGTTGTTTAGTCCATCGTTGGTTGTAGGGTAGATCCAGTTGTCGATGTCTGAATCCTCTTCACCATCTTCAATTGCACTAATTCCCTGATTGCTGATGTGTAGAGGAGGTCTTCCAATCCGTGCATGCCTAACAACCCTCTAAGCCCCTGTAGTAAAGCCCAAACCAAACTTGTCAGTTTTGTGAGTGAAATCAGGGAGATGACCCCAATTGGTACACCCACCTTCTTCAATTATAGCCCTAGCGTCCTTGAGAGAAGCCATCTTTAGCGGAGGTTTGTTGGTAGCAACTTCAGTTGACGCAAAAGTCTGAGGGACCTCTTCAAAATTCTGACAAGGGGTTTCGATGAATTCCCCATCCATCTCCATGTAGTGGAAGGAATTGATATGACTCACCATATACTCCTCCTCACCTTGCACCGTGACGATCTTCCCCTTCATTGGATATTTCAGCATTTGATGGAGCATGGAAGTTACTGCCCCAGCCTTATGAATCCAAGGGCGACCCAGCAAACAAGAATATGATGGTCTGATATCCATCACGTAGAAGGTGGATGCAAAAGTATGAGAGCCAACTTTAACAGGGATGTCCACCTCTCTGTGCACCATTCTCTTTGACCCGTCGAAAGCCCTGACCACAATATTGCTCGGCTTTAGAATCAAACCTTCACAGTCCAGACGGTCTAATGCTTTCTTTGGCAGAACATGCAATGAAGACCCGGTATCCACCAGTACATGGGCCATAGTGGTGCCCCTGCACTTAATCGAGACGTGCAGAGCCTCATTATGATTCCTCCCCTTAGCAGTCAGATCTGCATCTGAGAAACCCAACCCATTGTCGGCAGTCAGGCTAGCTACGCAATCTTTGAATTGATCAACTGAAGTTTCCTGCGGTACATGTGCAGCTTTGAGGAATGCAATTAAAGCCTTTGCATGGGCTTCAGAATAAAACAACAAGGATAACATGGAAACCTTTGACGGGGTCTTCCCCAGCTGCTCGACTATGTTGTAGTCTCTCTTCTTGATAATCTTCAAAATTTCCTCTATTTCTTGTTTAGAGGTTTCTACAATGATCTTTTTAGGTGTCTCCGTCCGGGCAGGCTCACCTATAATTTCTTTGTCCCGAGTCCCAGATGGCTCGGCGAGAGGGGTGATAACTGGAGTAGGAACTGGGACAGTAGTTGATGTAATAGCAGACGGAATGATAACAAGTTTGTAGATAGTCGGAGGGGAAATCTCAGGAGAAAATAGTCTTCCACTTCTGGTGACCTTGCTTGTCCCAACAATATTACTGATGTCCATATAGGCTTCTTCAGCCCTCAAATCTTGTTTAACACCATGGTAATATACATCAGCACCGTAATGCCATGGGATAGCCTTATCTGAAGTATATCGGATGGGACCCGGAGCAGTGATTATTAACGGAGCAATTCTTAGAATGGATGTAACCCTAACTGGTTTTCTCGAGGAAACCTTGGAAGGGTTGGCGGAAATGGTGATAATGGCAACATCTTCAAACGGAATCATAGTCTTCTCAAACAAAATTTCCTTATTATCCATCAGGCGTTGAACACCTGACTTTAATAAACAGCAACCGAAAGGCAGAATTGAACACATGTGGCAACCTTCACCACAACCCAGAAATAAACCGGCCAACAACAAATTCTTCTTAACCATCATCAAAAGAGTAGAGATCTCTTCCACAGAGGTTACAAACGAATCAGTGTCCACATCATTGACTCCACGACCATGCTTGGGCATAAGAGCAGTTATAACGTTGGGCTTTTCAGGAGCATCAAACTCAATCTCTTTAGCTTCCAGCAAATCTTGCACTTTATTCCTCAGAGCCCAGCAGTCATTTGTGTCGTGGCCAGGACTCTCTGAATGGTAGGCGCACCGTGTGTTGGGATTGTATCTGGGAGAAGTTGTGTTTGGGTTCTTGGGAGCCTCTTTCAAGGTTGCCAAGTTGGATTTTAACAGATGAGGCAGAACTTCAGCCAAAGTCATATTGATGCGGGTAAACTGCCGTTGTGGTCTTTCTACCCTTTGCTAGTTGTTGCATTGTGGAGTAACTGTTGGTCTTGATATCACGATAGCATTTACCGCTTGATGGTGTTCAGGTATGCTTTGGCCCCTCGGGCCGTAGACTGTGCTAGCTTCCTTCTTACCGGTGAAAGGCTTCTTTAATTCACTTGATGAAGCATCCTTCTGTATTTTACCACTTCGGATACCAGCTTCCACTCTATCTCCAATCAAAATCAACTCAGTAAACCCAGATGACGAACTACCGATCAAGTGATTGAAAAATGGGCCAGATAGCGTCCCTAGAAACATGTCGACCAACTCCCTATCAGACAAAGGGGGTTGGACTCTTCCAGCCAAGTCTCTCCATTTTTGAGCATAATCCTTAAAGCCTTCACTTGTACCCATAGACATACCCTGGAGCTGAGTACGAGTGGGAGAAAGGTCGGCGTTATACTGATACTGCCTGTAAAAAGCAGCAGCAAGGTCTTCCCAGTTTCAGACACTGGCTCCTTCCAACTGATAAAACCATTCAAGCTGGGTCCCTGACAGACTATCTTGAAATAAGTGTACTCACAAATTTCTGTCAGCAGTGTGGGGTTGGATTTTTCATATGTAAGAGCGGAGATGGAGTTTTTGACAGGATACTCCATCGTACTTGGCAAAAACCGGAGCTTTGAACTTATGAGGGATCACCACACCCGACACCAGTTCTAGTTCTCCGAAATCCAAACCAGGGATCTTCTGAATCTCCATAGCACTCAGACGGTCTTCTAGCTGTTTGTACCTATCCTCAACAGGAGGATATTGCTCATCATCGTAATCTGCATCGTTATCACAAACTGCTGGGCTAGGGTCCTTTACCCTTTCTTAGTTCTCCCCATCTTTGGATGAGGAGGTCAGATCAGCTGATTGTCTTATCCTTTCTCCGAATCTTCTACCCATGTTCAGAATACCAACCTTCTTCTTCTTCTTCTTTTCTTTCAGAATCAGGGTCTTCAAATCCTCTTGTCCTTTAGCCAAACTTAAGAACATCTATTGGAATTGGGCATTCTGCGCCTGAAGATCTTTGATGGCTTGATCAGAAGACATTTCTGCTGAAATAAACAGCGAAGAAGATGAGAAACCTGTAATGGCACCTGTAATGGTTTGCATGATAATGGGATGTATGTAATGATTTCAAAGACTTTGGGAAATTTAAATTTGTAAACCAAAAATAAACAAACTTTATTATATTAACTTGTAAAAGGTTCAACAATGCCTTTAAGGCGTTACAAATAAATAAATGGAAAACAAATCTAAAACTAGAAAAGCAAAATAAAAAGTCCCATGGATGCTTCCTCTTTGTGCCGATGTAGTCATTGATCACTCTTTCTTCCTCGAGCTGCCTGGTGAGCTTCAAAACCTTCCTTTCTTACTCATGGTACTTTTCTCGGTTAGTATCCCGCTCATCCTTCAGCTGAATCCAAGACCTCTGTAACTCCCCAGGATCAGTAGGCATGTAAGGATAGAGAACCGTGTAAGGAACACCTTCTTCATTAGTGGGCTCCATAATTACTGGCAATACGGCTTCATAGGGCATCCCAAGCTTCTGGGCACGAGCTCGGACCCATTGGAGGTAAGGCTGCATAGGAAGGGAAATCCTTGGTCCCAGCTCTTGGGGGTCAGATCTGTTCACCATGCCCTAAGCTCGTATAAACCTCCGACGATGCTCCTCAACGTCTTCCTTGTAGTCAAATGCAATATCCTCAAGAAGTAGCTCGTGGGGACCATCTCTCCGAGCACGACTAAATTGTCGCAAAGCTAGACAAAGATTGCAGGTTATACCCCCTCTGATTCCAAGCAATGGGACATTAGGGTACCCCCCACAACGATCAATAACAGTAGTGTCTTCCATAGCTCGGGAACACCAAAGAATGTCTGTATGGGCAAGTGACATTATTCTGTAGGACCATCCCAAACCTTCTTCATTCTTCAGCACAGACTTAGGGAGGTGCAAAATAAACCACCTCGACAGCAACAACATGTAACACATGAGAGTTCCTCTTCTTCGCACAATATGAGTGTAGAGGGCATGCAAGATATCACCCAGTAGAGTAGGCACAGGATTGCGAGAAAGGAAAATCTTGACAGCGTTTACATCAACAAAGGAATCCGGATTCGGGAAGAGAACTAAACCATAGATAAGGAGAGCCAAGACATCTTCAACAGCATGAAAATACAAATTATCCCAGAATAGCTGAGCCTGGTCTATCAGAAATTTGGCTAGAAAACCTTCGACCCTGCTTCGTGTTTCCCAATTGGATACTACATCAGCCTGTTTCAGATGCAGAGCTGAGGCAATATCTTCTGGTCTAGGAACCTCTTCCATACCTGTGAAGGGTACCTGTTCAAGAATGGATATGCCCAATAAGTGAGATAACTCTTCCAAGGTGGGAACTAGTTGGTAATCTGGAAAGGTGAAGCAATGATGCACAGGATCGAAGAACTGGAAAAGTACACTCATCATTTGCTCATCAAGATTTGAAGTAACCAGGCTAAGAAGTTGACCATGTCTCTTAATGAACCTAGAAGTCTCAGAAACTCTTGAGGCTAACTCTTTAATTTGAGCAGGTATTTGCACAAAGTTAACTCGGATGGTATTTCTACGCACGGAAGCCATGATCTACAAAACAGAAACAAAGATAAATTCCCTTGGTCTTTGAAATGGTTAGAATAATGAAGTATGAATTCCATGTTATGATGCATGATGTCATGATAAAAAACAACAGGTATAACAAATAACAGTCATGGCAAAGACAAACAAGTCACACAAAGCCCTTAAGTTTAAGGCTTGCATGAGGCCAAAGGTATTACCCTCTTGAAGTTTAGTTGGTTTCAACCTGTCCTAGCAAAGGTAACCGGGTTCTAGAGGATCTCAATATCACTGACCATCCTCCATCAGTCATGGTTTCAGCTCACGCAATCTTTTCTTGCGGCTGGAACTATCTCGAGAGTATGGTCTCAATGAGTGTAGCATCGAGTATCAACCAGTTCTCAGCTTTACGCCGAGGCCGGCTATCTCACTACTTTCTAATGGCCAAGTTGGTCGGTTAAAGGTTCTATGGTTAGTTGATGCTTAACGACACCATGCAGCAGCCCCGTGTTCTCCTTATTTATCCATAAGGGATACTGATACCAACCAATGTGCCACATCAACGTAGCTACTGCTTCAACCGTATCAGTCTACGTCGTACAATTCCCTCACAGTTTATTGCTACTTACCTAAAAGGTGTCCCCAGATCCGGGTTAGGATCTATAGTAACTCTCAAACAAAACCCTTAAAAGTACAGAAAACAAAACAATCAAGATAAGCAATTATGATGAACTAGATCCTAAGGTATACCCCACTAATTTTTCGTCCCCAGCAGAGTCGCCAGTTCTGTAATACGGTGGCAGAACCGACTGTTAATACTGGTTTGCATTTTGCGTTTTTTTTATTCGCAAAATGTCGTGGTAAGCAAGAGTTGCCACCGACTTTTATTTCATCCAACCGGAAAGGAAAAAAGTACAGAAAAAAAAAATCCTTTTTTGAGATATTCTGAGTACGGGGGGTAGATTATAGAAAGGGAAGGTATTAGCACCCTTTCTATCCATGGTTTTCCATGGGCTCTTAGGTACTTGCTCATATTTTTTGTAAATTGCTTGTGTATGTGCTTTGTTTTGAAAAAGTTTTGACTTCGTGATAACCTTTGTATCAGTCCTCAAAGGTGTGACGAAGTTGTTTTGAAAATTGTTTTGAA
Source organism: Vicia faba (assembly GCA_948472305.1). NCBI lineage: Eukaryota > Viridiplantae > Streptophyta > Magnoliopsida > Fabales > Fabaceae > Vicia > Vicia faba. The sequence goes on from OX451737.1 coordinate 219,591,858, forward strand.
AAAGTGTAAGTGTGAAAAGTTTGATTTGAGCAAGTACCTACTAGCATCTACCTACTCAAAAAAGGATCGTTTGTATTCTCGTTTCCTTTAGACAATTCCATCCTACTATTGATAAATAGGTAGCACCGTCGTTGGAGTTGTAAGGGTCAATTCGTAAGGGACGTACGATCACTAAAGCAATATTAGGACGTCTTAGTAATAACCCTAAAGTCTTAAGATCATACTCGAGGCAACATTTCCGAGGCAACATTTCCATGGCAACATTTTCGAACGGGACTTTTGATCTTTGTTAGACAGGAAGGCAACCACTAAGACACCATATACTTAATGATCGTTTACCGAAGGCAACCGAAGTGAGAGTATACCCTAGGAGTGCATATGTGCGGGTGATTTGATTTCAGTTATTATCTTTGCACATTAGGGTTTTCTAGTCGTTCTAAATTATCATGCAATCTTGTCATACAATCCTATTAACATACATCTAAACAGTTAATATTTGCGAGAATTAAAATACGAGAAAATAAACCTACACTATTACAAGGCTTCGGGGTATGGATTAATTACATAGCCAAAAAACCCGCAAAAGACGATAAATAAAAGAAAATCCTAGATTAAACTATTACATACCGTGGACAGTTACATTAATATTGCAAAAAATAATAAACACGCGTGATGAATCGAATACAAGATAATTAGGGTTTTCACCCCAACTATACCTAATTGTAATTTAAATGGAAAATCATTTTTGTCGTTTTTGTTATTTGAGAAAATAAAGCTCAATTGAATAAAAAAAGAACCTAATTACTAATTAATTTTAATTAAGAAAAATAATTAAATTAACCTATTTTTTTGTATTTTTATTTTGAGAAAGAAATAAATATTAAATCAAGAGTCTAACCCTAATTTTTCTAATTGGTTTTAATTATATAAAAAAAGTTAGAATTTCTCTAAATTTAAATTAAACTAAATTAAATTAAATTTGATTTAAAAAATACCTAATTCTAATTTTTGTAAACTCTTGATTTTATGATTTTGTGAAAAAAAAGATTAATTAGTTTGAAATAATTAAAAGAATTAAAAACAAAGAAATACAAAAAAAGTGAAGAGATGGGCCTGCATTAGCAAACGAGGGGGTGTTGCTTGAAATTTCTTGGCCCAACAAGCTCCTGGCCTTCTTGACTTTTCCCAATCCCATGTGCACGTTTGACTGGGGCGCATGGTGGTCCTTCATTATGGGCATATTAGATCTGACCAGGAGTACATCAGATGGCTGATGTTGAGAGTGTATGGAATACGCTTGAGAATGTGAAGCACTGGATTACCCTAAAATTGTTGAGAAAATAAAATGCACACGCCTGGGATCGAACCCAGGACGTGTGTATCAAAGGCTAACATCATCATCATCTGCGCTAACATGTTAATTGTGATAATAACGAAATAAATGGAATATAATGCAAACAACGTGCCACGCCTCTAAAACGCACGGAAATTCAAATGAGCCATTCACACACTGCCATGCCATTGTCTTCTTCATTGATTCTGTTGTTTTAGGTAAAAAAGACGTTTACCTACGGACATCAAGCGTAGGTATAGCCCCTGTCCATTCCAAAATCATGTACGTGCATGATAAATGAAATCTAATGGTACCAATCAACTAGTTTCAACCTCACGAGCATCATGGTACCATTATCAATGCCCAATTTTTCCTGTATAAGAAACCCCTAAAAACAAAGAACAAACCCTAGCCATGGCAGTTTTACATACAGTCAATAAAAATGCAATTGAATATAGTGATTAGCTTGAAAACTCAATAAGGAAGAAGAATTTGTAATCAAAACATGCAAATGATGTATAAATCCATAAAAACGAAAACAAATTTCTAAGCTAACCGTGTGACAGCAACAACGCGTTTTAGGGCATGGGGGGCTTGCTAACGATTGAAACACGATCCTGAGACGTCCAGCAATTGATTGGTATGGTTAGAATGGCTTAAGATAGCCTGCAACTTGGATTTTGGTCTGCACTTTTTCTTTGAAATTTTGTAATTGGTTCTGCCTCTTTCACGATTTCTCCACCACCCCTTTTGGTCTGCCTTTGTTCCTTATGTATAATAGAGTGCATTAGGGTTGAAGTTTGTATCAAATCTTTGCCATTTATGAAGATTGATCAATGATTTATTCCTTGCACCAAATCTTTCCAAATCAAGCATTTTCAATCGTTTTCTGTCCATATGAAGCCTTGCACGATTTGATCTTGTCTCCAGCTGTATAATGACTCTAATCATGCACAAAATCTCAAGGTTTAATTGATTTTTGATATTTTCATTATTTTATATTGATTTTATTTGATTTAAATGAAATAAAATCAAAATAAATAACAAAAATAAAAGAATGACAAGTGTAAGGGCTCATGGGTCGTGGGTCACATTACAAACTCAGTGAAAGCATAAAAAGTTGGGCCCATTTAGCAAAAAATACAATTTTGGACATATTTGACTTTTGGCAATTTTACAAAAAGGGTCAACTTGGCCAATGCATAACTCTCTCAATTTTGACCCTAGAGATGTGTTCTTGGACTTTTTAGAAACCCTAGTATGTCCTCTAAGCAACCCTTTTGGTCTCATCTAAATTTAGTCTTCCATGTTCATGTATGAAGCTTTGACCCAAAAGGTGTTTTTGTTGACTTTTCAAAATGACCTATAATGTCCAAATTCATATCTTCTTGTGAGTGCATATTTTGAACTTTGGAGATGAAGAGGAATTGTAGGGAATTACATCCTCTTAAAAATGATCTTTGGATGGGTCATTTTTAATAAAGTATGAGAAAGTTATGCTTGGTCAAAGTTGAGTTGACTTTTCCTACAAAACCCTAATTTAGCAACTTTTGGGTTTTGATGAATTGTGAGCAATCCTTGAGGAATCATTATCAACCCTTGATCAAATGATGAATAATACTTCAAAATGATAATTTTGACCAAAAATATTGAAGTTTGACTGTATGTGGGCCACAGTTGACCTTTGCCCTAGCACAGTCGATTTTTAGGCATTTGAGCAGTTGACTGAGCAAACTTCCTCTGCAAGGCCTGAAACATGACATGGATGATCTTGAGAACATATTAGGACAATGGTGAGCATTTGGGATCCTTTGGACTCAAGCATCTTGATGTAAAATGAAACCCTAATTTGAGATAGACTGCCTTAGGAGAGAGTTTGTCTGGTCAACTCTTGGACCTCCTTGAGCAATTTGAGGACCTCACTTGACATGTATTAAGAAATATGGGAGAGAAAATTTTGGGGTACAACAGTTGCCAAGTTTGATTTTAATAAATGAGGTATAACTTCAGCCAAAGTCATGTTGATGCGGGTAAACTGTCGTTGTGGTCTTTCCACCCTTTGTTGATTGTTGCATTGTGGAGCAACTGCGGGTCTTGGTATCACTACAACATTTACCGTTTGACGGTGTTCAGATCTGCTTTGGCCCCTCGGGCTATAGACCGCACTAGCTTCCTTCTTACCAGCGAAAGGCTTCTTTGCCGAACTCGAGGAGGCATCCTTCTGTATTTTACCACTCTGAATTCCAGCTTCTACTCTTTCTCTAGTTAAAATCAGCTCGGTGAAACCAGATGACGAGCTACCGATTAAGTGATTAAAAAATGGACCTGATAGCGTTCCTAAAAACATATCAACCAACTCCCTATCAGACAAAGGGGGTTGAACTCTCCCAGCCAAGTCTCTCAATTTTTAGCATAATCTTTAAAATCTTCACCTGCACCCATGGACATACTCTGGAGTTGAGTACGAGTGGGAGCAAGGTCAGCATTATACTGATACTGCTTATAGAAAGCAGCAGCAAGATCTTCCCAGTTTCGGATACTGGCTCCCTATAACTGGTAGAACCATTCAAGCTGAGTCCCTGACAGACTATCTTGAAAGAAGTGCACCCACAAATTTCTATCAGCGGTGTGGGATTGAATCTTCCTGACATACAAGCGGAGATGGAGTTTTGGGCAGGACACCCCATCATACTTGGCAAAAACCGAAGCTTTGAACTTTTGAGGGATGACCACTCCCAATACCAGACCCAATTCTTCAAAATCCAGCCCATGTATCCTCTGAACTTCCATGGCACTCAGACGATCTTCTAAATGTTTGTATCTATCCTCAGCAGGAGGATATTGCTCATCGTTATAATCAGTATCATTGTCAGAGGCTGTAGGACTAGGGTCCTTTTCCCCTTCTTGGTTCTCCCCTTCCTTGGATGAAGAGGTCAGATCAGTTTGTTGCTTCAACCTTTCTCCAAACCTTCTGCCCATATTCAGAATACCGACAACCTTCTTCTTCTTATTCTTCTCTTTCAGAATGAGGGCTTTCAGATCTTCTTGCCCTTTTGCCAGACTGATGAACATTTGTTGGAACTGGGCGTTCTGTGCCTGAAGATCTTTGATGGCTTGATCGGAAGACATTTCTGTGTATGAACAGCGAAGAAGATGAGAAACCTGTAGTGGCACCTGTAATGATATGTATGATAATGGGATGTGCATGTAATGATTTCAAAGACTTCAGGAAATTTAAATTTGCAAACCAAAATAAACAAAAACTTTATTAGCTTAAATTTGAAGGTTCAAAATGCCTTTAAGGCGTTACAAATAAGTAAATAAAACAAATCTAAAACTAGAAAAGAAAAATCAAAAGTCCCATGGACGCTTTCTCTTTGTGCTGATATAATCATTGAGCACTATTTCTTCCTGGAGCTGCCTGGTGAGCTTTAAAACCTTCCTCTCTTGATTATGGAATTGTTCCCTATAAGTATCCCGCTCATTCTTCAGCTGAATCCAAGACCTCTGTAACTCCCCAAGATCAGTGGGCATATAAGGATAGAGAACCGTGTAAGGAATGCCTTCTTCAGTAGTGGGCTCCACAATCACTGGTAATACGGCCATATAAGGCATCATAAGCTTCTGGGCACGAGCTCGTACCCATTGGAGGTAAGGCCCCATAGGAATGGAGGTCTTTGGTCCCAAATCTTTGGCGTCAGATCTGTTTACCATGCCCCAAGCTCGTATGAACCTCTAGAGATACTCATTAACATCATCCTCATAGTTGAATACAATGCCCTCAATAAGTAACTCATGGGGACCATCCCTTCGAGCATGACCAAATTTTCGCAGAGCTAGACAAGGATTGTAAGTTATATCCCCTATGATACCAAGTAATGGGACATTAGGGTACTCCACACAGCGGTCAATAATAGCAATGTCTTCCATAGCTCGGGAACACCAAAGAATATCCGTATGAGTGAGTGACATTATCCTTTGCGACCAACCCAAACCTTCTTCGTTCTTCGATACAGACTTAGGGAGGTGATAAATAAACCACCTCGATAGCAACGACATGCAGCACATAAGATTCACTCTTCTCTTCATGGTACGAGTATGGAGAGTGTGCAAAATATCTCCAAGCAAGGTAGGCACAGGGTTGCGAAAAAGGAAAATCTTGATAGCATTCACATCTATGAAGGAGTCTGGATTAGGGAAGAGAACTAAACCATAGATAAGAAGAGCCAATACCTCCTCAAAAGCATGAAATCCATATCATCCCAAAATAGTTGAGCCTTGTCTATCAGAAATTTGGCTAGAAAACCCTCGACTCCACTTCGAGTTTCCCAATTGGATACCACGTTGGCCCGTTTCAAATACAAAGCTGAGGCAATGACTTCTGGCTTAGGAACTTCTTCTTTACCTATGAAGGGTACCTGTTCAAGAATGGGTATGCCCAATAGCTGAGAGAATTCTTCCAATATGGGTACCAACTGATAATCTGGAAAGGTGAAGCAGTGATGCTTGGGATCGAAGAACTGAAAAAGCACGCTCATCATTTGTTCATCAAAGTTTGAAGTAACCAGGATGAGAAGTTGACCGTGTCTCTTAATGAAAGTAGAAGTTTCAGAAACTCTTGATACTAGCTCTTTGAGTTGGGAAGGTATCTTCATAAAGCTGATTCAGATAGTATTTCTATGCACGGAAGCCATGATATGCAAAACAGAACAAAGATAAATTCCCTTGGTCTTTGAAATGGTTAGTGTAATGAAGCATGAATTCCATGTTATGATGCATGATGTCATGATAAACCACATGTATAGCAAACACAGTTATTGCAAACACAGTCAAATCACACAAAGCCCTTAGGCTTAAGGCTTGCATGAGGTCAAAGGTAATACCCTCTTGAAGTTAAGTTGGTTTCAAACCTGTCCTAGAAAAGTAACCAGGTTCTAGAGGATCTCAATATCACTAACCATCCTTTATCGGTCATGGTTTCAGCTCACACAATCTTTTCTTGTGGCCAAAATATTCCGAAAGTATGATCTCAATGAGTGTAGCATCGAGTATCAACCAGTTCTCAGCTCTACACCGAGGCCAGCTATCTCGCTACTTTCTAATGGCCAAGTTGTTCAACTAAGGTTCTAAGGTTCGTTAGTGCTTCATGAGACCATGCAGCGGCCCCGTATTCTCCTTGTTTCACCATAAGGGATACCGGTACCAACCAAAGTGCCACACCAACGTAGCTACTGCTTCAACCGTGTCGGTCAACACCGTACAGTTCCCTCACAGTCTATTGCCACTTACCTAATGAGTTCCCCTAGATCTGGGTATAGGATCTATAGTAACCCCAAACAAAACCATAAAAAATAAAGTAATCAAGAGAAGCAATTTTAATGACCTAGATCCTAAGGTATACCCCACTGAGTTGTTCCCCAACAGAGTCGCCAGTTCTATGATACGGTGGCAGAACCGATTGTTTTTTACTGGTTTGCGTTTTGCGTTTTTTGTTAGCAAAATGTCACGGTAAGTAAGAGTCGCCACCGGCTTTTATTTCATCCAATCGGAAAGGAAAAAAGTACAGAAAAAAATCCTTTTTCGAGATTTTGAGTACGGGGGGTAGATTATAGAAAGGGAAGGTGTTATCACCCTTTATATCCATGGTTTTCCACGGGCTCTTAGGTACTTGCTCATTTTTAAATTGCTTGTGTTTGTGCGCTTGTTTTTTGAAAAATGTTTTACTTCGTGATAACCCTTGTATCAGTCCTCAAGGGTGTGATAAAGTTGTTTTGAACATTTGTTTGAAAAGTGTAAGTGTGAAAAGTTTTGATTTGAGCAAGTACCTACTAGCATCTACCCACTCGAAAAAAGATCGTTTCTATTCTGGTTTCCTTTAGACAGTGCTATCCTACTATTAAGGAGTAGGTAGCACCATCGTTGGAGATGTAAGGGTCAATTCGAAAGGGACATACGGTCACTAAAGCAATATCAGGACACCTTAGTAGTAACCCTAGAGTCTTAAGATCTTTTCGAGGCAACATTTCCGAGGCAACATTCGAATGGGACATTTGATCTTTTTAGACGGGAGGGCAACCACTAAGACACCCTATGCTTAATGATTGTTTACTGAAGGAAACCGAAGTGAGAGTATACCCTAAGAGTGAATATGTGCGAGTGATTTATTTTCAGTTTATTATCTTTGCACATTAGGGTTTTCTAACCATTTTAATTTTGTCATGCATTCTTGCCATACAATCCTATTAGTATTCATCTAATAGTTAATAATTGCGGAAATTTAAAAGTGCGAAAATATAAAACCTAACTATTACAAGGCTTCGGAGAGGGGGATTAATTAGATAACCAAAAATCGGGGAAAAGCGATAAGTAAAAACCCTAATTAAAACTATTACATCCTCAAAACAGTTACAAAATAATGGCAAAATAATCAACAAGCGCGCGACGAATTAAATACGAGGACGGTTGAAAAGATAACCTAAAACTATAATTGAGAGAAAAAGATTTTTGTTCTTGTGGATGTTTATTTGACAAAACAATTAATTGAAAATTAATTAAACATAATTTCTAATTGTTTTTAAATTATGAAAGAAATTAAATTAGCCTAATTTTCTAATCAAATAATTTCAAGAAAAATAAAATATTTTGTACAAAAAGATTTTTGTATTTTTTTGGTTTTTTTATTTGAGAAAAGAAATATAAATGTAAAATTAAAACCTATATTCTATTTGATTTTAATTATAGAAAAGAAATTAAATTAACCTAGATTTTTAATTAAATTAAATAATTTTTTTTTAAAAAAAGCTTTTTTTTGGTATTTTGTGATTTATTATTTTATGATTAAATAAAAAAAGTGATTAATTTTGTTAATTAAAATAATTAAGGAAAATAATAAAAGAATTAAAAACAAGAAGAAATAAAAAAAGGAAGAAATGGGCCTGTGTTGAATGTCCTAGGGGGGGTACAAATCTGAATTAATTTTGGGCCCAAGACTGATGGCCCAAACCCTGCGTTGAATCCCACGCGCTAATCTTCTGATGGTCCATGGTATATCTGCGCGTATGGGATGTTGGATTGGATGTGATGAGATCTTTGAGGGTTAGATCTAAGGTCTCACGATGGACTTCATGGGACATGATGAATTGAAACTTATAGAAAACATCAGAAAAATGCAAAAGTAACACGCCTGGGGTCGAACCCAGGACGTGTACCTTATAGGTTCTCCCCTTTGCCAACTGCGCTGGAATGTTAATCATGATTATAATGAAATAAATGAAATATAATTCAAACAAAGTGCCATGCCCCAAAAACGCGCGAAAGTTCAAACGAGTCAGTCACATGTTGCCACGCCATCGTCTTCTTCACTGACCCATGGCTTTAGGCAACAGACTTTTACCAATGATAGTTTCCCGTCACTATAAGCTATAGTGATAGATTTGGTTTGTAGCTAAAAACCTGCGTGATTCAAATATGTGATATAGGCAATATAAATTGAAAACAAAGCTAGGGGTCAATCAGGAATTAAGCCCTGAGTATAATGGTATCCAGAATTCCTCTCAATTTGCCCTGAAAGAGGAAACCCCAATTTTGAGCTTTCGAACCCTAGTAATGGCAAATAGTTATTCCTGCATCAAAGCTTAAATCCATGCTATCAAAAAGCTTCATGGCATGATCATAAACATGTACATGCAAACAAATTGGACTGAAAACGCATAAAACTAGAAGAACAAGTTTGAGTTTAGAGGGTGCGAACTGTGATGTGTAGCTTGCGTTTCTGATGGTTTGAAGGCTTAGGAGTGATTGGAATAGCTTCAGTGCACGCTCAGGAAGAGATTGCTGGCCTTTAATTGCTTTGAATCGTCCCTTAACCTGAAAACCGGATCACACTTTTGCCAACTTTTTTTGAGTTTTGTTCTATGCCTCTCACGACCTCTAACCCTTGTATTTTGATCTGGAATTGTTCATTATATAACCTAGAGTGAATTAGGTTAACAAGCTTGGACTAAATCTTTGCATTTATCCAAGATTTGATTTGATTTGCAAGCTATATGATATGTTGCTATTTTGAGCCAAACCATGCCTTTCTTTTACCAATTGACCTTAATTCAATTTGATCTTGTTAACTCAGCATATCTTGATTGCCAATCTGTCAAAAAAACAAATCAAATCATATCTTTGTTAATTTTCATCATTTATTTGATTTAATTCACTTTTTAATTAATGAAAAATCAAAATAAATTGAAAAATGAAGCACATAATGGGTGAGAGAACTTTTGAGTCGTGGACCACATTATAATTGAGGTGCAAGCATAAAAAGTTGGGCCTATTTAGCAAAAAATGCAAATTTGAGCACATTTGACTTTTGGCAATTTTGCAAAAATGGTCAACTTGGCCAATGCATAACTCTCTCAATTTTGACCCTAGAAAGGTGTTCTTGGATTTTTTATAAATCTTAGGATGTCCTCTAAACAACCCTTTTGGTCTCATCTCAATTGAGTCTTCCATGTTCATGTATGAAGCTTTGACCCAAAAGGTGTTTTTATTGACTTTTAAGAAGGATCTACAATGTAGAAATTCATATCTTTTTGTGAGTGCATATTATGGACTTGGGAGATGAATATGAATTTTAGGTAATTGTATCCTTTTCAAAATGAGCTTTGGATGGGTCATTTCTGATAAAGTATGAGAAAGTTATGCTTGGTCAAAGTTGAGTTGACTTTTCCGATAAAACCCTAATTTAGCAACTTTTGGGTTTTGATGAATTGTGAGCAATCCTTGAGGAATCATGATCAACCCTTGATAAAATTATGGATGATACTTCTAAATTAGGATGTTGATCAAAAATCTTGAAGTTTGACTGTATATGGGCCACAGTTGACTTTTGACCTAATACAGTTGATTTTCAGGCATTTGAGCAATTGAGTGAGCAAACTTCTTCTGCAAGGCTTGAAACATGACAAGGATGATCTTGAAAACATATTAGGACAATGGTGAGCATTTGAGTCCTTTGTGGTTCACACATCTTGATGAAGATGGAAACCCTAATTTGAGGTATACTGCCTTAGGAGAGAGTTTGTCTGGTCAACTCTTGGGCAACCTTGAGCAAATTGGGGACCTCACTTGACATTTGTTGAGTAAAATGAGAGGGAAAATTTTGGGGTACAACACCACTCAAAGCAGACAAATGTGGTTTGGGTTTCACTATCAAGGATCAGAAGGAAATGAGGCGCGCTCATGCGGGGAAGCCCCTTCTCTGTATTGGAAGTCATAAAGTTAACGTTGTGGTTAATTCTGATGATGAGTGTGCATTTGAAGAATGGGCATATCCTACTACAACAAAACTCAACAATTGGAAAGCAAAGGACTTCATTCCCATCTCCTTCATTGAGGAGTAATTACTTGTTTATTGCTTCCTTTTAATTCAAGACTATTTTGTCTGTAATGTTAAACAATGACTTTTAAGCCATGTGTCTGGCCCGGGGCACTATGGTCCATTTGTCAAGGGTTTTATTTATGTTCATCTTATCATATGATCATTCAATACAAACCATTGGACTTTTGCATTCGGATTTTTGTTCTCGTTGTCTTTCTTTTTCTTCAAATACATTTTTCAAAATAGCCATGTATCTTACATGCACACACACAAGCACACTCTTGCAGGTCCTCATCCACTACGGATCTTATTGCCAATGACTCTATTATTGTTGACTATGATTTAGAACACCCAATTAACCAAGCCAAAGATGAAGGCGAGGAAGATTGTGAAATACCAGGAGAACTAGCTAGACTTCTATTACAAGAGGAAAAAGCTATTCAGTCGCACGAAGAGTCAGTTGAAGTCATCAATCTAGGTACCGAGACAGACAAGAAGGAAGTTAAGATCGACACTAACCTAGAAAGCAGTGTCAAAAGAAGATTCATTCAGATGTTGCATGACTATGTGGAAGTGTTTGCTTGGTCGTATGAAGATATGCCAGGGTTGGATACCGATATTGTAGTTCATCGTCTGCCGACAAAGGAAGATTGTCCTCCTGTCAAACAAAAGGTTCGTCACATGAGGCCTGACATGTCTGAAAAGATAAAAGCTAAAGTGATGAAACAATTTGACACATGGTTCCTAGCTGTGACATATTATCCCCAATGGGTTGCAAATGTGGTTCCAGTGCCGAAGAAAGACGGGAAAGTTCGTATGTGCGTAGATTATAGGGATCTAAATAGGGTAAGCCCCAAGGATGATTTCCCTCTACCTCACATTGATGTCTTGGTCGATAACACTGCTCAGCATAAAGTCTTATCTTTCATGGATGGCTTCTCCGGATATAATTAAATTAGGATGGCTCCCGAAGACATGGAGAAGACCACTTTCGTTACGCAATGAGGCACCTTCTGCTACAAGGTCATGCCGTTTGGATTTAAAAAAAAGCAGGGGCAACATATCAAAGGGCTATGGTGGCTTTGTTTCATGATATGATTCATCATGAAATAGAGGTATATGTGGATGATATGATTGCAAGATCACAAACTGAGGAAGAACATCTCAATCACCTATACAAGCTATTCGAGAGGTTGAAAAAGTATAAGTTGAGGTTGAACCCTAATAAGTGCATATTCGGAGTACAATCTGGAAAGCTTCTAGGTTTTGTTGTCAGTGGTAAAGGCATCAAAGTCGATCCTGCCAAGGTAAAGGCCATTCAAGAAATGCCAGTTCCCCACTCTGAAAAGGAGGTTAGAGGATTCTTAGGTCGTCTTAACTACATCGCTCGCTTCATATCTCACTTGACTGCTACTTGTGAGCCCATCTTCAAACTCTTGAAGAAAGATCAAGTAGTCAGATGGAATGATGAATGCCAACTGCTTTCAACAAAATCAAAGAATATCTGCAAGAACCTCCTATTCTCATGCCTCCAGTTGAAGGAAGACCCTTGATCATGTACTTGACAGTGCTAGATAATTCTATGGGGTGTGTTTTGGGCCAACATGACGAGTCTGGCCGAAAAGAGCATGTTATTTACTACATGAGCAAAAGGTTTACCGACTGTGAAACCAGATATTCACTTCTCGAGAAAACTTGATGTGCTCTGGCATGGGCTTCTCGCCGGCTAAGAAAGTATATGTTGACTCATACCACTATATTGATTTCTAAGATGGACCCAATCAAGTACATCTTCGAGAAACCTGCTCTTTCCGGACGGATAGCTAGATGGAAAATGATCTTGAATGAGTACGATATTTAATACACAACGCAAAAGGCCATCAAAGGAAGTGTACTAGAAGATCATTTGGCCCATCAAGCTGTTGATGATTATCAGTCTATGAACTTTGACTTCCTGGATGAGAATATCATGCTAGTGACCGACTATGCGAAACCTGGACCGTATGACGGACCTGGACAAGGATCCCGATGGACTATGGTCTTTGATGGGGCTTCTAATGCTTTGGGCAACGAAATTGGTGTTGTGATCATATCCCCTGAAGGTTACCACACTCCATTCACTGCCAGACTATGCTTCAATTGTACGAACAATATGGCTGAGTATGAAGCATGCATTTTGGGTCTGAAGGTTGCCATTGATTTGAGGATCAAACATTTGAATGTGTTTGGGGATTCTGCTCTAGTGATTAGCCAAGTAAAAGGAGATTGGGACACTAAGCACCCTAATCTCATCCCTTACAAGGAACGTGTGTTATCTCTGATTCCTTACTTCGAAGAGATCACCTTTAAACACTTCCCTAGGGAGGAAAATCAGTTGGTTGACGCCTTAGAAACAATGTCTTTGATGTTCAAGGTCAGATGGGACAACGAAACTCCTATTATTACAATTGAGAGATTCTATGAACCTGCGCACTGCTATGAGCTTGACACTGACACAGAAAATCCTTGGTACCATGAGGTGAAGAGATACCTTGAAGCACACGAGTATCCCGAAGGAGCATCCATCAATGACAAAGTTCTTACGAAGATTTTCAACCAAATTCTTCCTAGGTAACAAAATCTTGTACAAACGCAACCATGATTCTACTCTACTCCGATGTATGGACAAGAAGGAGGCAGAGGAAATTATAGAAGACATGCATGATGGTCTCTTTGGAACTCACTCAAGCGGACATACTATGGAAAAGAAAATCCTGGGAGTTGGTTACTATTAGTCAATGATGGAGACTGATTGCCATCAACATTCAAGAACTTGCCATAAATTCCAAATATATGCTGACAAGGTCCATGTGCCTCCTATCCCTTTGAACGTCATGACCGCTTTGTGGCCATTTTCAATGTGGGGCATTGACATGATTGGAGAGATCAAGCCCACTGCTTACAATGGACATCACTTCATTCTTGTCGCTATTGACTATTTCACCAAATGGGTCGAAGCCGTTTCATTTGCCTCAGTCACAAAGAACGTGGTAGCCAGATTCATCAAACATAACCTCATATGCCGCTATGGTATCCCCGGAAGGATCATCACCGACAATGGGACTAACCTCAACAATGCTATGATTACCGAACTTTGCACTCAGTTCAAAATTAAGCATCACAATTCTTCTCCTTATAGACCTAAAATGAATGGCGCAGTGGAAGTAACCAACAAAAACATTAAGAAGATTGTACAGAAGATGGTAGTAACCTACAAAGACTGGCATGAGATGTTACCATTTGCTCTCCATGGCTACCGTACTTCAGCTAGAACATCAACTGGGGCAACTCCCTTTTCTTTGGTCCATGGCATGGAAGTTGTTCTGCCAATGGAAGTTCAGACTCCCTCATTAAGGATTATGAATGAAGAAGGTCTAAGCAAAGATGAGTGGGTTCAGACAAGATTGGATCAGTTGAACTTGATCGATGAAAAACGACTGGCTGTTGTTTGTCACGGACATATGTACCAAAAATGCATGACCAAGGCCTTTAACAAAAAGATCAAGCCTCGAGTATATCAAGTTGATGACTTGGTAATAAAGCGCATCATTCTTCCGCAAGGTGACCCCAGGGGCAAATGGACTCCCACTTACGAAGGGCCATTTGTTGTCAAGAGAGTGTTCTCTGGTGGTGCCATGATGCTGACTACCATGGACGGTGAAGACTTCCCACATCCTGTGAATGCGAACATAGTTAAAAAATACTACGCATAAGAGACCCGCTAGGTTGACACACCTAGGAAAGATAAGGGCATCCCGGTAAACCAAAGGTTTGGGCAAAAATTAGGGATATATGCAAAAGATTGTACACCCGACAAGTTGAAAACCCGAAAGCGAGACTTGGGCAAAAATGGGTATCCTGGTGGGCTGAAAACCCGAAAGGGCGGTCCAGGCAAAAATTCAGGATTGAAAGCGTATGACTATGTCCTGTGGAATCACCACAGTCGACTTTATTACCAAGGTCTGAGTTCAAAAGGTCCAAGATCAATCCAATCAACTTCTGTCAACGGCAAGGGGCATTCGAAGACATTGTGGAAATAGTAGAGTTGGAATGCAATGAGATTATTTCCACGTGGCTATTTGTTTTGTTTTAAATTTTTGTTTTCCTTTCGACGATTTCCTCTTACTAGGATCTCCGTCTCTTTGTACAAAAACGCCTATTCATGGGCAAAATATCAATACAAATATACTTTAAAGTGCGAAATTTCTGTTTTTGTTTTGAATGCAAAAATGTCCAATGACTAAAATTGAACGAACATATGCATGTGAACATAATTAAAACTATTTGGCACATGCGTCCTGCTAAGCAGCAACAAGCATCTCTTTAATGTATATGGAATATCCCCCACAAAGTTATTTCATTAATATTATCCCCACAAGACCGACTACAATAAACTAATCCCCACAGAGTTACCCATAAAGTCTCTTTGCAGAGGTTGACACCCAGCCAAAGTCTCAATCTATTGGCAGTTCTCTCCCCAGCAAAGTTGGTCCTAAAAGAAGAAGCCTTGCGAATCTCTTCCTCAAAGAACTCACCTCGTCAGTAGTTTATCAAGTATTCATCAACAAGGTTTATTTCCCCAACAAACAACAAGTAACATACAAACAATCAACGAACAACAAAATTGCCCGACATAGTCTACCCTCTCCAGTTTGAGTTTGCCTATCAGACTATTACGAATCAGAGGGCCACGACCCCTAATCCCCAGTAAAGTTATCAACAAAGTCATTGTTATATCCAAAAGTAACTATGAAGCCTGGCCCCGCCCTGACCAGATAATAATATAACTTTCAGATACTATGAAGCCTGGCCCCGACCAGATAATAGTATAGTTTTCAAATACTATCAAGCCTAGACCCGACCAGATTAATAGTTAACTTCCCAAGACACTGTGAAACCTGGACCCGACCAGATAATAGTGTAACTTCTCCAAGATACTATGAAGCTTGTCCTCGACCGGATAATAGTACAATCTTCAGTTACTATGAAGCCTGGACCCGACCAGATAATAATACAACTTTCAAATGCTATGAAGCATGGACCTGACCAGATAATAGTTAACTTCTCAAAATAATATGAAGCCTGGACCCGACCAGATAATAGTGTAACCTTTCAGATACTATAAAGCCTGGCCCCGACCAGAAAATAATATAATTTTCAAATACTATGAAGCCTGGCCTCGACCAGATATTAGTATAACTTTCAATAACTTTGAAGCCTGGACCGGACTAGATAATAGTTTAACTCTTCGAGATATTGAAGAACCTAAACTCAACCAGACAAGGATTTAACTTCTTTTCCCCAGTAGAGTTTTCCTCTACCACAACAAGTTACTGTGAAGCATGGACCCGACCAGATATCAGTTCAAATTTATCTTTTCACATAAGTTATTGTGAAGCTTGGAATCTGACAAGATATAAATTCCCCTCAGAAGGTTATTGTGAAACCTGAACTCGACCAAATAGAAATTAATTTCATCCACCTCAAAAATCTGCAAAGCCTGGAATCCAACCAGATAACAGTTTAATTTCAAGCAATTTTTTGCGAAGCCTGGAATCCGACCAGATAACAGTTAATTATTTCTTCCCCAATAAGTTACCGTGAAACTTGGAATCCGACCAGATAGTAGTTGAATTACTCATCCTCAGCAAGTTATGAAGCCTGGATTCGACCAGATAACAGCTAACATTCAAGAGATATTCCCTGGCGGAAGCATTCTTTCAACAAAACTTGAATATATGTATATTCTTCATCCCCAACAGCCATCTGGGATTCAGCTTCCTAGAACTCCTCAGCAGTAGTCAGGGATTTATTTTCCCGGATGATTATGCATCTCACATTCATACATCATAGCATATACATACAAAATGCATTTAACACAATCTCAATCATCTTGAGAATGCCATGCAAACATATGCATTTAACACAATCTCAATCATCTTGAGAATTCCATGCAAACATCTGCATTTAACTAACCCTTTTTCCCACAGATAAAATGTCAAGTTTTAGTATAAATCGACCAAAGATTTGTGATGATACTTCTTCCAACATTTATCATCATTCCTCCAAATGGCATCTATAAGCCCATTCCCAATACATCTTCGAATGCAAATTTCTGGGCACTCTAGTGTTCAATCATCTTCCACCTTCATGTCACGAATGACGGATCCGCCAATATAACTCTTCAGGTTTAAGAAGATTGAACAGGGGAAGCTGTTGTATCCCAAAATTTTCTCTCTCATTTCTCAAGAAATATCTCCTAAGATCTCCATTTATTCAAGACTACACAAGGTTTGATCAGCTTAAGACACTTCCTCAACACTAACAACTGAAAATTAGGGTTTGAATTTTCATAAGGACAATTGGACTTTCAAGACTCCATATGACTTTCATGGATCATTAGGAACCCTCAAGATTGTTCATGTCAAGTTTCAAGTCTTGGATCACATTTTTGCTCAGTCAATTGATCAGTTGACCTAAAATCAACTATATTGGGGGAAAAGTCAATTGTGGTCAATTTACAATCAAACTTCATCATTTTTTATCCATATTAACATTATGAACTCATATATGTCAATTGATCAAGTTTGGATCATAATTCCTCAAGAAATTTGATCAGATCATCAAAAGGGAAAAATGGTCAAAATTAGGGTTTTGACTAAAGAGGTTCAATTTTTGACTTTTGACCTAACAAATGACTTATTGGTTTAAGACATGATCTCAAGGATTCAAATATATCATTTTGACCTAATGGAATGGCTCAAAACATTTCTCAAGATTAATTGATTGATAATTGAATTTCAGTCAACTGATGAAAAGTCAATTGTACACTGAAAAGTCAAACTTTGACTTTTTGATCAAAATCAAGTTTCAAAGATTACAATTCATCAAGACATGTCAAAATATGAAAATTGTTCATCAAGGAATTGAAAAGTCAAAATTCATTTTTGAAAAGTCAATTTTCCAAGACTTAGAATTTTTTCTAAGTGTTGGAAAGTTCACATTTTTTTACAACATGAAAGATGATGCAAGATGATTCAAGGGAAACTTCCAACATGAAAGTTGTAGATCTCAATGAGATATAAAACATTGTAGGGAAGAACTTTTTCTATAAATGCTTGGATTTCAAGTTATGAATTTATGAAGTCATGTCCATGAAACTAAAAAGACTTAGTGAAATTTTGCCCTAGTTAGGCAGGATTTTGACCTAACTTCATGGCAACTTTTCACCTAGTTCCAAATTGATCCTTCAAAAATGTCCAACATAAAGGTTGTATAGTATGTTACAAGCTTTCCAAAATGTCCAAGAAATCATTGAGATCATACTTGAGCTAAGAGAATCGAAGGCCAGAAGTTAGGATTTCAAACTTGATTTATAAGGCATATTTTGTGATGAACATGAACCAAATCCATAGCCATGCTGCATAATCCTCACTTTGTAGGCCTAAAACTTGTTTGTCACTCCTTAATTTAATGTTTACATAACTGATTGATCAATTGCCCAATTGATTCAAGTATTGTCCAAAGCATTTTTCCATTTTATGGAGAAAGTCACCATTTCCATTCTTGTAAAGCAAGCTTTATGCACAAAGTCATCTTCTTGAGCTCCTAACTTGTTCTATTTAAGTACACTCCATCCACAAAGTCAGAGTCAAGCTTGTTTAAAGTTCAACCACTCTACAATAGCATGGTACAAGGCATGGAAACTTGTTTTGTCAAGAAAATCAAATGTTGAGCTTAAACATGTAAATTCAAATTCTGAATTGTTTCAAGTCTCAAAACCATTTGCTTATAAACAGAGACACTATTTGCAAGCTAAGACACTAGCTCAAGCACCCTGAAACTCTCTCAAACACTCACAAATCAGAAATTGCTCAAAAACACCATTGATACACAGTTTCTGACCTTGAACTTGTATCTCTCATTTCCCTCGTGCGTTTTCCCTCAAATTAATTTGCAAATCTTCTATACCTCAAATATAGTCCATCCTTGTCCTTGTTCTGGAACTGTAACACCATTTTCATCAACCTCCATAACCAAAAAACAGAGTCTGCAAGTTGACTTATCCAAACCATTTCAGCCATCCATAATTCAAGCTAGGCACTAAATTAGCTTCTTGGGAACTTGAGGAAGCTAACCTGATCATCACAACTCCTTGAAAGCAACTCAAACTCATTTCACAGTTTCCAGTTTTGAGGTATTTTTTCCTGAACTTCTATCTCTTCATACAAGCATCATTTGGTTCTGATTTGTGAAGATAAAATGTAGATATCATTGCCCTGAAGCTATACATGTCCTTAGTTTTCATTTATATTGCCTGAGCTTAGAGAATTATAGGTATGAATCTCTGAGAAAAGTTAGGTCAGGATTTGGTACTTTTAGAAATTCATGCTCATCTTTGAGAATTAGTTTAAGTTATTTACATATTCAGAATCGTGGTGAAATTTCTAACAAGTTTGATGTTGAAAGTTTTGTGAATGGGTGAGAAATGAGTGAGTTACAGGAACCATGGCTGTAGGTTGAAGATGAAGTCATTTCTAAGACTGGATTTATGTTATATATTTATTGTTTTGTTTATATTAACAGATGTACAACCATCCCAGTGGTAAAGGTAGCGCGTGTTTATGGTCAAGGTCATGGGTTCAAGCCCAAGCGTTGCCTTTTTTCATATTTCTCAAACATTTTCCTTCTTCTTGCTACAAACCGCGTGCGTTTGGGCCTCCCTGAATGGGCCTTCCCTTTTTTACTTCACAACACCCCCTGCCTGCTTATCACACACAGGCCCCAACCTTTTTTATTTTGTTTGTTTTTCTGACTTACAAAAATCTCATTGGGCCAGGCTTCAAAAAACTATTTTTCTAACAAACTCCTAAATCCCATTTCATACCCCCCTGACTTTTGCTTTTATATTTTATTTTATTTTATTTTTCTTTATCATTATTATTATTATTATTATTATTATTATTATTATTATTATTATTATTATTATTATTATTATTATTATTGCTATTATTATTAATAAAAATCCAAAAAAATAGTTTATTTATTTATATATCTAATATATTTATATTCATGTATATTTTATTCATTTAAAAAAACAAAAAGAGAAAAATATTTTCTTAAACAAACTTAATTTCTTTTTCTTAATAAATTAATAATTAGATTTAGGTTTAGTTATTTTCTTTTTATTTAAAATTAACCAAGAATTTAGGTTTCTCTTAATAAATTAATTTTCATATTATTTTGATTAAACTTAAACCCTTTTCTAAAAAACCCTAAAAAATGCTTTCTAACTTATTTTCTTTTCTTAATTAGTTTAGATTTAATTCAATTAATAATTTTCTTTAGATAATTATATTAAAACCCTTCCCACAAAAGCCAAACAAAATCCTTTTCCTTTCTATTTATATCCTTGTATATTATATTTTCATTTCTTGTACATTATTCAATATTCAATATGGTTGTAATAGATAATTAGGTTTAATTTCTTACAATCCCCATTTGTAAATTTATATACCCCATCCCCTAATGATGTAATAACGTAGTAATTTTACTTTCAACAATTTATCGCTTTCATATAAATGCTAGTAATTAGGGTTTGTAAGGAAAGATAAGTGTTGTACCCCAAAATTTGCCCTCTCATTTATCAAGGTTTTTCTCACAAGACTTCTTAGCCACAAGACAATATTAGGATTTGCTCAGCTCAAGACATCCCCTTGCACTGATAACCTGAAATTAGGGTTTGATTTTGCACAAGTATTTTTGGATCATAAATGCTTCATGTGACTTACATACATCATCTTGGACCCATAATATTGCTCATGTTAAGTTTCAAGCCTTGAATCACATTTTTGACCAGTCAATTGGACAGTTGACCTAAAAATCAATTGTATTGGGAAAATGTCAATTGTGGCCAATTTATAGTCAAACTTCATAATTTTTGATCCACAACAACATTTTAGGCTCCTATGTATCATTTGATCAAGTTTGGATCACAACTCCTCAAGAAATTTGATCAGATCATTAAAAGGGCAAAATGGTCAAAATTAGGGTTTTGACTGAGAAAGGACAATTTCTTATTTTTAACCTAGCCAATGACCATTTGGGTTCAAACATGATTTCAAGGACTCAATGGCATCATCTTGACCTAATCACAAGGTTCAAAATATCTCAAATGCATTGGATTGACAAATGAATTTTCCAATCAATTGATCAAAAATCAATTGTACACTGAAAAGTCAAACTTTGACTTTTTGGTCAAAATCAAGTGCCAAGGGTCATAATTCATCAAGACATGTCAAAATGTGAAACTTGTGGGCCAAGAAACCTAAAATTTCATTTTAGGGTTTTAATTTGAAATTTTTCATAACTTAGAATTTTTCTAAGTATGAAAAATTTCTTATTTTTTTCCAAATTTTCCAAACTTTTTCACCATGATGCAATTGGATTCAAATAAAACTTCCAACATGAAAGTTGTAGTCCTCCATGAAATCTACAACTTTTCTTCACAAAGTTTTCCCAAATAATGCTTGGATATCAAGTTATGATTTTGTGAATAGGGGTCCATAAACTAAATAACTTAGTGAAATTTTGCCCTAGTTTAGGCAGGTTTTTGACCTAACTTCATGGAAACTTTTCACCTAGTTCCAAGAGGTATCTCAAGTTGCATTTCAAATATGGATTGTAGAGCATGTTACAAGATTTCCAAAATGTCCAAGAACTCTCCAAGATCATTTATGGTTAGGGAGAATCGAAGAAGAGAAAATGGCATTTTGTCACTTTTGTTCAAGCCATTTTTACAATGCATCAAGTTGCAAATCAGATCCTAGCATGCTTGTACCTTGCATTACAGGTCCTAAACCCCTTCTACACTCCATAATTGAATTCTAACTCAATGGATAATGGCTTTATTTTGATCTTTGGAGCATTGTACAAAAGATTAATCCATAAATGGCATAAAGTTTACAATACCATTTTGATAAAGCAAGCTTTTCCAACTTTATCAGCCTTGAGCATTGGACTTGTTCTTGTGGTGCAGACAATATCCACAGGAATTAAGCAAAGCATACCAACTATTATCAGCTCTCAAGCTAGCTTGTACATGCCTTTAGCATAGTCACTTCAACCTTTCTTCAAAAACAAGAAAAGTGGCCAAAAGTCAAAAACTTGTACAAGCTGATAAAGGGAGGGCTTGGCATCATTCAAAAACAACTTCACAAACTTGTTGAAAGCAAGAACACGAGTGCATAGCATCTGAAACTAACCAAAACTCCAAAAACACAAATTTCTGCCCAAACAGGACAGCTTCTGCAAAACACTTGCCAACTCAAAATTTGCTCGTGCGTTTTGCCTTGTAATACTTAAAACATCCTCCATACATCCCACTTAAGCTATCCAAGCCCTTGTCCTGGTTCTGGAAGCTCAGTTTCAGACATCACCATTTTCATTTTGGAAGGTTGCAGGTTGACTTCTACATGGAGTTTCAAGCATCCTCAAGGCAAACTAAGCATTGGAATAGCTTGAGGGAACTTCAAGGAAGCTCACACGATCCTCAGGCCTCACTCAAAGTTCGCTCATTGCCATATCCAAACTCAGCTGAACAAGGTATTTTTCAAAACTCTATCTCTCTATTTAGGAATCCTCAAGCTTTGATTTGTGAAGCAAAAATGTAGTCCTTAACTTAGTGAAGCTGTACATATTTATAGTTGTCATTTATATTAACTGAGTAGTGAGAATTTGAAGCTTGAAGTTCATGAAAAAACTAGGTCAGAAATTAGGGCCACTGAAATTCTCCGTGGTCTTTTAAAGTTAGGTCATGAATTTTATATCACTAGAATCGTGAGATCATAAGCTACATTTTTTGTGTTATGAGTTTTTGATTTTATGCAAGCTAGAGCAAGATACATGTTTAAAGCAAAAACGCGCGCGTTTGGGAGAGGCTGGAGGACAGGGATGAAGTCCTGGGCCTGAGCGCGCCTTGGGCCTTCTGTTCCACTTTTCACACCCCCTGATCCACTATTTGCACCCTCTTTGCATATTTTTTATATTTTGCATATTTTCTTATATTTTTTATGTTTATTGACTTTAATATTTTTTTATGAACATTAAAAAATCACCAAAATATTTTTCTTTATTTTTTGCATTTTATTTTATTTTTTATTTTATTTTTTGCATAAAATATTGATTATTTAGAATAAATAGAATCTATTTTCTTAAATAAATAGTAAACACATTTAAAAATATCATACATTTTTATTTTTATTTTTCATACACATAAAATATTATTTTTATACATATTTTAATTTTTAATATTTATTAATAATATTACTTTTTATTTCTTGTATAAAAATAGAAAAAATAAATAAATATAGAATATATATTTCTTTTAATCGAAAACTAGGGTTTTACCCCTTTCAAAAATAACAATATTATTTTTTATTATTTTTAGGACTTAAATAATATTATTCTCTCATACATAAAACAAATACAAAACATTTTTTTTTGCATATTTACATTTTTATTGCATATTTAAATAATTGTTTATTTATTTATTGTACAATAATTCAATTGGGTTGTAATAATTTTTAGGGTTTTATTTTGAGCAATATACCCCATCCAAAAAACTTGTATCCCCCCTCCCATAATAATTGTTGTAATAGCTTAGATTTATTTTACGCAATTTATCGCATTATACCATGTTTAGTAAAAACTAGGGTTTTGCATGATAAGACAAAAACAAACAAATACAAGACCTAATCCAAGACAATCAAAATGCATGAAAAATGACACACATTGCACACAAGCACCCCTAGGGTTTCACCCACTTGGTTGCCTAATAAAATGGCCATGGTATGCATGCAAAATATCTTGGCAAAAGCAAAACAAAACAAAAGATCATAGTCCCTCGATGACGCTATCAAAAGGTTGCCTAAACAAAGATGATCTTGGTCCCTCAAACAAGCTAAGATACCTAGAAACATTGTTGTCATGGCCATACGATGACCCACGCTTGTCCCGTTTAACATCCAAAGATAGGGTTGTTTACCAAATCAATGGTAAATCAACAATGTCAAAGGAATAAAAATTCATAGGAAAGACTTTTAAGTAGGTAGATAGCTTCTAGTTACTTGGTCAATTTGCAAACAATCCTTGCTATTTTCAAACAAACGCACACATTTTCAAAGCATTTACAAAAAACTTCAAAACATTGAAACATTTTTCAAAAGATAAACGTCTTTGTATACATTCTTACGAACGAGAATCATTACAAAGATTTCCTAAACGATGGCCTCTTTTCAAAATACTTTCAAAACCACACAAAGCACCATTTCAAACAATTTCAAAATCAAAGCAAGTGATCTAAACGAGTAACTAAGAGCCCATGGAAAACCATGGATGAAAAGGGTGCTAGCACCTTCCTTTTTCATAATCTACCCCCCGAACTCAAGAAAACATCTCAAAGGTCTTTCCTGTGCTTTTTTACCTTTCCTTTTGGATAAAATGAAAGTCGGTGGTGACTCTTGTTAAACCGAAACGTTTGAGAAGAAACGCAAAACCTCAAGTCAGTTCTCCCACAGTATCACAGAACTGGCGACTCTGCTGGGGAATATAATAAAAGTGGGGTTACCTTAGGGTTTAGATCACCTTTATTTGCTTACATTTGCTTGACTTGTTTGTTTTACACTTTGGTTCTATTGTTTGGGTTTGAATCCTCTACCCGGATTTGGGAAACATTCGTAGGTAAATAGCAATACGTTATGGAAACTGTGTGGGGTATACCGACACGGTCTAAGCAATAGCTATGTTAGTGTGACATATTTGTGGGTACCGGTAGCCTTTGAGTCAATCAAAGAGAATACGGGGCCGCTGAGTGATGTCATGAAGCACTAACGAACTTTTAGAACCTTTACTTGACCAACTTGGCCTTTTAGGATGTAGTGAGATGACCGGCTTTGGTGCAGTCCGAAGTTGGTAGATACTCGATACTACACTCATTGAGGGTTGGTTCCTTGGAATATTTCGGTCGCCAGTAAAGAGGCTGAATTGAAATAATGAACAAGGAAACAATCCAGTGATATTGAGATCCTTAGAACCCGGTTACTATTTCTAGGACAGGTTGAGCCAACTAAACTTCAAGAGGGTACTTACCTATGAAACCCCATGCAAGCCTAAACTAGGAACTTGTGTGATTTGCTTGTACATATATACTTGTGCATAACATCATGGACATCATGAACATCATTTGCATCCACTAACCATTTCAAGGATTTTGGAAATTCATCTTTGTTCTTATTTTGTAGGCTATGGATTCACTTCGCAGGAAAACTATCCAAGTCAACCTTGTAAGAATTCCTCCGCAACTCAAGGAGCTAGCTTCAAGGATTCCTGAGAACTCTCCATTCACCGAGAGACATGGTCGTCTACTCAACTTGGTCACTTCCAACACAGAGGAAGACATGATGAAAGTTCTTTTCCAGTTCTTTGACCCTTTGTATCACTGCTTCACATTTCCTGACTACCAACTTGTGCCCACTTTGGAGGAATTTTCTCAACTCTTGAGGATTCCTATTCTCAACCAACTACCCTTCAACGGTACGGAAGGAGATCCAAAGCCAAAAGAGATTGCTCAAGCCCTGCACTTGCACTCATCTGATGTCACAACCCATTTGGAAACTAGAAGTGGTGTCAAAGGCTTCTTGGTAAAGTTCTTGTTTGAGAAGGCCCAAAGCTGCTAGAATTCCTTGGACTTACAAGCTTTTAAGGAGATTATAGCTCTTCTCATCTATGGGATGGTCTTGTTCCCTAACCCTGATCAACTCATAGATGTGAGTGCTGTCAAAATCTTCATGACTCGCAATCCGGTGCCTACATTGCTTGGGGATATCTTACACTCTTTTCACACTCGTACAATGAGGAAAAGAGGTGTTCTCATGTGTTGCACTCCTCTCTTGGAAAGATGGTTTATTTCTCATCTTCCCCAATCAGTTTTAAAGAATGAGCAAGGTTTGAGGTGGTCACAACGATTGATGACTCTTACACATTCAGATATTCATTGGTGTTCTCGATCCAAAGAGAATGTTATCATCGTCGATCGTTATGGGGAATTCCCTAATGTCCCTCTACTTGGCATTAGGGGAGGCATCACCTACAACCCCTGCTTGGCTCTGAGACAGTTTGGTTATGCCCGAAGGGATGGCCCACATGACATGCTGATTCAAGGCTTGGTTTTTGACTTCGACAACAACAATCAAGGACTCTGACAAAGGTTCATCCGAGCTTGGAGGATGCCAAACAAGGTAGACAATAAGACCTTGGGACACAAGAATTCCATCCCTCTTGAGCCTTACCTCAAGTGGGTACGAATCCGCGCCGAAAGTATTATGATGCCTTACCCCTACATTCTCCCTGTGATTATAGAGCCTGTTATGGAAGGAGAGGTTCCATACACCCTCCTACATCCTGACATGCCAACATCACTCGAAGATCTGCAAAGGAGTTGGATACAGCTCAAGGGAGAACGTGATACTTTTGAAGCCCAATTCTACTCAAGCGAGAAGAAGGTTTTGGAACTCACTCGTCTACTTCACGAAGAGCAGACTCTCAACACCTACATTGCACCAAAGAGGATGCGCAACGTCTTTTTATCTTAGAATTTTGTACTATTTTGCCCTAGGGGCATTGATGTAAACAAATTATATTTTATTAATATAACATTTGTTCCTTTTTGTTTAACACAAATTTGAATTTTCAAATCCTTGAAAGCATTACATGAATACATATCATTCATCATATGCATAAACAGGTCTTCACGCCAAGTTTCCTCATCTCTCTACTGTTTATTTCAGCAAGATAGATATTGAACAAACGGTCAAAGATTTGCAAGCTCAGAATTCACAATTTCAACAGCTACTCTTGACCTTGGCCAAGGGGCAGGAGGAGCTCAAGACTCTGCTAGAGAAAGAGAAAGAGAAAAAGAATAATAAGCGAGCCGGTGTGATTATCATGGGCAGAAGGTTTGAAGGATAAGCCAGAAGGACCTTGGAATTTCCATCAACCTCTGAGGAAGGGGAAAGAAAAGGGAAGGAGACTGCAGTGCCATCTGATTCTAAAGCAGAAGAAGACGAAGACGAGGACTACTCCGAACAACAATACCCTCCGGCCAATGACAAATACAAAAACTTGGAAGAGTGACTAGCTGCTATGGAGATACAGAGAGTACCTGGGCTAGACTTTGAAGAGTTAGGGTTGGTTTCTGGAATTGTAATCCCTCCTAAGTTTAAAGTGCCACTGTTTTCTAAGTATGATGGGGTGTCTTGTCCCAAGATGCACCTACGATCTTATGTCAGGAAAATTCAACCACATTCTGCTGACAAAGATTTGTGGGTCCACTTTTTCCAGGACAGTTTATCGGGGACACATCTTGATTGGTTCTACAAGTTGGAGAGAGCAGATGTCCATAATTAGGAAGACTTGGCAGTCGCCTTCTATAAACAGTATCAATACAACACCGACTTGGCGCCAACCCGTACTCAGCTACAGAGTATGGCTATGGCTACTAATGAGGGCTTCAAAGACTACGCCTAAAAGTGGAGGATTTAGCCGGAAGGGTGCAGCCACCATTATCCGAAAGGGAGCTAGTGGACATGTTCTTGGGAACTCTGTCAGGTCTTTTCTTTAATCATCTGATTGGGAGCTTCTGTGCAGGGTTTACAGAATTGATCTTGACTGGCGAGAAGGTGGAAACTGGTATTAGAAGCGGGAAAATTCAGAAAGATACGTCTACCTCTGCTGCTGTAAAAAAGCCCTTCACTGGAAAGAAGGAAGTGTCTGTTGTCTATGCCTAGAGGAATCAGGGAAGAACCGAGCGTCGACCAACTGTGGGGGCCGTTATGATTCAAAAATCTGCATCAGACCAGCCAAGAAACAACCAGCCGAGAAATGATCAGCCGAGAAATAACCAGCAAAGGGTGGAAAGGCCTGTAAGGCAATTGACCAAGATAAACATGACTCCTGCTCAAGTCCTACCACATCTCCTGAAGTTGAATTTGGCCATGCTAAAGGAGGCCCCTAAAAATCCCAATACTACATCTCCACACTACCATCCGAATGCCAGGTGCACATACCATTTAGAAAGTCCAGGGCACGACACCAACAACTGTTGGGCTCTGAAGAACAAGATTCAAGATCTGATTGACGCAAAGGAAGTTGAATTTGAAGCTCCCGAAAAACCGAATGTTATCTCTGCTCCAATGCCTAGGCATGGACACAATTCCAGTGTTGTGGAAGAAGATATGTTTGTTTCTACTGTGGATGAACTATTAACTCCTCTCCTAACCATCAAGTTGAATTTGTTGAAAGCTGGGGTGTTCCCAGGTTGTGACAAAGATTGTCGTATTTGCCTGTCCTCATCATTTGATTGTCCTCTATTGAAGAAAGTTATCCAACAACTGATTGATAACCAGGAAATTTTGTTTGAGAAAGCTCATATTTCACCCATTCCAGTTCCAGAAGTTTCAATAATAACCATATATGCCAATCCTTCCAGGGTTCCTAAAAAACCTGTTAGGATTACATCCGCTCCTACGACTACTCCATTAAAGATAACAATGCCCGGGCCAGCTCCATACAAATCCGAAAAATGGTACCATGGAACTATGGTGGAGAAATCTACTATCATGGTGTCAAACAGATTGAACAGACTGCCGATGAAGAAAGCTCCGAGGAGGACAATTCCGACATCAGTAACATTGCCGGAACAAGCAAAATTACCCGCAGTGGGAGAATTTTCTCTCCAGAGATTGTGCCTCCAAAGGCAGTCTCTGGACCCGTGGTCGTTCCGAAGATTACGCCAGTGATTACACCTGCAAGTGTACCGACCAACAAAGAAGACAATGCAATTCCTATCCCTACTTCCGCTGCTGAGAATAAAGGAAAGAATGTTCAAGAGGAGCCTGTCTTGACGAAGGCTCAATCACTTGTTATTCCTGAGACATCCAAAAGGGAGATGGAAGAAATCCTGAGGATCATTAAGAAAAAGTGATTATGATATGGTAGAACAACTGGGGCAGACCCCCTCCAAAATCTCTATGTTAGCCTTGCTGCTGTGCTCTGAGGCACATGCTAAAGCTTTAGTCAAGTTTCTGAAGACAGCGCATGTACCGCAAGAGACTTCGGCTGATCAATTCCAAGAGTGTGTGGCTAGTCTAACAGCTGACAATGGTCTGGGTTTCTCCGATGTTGACTTGACCTCCAAAGGGAGAAAACACAACGATGCACTACATGTCTCAGTGGAGTGTAGGGGGACCACCCTAGCTCATGTTTTGGTTGATACTGGATCATCTCTGAACATCTTGCCAAAGAAAGCCTTGGATAGATTGGATTGTGAAGGCCTAACCCTGAAACCCAGCAACATCATTGTGAGAGCGTTTGACGGCTCTAAAAGGATGGTCCATGGGGAGGTGGACATCCCGACCAAAGTGGGTACCCAGACGTTCAATTCAATATTTTACGTGATGGACATACGTCCTTCTTACTCTTGCCTATTGGGACGTCCCTGGATTCAAAATGTCGGTGCAGTCACCTCCACCTTGCATCAGATGCTCAAGTACCCCGTCCAAGGGAAAATCATAACTATCCATGGTGAAGAGGAATACATGATTAGTCATCTAAAGTCTTTCCGATATGTAGAATTGGATGGCGAATTCATTGAGACCCCTTTCCAACATTTTGAAGAAGATTCTCAGGAAATAGCAGTGACCAAGGCGGTATCCTCAACTCCTGTGATCACAAGACCTGTGCCTCGGATGTCTTCTCTAAAGGATGCAAGGGCAGTAGTGGAAGAAGGAGGATCCACTATCTGGGGGAAGCTTCCCAAATTTCCTTTCAAATCAGATAAATTTGGCTTGGGATTCACCTCAACTGCTCAGAAGGTCGTGCGCCACGCCCGTGCCGGAGGGCCACCTGTGAAGATCAGGCATCAAGGGGTTAATGCACTAGAGGACAGTGAAGAAGAGGGCAGCCTGGAAGACTGGATTTTTCCTACTGTTGGCGGAGGACTGTGCAACTGGGAAGCAAAAGACTTTGTTCCGATTACTTTCATACCGCAGTAATTTATCTTTTCCATTTCTGTTGGATCTGTAATAATTCACAAACAATTCGTACTTTTTCAACCTTGTGTCTTACCCGAGGCACATAGGTCCATTTGTAAGGGTTCTTATTTCATTTTCATATGTCATTTCAATGAATCATGGACGCTTTTCATATATAAACCTTTTATGCTCATTGTCTTTCTTTTACATTTTGTTGTTTTAAGATGGCTATGCCCTTACACACACCCATACTCACAAATACAAGTACCCTTCCACTCCGGAACCCATGGGTAACGATACTGCTATAGCCTTCAGTGACTCTGAAGATCTGATCTACCAAGCCGAATACGAAGGTGAGGAAGATTGTGAGGTGCCAAGGGAATTGGCCAGACTTCTACAACAAGAGGAAAGAGAAATTCAGCCTCATGAGGAGTTGTTGGATACAATCAAGTTGGGTACTGAGGAAGACAAGAAGGAAATCAGAATGGGTGCCAATCTAGAGCCGAGTGTCAAAGCGCGCCTAATTCAGCTGTTGCATGAGTATGTTGAGATCTTTTCCTGGTCATACGAAGACATGCCGGGACTTGATACAGACATTGTGGTACACCGTCTACCCACAAGAGAAGACTGTTCACCAGTTAAACAAAAGTCTGTCGCATGAGACCTGACACGTCAGAGAAGATCAAAGCAGAAGTTATGAAGCAGTTCAATGCTGGATTTCTGGCTGTTACTTCCTATCCATAATGGGTTACTAACATTGTGCCCATGCCTAAAAAGGACGGCAAAGTCAGAATGTGCGTGGATTATAGAGATTTAAACAGGGCTAGCCCTAAAGATGACTTTCCACTGCCACACATCGACATCCTGATTGACAATACAGCTCAGCAAAAAGTATTTTCTTTCATGGACGGATTCTCAGGCTATAACCAGATCAAAGTGGCACCTGAGGACATGGAGAAAACTATATTTGTTACACAGTGGGGTACGTTCTGCTACAAAGTGATGCCATTCGGACTGAAGAATGTCGGGGCAACCTATCAACGCGCCATGGTAGCTTTATTTCATGATATGATACATCATGAGATAGAGGTCTACGTAGATGACATGATAGCCCGAACACAAACTGAAGAAGAACACATTGATCACTTGCAAAAGTTGTTTGTCAGGTTGAAGGAGTACAAGCTAAGGTTAAACCCTAACAAGTGCACATTCGGAGTCCGGTCCGGTAAGCTCTTGGGTTTCATTGTCAGCAACAAAGGCATCGAGGTTGATCCTGCCAAAGTCAAAGCTATACAAGAAATGCCTGCTCCTCGCACTGAGAAGGAGGTCAGAGGTTTCTTGGGACGCCTAAACTACATTGCTAGGTTCATTTCTCACCTAACATCTACTTGTGAACCAATCTTCATGTTGTTGAAGAAAGATCAGGTAGTTAGATGGAATGATGACTGTCAAACTGCTTTCGATAAAATCAAGGAGTATTTGCTAGAGCCTCCTATCTTGATTCCACCTGTCGAGGGAAGACCGCTAATCATGTATCTGACTGTCCTAGAGAATTCAATGGGGTGCGTACTGGGGAAGCATGACGAGTCTTGCCAAAAAGAGCATGCCATTTATTACCTTAGCAAAAAGTTTACTGACTGTGAAACAAGATATTCACTGCTCGAGAAAACTTGTTGCGCTTTGGTATGGGTTGCTCGCCAGCTAAGGCAGTACATGTTGACTCATACCACTTTGCTGATATCTAGGATGGATCCGATAAAGTACATCTTTGAGAAGCCTGCTTTGTCTGGTAGGATAGCTAGGTGGCAGATGATTCTGACAGAATACGATATACAGTACACAACCCAAAAAGCTATAAAGGGGTGTGTGCTAGCCGACCATCTGACCTATCAAGCTTTCGAAGATTACCAATCCATGAAGTTTGACTTCCCTGACGAAGACATCATGACATTGGACAATATTGAATATTTCAGACCATATGGCAGACCTGAACAAGGATCCCGATGGACCTTGTACTTTGATGGGGCCTCCAATGCGCTTGGTAATGGTATCGGTGTTGTGCTTATATCTCCAGAAGGATGCCATACTCCTTTCACCGTCAGACTTTGCTTCAACTGTATGAACAACATGGCAGAGTATGAAGATTGCATATTTGGACTCAAGGCTGCCATAGACTTGGGAATCAAATCTTTAGTTGTGTTTGGGGACTCAACTTTGGTCATTAGTCAGATCAAAGGAGAGTGGGACACTAAGCATCCAAACCTCATCCCTTACAAAGAACATGTCTTGACATTGCTACCACATTTCGAGCAGATTACCTTCGAGCACTTCCCGCGAGAAGAAAATCAGCTAGCAGATGCTCTAGCTACAATGTCATCCATGTTTAAACTTAATTGGGATAATGAGGCTCCCCAAATCACCATTGAACGAATGGGCGAACCTGCACACTGTCACGAGATTAATACCGAAGAAGTAGTGGACCAGCCTTGGTTTCATGAAGTCAAAAGGTATCTCGGGCACAAGAATACCCTGAAGGAGCTTCAGTCAATGACAAAAAGTTCTTAATGAGATTCTCGGCTAAGTTCTTTCTAAGTAATGGCATCTTATACAAGTGCAATCATGATTCTATTCTGCTCCATTGTGTGGACAAGCTTGAAGCTGAAAGGATTATGGTTGAATTGCATGAAGGTACCTTTGGCACTCACTCTAGCGGGCATACGATGGCCAAGAAGATTTTAAGGGCAGGCTATTACTGGTCTACCATGGAAGCTGACTGCTATCAACACTCCCGAACATGCCATAAATGTCAAATCTATGCAGACAAGGTCCACGTGCCTCCAGTTCCTCTAAATGTCTTAACAGCTCCTTGGCCCTTTGCTATATGGGGAATCAACATGATTGGAGAGATCAAGCCTACGACATCCAATGGACACCGCTTCATTCTAGTGGCCATTAATTATTTCACAAAATGGGTCGAAGCAGCTTCCTTCGCATCCGTTACAAACAATGTTGTTGCCCGCTTCATCAAACATAACCTCATTTGTCGGTACGGTATCCCAGAAAGGATCATCACTGACAACGGTACAAACCTTAAAAATACTATAATCACCGCCTTGTGCGAGCAGTTCAAGATTCAACATCACAATTCATCCCCCTATCGGCCAAAGATGAATGGTGTAGTTGAAGCTGCGAACAAAAACATCAAAAAAATCATACAGAAAATGACAGTCACCTACAAGGACTAGCATGAGATGCTACCGTTTGCTCTCCACGAGTACCATACCACGGCTCGCACGTCAACTGGGGAAACACCCTATTCTTTAGTTTATGGCATGGAATCTGTTTTACCTATTGAGGTTCAGATCCCCTCTTTAAGAATCATGAAGGATGCAGGTTTGAGTGAAGACGATTGGATTCAAACCCGACTTGACCAATTGAACTTAATTGACGAGAAGAGACTTACTGCTGTTTGCCACGGTCAGACATATCAAAAACGGATGATCAAAGCTTTCAACAAGAAAGTCAGACGACAAGTGTATCAAGTTGGAGATCTAGTGATCAAGCGCATCATCTTACCACAAAGTGATCCCAGGGGCAAATGGACTTCTACCTACGAAGGACCATTTATGATCAAGAACATCTTTTCTGGTGGGGCAATGATCTTAACCACCATAGACGGCGATGACCTGTCGCGCCCTGCGAATGCAGACATAGTCAAAAGATACTACGCATAAAGGACCCGCTAGGTTGACACACCTAGGCAAAACAAGGGTATCCCGGTGAATCGAAAACCCGAAAGGGCGGTTCAGGCAAAAATTAGGGATAAAAAAAATCTGTACACCCGGCAAGTTGAAAACCCGAAAGGGCGACTTGGGCAAAAAAGGGTTTCCCGGTGGATCGAAAACTCGAAAGGGCGGTCCAGGAAAAAGTTAGGGAATTAAAGCATATGACTATGTCTCGTCGGATCACTTTAAGGACAATCTCTTCACTGA
Organism: Vicia faba; assembly: GCA_948472305.1. Lineage (NCBI taxonomy): Eukaryota > Viridiplantae > Streptophyta > Magnoliopsida > Fabales > Fabaceae > Vicia > Vicia faba. Next base: position 219,625,680 of record OX451737.1, read on the forward strand.
CAAATATGGAGCTTTTGATCAATCCAATCATCTTCAGACGAAGCGACAAATGGACAAGATATTCAGAGATACGAAGGCTATAGCAGAATGGGAACCCCATGGGATTTTTTTACACATAGTTATCTTTCTTTGTATAAATTTTTCTCATTTTTTTATGACACTATCCTCTTACTAGGATGACTGTCTCCTTTGTACAAAATACTTATTCAAAGTAAATACAAAGATATTTCTTTAAAGTGCAGAAAACCATTTGTCTTTTTCTTTTACATTTGTGTTTTATTTGCAAAACGTCCAACGATTCATTAATGAACATATGCATTTGAACATAATTACTGTTTACAAATAAACATGATGAAAAAGAAGAATTATTGACAGGTTGAAAGAATAGGAAAACGTCTTTAGGCTATTCCATGAGCAATCCCTACAGTACATCATCTAGATCCCCATCAGAGTTAAAACTTCAAACTCCCAGTCCCCAGTGGAGCCAAAACTTTGAACTACAGATCCCCAGCAGAGCCGAAATTTCAAACTATCAATCCCAGCGGAAACCATTCAGTTTTCTCCAAATTCCCCAGCAAGTTGTCTTGAAGTCTGAGAATCAACCAGATAACAGTTAACTTTTGTCTCTCCCCAACCTAGGTTGATTCCCCAGTAGAGTGGCATACAACCCAAACTCCTGGACCTACTCCCCAGTAGTAAGCCTTCTTCCCCACAGAGTTTTACTATTCCCCAGTAAGGTCGCCGGAATGAAGATTCTCATTCTTAATTCCCCGCAGAAGTCATCAGAGTTTTCTCTATTCCCTAGAAGAACAAGGATTCCCTTTATGTAATCACCAGTAGACGTCATCAAAGTTCTATGGATTCTCCAAGCAGATTTCTCAAGCAGTATTTGGCATTACTCTCACAATAGATTTTTGTCAATATTCCAATTTCAAGACTTGAAGGATCCCCATATCCCCAGTGAAGTCACTAAGGATTTATTATCCCCAACAGTCGCCAAGGATTTCTCATCCTCAGCAACCAAAGATTTTGAATCTCTGGCATCGATCAAGGATTTATTTTCCCGGGCAGCAGTCAAGGATTTATTTTCTTCAGCAAAATAGCGAATCAGCTTACATGCGCATACATTACATATATCATAAACATTGACAAAACACATTTATTGCATCATACATTTCATGCAACATAACTTTGTGTTTCAGCTAACATTTTACCCTTTTCAGGATAAGATTAACAACTACTTTTGACAATGTTCAAAGATTTCAGATACAGTACAAATATGCACCAGACAAGGATGTTATTCTAATACTCATTCAGATCTCAACAACTTTCAAATACAGTTCAGATACACTCTAGACACGGAAGTCATTCTGATACTTATTCATATTTCAAGTCAAGATTCAAGTCCAGATACACTCCAGAAACGGAAGTCATTATGCTACTTATTCAGATTCTAGTCCAGATACGCTCCAGACACGGTTGTCATTCTATCACTTATTCTGATTTTCCCCAGCTCGGAGACGCTCCAGACGCGGATGCCATTCTGTCGCTTATTCAAATTTCAGACTCAGATATAATACAGATACACTCCAGACACGGAAGTCATTCTGTTAATCATTCAGATTCAAGTATAGTTACAACTCGGATACGCTCCAGACACGGCTGCTATTCCCTTGCTCATACAGATTCAGTCTCCAGATACAGTTCAGATACGTTCCAGACACGGATACCATTCTGATAATTATTCTTCTGATTTATAACTTACAACTCAACAAACATTCTTGGATGGCATCTACAAGCCCATCTCCAACAAGATTCTATCATATCTCCAAATGGCATCTTTAATTCCATTTCCTCAACTACGCTTTGACGAGTGCAAATTTATGGGCACTCTAGTGTTCAATCATCTTTTACCTTCGAGTCACGAACGACAAAACTCGCCAACCTAACTCTTCAGGTTCAAGAAGATTGAACAGGGGCAGCTGTTGTACCCCAAAATTTGCCCTCTCATTTATCAAGGTTTTTCTCACAAGACTTCTTAGCCACAAGACAAGATTAGGATTTGCTCAGCTCAAGACATCCCCTTGCACTAATAACCTGAAATTAGGGTTTGAGTTTGCACAAGGATTTTTGGATCATCAATGCTTCATGTGACTTACATACATCATCTTGGACCCCTAATATTTCTCATGTTAAGTTTCAAGCCTTGAATCACATTTTTGACCAGTCAATTGGACAGTTGACCTAAAAATCAGTTGTACTAGGAAAAAGTCAATTGTGGCCAATTTATAGTCAAAATTCATAATTTTTTATCCACAACAACATTTTAGGCTCCTATGTACCATTTGATCAAGTTGGGATCACAACTCCTCAAGAAATTTGATCAGATCATCAAAAGGGCAAAATGGTCAAAATTAGGGTTTTGATTGAGAAAGGGAAATTTCTGATTTTTTACCTAGCCAATGACCATTTGGGTTCAAGCATGATTTCAAGGACTCAATGGCATCATATTGACCTAATCACAAGGTTCAAAAGATCTCAAATACATTGGTTTGACAGATGAATTTTCCAGTCAACTGATCAAAAATCAACTGTACACTGAATAGTCAAACTTTGACTTTTTGGTCAAAATCAAGTGCCAAGGGTCATAATTCATCAAGACATGTCAAAATGTGAAACTTGTTGTCCAAGAAACCTAAAATTGCATTTTAGGGTTTTAATTTGAAATTTTTCATAACTTAGAATTTTTCTAAGTATGAAAATTTTCTTATTTTTTCCTAACTTTTCCCAACTTTTTCACCATGATGCAATTGGATTCAAAGAAAAATTACAACATGAAAGTTGTAGTCCTCCATGAAATATACAACTTTTCTTCACAAAGTGTTCCCAAATAATGCTTCGATCTCAAGTTATGATTTTGTGAATAGGGGGCCATAAACTAAATAACTTAGTGAAATTTTGCCCTAGTTTAGGCAGGTTTTTAACCTAACTTCATGGCAAATTTTCACCTAGTTCCAAGAGGTATATCAAGTTTCATTTCAAATATGTATTGTATAGCATGTTACAAGCTTTCCAAAATGTCCAAGAACTCTCCAAGATCATTTGTGGTCAGGGAGAATCGAAGAAGAGAAAATGGCATTTTGTCACTTTTGTTCAAGCCATTTTTACAATGCATCAAGTTGCAAATCAGATCCTAGCATGCTTGTACCTTGCATTAAAGGTCCTAAACCCCTTCTACACTCCATAATTTAATTATAACTCAATGGATAATGGCTTTATTTTGATCTTTGGAGCATTGTACAAAAGATTAATCCATAAATGGCATACAGTTCACAATACCATTTTGATAAAGCAAGCTTTTCCAACTTTATCAGCCTTGAGCATTGGACTTGTTCTTGTGGTGCAGACAATTTCCACAGGAATTAAGCAAAGCATACCAACTATTATCAGCTCTCAAGCTAGCCTGTACAGGCCTTTGGCATAGTCACTTCAACCTTTCTTCAAAAACAAGAAAAGTGGCCAAAAGTCAAAAACTTGTACAAGCTAATAAAGGGAGGGCTTGGCATCATTCAAAAACAACTTCACAAACTTATTTCAAGCAAGAACACGAGTGCATAGCATCTGAAACTAACCAAAACTCGAAAAACACAAATTTTTGCCCAAACAGGGCAGCTTCTGCAAAACACTTGCCAACTCAAAATTTGCTCGTGCGTTTTGCCTTGTAATACTTCAAACATCCTCCATACATCCCACTTAAGCTATCCAAGCCCTTGTCCTGGTTCTGGAAGCTCAGTTTCAGACATCACCATTTTCATTTTGGAAGGTTGTAGGTTGACTTCTACAGGGAGTTTCAAGCATCCTCAAGGCAAACTAAGCATTGGAATAGCTTGAGGGAACTTCAAGGAAGCTCACATGATCCTCAAGCCTCACTCAAAGTCCCCTTATTGCCATATCCAAACTCAGCTGAACAAGGTATTTTTCAAAACTCTATCTCTCTATTTAGGAATCCTCAAGCTTTAATTTGTGAAGCAAAAATGTAGTCCTTAACTTAGTGAAGCTGTACATATTCATAGTTGTCATTTATATTAACTGAGTAGTGAGAATTTGAAGCTTGAAGTTCATGAAAAAACTAGGTCAGAAATTAGGGCCACTGAAATTCTCCCTGGTCTTTTAGAGTTAGGTCATGAATTTTATATCACTGGAATCGTGAGATCATAAGCTACATTTTTTGTGTTGTGAGTTTTTGATTTTATGCAAGCTAGAGCAAGATACACGTTTGAAGTAAAAACACGCGCGTTTGGGAGAGGCTGGAGGACAGGGATGAAGTCCTGGGCCTGAGCGCGCCTTGGGCCTTATGTTCCACTTTTCACACCCCCTGATCCACTATTTGCACCCCATTTGCATATTTTTTATATTTTGCATATTTTCTTATATTTTTTATGTTTATTGACTTTAATATTTTTTTCTGAACATTAAAAAATCACAAAAATATTTTCTTTATTTTTTGCATTTTATTTTATTTTATATTTTATTTTTTGCATAAAATATTGATTATTTAGAATAAATAGAATCTATTTTCTTAAATAAATAGTAAACACATTTAAAAATATCATACATTTTTATTTTTATTTTTCATACACATAAAATATTATTTTTATACATATTTTAATTTTTAATATTTATTAATAATATTACTTTTTATTTCTTGTATAAAAATAGAAAAATAAATAAATATAGAATATATATTTCTTTTAATCGAAAACTAGGGTTTTACCCCTTTCAAAAATAACAATATTATTTTTTCTTATTTTTAGGACTTATATTATTCTCTCATACATAAAACAAATACAAAACATATTTTTTGCATATTTACATTTTTATTGCATATTTAAATAATTGTTTATTTATTTATTGTACAATAATTCAATTGGGTTGTAATAATTTTTAGGGTTTTATTTTGAGCAATATCCCCCATCCAAAAAACTTGTATCCCCCCTCCCATAATAATTGTTGTAATAGCTTAGATTTATTTTACGCAATTTATCGCATTATACCATGTTTAGTAAAAACTAGGGTTTTGCATGATAAGACAAAAACAAACAAATACAAGACCTAATCCAAGACAATCAAAATGCATGAAAAATGACACACATTGCACACAAGCACCCCTAGGGTTTCACCCACTTGGTTGCCTAATAAAATAGCCATGGTATGCATGCAAAATATCTTGGCAAAAGCAAAACAAAACAAAAGATCATAGTCCCTCAAACAAGCTAAGATACCTAGCAACATTGCTATCATGGCCATACAATGACCCACGCCCGTCCTGTTTAACATCCAAAGATAGGATTGTTTACCAAATCAATGGTAAATCAACAATGTCAAAGGAATAAAAATTCATAGGAAAGACTTTTAAGTAGGTATATAGCTTCTAGTTACTTGGTCAATTTGCAAACAATCCTTGCTATTTTCAAACAAACGCACACATTTTCAAAGCATTTCTAAACAACTTTCAAAATATTGAAACATTTTTCAAAAGATAAACGTCTTTGTATACATTCTTACGAATGAGAATCATTACAAAGATTGCCTAAACGATGACCTCTTTTCAAAATACTTTCAAAACCACACAAAACACCATTTCAAACAATTTCAAAAGCAAAGCAAGTGATCTAAAAAGTAACTAAGAGCCCATGGAAAACCATGGATGAAAAGGGTGCTAGCACCTTCCCTTTTCATAATCTACTCCCCGAACTCAAGAAAACATCTCAAAGGTCTTTCCTGTGCTTTTTTATCTTTCCTTTTGGATAAAATAAAAGTCGGTGGCGACTCTTGCTAAACCGAAACATTTGCGATGAAACACAAAACCTCAAGTCAGTTCTCCCACCGTATCACAATAAGAATCAACAAGTAGATAACCCTAATCAAAGATTAAATGCATGCAAATAAAATACACTATTCACACATGCACCCTTAGGGTTTAACTCCACTTGTTGCCTAAAAAATGGTCATGTTACGCATGTGGGATGTCTTAGCAAAAACAATAAAAAATACAAGATCATAGTCCCTCGATGACGCTACAAATGTTGCCTTTCAAATGATCTTATTCCCTCAAAGAGAAATGCTAAGACATATTACAACATTGCTATCATGACTATACGATGACCCACGTCTGTCCCTTTACATCCAAAGATAAAGCTTCTTACCAATCAATGGTGAGATTGCAATATCAAAGGAGGAAAAAATGAACAAAAGACTTTTGAGTAGGTAGAAACGTTCTTAGTTGCTTGCTCACTTTTAAAACAAACACTTTTAAAACAAACACTTTTAAAACAAACACTTTTAAAACAAACACTTTCAAAATAAACAAACTTTCAAAATATAAAATATTTTCAAAAGTCCAACACTTTGTATATGTTCTTACGAACGAGAACCATTACAAAGTTTTCCTAAACGAAGGCGCATTTTCAAAAATACTTTCAAAAACCACCACAAAGCATATTTTCAAACAAAGCAAGTGATCTAGCAAGCAACTAAGAGCCCATAGATAACTATGGATGAAAAGGGTGCTAACACCTTCCCTTTTCATAATCTACCCCCCGAACTCAAGAAATAATCTCAAAGGTATTTCATGTTCTTTTCCATCTTTCCTTTTGGATAAAAGAAAAGTCGGTGACGACTCTTGCTAACCGCAACATTTGCGATCAAACGTAAAACATCCTAAGTCAGTTCTCCCACCGTATTACAGACATATTTTGATGGTTAGAAGTAGTAATAGGTGGGTGTGTAAGTTGAGACCATTAAGAATAATAATATTATTATTAGGTTTAGTTATAATAATAAGAAATTAGGTTAATTAGAAAGATTAAGAAAGTCTTGGAGCAGTAACGTAGGAAATTACAGAGAAGAGGAACAAGGAAAAGAGGCAAAGCTAAGTTCGATCGGAAAATTGTAGAGCGGCCTTCAATCCAAGTTAAAAGTGGGGTTCTGACTCTATAATGGGAATTATGATGAATAACATGTGGGAATCGGGTCGTGTAAAATTATTGTTGTGAGTGTATATTTGTTGTGGTTGCTTCTGAGATTGCTAAAATTGTTTTATTGTCAATGAATCTGTTGTTGGAAAATTATCCTATGTTGAAGTTGGTATAGAGATTGGCAAGATTTGAAGTTGGAGGCTTATGCATTGTTGATGCCTCTATTAATTGACAGATTATTAAGTTGAGAGTTTTGCTCCGTTGGTACCACATGCATTTGCATCATAACAAATAGCATTTCATGTTGCATCTTGAGTTGTTGTGATGATGAATTAGTTGTGATATTATGTTAATGATGTAACACCCCGATTTGATTAAATAATATTTATGTTATTAATTTCCAAAATTATCAAATTATATCTATTTTGAGAAATATATTCATTTGATATCGATTAAAATATTAATTCGATTATATGAAATAAATATATTTATATTGTTGAAATATTATTTTGAATAAGAATAATTTGGTGTGTAATAATATTTGGCTTTGTTTGATTAATTGGTATAATTGAATTAATGTGACTAATTGATATTTATTACTATCTTGGGCTATAATTTGAATTAATCATGTTGGGGCCAAATTAGAATTATAGAAAGTTGGAGGGATAGAAGTTAGTAGTAGAAAAGTTTGTCTTATAAAATAGAGAAAGAATAGTTGGTAAGAGGTAGAAAAGAAAGAAAAGAGGAAAAGAGAGAAGAAGAAGAGAAAGAGAAGGAGAGCCTTGGAGAAGAGGAAGAAACAAGAACATCAAAGGCTAGGGATTGGATTGGGTAAAAGATCATGAAGCTTTGCAAGAACACTTTGAGGTAAGGGGTTTGGTCATTCTTTTGCTATGAATAAAGTTGTGATATATTCTATATGAGTTAGGGTTTGTAGGGATGATGGATTCTTGATGCCATGGTTGTTGTGATGATGAAACATGAATGGGTATTAGTTAGGATGAAATAAGAACCATGAAATGTGGGTTTTGGTGGAAACCCCGTTTGTACCCTATTTTGCAAAACCATAGAAATGAGGAAATGATGGCATGAGATGAATGGAATTGATTGGTGTTTTGATGTGGTATTGATCCTATTGTATGCCTTAGATCATTGCTATATGGTAGGAATTCGATTTTGATGGTTTTAGGATGTTTGGAGATGATTAGGAATGGGTTGGGGTGATTTTGGGAAGCATAAAAACGTGAAATATGGTGTTGCAGAGTCATCAACACGGGCCGTGTTGATGCACACGGGCACCCGTGTTGATCTTCTGTGTTGATGCTCGGGTAGGTTTTTCCCAAAAATCATTTCGGCCATAACTTTTGAACCATAACTCCGATTTAGGCGCCGTTTGATGCGTTGGAAAGCTAGTGAAATTTTCTATATGATTATGAGGAATTAAGTAGCTTTAAGAGCTTATTTTAATAAGTGATTATTGGAGAAAGTGTTTATGTTTATAAGTGAATTTGATTGTTATGTATTTTAGTGAAGTGTTTGGAGATATTTGGGATTGGAGCTCTGAAGAACGACGAACAATCGCTCAAGAGTTCGAAGCTGCAATTTGATAAGGTAAGGGGGGCTACTACTCGATTTACTTTTGCTTATGGGTTTAGGTACGATTGATTTTGGATAATCGTAGGGAGAACCCCAATTTTTAGATGTTCTTAGGGATCAATAACCTTAGGGTTGAACCTTGTTAGAAAAGGTTTAGGTTCCCAAATTTTATGAATCAATTAAGGATTTTAGGTTCCTATGGTGGATTTGGAGTATATTTGTATGATCGAGAGTTTCCCTTAGGTAATTATAGGGATAACCTCAATGTTGTTAGGATTTCCCTAAAGGACGGGTAATATGTAACTTAAGGTCAATTTTATAAAACTTGTTGTTGATGAAAGAATTGTTGATAAAATAGGATGTTTTGAGACGAAAATTCTGAGTTGTGTATGATTTGAAAAATAAGACCTTAAGTGAAGTAATGTTGTCCTTAAGATTGGAAATTGACTAACGTAGAAAGGAATTGTGTTTCCAATTGATGTGTTGCTTTGAGTTATGCAAAATGGATGTTGTTATGTACCGAAATGCACGTTTTGGCTGGTATTTTTCGTGTTTGGTTGCTGTTCCGAGCATGCTGCAGGTACATGAATTTTTTTGTACGCGCTCATCAACACGGGCCGTGTTGCTGCACACGGGCACCCGTCTTGATCTTCTGTGTTGGTAAAAATAATGTGTTTCTGGACACATTCCCACACGGGCCGTGTTGCTGCACACGGGCACCCGTGTTGACCTCCTGTGTTGGCTTCTGAATTCTATTTTCTATGCATACTGTTATGTACGGAATTGATTCTGTTTTTATGTGCAGTGTTTTATATGTTTGGAATATGCTGCTTATTGATTCCCTAGTGTTGTTTGATGCTTGTATCGAATAATGTTTGTATGTCATGATACCAACACTACGTGGATGTTATTGTCATGCTTTTAGATGATGTTATCAAGCATGAATTATGATATAACTTGATATGATTGGTTGATGTTTAATAGTATGCTGAGTGGTTACATATTATCCATATCCTGTTATGATTGATATTGTTGATGTTGCATGATATGTTTTCTTGATGTTAATAGTATGCTGAGTGTTACATACTTTACATATCATGTTGTATTTGTTAATTCCCATTGTGTGGAATTAACATGGTGGCCAATATACGTGTCCGCGATTTAATGGAACGTTGAGGTGGTAGCCGTGTCCGCGATATAATGGAACGGTGAGTTATCCGTGACCCGAGATTTAATGGGGCGGTAAAATGGTACCACATGCATAGGTGTGTTGCATTATATTGAATATAACATGAATGGATGATTTTCCAATGTTGTATTTAATTGATTGTATGCATGTATTGTTGCTGAATTGTTAATGATGTTTGATGTTAATTATAAGTATGAAAAGTAATAGATTATGAATATATGAATTGTAAAGGTTTTCGTAAACTATGAAACATGCTAACTGTTTGGGTGATGCTTATGGTTTTTCTGAATTGATTGTTATGAACGTATAATCAAATGTATAGTTGAGATGCTCACCCTTACTGTTGAACATTTCAGATTGAGGAGCTTCGTTCAGGTGCTTGGCGAAGGCTTGTCGTTTCTAGTTTATTTCTGTTTAAGTATTGTCTGGGTCATGCTCTGATAGTTGTAACTCCGGGAACGTTTGTTTGTCGAGCTGCTTTAGTCAGACTCGTTTATTTCCTTATGTTTGTTATAATATGATGTTGATATATTCCAGGTGTTAATCCCTGATGATTTTGAAAATATTATAACATTGGTTTTGTTAATTGAATTTTTCCGCTGTGTAAACATGTATGAGTTGCTTCTATGTTATGCATGACATGAACTTTGTTTTTATTAAAAAGAGAATTGTGGCATCCTCGTTAATACATGTACTCTGAAAGTATGTTTTATTTAAAATCGCGAAAATTTATGCGGGGTTTTAGAGGGTGTTATAATAGTGGTATCAGAGCAGGTCGGTCTATCGGCCAGGTTGTTTATGTGTTTAATCCCTTTTGGTACGCGACATGTGTGTGAAACACTGTCGGTACTTGATTGTTCCTTTTCGTTGTCTGCAGAGGTGCGTGTGAAATAAGTGGGGGAGAAGTTTCTTCCCTGAAGTTTTGTGCAAGAGGTTGGTTCAGTATACCGCCGATTGTAAGATGTAAGTATTGCCGAGCAGTTGATGCTTCAAGCATGGTTATGTTTACGTAGCTTGAGGGGTAAGATTGAAGATGTTGTTGTGGTTTGGTAACGATGGTTAATGCCACCTCATGATTGTCGACTGTCTATTGACAAATTGAGGGACTGATCATCCTTAATCTCTTGTTGATAGTAGTCGGGAATTGTGTTGGTTGGGATAGACTTGTCTTGCCAACTTAATAGTGTGTGAAGCAGATGAGTTGGCACGAGGCGGTGCATGGTTACTTGAGTTGTGGGCGAATTTGGACTTGGTGAGAAACAAGATTTTGACAAGCGAACTTCTTACTATGATTCTTCCGAAGCATTTTGTGAAGATGTGGGTGAATTACCGCCGTAGTGCGAAGTGAAATTTGGATGGATTTAGTTTCTGGAACTAGTTGTGATTCGAAGTATCCTTAGAGGATGTCTGTTTCTGAGTTGGAGTTGAAGAGTCAACTTGAAGATTGGTCCAAGCACAATTTGTTGTTCGAGTGGATCGTCGTGGAGAGCGCCGGTTGTATTGTTCGAGAAGAACTAAGTGGATGTTGAGGACAAGTGTCTACTTTCGAGGACTGAAGTTGGATAAATCAGTTATTTGGAGTTTTGTGTTTAGTGAGGTCGATGTGAAGTCTGACTGTCTACGGGTTAGTGTGAGAGCCGAATGTGTTTAAGCGGTGCTTTTAAAGATAATGTATGGTCTCGGCGAGTATTTGTTGATGTCATTAGTGTGACTAATGCGTCAAGTATGATTTTGGAATGTTCAGGCAGTACTCTCATGAGTAGCTATAAGAGTTATTTCGTGTTCATGAATGTTACTTGGTTCACCTCGAAATTAAGGAAATTGTAGCAAGCATCTGAGCTCTGCGTTATCAGTATTGAAGTTAGACCAGTACCTGTTGAGTATTCTAAAGAAGCGTTTTGAACTGTTGGATGTAAGTTCCTTAAGTATGTGGCTAAGACGGTGATGTTTTGGACAGTCCCGCGAAGATTTATTTTGTATCTTGTAGAAGATTTCAAGGAGTTATTTCAGGGTTTATAAGTTTCTTTGTGCGGAAGGTTAGTTTGTGAGTTCGATGGAAGACCTTTTATAAGTTGATTTTGACCGTGGATACTTTGACTTGAGATGGTCGAGTCGTTATTTGGATTTCGCAGTGGAAAGCGAATTGTTAGAGCCGGTGGAGAGTTTAGCGAATGCTTCGATTTTGGTCATGTCTAGTACTGAAGAATCTTGTGCAGTGTATAGTGGTATTTTATTTTGGACTTAAGATACATTTTGGCATAGAGTTGGCAAAGTGTATTGTTACCTTGGGACGATTTGATTTTCATAAGAAGAATTGTCGGACGCGTGGATTAGAGTTTGATGTGGCTGCGTTTATTTGAAACCTTAAAGGTGCTAATGTTAACGACGAGGAAATTGAGATTGTTGAAAATAATTCAAGTTTGAGTATGATCTATCAAGAGACTTCGTCTGGTGTTGAGTTTAGTATGTTGATATCGCGGATGACCCAAGAATATCTGAGTTGGGATTTATTGTTTCAAAGAATGACACATGATTATTTTGAGACACTCATTGAGTTTGAGTTCAAAGGTTATCAAGGATTTGTTTCCTACTATCATATGGATTTCTTCGGATACTAATAGCCGTAGTGGATTATTAGATTGCAACTAAGATGGGTCTTGATGGTATAATATCTTGGAGATGGTTTGGTAGCCACAGGTACTTAAAGATGATTGATGTTTTATAGAGGAAGATGTTCTATTTGTGACTGAAGTCGGTCGCGACGGTGTTTATGTTGGATCCCATAGAAATTGATGTTATGGTTCTAAGTCCAAACTATGTTGTAATTTCAGGAGTATGAGACGAAATTGATGAGTAGAGTTCTTGAGGGAGTGTTTTGGTTTGGATTACCACTTTAGAAGATTGAAAGATATGAGAGATGTTTCGAATAAGAAACCAGTGTATTAATCGTTGCGACGATGTGAGGATAGTGATTACGTAATTAAACTTTGGGAATTGAATTGTTATAAGGAAAGACTTCGTGGAATTCAAGTGTATACCTCGAAGTTTCACAAGTGAAATATTTGGACAGTATTTGAAGAGGTCAAACTATGTCGTGTATCTCAGAGGATCAACGGACGTTGATCAATCGAGAATGAAAGAGTGATTCTTCGAGTTGAGGAAGCTGATGTTGCGAGGTGCCTTGGTGGATGTACGCTTCGAACGTATCCATTTTGGGTGATCGTGAAGTTGAGGATTAACCGAGTTGTTTTACGGTTGGCATCTTATGCATAAAAGTGACACAACATGGTTTAGATATCGAGCATTGAGTTCTAGCGAGTATGCAGGATTGTTGGATTTGGGCTAGTGAGTTAGTCGCAAGTCGTCAGTTTACGTCCTAGGATGAGTGGTGTGTCGCAGTTCAGTTATGTATGGGTAACTTGTTTTTGTTCAAAGGTGGTACGTTGGTAATCTACAAGGACGACGTGACCTTGTGATTTTTCTGGAATGAGAGCGATAACTGCAAGTTTAATTCTTAAGTTCGTACTTATGCGTGAATGATGACATCTTTTCGTGTTGCGTAGCACGCGTGGTTTTATCCTTTCTGATTGTTTCAGTTTTGGTTTGTATAACCATTTTGTTGTTTTTGGTTTTAGCGATGGTGTCGGTGCTGTGTCGTAGGACTTTATGTTCCTACCTTTGATGACTCGTTTCCGAGGCGTCGGTTCGAGTGTATGACTAATTCTATGGTTGAGACGTTAGGATGGTATCGATCTTGTTTGTTTAGTTCTCGAGCTAACCGGTGTGTCTGCGACTTGTTTAGTTGTTGGGTGTTAGTTGATTGTCGAGTGCATTGTATGGGCTTCGCATCTCGGCATGGTTGTTCTTGTCTAAACGTTATGGCTAGGGAGATGCCCTTGTGTTAGGTGTATTTTGTATGTTGTTTAATTAACGCAAGGATTGGGTGGACGAATGCGTAGGCATGTCCCGAATTGTTCGTTTTGGTCGTATTTTCGAGGACGAAAAGTTTATAAGTGGGGGAGAGTTGTAACACCCCGATTTGATTAAATAATATTTATGTTATTAATTTCCAAAATTATCAAATTATATCTATTTTGAGAAATATATTCATTTGATATCGATTAAAATATTAATTCGATTATATGAAATAAATATATTTATATTGTTGAAATATTATTTTGAATAAGAATAATTTGGTGTGTAATAATATTTGGCTTTGTTTGATTAATTGGTATAATTGAATTAATGTGACTAATTAATATTTATTACTATCTTGGGCTATAATTTGAATTAATCATGTTGGGGCCAAATTAGAATTATAGAAAGTTGGAGGGATAGAAGTTAGTAGTAGAAAAGTTTGTTTTATAAAATAGAGAAAGAATAGTTGGTAAGAGGTAGAAAAGAAAGAAAAGAGGAAAAGAGAGAAGAAGAAGAGAAAGAGAAGGAGAGCCTTGGAGAAGAGGAAGAAACAAGAACATCAAAGGCTAGGGATTGGATTGGGTAAAAGATCATGAAGCTTTGCAAGAACACTTTGAGGTAAGGGGTTTGGTCATTCTTTTGCTATGAATAAAGTTGTGATATATTCTATATGAGTTAGGGTTTGTAGGGATGATGGATTCTTGATGCCATGGTTGTTGTGATGATGAAACATGAATGGGTATTAGTTAGGATGAAATAAGAACCATGAAATGTGGGTTTTGGTGGAAACCCCATTTGTACCCTATTTTGCAAAACCATAGAAATGAGGAAATGATGGCATGAGATGAATGGAATTGATTGGTGTTTTGATGTGGTATTGATCTTATTGTATGCCTTAGATCATTGCTATATGGTAGGAATTCGATTTTGATGGTTTTAGGATGTTTGGGGATGATTAGGAATGGGTTGGAGTGATTTTGGGAAGCATAAAAACGTGAAATATGATATTGCAGAGTCATCAACACGGGCCGTGTTGATGCACACGGGCACCCGTGTTGATCTTCTGTGTTGATGCTCGGGTAGGTTTTTCCCAAAAATCATTTCGGCCATAACTTTTGAACCATAACTCCGATTTAGGCGCCGTTTGATGCGTTGGAAAGCTAGTGAAATTTTCTATATGATTATGAGGAATTAAGTAGATTTAAGAGCTTATTTTAATAAGTGATTATTGGAGAAAGTGTTTATGTTTATAAGTGAATTTGATTGTTATGTATTTTAGTGAAGTGTTTGGAGATATTTGGGATTGGAGCTCTGAAGAACGACGAACAATCGCTCAAGAGTTCGAAGCTGCAATTTGATAAGGTAAGGGGGGCTACTACTCGATTTACTTTTGCTTATGGGTTTAGGTACGATTGATTTGGGATAATCGTAGGGAGAACCCCAATTTTTAGATGTTCTTAGGGATCAATAACCTTAGGGTTGAACCTTGTTAGAAAAGGTTTAGGTTCCCAAATTTTATGAATCAATTAAGGATTTTAGGTTCCTATGGTGGATTTGGAGTATATTTATATGATCGAGAGTTTCCCTTAGGTAATTCTAGGGATAACCTCAATGTTGTTAGGATTTCCCTAAAGGACGGGTAATATGTAACTTAAGGTCAATTTTATAAAACTTGTTGTTGATGAAAGAATTGTTGATAAAATAGGATGTTTTGAGACGAAAATTCTGAGTTGTGTATGATTTGAAAAATAAGACCTTAAGTGAAGTAATGATGTCCTTAAGATTGGAAATTGACTAACGTAGAAAGGAATTGTGTTTCCAATTGATGTGTTGCTTTGAGTTATGCAAAATGGATGTTGTTATGTACCGAAATGCACGTTTTGGCTGGTATTTTTCGTGTTTGGTTGCTGTTCCGAGCATGCTGCAGGTACAGGAATTTTTTTGTACGCGCTCATCAACACGGACCGTGTTGCTGCACACGGGCACCCGTGTTGATCTTCTGTGTTGGTAAAAATAATGTGTTTCCGGACACATTCCCACACGGGCCGTGTTGCTGCACACGGGCACCCGTGTTGACCTCCTGTGTTGGCTTCTGAATTCTGTTTTCTATGCATACTGTTATGTACGGAATTGATTCTGTTTTTATGTGCAGTGTTTTATATGTTTGGAATATGCTGCTTATTGATTCCCTAGTGTTGTTTGATGCTTGTATCGAATAATGTTTGTATGTCATGATACCAACACTACGAGGATGTTATTGTCATGCTTTTAGATGATGTTATCAAGCATGAATTATGATATAACTTGATATGATTGGTTGATGTTTAATAGTATGCTGAGTGGTTACATACTATCCATATCCTGTTATGATTGATATTGTTGATGTTGCATGATATGTTTTCTTAATGTTAATAGTATGCTGAGTGTTACATACTTTACATATCATGTTGTATTTGTTAATTCCCATTGTGTGGAATTAACATGGTGGCCAATATACGTGTCCGCGATTTAATGGAACGTTGAGGTGGTAGCCGTGTCCGCGATATAATGGAACGATGAGTTATCCGTGACCCGAGATTTAATGGGGCGGTAAAATGGTACCACATGCATGGGTGTGTTGCATTATATTGAATATAACATGAATGGATGATTTTCCAATGTTGTATTTAATTGATTGTATGCATGTATTGTTGCTGAATTGTTAATGATGTTTGATGTTAATTATAAGTATGAAAAGTAATAGATTATGAATATATGAATTGTAAAGGTTTTCGTAAACTATAAAACATGCTAACTGTTTGGGTGATGCTTATGGTTTTTCTGAATTGATTGTTATGAACGTATAATCAAATGTATAGTTGAGATGCTCACCCTTACTGTTGAACATTTCAGATTGAGGAGCTTCGTTCAGGTGCTTGGCGAAGGCTTGTCGTTTCTAGTTTATTTCTGTTTAAGTATTGTCTGGGTCATGCTCTGATAGTTGTAACTCCGGGAACGTTTGTTTGTCGAGCTGCTTTAGTCAGACTCGTTTATTTCCTTATGTTTGTTATAATATGATGTTGATATATTCCAGGTGTTAATCCCTGATGATTTTGAAAATATTATAACATTGGTTTTGTTAATTGAATTATTCCGCTGTGTAAACATGTATGAGTTGCTTCTATGTTATGCATGACAGGAACTTTGTTTTTATTAAAAAGAGAATTGTGGCATCCTCGTTAATACATGTACTCTGAAAGTATGTTTTATTTAAAATCGCGAAAATTTATGCGGGGTTTTAGAGGGTGTTATAAATGACTTGGTTGTAATGAATGTCGTTTAAAAGCTATGAAGCAGTGATTTTGTATGATCTGATTCTAATATATTATTTATCATACATCTGATTACATTGTTTGATATCTCACCCTTTCTATTTGAATTGTATCCCTATGTTGGTAACGTGCAGGTAATCCAGAATGAAGGTTGTTTACCTTCAGTAGTTCGAGTCGGTGTCGTCGCTCTGATACGTAGCACTCGAGAGGATGAACGCATGTTTTCTTTATCGTTGTTTTTCATTATGTTATCGAATTTTTAAGTTGTTTTCATTAAAAACTTGTTGTCTTAAATCTGTTTTGAGTTGGACAAGATGTTATGATGTTTTTAGTTGAATTTGTGAATCTGCTGCGTAGCAATGAAAGTTGTTTTATTTTTTTAAAGACTAAATAGGTTATTATCGGCTCATTTGAATTTTATGTGTTATGTATCTGAACTATAGGAGATTAAATATCGTTGTTTCTAAGTTGAAAGTGTAGCATTCCATTTGTTTGTTGGAGATTTTGTAACTCTGATTTTATATAATTTGTTGGGTAGAAATGGAGTGTTACAACTTGCACAAGATCCATAATACTTCAACATCTAGGATACACATCAACAACACGATATGTCCTAGTATGCCC
This sequence comes from Vicia faba, assembly GCA_948472305.1. Classification (NCBI taxonomy): domain Eukaryota; kingdom Viridiplantae; phylum Streptophyta; class Magnoliopsida; order Fabales; family Fabaceae; genus Vicia; species Vicia faba. Next base: position 219,643,295 of record OX451737.1, read on the forward strand.
CCCTCTAATGTCTCCTGATGAGTTGGCCTAAGTGGATCTCCTAGAGCATTTGATGTCATATAAAGACGTGACACTCTGATATATCACTAGAGTTTTAAATACTTCGAAATATTTTTTTGATTGTCAGAAAAGGTTAATTCGGAGATGTATCTCCGAACATACTCTAAAATGTCCTTCAAAGATACATATTTGAATTAACCTGTGATTAAAATGGAGAATTAGTGCGTCCAGAGATATATCTCCAAATACATGAGACATTTTAGAAATTTCGCACAAAAGATAGGAAAATGTATAAGGATGCAAAGAGAAATTGCCTTAAAAATTAAATTATAGAATTCCTTAATTCACCATATGTAGTAGAAAAATATCCTCAAAAATACTCATCGGTATATATATATATATATATATATATATATATATATATATATATATATATATATATATATATATATATATATATATATATATATATATATATATATATATATATATATATATATATATATATATATATATAATTCATTCTATTTATGATTAAATTTATTTTAAAAATGCATTTTTGAAATGTTTTTAGAACCTCCTACAGTATTATTATCAAAAATTCATTGGTATATCTGTTGCTAACCTACTTTAGAGTTTCCTAGTATGTTTAATTTTAGGTGCCGTTTTTCTGAAAATATAGCCACAAATGAATTTTTATCATGCAATTCCAAGCTTCGTGAGGTAAAAAGAAGGCACTCATACTGGAATGAGTTTTGTTAAATCTAAATGGTCTTCAAAGAAGAAAAATAAGTATACTCAAGAGTGCATTTTCAAAGGCTGTAATGAACTTCCGAAAATATATTTTTAAAGAAATTTCAAAAATACATTTCAGAAATAAATTTAATCGTAAAATAGACTGTATCTAAAATATTAATGAATTATATGTGTGTAGCGTCCTTCTGAAAATACATTTTCAAAATTTGGGGGTATTTTCGAAATTTCATACGATACGTTAGTTATAGGATACTTTAAGAAATTCTCATCAAATTATTAAATTATGGGCTTTTAAAGTTGTTGGGCCATTGCACGAAGCCCAAACAATTGTCCCATCTGAGAAACCCAAAAACCTCTACTGAATTTCGCGAGATACCCTTTAGCGTTGTTTTGCCCTCAAACAAACCTGTTGTGCTAAGCAAAGCGACGACGGTGGAAGTCGTATCGTCTTCTCATCCATTCACAGTAAGCATCTCTCTCTCCCATAAATTTTCTTTCTGTTTTTATTTTCAAAAACATAAACTGAGCCATGCAGAGATCTCTTCTCACCATTTTCCACTGCTTCTCCCTCTCTTTCTCTCTCTCTCCCCATCCCTCTCAAACCCCATTGGGACCCAATTGTTTATCTTCTTGAACAATTTTCAAGAATGCCCATTTGAAAAACCCTTTTGTTTAATTTGATTAAAGATTGCATCTTTTTTCAATGGCGTTGATGTTTGTTTTTCTCACTTATTTTAGAATTTACTTGTGTTTTGCTTTAAGGCCTATGTTTTTTTATTTGTTATTGATAATTATTTAAGTCATAAGCGAAACTCAACTACAAGATATTCCATTTACTCCTAAGATATATAGCTCTATTTGTCACAATATAAATAAGTAGTGCAAGAGACTCCCATTTCATGGGCTCGTTTTTATAACAGAGAGGCTGTTTCCAGCAGGGTTCGAACCCATGACCCCAGGGTCGCAATGGAACAACCTTACCGTTGAACCAAGACTACCCCTTTAGTGTTTGCTAAATGCTTCAGAAATTTTTATTGTATCAAGATATTTTAGGTATTCTATTCTTATATAGGGGAATGAATGTTGATATAATATTTAGATGCTTAAACTTGTTTGTTTTTGGCTTTTTTGGGTATTTATGTTTTCTTGTTGTTGCATTTTTTGGTATTTATTTGTATGTTTTGTTTTAGAAACTTTGTTTTATTTAATAACGTTTCATGAATTTATAGTATTAACTATTGCGTATGTATAATATAATTCCGAACAGCTGTCATCCTGGTTTATCCCTTAGAATGCTGTTCACACAAGGAAAACAAAATGTTGCAACTCAGTGAAACATGAGTAGACGGTAGCCAAATTGAGGATTGTCAATTGCTTTGTTTGGATTACATCATCCCTAAAATCTGCGATATAAGTTTTTCAATTTTCCTGGTAAAGTTCTTAAAATTTATAAAGATTAGTTCTCATGATATGTTAGCAATAGAAAATAACAAAAACCACTCGTGATGCGATTCCTTGATGGATTGAGTTGTAAGATACATGTTTCTGTCAAGCTACTTTTGGAAATCTTTACTTTATTACTTTATTGTTGATCCTTATTTCATGAATTTTGAGTATGGAAAAAAATTAAGAATCGTGGTAATCCTGGTATGCTATATCCTGTTATAGTGGTTTTGCTCTTGGCCGCTATATTTTGTTATCCGAGATTGAAAACTGTGCTTTTGTTCCTCTCCCTGTGAATGAATGGTGCCTTCTGTTGTTTAAGCATAAGTTAAACAAACACGTTGAACTTGTATCCCTCCTGGTAGTTATTAGATGCAATTCGTACAGATTCATATGTTTGGCGAGAAGTCTACAACCACCTATTGCTTTCTTTCTCCCGGAGACCATGCGATTTACCACCTTCTGCTTCTTCCCTATAAGATTCTCTTAGTTTGGTTGCTACATATTACTCAATATCAATACCAACATGCATGTTGAATCAAATACTAAAAAATTTGATGATATCTGTCATGTTTATTATTTGTCAACGAATTGCATTAATATTGCATTTCCTCATATTTTCTAGTGTCTATTTTCCCTCAGAATGCTGTTTACTTAAGGAAAAGAGAATTTGATAACTCAATGAAGCATGAGTAGATGGAAGTCAAAGTTGAAGATTGTCAATTTCTTCCTTTCGATTATTACAAGAAGGATCCATCCCTAAAATCTGCAGTATAAATCATTCAATTTTTCTGGTAAAGAAAGTTCGTCTTAAATTTTTCTGATCAAATTCTACGGCGCTTTAGTGCTGCTGTGGCTCCTATTTGACAACCGTGCTTAGAATCTGTAGGCATTTTTCCTTTTGATGTTTTGGCAATTTTTCTTATCTTCTCTAGTCTTTTGTTCTTTTAAGAGTTTGCATTACCCTTGTCCATTGCGTCCTCTCTTCCTTTTTGATAAGTTACTTTTACAAAACAATATCAGAAAAAAAAATTCAAGCTTCTGTTTTTCATTTAACTTTTTCTTATTTTAGTCATCAGTAATGGAAGTGGGAGTGGTGGATCCTTACACAACAAATCCAGGTCCAATTGATGGTTCAGTTTTATATGATCAAGACAAGCATGTATCAACAGCAGTTTGGGAAGGGCAGGTGCGTTTTGCTAACTGCGACTACTTTCCGCTTCACTATATTTCGTTTTCTTTTCTGATAATTCTTTTAATGTATTGACTATTTGTATAATTGTTCTCTCGTTAACGTTACATTAGCAGGAGCGCGGTGCCCTCAGATGTCACGAGCACACTTCAAAACTTGATCAGTGGACACTTACACCGAAACAGGTTGAATTGGTAGAGAAGGCTGGATTTGGATACTTAAGGTCAATTCCAGCTATTAGTCTAGACAATCCACTGATCTCTGCTCTAGTTGAAAGATGGAGAAGAGAAACAAACACTTTTCACTTGAATGTTGGTGAAATGACAGTAACCCTTAAAGATGTCGCGCTCTTGATTGGGCTGGCAATTGACGGGGAACCTGTAATAGGCCTGACATATACCTCGTGCATTTCTGTTTGTGAAAAGTATCTTGGCCGATCACCCGAATCGGGTTACACAAGTGGCGGGATGGTGAAGCTAAGTTGGTTGAAAGAGTTCTTTTCTCGATGTCCTGTTGATGCTCCAATCGAAGTGATCGAGCAACATACCCGTGCTTATCTTCTTTATCTTGTAGGTAGTACCATATTTTCCACAACTACCGGGAATAAGGTCCCTGTAATGTATTTGCCGTTGTTTGAGAATTTTGTTAGATGTGGACAATATGCATGGGGCTCGGCGGCTTTGTCATTCTTGTATAGAGCACTAGGAAATGCCTCGCTAAGAACTCAAAGCACCATTAGTGGCTGTTTAACACTACTGCAGGTTGTGGTCCTCTTTATCATTTTCTTTCAAACTGTAGTTTTTCTTGCTTATCAGATTGAAGGCGTGTTATGTAACATGTGTCAGGTGTCGTGGACACGACACCGATACATTTAGTTGCTTCAGTTACTTACATTTTCTCAATTTAATATTGGTGTTAACGTGTCACTGTTTGTTCGGTGTTCGTGTATGTGTTGGTGCTTCATAGGATTTAACCGATTATTCTGCATTTGCAGTGTTGGAGTTACTTTCACCTAAACGTTGGACGACCAAAGCTCAATCTCGACATGATGCATGACCGATTTCCCTTTGTGCTTAGATGGAAAGGAAAACAAAGTGGCCCAACTGCAAATCGCGATGTTGTATTTTATCGGAAAGCTTTGGATTCCCTAAAACCATGTGATGTAAGTCTTATTTTCATTCTCATGTTTAATGTAGGCGTGATAGTATTCTATATATTTTTTTAAGATATAGAATCCGGTTTTACTAGTATAGATCTACAGGTGGAGTGGCTCCCCTACCGAAACATGGACAGTATGGTAATTCCAGATCATATCAAAAGCACTTTAATTATTGGGAGGTCAAAGACAATGCTAATATGCTTTGACAAGGCTGAAAGACATCTTCCAAATCGGTGCTTAAGGCAATATGGCATGCTTCAATCAATTCCGGATGATGTGGAGCGATGGGAAAGGAAGAGTAGAGGAGTTGACGGTGGGGTTGATTTGTCCGGAAAAATGGAATCAGAGCTTACTGAGTGGATGGACCGTCAGCTGCACATTGTCGACGGGGATGAGGGCGTTGATGAAAGCGAGTACATGGATTGGTATATGAGGATTACCCGCAAGTTCATAGGGAGGCCTATTTCTCTGTCATCCGAGTTTCAGAGAACGGTAAGGATATTTTCACGAGTTAAGTTTTATGTATCAAGTAGCAATTGTAGATTAAGTTTGAAATGCTTTTTATAGAAAATAAACAAATCCTTGCAGAATGCTGGTCTTAGGGATATTGCACACATAGCCGATACTTTTTCAACCAAAGGGTTAGACCCGCAACAAATCGAATCAATATCTCGGATAAGATATATTGCACATGAATGTTTGAGAGACCAAATCAGTGGTCCAACAATAGTAACGGCCACACCTCAAGCTGAACATGGAAAAAGAGTAAGGGGAAAGGAGAGGGTCAGAAGAAAAGGTGGGGCAGGTAAACGACTGCGGAAGGATGGTGTGATTCAATATAACGTCGCGAGTGAGGACGAACAACCTCAATTCTATGGCACTACTATTGAGGTTAACCAATTGCATCTAAGTCACATGGATAGAGAGATGGAGCATCATGCACAATTATGTACTGTGGAAAATGCAGTAAGTTCTGTCCATATGCTTCATGCTGATGCCGAGAATATGCACCTCTGCGACACACACCTTGGGGTTGATCAATCTGAGCTAGGCTACAATGATGATGAAAAAGACGATTTTAACCATGATGATCTAAAGCAAGAAGCTGACGAGGAAATAAAAGAAGTCTTTAACCATATGACTTCTGAGCAAAATATTGAGGAGCTGCATGCAGGGAATGAGATTGATCAAGATTTACGACCGTGTGATCATATTGTTATCGATGATTCACAGTTTTGTGACGTAAGTCACGAGATCAACAACACAAAAAACTTTTCAGATGACGCGGGTGAAATCAATCACACGCATTTTGTTGATCCGGATGAAGTTGATCCACAAGAATTCAATCCAAGTGAAGATTTTGTTAATTCTCAACTTTCTCATGTTAATGATGAAAGTGAACTACCATCATCTGCTATGGCAACAATAGAAGTGTCTCAACATTCTTCAATTGAACCTCATGGTGATATTTCCCAGAAAGGCGATTGTAGCGTTGCTGTATAGTGCATAGCTTACATTTACATTTATTTGTAGAGAAGCAAAATACAAAAAATTTAGGCAGACTTAATTTTTATGAGAAGTGAAAGTGATCATGCCGTGTATAATTATTTCTATTCATTTTTTGATGCCTAACTTGCATTTTCTTACATTACTGGATCATTAGTAGCAGTCATTACATATATTAGTAACAATCATTGTCTTATGATTTTTCTTGAGAATAAATGGTTGTAGAAATTTTTAGATATATACATATCAAGTATAGAGGCATCCTTTTTCTTTGCAACATGTGCGACCACGATTTATCAATTATCTTTTCAGAAGAGTTGAACCTAATTCATGCAAACATTTGTCTCCCTATATACATAAGAAAAAACACATAAATTCAAACTGGTCCATAGAAATCATTTAACATTAAATTATAAATAGATTGTGTTTAACTTTAGGTATTTGAAATTTTTTTTTGACTTAGTGCATATTGTTGTACTAATTTAAATGTTTTCAAGTAAGATTTTTGTTGTAATTGAATGGACTTCAAGCATATGCCAAACCACTTTGGGATTACTTCTCCCACCTTAAATGGTAGAGAAACAATGAAAAATTAAAAAATATCTTAAAGTATATTTTTGGATGTACCCATTTACATTATAATAATTTTTTATAAATTAAACCATACACTTATTTAATAAGATGAAAATGACATATATAATTGAATCAATCTTGGATTTATAATACAATTAAAATAAAAAATTACAAACGATAGAATGCCTTCTACAATGACCGTCTCAGAAGTGCTTTTCGGAAAGTCTCCTATGTCTATACTCGTGCGCGCAAGTTTCATAATACGACGACATATAGGCTACACATCAACGACATGATCTGTTCTAGCCCACTCATCTTCTAATATCTTCTTATGAGGTGACCTAGAGATGTGCGTGTGTTTTTCGTCCATATAAAATATTTTAAAACCAAAAAAACATAAATAGATTGAAATAACACTTTGGGGTTGCATAAAGGAGAGTTGTAGCTCTTTATTTAACAAACAAAGTCTATAAGGAGCTGACAACATATCAGACAATTCAAAGCCTTTTCAATGCTTTTTTTTAATTAATGAGTGACGAACCCTACTATGAGGAACCTTCTGGATAAATCTCATATAGGTGGGACCCTCGTACAAACCCTCAAAATGTACATCTCACTGATCAATACTATACGATCACCATTTCTTAATAGGTGAAGCAGGTTCTAAACAAAGTTTCCCAGAGTCATAGACCATATCACGATTATCTACACAAAGAGGAGCTAGCCCTACCATGAAGACAAGTCTGGATAGATCTGTTGTGAGTGGAATTTGTTAGATGACGATAACGTATCTAGAGGGGGTGGATATATATCTCTTTTAAAAAATATCCAGAAATTTCTGGTTTTCAAAAAGTTGTTTTTATCAAAGAGCAACGCATAAGCCTTTTCAAAATATCGTCTTTTACGAACGTTATTAGAAACTCGGATATGTAAACTTGAAAACAAAAATCAATACAGAATAATAATGATACTTGAATTAATATGCTTCAATCACTTTACAGCTTATTTAACGTTTATTGCAAGTTACTAGTGTGATACAGTGGTAGAATCGACTGTTATACTGGTTTGCGTTTTTTGTTCGCAAATGTCGCGGTAAGCAAGAGTCGCCACCGAATTTTCTTTTATCCAACAAAGGAAAGGGTGAAAATAACAGAAAAAGATCTTTTTCGAGATTTTCTGAGTAAGGGGGGTAGATTATAGAAAGGGAAGGTGTTAGCACCCTTTCTATCCGTGGTTTTCCACGTGCTCTTAGGTACTTGCTCATTTTGAAAAATGTTTTCGTGTTTGTTTGTTTCGAAAGATTTTGTTAGCTTTATGGTAACTCTTGTATCAGTCTTCAAGAGTGTGATAAAACGTTTTTTAAAAAGAAGTTTGGAAGTGTGTAAGTGTAAAAAATTAGGTTTGAGCAAGTACTTAAGAACTATCTACCTACTCGAAAAGAGACGTTCTTTTCCTCCTTTCCTTTAGATAGTGCTATCCTACTATTAGTGAGTAAGTAGCCATATCGTCGAATGTTGATGGGCTATCAAAAAGGGACGTTTATGGTCATTGAAGGCAACATGTAAGGATACCTTAGCATTTCAAAGGGACTGTCATCATATAGGCAACATCGAGGGGCAAGATCATTTCTCGTAGGCAACTCGAGGGACATTAAGGGACCATGATCTTTTATGATGACTTTTAAACTGAGGGTCTTTGCTAAGATATCCCTACGTTCGAAGGACACGACCATTGTTTTCTGAGGCAACCAAAGTGGGGGAGTACCCTAAGGGTGCGAGTGTGCAACAATGTGCTTTTTTCAGATATTTATCTTGAAGTTAATGACCTAAGGATTAATTGATTAATCTTGTCATGCGAGAAATAAAGTTCCTACAACTATTAAAAAGCTTTGGTGTAGTTACATAAATAATGAACGAAAAGTAAAATGCGGAAATTGAAAACCCTAATTAAACTATTACAAACCGGGCACAATTACATAATAAAAATAGTCGTATGAAAAATAATCACGCGCGGAAATTAAGACTGAAATAAATTCTAAGCCCTAAAAAATCTAATTGTCTATTAAAGATATTTTTGGTATTTTATGAAAAATATTTGCAATTTAACCTAATTTCTAATTTATTTTAAATTAAGGAAAACAAATTAAAGTTGATTAAATTTAATTAATTTGCAACGAATTAATTTTCTTTAAAAAAAACTCTAAATCCTATTTTTTTTGATGATTTTATGATTTTTTATAATTTAAAAAAAATATGAATAAACAAAATATAAACTAATTAAAAAAAAGAATGAAGAATTTAGAAAAATGGGCCTGAGGGGGGTGAGAAACCCAATTGGAGGGGTGTACTGCTGAATTCCAGCAAGGCCCAGGTATGGTTGGCCCACAACTGCGCTGGATCCAGTGGGAGGCAAGCTTGGAGGTGTTGGTTGAAGATTTTGATAATGTTATTAGAAGCCAAATGAATTAAACGTTTTGATCGAAATGAGGTAAAGCGTCATGTTTCGAAGTAGCAGAAGTAGTGTTTCGAATAAGTGTGTCAAAGCTTGGAGCTTCGAGTGGCAATTATGGGAACATATCTAAAGAAGTCTCGAAATAACAACAAGGCTGTGTCTGGGAAGAGCGTTCGAAACGGAGAAGCACCAAAGCATTTGAAATTCAAATGGAAGCGGAACTTTCGAAGTTTGAAAGTTATGTGTTGGAGCATTTGGGGACACGTGTAAAGATGAAAGAGGCATTGTCTTGCATGTTCTAAATGTGGCATAATCCTATAGCAAGACCGTTATGGTCGAATTAGTATAAATAGAAGTCTTAGTATTAGGATTTCGTGTGTCATATCTATTATACAAAATACTCAGTAACATTCAAACTACCACATGGCAAGGGAAACGAATGCAAGAGAAATGTATGTATGATAGCACCATGTATTTCTGATTTAATGAAAACCTTTTACCATTTCCAGTACTTTCCTTTATCCCTTTTGTCAAATAACATTTACAAGTTTTCTTATTTACAGTCTTTTCACTTCGAAATCTCTTCTTCAAAGTTTTACATTTTAATGTTTTCTTCATATTTCAAGCACTTTATATCTCAGAAAACTGTCATATTTTCCATACCTTTACCTTCAAGCCTTAAAGTCAAACCTTTTACGTTCCAGAAATCCTTTATATTAACTGTTTTGTAAGTCGAAACTATTTACTTCACTTTTATGCGGTTTTACATGTCTTTACAATTAGCATTACAATTAGCATTTATTCATGTAACTTAGTTTTCACACACATTTTGATTACATCTTTAGACTTTTAGAGAGAGAAATCGAAATAAGCCAAACACATATACAATATCAACCATGAATATCTGTTCGATCGTGAGAGTAACCTTAATATCCAAGGAGTCCTAGGATCAATCTAGTCGATCCTGTGAGTTACCAGAGGAATTGAATAACAGTTAGAAAGATTATTCGATAGTTTGGAAGACTAGCGGTTGTTTACCAGAAATCACTGGAAACAAATTGGCACACCTGGTGGGACCAATAATTGGATATTAGAAATAAGGATTGTTGAGACATAACCATTACAAAAACGTTGGAACCTAAGAAGTTTGCTGTTTTATGAACCTGAGAAGTGGTAAGATAACCAACAGAAACCAACCTTTATCCAGAAGAAAACGTTTGGACAAAATGTCTAATTCAGACAATCAACAAGGGGACCAAAATGGCCCACATGCAACAGGCACTAACGCGTCCACTTCGATCGGAACATCTAATGTAATCCCTTCGAATGCACAGTCTGTTGCATCTTCGACCAGTAACATAGCCACCAATGGAGTAAGTGGCATATCAACTAATAGTTCGATCTTAGGAAATACTGGAACCATTGGCTACCCTGGGGGATTCGTTCCACCATCAGGGACACAATCCCATTTCGCCACTCCATTAACTAGACCACCCGGTTTCGATGGGAATAGAACCAGAAATTCCTCTTATGGAATGCCAACATCTTTTATGGTAGGTTTACACAATTCCACATCGAATTCATCTCCACAACTAGGGTCTGGGTCTGGGGCGAATCAGTTTATGACAAATAACCAAGGGTCGGTGGGTTATAGCACAATGCCTATCCTAACCACAGACAACCAGTTGGCTTTTAGGCAATTGATGGATGACAGTAACCATAATATGATAGGGGTGTTAGCACAAACCATGCAGGAGATATTTGCCCCAATAGTGCAAAATGTGACTGTGACAAACAGGGAAAACGCTGACAATATGAGTCGAATAGCAGATTTCTTTGCTCCCCCAGAAAGGCGTAGGCAGAATCAGGCGGAATTTCGAACAAACATGCCTGTTATAGAACAAATTGCTAACGACCCGATTTATAGACCACCCAGAGAAGAAGTTAACTTAGGGGCCAGGGCACCAAGGTTAGAAGCCCCAATAATCCCGGGCCCACAAAGGGAAATTATGGAACCAGGGGCAAGGGTCGAAAGGCTAGAAGCCCCAGAGTTTCGAGAAGAACAACCTAGGGGAGTTGTTTTGGTTGGTCGAAATCAAGATGCCGATGCCGTCGTTCATAGAATTCGAAACGATAACATCTTGGCAGAAAACAACCTAACCACCATGATAGAGAGAGTCATGGCCCAGAATGGCCTCAACACAGGAATGAGGAGGCCAAATTACGCTTCTCCTATATTGGATTGCATAATGCATACTGATTTACCAAGGGGATATAAAGTCCCTAAATTTACAAAGTTCGCTGGGGATACCAATGAGTCAACAGTCGAACACATAGCGAGATATCTAACCGAAGCGGGAGATATAACCAATAATGAAGATCTCAGGATCAAATACTTCCCAAGTTCCTTGACAAAAAACGCCTTCACATGGTTTACCACTTTGCCGCCTGGGTCCATTGACACTTGGGCTCTCTTAGAGAGATTATTCCATGAACAATTTTACATGGGACAGTCGAAAATAAGTTTGAAGGAACTGGCCAGTGTTAAGAGAAAGTTCACCGAACCCATAGATGATTATTTGAATAGATTTAGGCTTTTGAAATCCAGATGTTACACAGTAGTGCCTGAACATGATTTAGTCGAAATGGCCGCTGGTGGCTTGGATTATTCTATTCGAAAGAAACTAGACACTCAGTATTTGAGGGATATGGCTCAGTTAGCCGATAGGGTTCGACAGGTCGAAAGACTAAAGGCCGAAAAAGCCAGAGTCTTTAAGAATAGCAAGAAAGAAAGGATTTCCTATGTTGGGACTGAGGAAGCAGAAGAATATCCTGAATTCGAATTCGAAGAGGTCGAAATAGACCTCGCTGAATTAAAACAGGCCCCGCCTTATTCCTGCAAATTGTTAGTTCCCACAAAAGGGAAAGATATTGTTGAAAATGAAAAAAGTGACAAATTTCCAAAGAAGGTTTATACCTTCGATGTCACTAAATGTGACGAGATTTTTGACTTACTTGTCAAAGATGGCCAACTAATTGTGCCATCAAATGTCAAAATACCTCCTTTGGATCAGAGAAAGAAGAGAGGATTTTGCAAATATCATAGTTTCCTAGGCCACAAAACCTCACAATGTTTTCTTTTCAGGGACCTGATTCAAAACGCGATCAAAGATGGCAGACTAAAGTTTGCTGATAAGGTGAAGATGAAAGTGGACGAAGATCCCTTGGACGTCGCAGACACCAACTACTCCGAGCCTGCATGCATTAGAGAGGTCAACATGGTGGAAACTGATCAAAGCGACGCCCTAACAGGAGAGAAGGGTACTGGAGTTGAAAACTGGGTGATGGTCGAAGTCAGCGAGGAGGTCACTGAAGACATCCAGAATACGCCAGAGACTCCGATTGCCGCCCCTGTAGTTGTTGCAAGGGAAACCCAGGCTACTGAAGGCCAGGGAAATCAAAACCAAGAATTAACACAAGTCACTGAAGGCTTGAGGCTGGAATTGGAGAAAGTCCAAATCACACAGCCAATTTCCCTCCAGAAAGAAATATGGGACACTCTAGGGGAACCCAGTGGAAAATTTGACTATTTGGTCAAATATTCTGCCCCAGAGAGTTCGAAGGTTCAGATTGAGGATATAAAGCCCACAGGATGGGGTGATGATGAAGCTAAAAAGGGAGATGTGGAAATAAATATGGTGGATATGGAAAGACCTCGCTCTGAGATGGAGGAAGTGGAAAAATACTTAGAAAAAGAAAAGTATAGAATGGGGGATAATCACACTGGAGATGCTAGTCTCAAGGATTATCTCATGACATGCCACAAAGGAGATTCAGGCATGATATTGTGCCCTAGGTGCAGCATCCTCTGCAATCAAAGAATCGCTGCGAATTTCGAAAGGGTACAGAGGACTCGAACTGGCAACAATTGGCGCCAGGATAACCAGCTTTTTAGGTGTTATCCCAAGGCTGGAGAAAGTTTGTTGGAATTTGTGTTTCGCTGCTACAAAGGGGCAACCAAGTGCTTGATTTGCCCAAGGTGTTCTGCTGTGTATGACCAAAGCATGGCCAGGGCCTTCGAAACGATTCCCTTTGCCCCTTGCTGGAACCATCAAGAAACTGCCCAGATGGGCCCACGTTTCGACAGCAGACACAAACAGCGAAGGCCTGATAGCCCTCACCCCAAGGCTGCTCGAAGAGTGACTTTCAAACTCCCTGCTGAAGTGCCAACCGATAGATGGTTACAGGTCAGAAATGACAAAGGCAAAGATAGATGGAGAAACGCTGAACGAAATGCACGCCATGCTGTGACATACAGGAGGCAATTCAACACAGCAAAAAGGGAGGAAGTGAGATTAGAAAATTACAAAGGAAGGAACCCCATGTCAAGATCCCAGTGGCGCAGACAGCAAAGGATTCGAAAGGCTGAGAGAGAAGCTGTGGCAAACAAAGGGGTTACTTCAACGAAAAACCAAGGTGAATCTAGCACCAACAAACCAAAAAATCAAACTGAAGACAAACCTCCAGTCAATAGGAGGCTCTTCTCTGAAGAACAACGCGATGAACCAAAGGAATACACTCCAGGCCCGGAAGAGGACGAAGATATGATAACAGATAACTTCGAATCGGAGGGGGAGTCTTCATTTAACTTGAACTGTAACGTGGTGTCTGTGCTTCCCTGTGAATTTGGGCAGGAAACCGAAATCAACGAATATGAGGAGGAAGACACCACAGATTTGATGAAACATAGGCCCGTGTGCTACTATGTGATGGACAATGGGGCTGTTGAGGAACAAAATGCGTTCTTCGAACGTCCAGAACCTGCAATGAAGAACCATCTCAAGCCACTTTTCATTCGGGCGAAAGTTGGTGTCCATGGTGTGAACAAAGTTCTAGTGGATGGGGGTGCTGCAGTCAATTTGATACCCCATTTCATGCTAAAAAGATTAGAGATCCGCGAAGGAGACATCAAGCCCCATAATATGGTTCTGTCCAATTATGAGGGAAAAGTGGGCAAAACACTGGGGGTGGTCCAGTTGGAATTGACAATAGGCTCAAGCTGTAGGCCCACCATGTTTATGGTGATCGAAGCCAAGGCCAACTATAATCTACTGCTGGGAAGAGAGTGGATCCATGGCGTGGGGGCAGTTCCTTCGTCAATGCATCAGCGACTAGTTCTGTGGAGAGATGATGGAATCGTGGAAAACATCGAAGCAGACCAGAGTTACTTTATGTCAACTGTCAATTTAGTTGACAAGAGGGATTATGATAAAAATCTGGCAAAGATTGCTCCGTGTGTTCCAAATGATGAGATTAATGAAACTAGAAACGCCCACTACTACATGACCCTCCGTCATGATGGCCTTTACTGGGATAGAACAATAATCAGTGAAGAAGAGGGAGTCGAAAGCACTATACAAAAACGGCCAGCAGGCTGGGACTTCGACAACCTTAGCCATGACTGAGTCTACCTTTTTCGAAAGGATTTCGGCCTATATGGCTGAGAACGAATCAAAAGCGGCCTTAGAGGCTGAAATAAATAAATCAACTATAAAGACGAACGAAGTCAGCGGGGAGGGTTCGAAATGCTCACCCTTCAAAGAGTTTGAGATGGATCAAAGGTTGGATGCCATCTATGATAAAGAATCCTTAGGCTTCGAAAGGGACCCCCTAAACTCAGGTGCCAAAATGTTGGCACATGATCCACTCGAAGAAGTCAACTTAGGGGATGAAAAAACGAAAAGAGTAACCTACATAAGTGCTAAACTTAGCCCAGGCCTCAAGAAGGAAGTGATCGAAGTCCTTAAGGAAAACAAAGATTGCTTCGCATGGGATTATGACGAGATGCCTGGTTTAAAGAGGGAGTTGGTCGAACACAGACTGCCAATCAAAGATGGCAAGAGGCCCATCAAACAAACTCCCAGAAGATTCGCACCAGCAGTTCTCACAAAAATTAAAGCTGAGATCGAAAGGTTGCTGCGTTGCAAATTCATCAGAACAACAAGGTACGTCGAATGGTTAGCAAACATAGTACCCGTTATTAAGAAAAATGGTTCTTTAAGAATTTGCATAGATTTTAGGAATTTAAACACTGCAACCCCTAAAGATGAATATTCCATGCCCGTGGCAGAAATGCTAGTAGATTCTGCTGCAGGGTTCGAATACTTGAGTATGTTAGATGGATACTCTGGGTATAACCAGATTTTCATTGCTGAAGAAGATGTTGCAAAGACAGCATTTCGTTGCCCAGGAGCCTTAGGCACCTACGAATGGGTGGTGATGCCTTTTGGTTTAAAGAATGCTGGGGCAACTTATCAAAGGGCAATGAATTCAATTTTTCATGATTTCATTGAAACCTTCATGCAGGTGTATATTGACGATATAGTCATCAAATCTATATCTGCAGAAACACATTTGCATCATTTAAGCCAATCATTCGAGCGAATGAGAAAACAGGGCTTAAAGATGAATCCCCTTAAATGTGCATTTTTTTTGTGCAGGCTGGAGATTTTCTTGGTTTTGTGGTTCACAAGAAAGGAATCGAAATCAACCAGAACAAAACCAAAGCCATAATGGAGACGAAAGCACCTGCGTCAAAAAGGGAGTTGCAATCTCTGCTAGGGAAAATTAACTTCCTCAGAAGATTCATCTCGAACCTAAGTGGAAGAACCCAAGCTTTCTCTCCGTTACTTCGTCTAAAGCAAGGTCAAGCCTTCGAATGGAACGAAGCTCACCAGGAGGCGTTTGACAGAATAAAAGAATACCTTTCTCAGCCTCCTATTTTGTCTCCACCTTCATGGGGGAAGCCCATGAGATTGTACATATCTGCCTCTGAAGTTAGTATAGGTAGTATGCTAGCACAAGAGGATAGCAATGGCGTCGAAAGAGCCATATACCATTTAAGTAGAGTGCTAAATGATGCAGAGACCAGATATAGCAATTTAGAAAAGCTATGTCTCTGTTTGTATTTCTCTTGTATGAAACTCAAGTATTATATAAAACATGTTGATGTTTATGTTTCATCTCATTTCGATGTCATTAAACATATGCTTTCAAAACCAATAATGCATAGCAGAGTTGGCAAGTGGGCTTTAGCCTTAACAGAATATTCGTTGACTTTCATGCCTTTAAAAGCTATGAAAGGTCAAGTGATTCCTGACTTCATTGTGGACCATTCGTTGGTTGAGCAGACGGTCATGAGTTACGTCGAAATGCAACCATGGAAATTGTACTTTGATGGTTCAACCCACAGAAATGGAAGTGGTGTTGGAGTCCTTCTGATTTCTCCTGAAGGAATTCCAACAAAATTCAAGTATAAATTAGATGGTCCTCGTTGTTCAAACAACGAAGCTGAGTATGAAGCGCTCATTGTTGGACTTGAAGCTTTGTTGGAATTGGGGGCAACCAGAGTCGAAATTAAAGGAGACTCTGAATTAGTGGTCAAACAAATCAAAAAGGAATACAAGTGCATAAAGGAAAATTTAATGGTATACTTCGTCATAGTCAATAGGCTATTAAGGAAATTTGAATACATGGATATTCAACACATACCAAGAATAGAGAACCAAGAAGCAAATGACTTAGCGCAGTTGGCTTCAGGTTATAAAGTGTCTACGAAGAACTTCAAGGATTTGGTCGAATTAAGGGGAAGAGTTATGGCTACTAGATTCACACCATCGGATCTGGAAAGTATGAGATTGGGATATGCTGAGAAACAGGGATTCGAAATATTAGCCATAAATACTTTGTCAGATGCAGATTGGCGAAGTCCATTGAAGAGTTATTTAGCAGACCCAACTCTAAAGGTGGATAGAAAAACAAAATATAGAGCATTGTCATATATCCTCAAGGGGAACGAATTGTTTAAAAAGACCCAAGAGGGTGTATTATTGAAATGCCTAGGAGAAAGTGAGGCATACTTAGCATTGTCTGAAGTCCATAATGGGGCATGTGGGGCACATCAAGCAGGCCATAAAATGAAATGGTTGTTATTTCGATACGGCTTGTATTGGCCTAGCATGCTCAAAGATTGCATAGACTTTGCTAAAGGATGTGAGGAATGTCAGAAACATGCAGGAATTCAACATGCCCCTGCAAGTGAGTTGCATTCGATCATCAAACCATGGCCATTTAGAGGATGGGCATTGGATTTGATAGGAGAAATAAATCCTGCTTCGTCCAAAGGACAGAAATACATCTTGGTGGGAATAGATTATTTTACCAAATGGATCGAAGCTATACCACTGGTAGTTGTTAATCAAGAGGCTATTATTGAATTTATACAAAAGCACATTATCTATAGGTTCGAATTGCCAGAGAGCATAACTACAGACCAAGGCTCTGTGTTTACTGGTAGAAAGATGCAAGGATTTGCCCAAGAAATGGGGTTTAGATTGCTAACATCAACGCCATATTATGCTCAAGCAAACAGACAAGTCGAAGCAGCAAATAAAGTAATAATAGGATTAATCAAGAAGCATATTGGCAAAAAGCCAAGAAACTGGCACAAAACTCTGGACCAAATATTATGGGCTTGTAGAACATCTCCTAAGGAAGCTACTAACACTACGCCTTTCCAACTCACATTTGGTCATGATGCAGTGTTGCCAGTTGAAATTCATCTGCAATCAGTTCGAACTCAGAGACAAAACGAAATCCCAACTGCATTATATTGGGAAATGATGATGAATGAATTAGTTGAGTTGGACGAAATTAGATTACATGCATTGGAAATTTTGATGAGGCAAAAAGAAAGAGTGGCCAGAACATACAATAAAAGGGTGAAGAAAAAAGTATTCATTATTAATGACTTGGTTTGGAGAGTCATATTGCCTATGGACAAGAAGAATAAAGCGTTAGGTAAATGGTCACCTCATTGGGAAGGACCTTTTCGAATATTAAAAGCATTCTCAAACAATGCATACGAAATTGAAGAACTCATGGATGATAAACGTGTCCTAAAGGTTAATGGGAAATATTTAAAGAAATATAAGCCAAGCCTGCGGGAGATTCGAATAGTAACAACGTAAACAAGATATTATAAAAAGCCAAGATGGCAAGATAAAATGCCAAAATGGCGTTGTTCGAATATTACATGTAAGAAACCAAAATTATAGTCAAATAAACATCAAAATCTAGAAATAAGAATTATTTTTCAATCGATTAAAAGTGCTTCGAAATGATTCAAGTTTCTGCTGAGCGAACCGCCTGGCTCCTTCCAAGGTTGCCACTTCTCCTTTAAGTTGTTCTGCAGTCTCCATTTCCGCAAGCCCCTGGTTGAGAAGCTCTTCGAATTGGTTACCAGCAGAATTGGTTTCGAAGGCTAGTTGTTGTTCTTTAGCCTCCTTAACCTTCTGTTGAAGTTCCAGAATCTGCCTTTCCCAAAGAAGGATGGACTCAGCTCGAGCCTCATAATCAGTTTTCGCCTGCTTCAGATGCATAGCTTGATCCTCAGCTTCTTGAGAGAGTTTCGAAGCTTGTTCATAAGCGGCATCCATGGCAATGCGTTTCTCTTGAACCTTCTTGGCAGCAGATTCGTCTTGGAGAAGGTAACCAGTTACGTTGTCCAGCAAATTCTGAAGATCGAACAAGAGAGTACTAACTGGCAAGGAGCAGGTGGAAAGATTGACCTTTGTGAGCAGCTCCTTCATAGTATAGCAAGCAGTACTATCTTGCTTAAGCACTTCGAATATATCCACATTGAGAATGGTTTTCCTAATTTTGTTAAGAAGAACAATTCTTTCATCTGTGGGAAGAGGATAGCTGGTTGAACTTGTGCCAGCCCTAGCGAGTGGGACGTCCCTCTGAGCCAACTTTGCCTTCATGTACCCAATAGGGTCATTTCGTCTCAGAAGTGCCAGTTCCTCGTCAGTCATTCGAGACAGAGAGGATTGAGGGAGTTCCACACGTAGGGGAGCCACGTTTATTTCAACCTCTAGGGGTTCGTTGGTTGCATTACCATCCCCTTCATTTGTTTCGTGCTCTTGGTCTTCTTCATCCTCGTCCAAGTCCACCACTTCGATACCATCCCTTTCACTGCTATTTGCGTTGGACTCCGTCCCAGCAGTCGAACCGTCATTGGCATTTTCCTCCTTAGATTCTTCGTCTGCAGATTCTCCGGCTCTTTGCCCAGAATCAACTTTCTCTTCTTCAGTTTGAGTGTCCTTTGGGTCCTCTTGAAGAGTTTCAAGAGGGGACTTTTGAAGAGAAGCCCTTTGCAAATCCTCTGCAGACGTTTGAAGTGTTGTTTCGTTTATTTCTTTCAGAGGAATGGAGGTACCTTGATCATCCTGCTGTTCAGAAGTTCCAGCCAGAACCGCCATATTGGAGAAACCTTTATTTTGGACCAGGTTGCTGGAATCTCCTTGAGGAGAGGAGTTGAGCGGAGCAGCAGCTCTGGATGGTGAGGTCGAAATAGTGGAAGCTGGATTCAAGATGTTCTGCAAGGGACAACAGAATGTTAAGGAAAAACATTCACCAAGGTAATAAGAAGTTAGTATTGTAAAAAAAATTTAAAGGTTCAATTTACCTGTGGACTCTCAGAGGAGAGGTTACTAGCTATACGTTCCAACGTTGAGTTGGAGGTCGAAGGTGGATTTTTGGATTTGGGTGAGGGAGCAGCATCCCTGGAATCAAGTCCAGAGACACTAGTTGGAACGGTGCTTTTCAAAATATCTTTCTTTGGATTCTTCTTCGAAGCAGTATTTAAGTTTCCTCCAGCCTTGGGGTCTTCCCCAGTGGTGCTTGATTTCTGCTTCTTGGGAGTAGTAGGAGGAAGCTTGTTGGTCTGAAAGAATTTTAAAACTTGGGGTTAGATGTAAACCATAAAGCATGAGTGAATTCGAAACATCAAGGCTAAGTGATTACCGTTGGAATTGGAACACTGGTTGTTGTTGGTATTATTGTTGTTGTTATGGTTGCAGCAGTAGTGGTTGTTTCGGGTGGAGTCACTTTGTCAGTAGTTTCGATGGAGGCTTGAGAGGCACTCCCTTCTTTCGACTTCGAGGCAGCTGTCTTTATCCTGATAGATGAAAATCGAAACAATTAAAGCAAAGGTTAAAGATATGGAAAATAAAAGACATTTGGGATTTTCCCAAGCATTCGCACCTGTGCCTTGATCAGATTTAATTGTCATGGCAGAAAGGTCGTATCGAAGGTGTCCTGGGAAATCATGAAGCCAGTATCGAGCCCATGTCACAGTCTCAGATGGCTTTGGTTTCCTTTGAAGATATTTGAACATCTCTTTGCAAGTAAACCACCATGGATATGGGGGAAACCAAGCCAGAGCCAGTTCTGAGGTAGGTAATCTGGGAAATTTAGGTGGATGCATTTCGAATGCCAACCTATACCTATCCTCAGGTGACAGCCCTGAAGGAAGTTTTAACTTAGAAACTTTTTGTTTAAATTTTTCCTTCAAGGTCTCAACTGCTTGATGCACAGTGGAGTCCAAGCGCGTGGGGTCGTAAGTAGTTTCAAAATAATTTTGGAAAGCTTTAATCTCTTTGGCATGAGTAAACATACCTTTCTTTGTTGGTACATGCACATCGAAGGCATCAATTAGTTTCTGTCGAATTGTAAGTGTATCGAACATATAAGTTTGATAAAACTTGGTCCACCATTCCAGAAATCCTTTAGCCGCGAGATGGGTAGGTTCGAAGGTTATCAGCTCAAATTGGGCAAAGCCTTGATATTGTTCTTGCTGTATTTTGGCTTCCCGTGCCTTGAAAGTTTGTCCAGAAGTGATGGCGCTCTCAGTTTGAAATAAAGGTTCAGGAATCAGTTGGCATAAGCCAAACTGCCTCGAAACGAAGTTTGGTTGGTAGGCAAAGAGAAAAATTTGGTTCTTGGCTGGGGTTATTCTTGAAGAAATGAGTATAGGCAGCAAAAAAGCTCTCCATACATCCTGAATCTCCTTGCTCTTGATAGCTTCTGAGAGAGCCATGGTGAACCAAGAAGGTCCATGAGCCCTCGAAGCAAAAGGCGCCATGCTCTCTTCGAACTTGTGCCTTTTGGAGAATATCATGATGTACTTCGAGAATTGAACTTTGAAGTCATCTTTGTCGTCATTGGGAGTTAATCTTCGAAGCCTAGTGCCTTCGACTATCCTATCACTTATCTCAGAATCTTGCTCATCAATGGTGTTGGCGGTTGATAAGGAGGGTTCGAACATGGCATTTAGCCATAGTTGGAGTAACCAAAAGGGGCCAGCCAATAGAATATTTTTGGAGGTGTGGGATTTGAGGCTCGAAACAGCTGACCTCAGGCTTTCATAGAGGTCAACTAAGAGCAGTTCACTTAGGCACACTTTTCGATTTTCATGCAAGTCCCTAGCTAGAGGAATGAACCTACTAGCTACCTGTAGGGATCTACTGCAGAAAACGTATCTTGACAGCCACAGGGTTAAGAAAGCAATGTGCTCTATGTCAGACACATTGTCCCCCTCAGCATGGTAATGACTGATAAATTTGGAAAAACTGGCTAGCTTGACTTCAAAGTCAATTATGCTTGAGTGCTCTTCGTTGTCGGGTATATAAGTTTCTCCCACTGGCGATAGCCCAGTGATGGCCGCTATGTCGAAGAAGGTTGGGGTGATCATTCCACCTGGGAGATGGAAAGTGTTATAGGTACTGTCCCAGAAATAAAGGGACGCGAATAGGAGAGGGTGGCTGTAGGTGAAACCAGGCTTCGATAGCTTAATCAGGTTATAGATGCCTAATTCTTCCCATTGCTGGGATTTCTTAGCTTCTACTTTCGTGAACCAATTTTGATAAGCAATATCAGAGGTGGGGCAAGATCGAAATGGCTTAAAATTACTTTTTACATAATCCAAAACAAAGGGGTCCTTAGGAGGAACAGTTGGGGTTTCTATGGTATTTGAACTAGGAGATTCTACTGCCTTAGGGGCGTCCATTTTGTTAAATAAGGGTTTGAAGCTATAACAAACTGGGAAAATCGTCCTGGTGTCTTTTAATATTTCAAAAACCGTAAGAGGGCCATTTAAAGCTAACCTCTTACCAGCAACGTTGGTAGGAATGAGTACCTGTGACGCATACATCATTTCTTTTTCTTTTGAAATCATCTGAGGGGCAAGAGCGGATTGACCTTGGAGAGTGATGATTTTACTTTCCATGGTAGCTCCTGCAGTTTTTCCTTTTTTCTTGGAGACTTTCTTGAGTTGGGATGAAGTAGAAGAAGACATTTTTGAAAGATGTTGAAAGCTTGGATTGTTTTACGAGAGAAGGAGGGTAAAAGATTTAGAGGGTAAAAGATTTAGAGTGTGAAAGATTTAGAGTGTGAAAAGAAAAGAAGAAGATTAAGTTGATGTTTTATAATGGGGAAGTTTAAGCATCCACCGAATAAAGGTGTGATACGTGGAGATCATGGGTTGGTGTGATGAAGAGGTGGCGTAAAGTTAACATGGGTAATAGGCGTGATTTAAAGATAATCATTATTTGTAACTGCACCACGCTGTGAAGTGGCTCCAGGCGGTTAAGGAATCCAAAAGGTGCTATGATTGACGTGACTGGAGTCAAATGTATTAAATGTTACGATGATTCGAAAGTCCCATCAAAATCTTGTGTAGGTGTTTAAAATAGGTATTTCTCAGAGGAATCGAAATACATATTTTAAAGGGGCAATTTGTTGGTTGAAGATTTTGATAATGTTATTAGAAGCCAAATGAATTAAACGTTTTGATCGAAATGAGGTAAAGCGTCATGTTTCGAAGTAGCAGAAGCAGTGTTTCGAATAAGTGTGTCAAAGCTTGGAGCTTCGAGTGGCAATTATGGGAACATATCTAAAGAAGTCTCGAAATAACAACAAGGCTGTGTCTGGGAAGAGCGTTCGAAACGGAGAAGCACCAAAGCATTTGAAATTCAAATGGAAGCGGGACTTTCGAAGTTTGAAAGTTATGTGTTGGAGCATTTGGGGACACGTGTAAAGATGAAAGAGGCATTGTCTTGCATGTTCTAAACGTGGCATAATCCTATAGCAAGACCGTTATGGTCGAATTAGTATAAATAGAAGTCTTAGTATTAGGATTTCGTGTGTCATATCTATTATACAAAATACTCAGTAACATTCAAACTACCACATGGCAAGGGAAACGAATGCAAGAGAAATGTATGTATGATAGCACCATGTATTTCTGATTTAATGAAAACCTTTTACCATTTCCAGTACTTTCCTTTATCCCTTTTGTCAAATAACATTTACAAGTTTTCTTATTTACAGTCTTTTCACTTCGAAATCTCTTCTTCAAAGTTTTACATTTTAATGTTTTCTTCATATTTCAAGCACTTTATATCTCAGAAAACTGTCATATTTTCCATACCTTTACCTTCAAGCCTTAAAGTCAAACCTTTTACGTTCCAGAAATCCTTTATATTAACTGTTTTGTAAGTCGAAACCATTTACTTCACTTTTATGCGGTTTTACATGTCTTTACAATTAGCATTACAATTAGCATTTATTCATGTAACTTAGTTTTCACACACATTTTGATTACATCTTTAGACTTTTAGAGAGAGAAATTGAAATAAGCCAAACACATATACAATATCAACCATGAATATCTGTTCGATCGTGAGAGTAACCTTAATATCCAAGGAGTCCTAGGATCAATCTAGTCGATCCTGTGAGTTACCAGAGGAATTGAATAACAGTCAGAAAGATTATTCGATAGTTTGGAAGACTAGCGGTTGTTTACCAGAAATCACTGGAAACAGGAGGTCCATCATGGGGACTGCATGCTGGGCGTTAGATCCATGTCAGCAGAGATCTGATGGTGATGATGATAGAGCGTATGGTATGCGCGCTTGGTGTGGAACCACTGAATCTACAAGGAATATTTCAGAAAAATATTATGCAAGAGGCAGGATCGAACCCCCGCCCTTGCACACACACAAAGCCTTAAGCGCGGTGTCTCTACCATTGGGACGCTTGTACTTCCGTTAATCTAACCATAAACAATTGATTAAATATTAAAAATGGTCTTAAATGCTGACTGTAAAAACATGCGCGCCTAGAGTAGGGCCCAAATATTTGAACAAACCAATCACAACATCCTGATATGCCACACAGAGTCCTTGGCCGGTCAAACCACCGCGGATGGTGGTTCCGGTCATCTTCTCCGTTTGGACAAAAACCCAATACCGTGAAATCTTATGAAAACGAACATGACAATAATCCTACTAGCCTAATTAGACCCTTGCAAACACAATGGCATGGTTGGTTTGCTCTGAAGAGGCCTGTATCTTGAGATACGAAGCTTGGCCGAAGCTTTGCCCTAACAATGGCAAACTTTCATCCCTGCGTTAAATCTCTCATGTAATGACTCTAAACACACATAATCATTAATATAAACACAAATATGCATATGAAAATCATTTATATTACGTGAAGAAAAAAATTGAGATCGTCAAAAATACCAAACGGAGTAATGATGATACGCTTGATTTGGATGTTGCACTGCTTGCTTGAAGATTGGACTGGGGTCCTGGAAGCCCCAGGGAGGTGTTTGAATGCTTGAAAGATCTTGATAGTGGCTGGAACACGAGATATATGTTTGCAATATCCTTTGAAATTTTGAAAATCCTTAGGGTTCTGCTGAGGCCGGCTGCGCATGTGTATTAGGTCTAGGGTTGTTATGTATATGTAGTGTATCTCATTAGGTTAACAATTGTAGCAAGAATCCAATTGATCAATGCTCTTTTAAAATATAAAGATTTTGATTCAAATCTTTCCAAAAGAAGAGATCCACTTCCTTTTTCAGTCCACACGGTTTTGATAGCTCACTATGATCCCTTTGGTTTAAAAAAGATTTGCATATTCTATATCTTGCACATTCTTGCATTTATTTAGTATTTATTTAATTTATTTTGAATTTATTTGAATAAAATCAAAATAAATAAAAATAAAAAACAAAATAATGCATGGACATGTTTAGAGATCCTTAGATGCATCATGAACACGTTTGGTCTCTAAAAATTGGGCCCAATAGCTCAAAAATACAAATTTGCCCAATTGAGATTTCATGCATTCCTTGAAAATTTCCCAACTTGTGAAATCCTTATCTCTCTTGATTTTATCCCTAAGAGGATGTTCTTGGACTTTTTAGAGAGCTTAGGATGTCCTATAAATAAACTTTTTGGTTTCATTTCAATTGGATCTTCCATGTTCATGTAAGGAGCTTTGACCCAAAAGGTGTTTTTGTTGACTTTATGAAAGGACCTGTAATGTATGAGCTTGTATCTTTTGATTGGGGCATTTCTTGAACTTGAGCTCTGAAAAAAAGTTGTAGGGAATTTGACTCTATTCAAAATGAGCCTTGGTAGGAATTTTTTTGATAAAGTATGAGAAAGTTATGCCTGGTCAAAGTTTGGTTGACTTTTCCTACAGAAACGATAATTTGCCATTTTTGACTTTTGATGAGTTAGGAGCATTTCTTGAGGAATCATGATCAATCCTTGATCAAATGATGGATATCACTTCAAAATGATTATGTTGACCAAAAATCTTGAAGTTTGACTGTATATAGGCCACAATTGACTTTTGACCTAGTATAGTTGATTTCTAGGCATTTGAGCAGTTGAATGAGCAAACTTGTTGTTCAAGGCATGAAATTTGGAATGGATGATCTTAAGGATATATTAGGACCATGGAAAAAATTTTAGACCATTGGATCTCACACATCTTGATGAAAATTGAAACCCTAGTCTGAGGTTTATTGCCTTAGGAGGAGAACTTGTCTAGTCAATTCTTGGTCATCTTAGGGCAAGTTAGGGACCTCTAGAGGTATGTCTTGAGTGAAATGGGAGGAAAAATTTTGGGGTACAAAAGCTGCCCCTATTCAATATTCTTAAACCTGAGGATGTAGATTGGCTAGTCTGCCTTTCGTGATCTGAAGGTGGAAGATGATTGAACACTAGAGTGCCCAGAAATTTGCACTCGTCTGAAATGATACTTGCCTGTGTAGATAACATCCGGAATGGGCTTACAGATGCCATTCGGAAAAGACGATATAAGATTGCCGGGGATGGGCTTAAAGATGCCATCCAGAACAATGTTGACTTCACCAGATATTCCTTTGTGGGGATTCCTATGCCTGTTGTTGGGGAGGACTCCGCTGCAGAATGTTGGTCTTTGTTCGGGAAATAAAGTTTAGGAGCTTCAGTTGTCCATTACTCTATTAGGGAGTCATATCTTGATTGAAGAGACAGAAGTGAACTGCTATCTGGTCGGGATCCAGGCTTCACAGTGACTTGCTGAAGATAATAAGGCTGACTACTATCTAGTCGTATTTCAGGCTTCACATGGACTTACTAGGGAAATGAGATTAAACTGTTATCTGGTCGTACTCCAGGCTTTGCAGTTTCTTAAACTGTTATCTGGTCGGAATCCAGGATTTAGTGACTTGAACTGTTATCTGGTCGTGTCCAGGCTTAAGTGATTTGAAGAAATTAAGATGTTATATGGTCGGATCCGGGCTTCAACTTGATTTTGAGGTATACTACTATCTGGTCGAGTCTAGGCTTCATAGTAATTGACAGAGTAAACTGCTATCTGGTCGGGTTCCAAGATTCATAATATCTTGAATTGTTGATTGACTATTATTCGGTCGGATTCCGGGCTTCAGCCATGATGTTATTTGTTATCTGGTCGGGTACAAGCTTCACAGTATGGTGAACTGCTATCTGGTCGTATTCCAGGCTTTGAAGTTTCTTTAAATGGAATGGAAATCAGAAAAATCTTAGTGTCGATTTAACTGAACCAGAAAAAGGTCTTGAGTTGTCTTCAACTGGAATAGAAATTAAGAAAATCTTAGTATCGATTTAGTTGAACCAAAGGAAGGTCTTGAATTAACTTTGACTGAAATGGAAATCAGAAGAATCTTAGTATCAATTTAACTGAACCAGACAAAAGTCTTGGTATATCTTTAACTGGAATAGAAATCAGAGAGATCTTAGTATCGATCTGACTGAACCAGAGAAGGTCTTGGATTAACTTTGACTGGAATGGAAATTATAAGAATCTTAGTATCGATTAGACTGAACCAGACAAAAGTATTGGAATATCTTCAGCTGGAATAGAAATCAGAGAGATCTTAGTATCGATCTAATTGAAACAAAGAAGGTTTTTGATCAACTTTGACTGGAATAGAAATCAGAAGAATCTTAGTATCGATTCGACTGAACCAGACAAAAGTTTTGGAATATCTTCAACTAGAATAAAAATCAGAGAGATCTTAGTATCGATCTGACTGAACCAGAGAAGGTCTTGGATTAACTTTGACTAGAATGGAAATCAGAAGAATCTTAGTATCGATTCGACTGAACCAGACAAAAGTCTTGGAATATCATCAACTGGAATAGAAATCAGAGAGATCTTAGTATCGATCTAAGTGAACCAGAGAAGGTCTTTGATTAACTTTGACTAGAATGGAAATCAAAAGAATCTTAGTATCGATTCGACTGAACCAGACAAAAGTCTTGGAATATCTTCAGCTGGAATAGAAATCAGAGAGATCTTAGTATCGAACTAATTGAACCAGAGAAGGAATTTTGAAAACGTCGTTCTGAGGAAGATGCTGAAATAGCCTTTCGTTAGATGTAGCTTTTGAGAATACTACTAGGTCACATAAGTAGTCAATGGTGTTTATTGATTTGATCTTTCCTGAAAACAGTAAAGAGTTAGTCGTATGCAATGTCATGATATATGAAATGCATTATGACGATGTTCTCAAAATAAATGAGATTATACTGTATGCGACGTGTATGCGCATGCCATGATGTATGAATATGGAATGCTATTATGATGTTTCTTAATATGGGAAAGTAAATCCCAGACCGCTGCTGAAGAGTATTGGGAAGACGAATCCTTCGTTTGCACTGAGGATGATGAATGGATATGATTTGCCGGGGATTTCCTCTTTCTGTTTTAGGATATTTTGCCGGGGATTGACTCTGGAGAAAGATAATGCTTTGTTGAAAGGCTCTGTCGATATGGAGAAATAAACTCTGCTGGGGCCTGAACTTCCTCAGTTAGAGAAATAAAATCTACCTGGGAGGAGGTTTTATAATACGTTTGCAATTATAAAACTTGGCTGGGGAATACAGATTTCGGCTCTCTGAAGGAACTTTGCTGGAGGAGGTCATTCCTGCTTGGGGAAGAAGAGATCAAAACTTTGGTGGTTTCTACTCTGTGGGGAACATAGACGTCACGGGGTCGTATGTAGCGGTGACTTCGTCTCAAACTGTCTCTGCCACTGTACCATGCTGGAAAGAGTAATTGTCGGGACGTCAAATTGTTTTTTAGACTTTGCCCCGATTCTTAAAGTCACTAGTAACCGTCTTTCTGTTTCTTATGCAAGTATTTGTGAACAGTAATCATATTTAAATGCATATGTAAAAAATAATCATTGGACGTTTTTGCAAAATAAAACAGAAAAATAAACAAATAGTTTTGTACTTTCAAAGAAATGATTTGTATTGATTTCTGAAGTTCGCCTATAACAGGAATTTTGTACAAAGAGACTGATGTTCTAGTAGGAGAACACCGTCGTAAAAAGATGAAAACTACACCAAATAGTGTACAGAGAGAAAACAACTATGTGTAATAGTCCCATTGAGTTTCAATTCTACTATTGCCCCTATGTCCTTGAGTGTCTCATCACTTTGCTACTTGTCCGAAGCTGACTGGATTGAGCGGTACCGTTTGAGCTTGATAGTTGATATTGAAGTCTGGTCGCAAGGTGATCCAATGGGACATAGTTGTACGCTTCAAATCCATAACTTTTGCTTGGACCTCCCTTTCGGGTTTTCAGTCCACCGGGATACCCTTTTTTGCCCAAGCTGCCTTTTCAGGTTTTTGACTTACCGGGTGTACAAATTTTTCGTATTTATCCCAAATTTTTTCCCGAACCCTTTTGGTTCGCCGGGATGCCCTTATTTTTGCCTAGGCCAGTCAACCTAGCGGGTCCTTATTTAGGCGTAGTATCTTTTCACTATGTCCGCATTAACAGGGTGAGGAAGGTCGTCACCATCCATGGTGGTTAGAATCATGGCTCCACCAGAAAATATGCTTTTGATCACAAATGGACCTTCGTACGTGGGAGTCCATTTGCCCCTGGGATCACCTTGTGGAAGTATGATGCACTTGATTACTAGATCACCCACTTGATATACTTGACGTCTGACCTTTTTGTTGAAAGCCTTGATCATCCGTTTTTGATATATTTGACCATGACAGACAGCAGTGAGCCTTTTCTCATCAATCAGATTCAGTTGATCAAGTCGAGTCTGGATCCAATCGTCTTTGTTAAAACCGGTATCCTTTATGATTCTCAAAGAAGGGATCTGGACCTAAATAGGTAGGACAACCTCCATACCATATACCAGAGAATAAGGTGTTTCCCCTGTTGACATACACACTGAGGTGCAGTAACCATGAAGAGAAAATGGTAACATCTCATGCCAGTCCTTGTATGTCATCGTCATCTTCTATATGATTTTCTTAATATTCTTGTTAGCATCCTCCACAGTGCCATTCATCTTCGATCGGTAGGGAGAAGAGTTATGATGCTAGATCTTGAATTGTTTACAGAGTTCGGTGATCATTGTATTATTGATATTTGTACCACTATCTATAATAATTCTATCTGGAACACCATATCGACAAATCAGGTTATGCTTGATAAACCGCGCCATAACATTCTTGGTAACAGTAGCAAAAGAGGCAGCTTCAACCCACTTCGTGAAGTAATCAATGGCCACTAGGATGAAGCTATGCCCATTGGAAGCGGTAGGTCTAATATCTATGATCATATCAATGCCCCACATTGCAAAGGGCCAGGGAGCCATCAAGACATTCAAGGGAACCAGAGGTACATATAGTTTATCAGCGTAGATCTGGAATTTGTTACAAGTTCGGGAGTGCTGATAAGAGTCTGCTTCCATAGTGAACCAATAGTATCCTGCCTGTAGGATCTTTTTAGCCATGGTGTGTCTACTAGAGTGGGTGCCAAAGGTACCTTCGTGTAAATCTACCATAATCCTCTCTGCTTCGCTCTTGCCTATGCACCGAAGTAAAGTAGAGTCATGATTGCGCTTGTAGAGGATTCCATTACTGAGGAAGAATTTTACAGAGAACCTTCTCAGAAACTTCTTATCATTGACAGATGCCCCCTCATGATATTCTTGAGCCTCGAGATACCTTTTCACTTTGTGGAACCAAGGTTTGTCTACGACTTCTTCAGTGTCAATCTCATAGCAGTATGCTGGTTCATCTAATCTCTCAATAGTGATCCGAGGAGCCTCATTATCCCACTTGATCTTGAACATATATGACATGGTAGCTAGCGTGCTCGCTAACTGATTCTCTTCTCGTGGAAAATGTTCAAAGGTGACCTATTCAAAGTGTAGAAACAATGTCAGCACATATTCCTTGTAAGGGATGAGATTAGGGTGCTTCGTGTCCCACTCCCCTTTGATTTGACATATTATCAAGGCTGAATCACCGAACGCTCAAGAACTTGATCCTCAGGTCAATAGAAGCTTTGAGACCCATGATGCATGCTTCGTACTCCGCCATGTTGTTGGTATAGTTGAAATATAATCTGGAGGTAAAATGAGTATAACAGCCCTTGGGAGATATGATTATAGCACCGATGCCATTGTCGAGTGCGTTGGAAGCTCCATCAAAAACCATAGTCCATCAGGATCCTTCCTCAGGTCCTTCATCTGGTCCAGGTTCTTCATAGTCGATCACCAACATGATATTCTCATCCGGGAACTGAAAATTCATGGACTGGTAGTCATCCACAGCCTGATGATCCAAATGATCAGCTAGTACACTCCCATTGATCGCTTTTTGGGTCGTGTATTGGATATTGTATTCGATCATGATCATTTTCCATCTTGCTATTCTTTCGGAGAGAGCGGGCTTCTCAAAGATGTACTTGATCAGATCCATCTTAGATATCAACAAAGTAGTGTGGGTCAACATATACTGTCTCAGCCGGTGAGCAGCCCATGCCAAAGCGTAACAAGTTTTCTCGAGCAGTGAGTATCTTGTTTCACAGTCGGTAAACTTTTTGCTAAGGTAGTATATTGCGTGCTCTTTTCGATCGGACTCGTCATGCTGCCCCAGCATACACCCCATTGAATTATCTAACACTGTTAAGTACATTATTAAAGGTCTTCCTTCAATCAGAGGCATCATAATTGGAGGCTCTTGAAGGTATTCTTTGATTCTCTCAAAGGCAGTCTGGCACTCGTCATTCCACTTTACCACTTGATCTTTCTTCAGGAGTTTGAAGATTGACTCACAAGTAGCAGTTACATGGGAAATGAATCTGGAAATGTAATTAAGGCGTCCCAAGAAACCTCTAACCTCCTTCTCAGTGCGAGGAGCCAGTATCTCTTGTATAGCCTTCACCTTTGCAGGGTCTACCTGAATACCTTTATCACTGACAATGAAACCCATGAGTTTACCAGACCTTACCCCGAAGGTGCACTTGTTCGGGTTTAACCTCAGCTTGTACGTCTTCAACCTATCAAAAAACTTTTGTAGATGATCAAGGTGCTCTTCCTCAGTTTGATACCTGTCTATCATGTCATCAACATAAACCTCTATCTCGTGGTGAATCATGTCGTGGAATAAAGCCACCATGGCTCACTGATAGGTTGCCCCAGCGTTCTTCAACCCAAATGACATCACTTTGTAGCAGAAAGTTCCCCATTGCATGACGAAGGTTGTCTTCTCCATGTCTTTGAGTGTTATCTTGATCTGATTGTAGCCAGAGAAACCGTCCATGAAGGAAAAGATCTTATGCTGCGCGGTATTGTCAACCAGAACGTCAATATGGGGAAGCGGGAAGTCATCCTTAGGGCTTGCCCTGTTCAAATCTCTATAGTCCACACACATCCGTACTTTTCCGTCCTTTTTAGGCACCGGGACTACATTAGCAACCCATTGGGGATAAGAGGTGACAGCTAAGAACCTAGTGTTGAACTGTTTCATAACTTCTGCTTTGATCTTCTCCAAAATTTCAGGGTGCATACGACGAACCTTCTGCTTTACTGGAGGGAAATCTTCTTTAGTTGGCAGACGATGAACCACAATATTCGTGTCTGGTTTTGGCATGTCTTTATATGACCAGGCGAAGATCTCGACATAGTCATACAACATCTGTATCAACCGCTGTTTGACACTAAGCTCCAAATTTTCACCTATCTTGACTTCTTTTCTATCCTCTTCTGTGCCCAATTTTATTGTCTCAACTGGATCTTCATGAGGCTGTATAGCCTTTTCTTCTTGCTGTAACAGTCTAGCAAGTTCTCCGGGTACCTCACAATCTTCCTCACCTTCGTCCTCGACTTGGTTGATCAGATTTTCAAAGTCATACCTGGAAATAGCAGAACTGTTATCAATGGGATCCAGAGTGGATATAGATCTCAGTTTGATACGTGAGTGTGTGTAAGAGCATAGCTGTACAGACAAAGCAAAAAAGCAAAAAAGAAAAACAGAGAGCGCAAAATTTGTACGCAAAACGTCCAATGCTTTATTAATGCCATATGAAATTGAAACATTATAACCCTCACAAATAAACCATCGTGCCCCGGGTAAGACACATGGCCATAAAGTTTATATTGTTTATTACATATCCAAAAACCAGAAAGACAATTACTTTTAAATAAAATTAATTGTTACAAAGTCTTTTTACGTCCAGTTACTGGATCCACCATTGGTAGTAGGGAAGGTCCAGCTATCCATGTCATCATCACCATCACTGTCTTTTAGAGAATTGACCCCATGATTGCTGATGCGTAGGGGAGGTCCTCCAGCACGAGCACGACAAACAACCCTTTGAGCCCTTGAAGAGAAACCCAAACCAAACTTATCAGATTTGTATGGAATGTTAGGGATTTGACCCCAGATGGTGCACCCACCTTCTTCAATAGCTGCTTTGGCATCCTTGAGAGAAGCCATCTTCAAGGGAGGTCTGATGATCTTTGACATATTAGTGACAGTTTCAGTTACAACCATAGTCTGATGCACCTCTTAGAAGTTCTGACATGGAGTCTCGATGAACTCGCCATCCATTTCCACATACCTGAAAGAGTTCAGGTGACTGACCATGTATTCTTCTTCACCGTGTACCATAACAATCTTTCCTTTTACCGGGTACTTCATCATTTGATGCAGAGTGGACGTGACAGCTCCCGTCCCATGGATCCAAGGGAGACCCAACAAACAAGAATAAGATGGTCTGATATGCATCACGTAGAAGGTGGAGTCAAAGGTCTGAGAACCAACTTTGATGGGGATGTCCACCTCCCCGTGCACCATTCTTTTTGAACCATCGAAAGCCCTCACTACTATGTTGCTGGGATTCAAGGTCAAACCTTCACAGTCTAGTCTATCTAGAGCCTTCTTGGGCAGCACATTCAAAGATGAAGCAGTACCTACTAGGACATGGGCCAAAGTAGTGCCCCCGCATTCGACAGAAACATGCAGCGCATCATTGTGTTTTCTTCCTTTGGGTGTCAGATTAGCATCAGAAACACCCAAACCGTTATCAGCCGTCAAACTGGCCACACAATCTTTAAATTAGTCAGTGGAGGTTTCTTGTGGCACATGGGCAGTTTTAAGGAACTTCACCAAAGCCTTTGCATGAGCTTCAGAGCACAACAATAAGGCTAACATAGAAATATTGGAAGGGTCTGCCACAGCTGTTCGACCACATTGTAATCTCTCTTCTTTATAATCTCCAAAATTTCTTCCATTTCCTTCTTGGAAGCTTCTAGGATAGATTCTGAATGCGCCTTCGTCTGGACAGACTCAATCAATATGTCTTTGCCCCGAGTCTCGGCATACTCAGTGATAGGGGTGGCAACAGGGGTAATCACATGAATAGCAGTGGTAGTATCAACTGGAACAACAGTAGGGATGATTACAGGACTAGTAACGACTTTTGGAGGAGAAATCTCCGGGGAGAAAACTCTTCCACTTCTTATTATTTTGCTGGTTCCAACAATGTTGCCAATGTCGGGATCAACATTTCCAGAAACTTGGTCTTCAACAGTCAGCAGGTCTTGCTTGACGCCGTGGTAGTACACGTCAGCCCCATAGTTCTATGGAATAGCCTTGTTTGGGGAATACGGGATTGGCCCTGGCATGGTGATGATCGGAGGAGCCAACTTAGAAGCAGATGTAATCCAGACGAGTCTTTTGGTGGAGACCCTGGAAGGATTGGCGGAAATGGTTATGATTGAAATATCTTTACAAGAACCAGTCGGAACGGGAGTCTTCTCAAACAAAATCTCTCTATCATCCATCAGGAGCTGAACACCTGCCTTCAACAAATGACAACCAGTCAGTAGAGACAAACATAAGTGGCAACCTTTGCCACAACCCGAAAATAAACCGGCTTTCAGCAAGTTCCAATTAACGGTCATGAGAGGAGTAACAAGTTCCTCAACAGCAGTAAAAAACATATCATCTTCAATATCGTTAACACCACGGTCGTGCTTGGGCATAGGAGCAGTGATAACATTTGGAATTTCGGGAGCGTCAAATTCAATCTCCTTTGCTTCAATAAGGTCTTGCACCTTGTTTTTCAAAGCCCAACAATTGTTGGTATCATGGCCTGAACTTTCTGAATGGTAAGCACATCGAGCATTAGGATTGTAGCAGGGAGAGGCAGTGTTGGGTTTCTTAGGAGCTTCCCGCAAAGTTACCATATTAGATTTCAGCAAATGTGGCAAGATTTGAGACATAATCATATTTATTCAGGTAAACTATCTTACCGGCCTTCCAGCTAGTAGAACCATTCTAGTTGAGTTCCGGATAGACTATCTTGAAAGAAGTGGACCCATAAGTCCTTGTCAGCAGTGTGAGGCTGGATCTTCCTCACATAAGATCGGAGGTGCATCTTGGGGCATGAAACCCCATCATATTTGGCGAACACCAAAACCTTGAACTTTTTCGGGATGACAACCCCAGAAACCAAACCCAGCTCTTCAAAATCCATCCCAGACACCTTCTGGATTTCTATTGCACTCAGACGTTCTTCCAACTGTTTGTATTTTTCGTCGGCTGGAGGGTAATTCTCTTCATTGTAGTTGGTCTCATTATCAGATTCTGTTGTACCCCAAAATTTTCCCTCCCATATTTCTCAAAACATTGCAAGAAAGATCCTCAAGTTGCTCAAGGAAGTCCAAGGGTTGGCCAGACAAGCTCTCTCCTAAGGCAGTCTACCTCAAATTAGGGTTTCATGTTGCATCAAGATACTTGAGTCCAAGGGATCCCAAATTCTCACCATTGTCCTAATATGTTCTCAATATCATCCATGTCAAGTTTCAAGCCTGGCAGAGGAAGTTTGCTCAGTCAATTGCTCAAAGGCCTGAAAATCGACTGTGCTAGGGCAAAAGTCAATTGTGGCCTACATACAGTCAAACTTCAAGATTTTTGGTCAACATCCTCATTTTGAAGTATGTTTCATCATTTTATCAAGGGTTGATCATGATTCATCAAGGATTGCTCATAATTCCTCAAGAACCAAAAGTTGCTAAATTAGGGCTTTGTAGGAAAAGTCAACTCAACTTTGACCAAACATAAATTTCTCATGCTTTATGAGAAATGAACCATCCAAAGCTCATTTTGAAGAGGATGCAATGCTCTACAATCCATCTTCATCTCCCAAGTTCAAAATATGAAATCACAAGAAGTTATGAATTTGGACATTATAGGTCATTTTGAAAAGTCAACAAAATCACCTTTTTTGTCAAAGCTTCATTCATGAGCATGGAATATCAAATTGAAATGATACAAAAAGTGTTGCTTAGAGGACATCTCAAGCTTTCTAAAAAGTCCAAGACACCTACAAAGAGTCAAAATTGAGGAAGTTATGCATTGTTGAAGTTGACCTTTTTTGCAAAATTGTCAAAAGTCAACTATGCCTAAAAATGCAATTTTTGCCAAATGGGCCCAATCTTTTTCACTTGTTTTGAGTTAGTAGCATGGTCCACGAGCCCTAGCCCTTTCCACTTGTCTTTATATTATTTTTATTATTTATTTTTATTTTTATTTGAATTAAATCAATTTTAATCAAAACAAATCATGGAGAAATCTAGAGCATTGAAAACTCAAGATTTTGTACATGTTTCAGGTCTTATATCCATTTGGAAAGTAATTGAAATTGTGCAAAGCATTGGTGTGGACAAAAAGATTGAATTTGGCAATTTTTGGAAAGATATTCAAAGTAAATCAAATCCAGATCAAAAGCAATGATGGAGGAAGATTGAGATCAGCTTTTCAACCCTAATCCAATCCTTGATATACATTGAGCATGTGCAGACCTAAAACAAGGCTGGAGAGAGGCGCAAGAACAAGAACAAAACTTGAAAAAACACCAAAAAAGTGCAAACACAAATTCATAGTTCCAAGCAATTATAAAGCCTCATGACCATCCCAATCGCTTCCTGGGAGTGTAAGCAAGCAAAACCAATCAAGAACAAGCACTCCCAAGCCCTGTAACTCACTGTAAGTCATCCATGACATTGATGTATTTTTGAAATCGATTTGCATAAATCTGGCATCTATAGCATGAAATAATGGTATATTCTTGTTCACTATCACATTTGCAAGCTATCTGGCATATTTAATTACATTTTTTTGGACTGTATGAGATTTCACCAGTTAGGGTTTGTAGCTTCGATTTGGGATCTTTATTTACAGGTGAAATTAGGCCACGATTAGGGTACCATGAAATTCGTGAGACTGAGACGAATGGATTGGTACCATCACCATTGATTTATTGTGCTTGTACATGATTCTTGATATGCACAGGTCTTTAGCCACGATGGATGTCCATTGGTAAAGGTCTGTTGTCTAAAACAATAGATCCTTGGAGAAGACGAAGACGTGGAAAACAACCATTCGCCTGTTTAAAAAAGCGCGCGCTGAATTAACATATTTGGCCTTTTTAATATTTAATTATTATTTTGTATTATATGAACAAACAGAACAAGTGGCGCAGTTGGTAGTGGAGTGTGTGGAAAAGGCATCAGGGCCTGGGTTCGAATCCCAGGTTCCCCCAATTTCTTCAGATTATTTTCTTTCATGTGATCAGACGTGCACGCAGGTTTGAAGCACACCATGGACCACCATCCTCCAGCCAACCAGATGTCAAATGGCCATTAGGTGAAAGTCCACCAAAGCCCTCAGTCAACGCATGGCAGGAGATCTTGGAAGTCAAACGTGGACCTTATCTTCTTGGGCCCAGAATTACTATCTACACTCCCTCAATTTGCTTTCAGGCCCATATCTCTTTCTATATTTTTTTTCTTAATTATTTTAATTAATTATTTCACTAACACAAAATAATAATTCTTTTATCAGAAAATCACAAAAAATATTTTCATCCAATTAAATTTAGGATATTTATTTTTTATACAAAAAATTAATTAATTTAATTAGGTTTTTAATTTTAGGTGACTTTAATTGTTTTGTAAACAAATTAAAATTAACTAGAACAATTAGGTTTTTTTGTTTCTAACTTAATTGTATTTTCTTTTTCTTAAAATAACCAAAAACACAAAAATATGCCATTTATTTATTTTCATTAATTAATTTAATTAACTAATTAATTGTGTATTTAATTTTAAAACATAATCCTTTTCTTAAAAATAATTAAAAACAACAAAAACATTTTTTCTTCTTTTAATTAGGTTAGAAGGGGTCAAAACCCTAGTTCTCTCCCGATCTTAATTTCATTGCGTGCACTTTATTATATTATTTTTTCCATATTAATGTAATTGCTCACAAGTTGTAATAGCTTAATTAGGACCTTTTTACTTTCATTTATCGCTTTATTTTTAAGGGTTTGTTTTTGGCTATGTAAATACCTGAAGCCTTGTAATAGCGTAGCTTACTTTTCCCACTTTAATTTCCGCAAAATATTAAACTATTAGATGTATGATATTAGGGATGCATGACAAGAATGTATGATTAACCTTAAAACGGTTAGCTAACCCTAAATGTGCAAAGATAATAATTTGAAATTGAATCACTCGCACATGCGCACTCCTAGGGTATACTCTCACTTCGGTTGCCTTCGGTAAATGGTCATTAAGTATAGGATAGTTTAGTGGTCGCTCTCTTGTCAAAACAAAGATCAAAGTCCCGTTCTGAAAAGTTGCCTCGAAATGGTTGCCTTAGATATTTTTGCCTCGAATAATTGATCTAAGACATTAGGGTTACTACTAAGACGTCCTAACATTGCTTTAGTGACCGTACGTTCCTTTTGAATTGACCCTCAAAACTCCAACGACGGTGCTACCTACTCACTAATAGTGGGATAACACTGTCTAAAGGAAACGAACATAGAACAATTCTCTTTTTCAAGTAGGTAGATTAGTTCTTAAGTACTTGCTCAATCCAAACAAATTTTTTTCACACTTACACTCCTCTTTTAAACAAAGCTTTCAAAAACACTTCGTAACACTCTTGAAGACAAAAGCAAGAGTTAAATCGAAGTCAAAAACTTTTTCAAATCAAACAAACACACAAGCAATTTGGAAAATGATGAGCAAGTACCTAAGAGCCCGTAGATAACTACTGATAGAAAGGGTGCTGATACCTTCCCTTTCTATAATCTACCCCCTGTACTCAAAATCTCGAAAAAGGGAATTTTTCTGTGCTTTTTTCCTTTCCTTGTTGGATAAAATAAAAGTCGGTGGCGACTCTTGCTTACCGCGACATTTTGTGAACACAAACGCAAAATGCAAACCAGAAAATTCCTAAAAAACAGTCCCGATTCTGGCCACCGTATCACAGAACTGGCGACTTTGCTGTGGAGTTAATAAGTGGGGTATACGTTAGGATTAGTTCATCATATTGCTTCTATTGTTTGATTTGATTGCTTTATCTTTGTGGGCTTTTTATCGGAGTTACTATAAATCCTAACCCGGATCTGGGGAACACCTTTTAGGTAAGTAGCAATAAACTGTGAGGGAACTGTACGACATAGACCAATACGGTTGAAGCAGTAGCTACATTGATGTGGCACATTAGTTGGTACCGATATCCCTTGTGGAGAAACAAGGAGAATATGGGGCTTCTATATGGGTCATTAAGCATCAACTAACCTTAGAACCTATAATTGACCAACTTGGCCATTGGAAGTAGTGAGATAGCCGGTGTTTTACCCCAAAATTTTCCCTCCCATTTTCTCATCACAAGACCCTTGAAGCTCAAGATCCAGTTAGGGTTTCCTCTGCTCAAGACTTCTCCTTGCACTGTTGACCCAAATTAGGGTTTGTGTTTGCACAAAGATATTTTGACCTAAAATGCCTAAGATGACTTTCATGCTTCATGTTGGACTCCCAAGTTTATCCATACCAAGTTTCAAGTCTTGATTCCAAATTTTGCCCAGTCAATTGGACAGTTGACCTAGAAATCAGCTGTATTGGGGAAAAAGTCAACTATGGCCAATTGACAGTCAAAACTCATGAAAATTGACCCACATCAACATTATGAACTCACATGGACCATTTGATCAAGTTTGGATCACAATTCCACAAGAAAGTTGATCAGATCACCAAAAGGGCAAAATGGTCATTTTTAGGGTTTTGACTGCACAAAGGCAATTTTTGACTGTTTGACCTAGCCAATGGCAAACCAAGCTCACATATGGACTCAAGGACCCCATGGAATTGTCTTGACATACTCAACAAGTTCAAAAGATCCCAAATACACAAGATTGACAGTTGAATTTTCCAGTCAATTGATCAATTTTTGACTGTATACTGAAAAGTCAAACTTTGACTTTTTTAGTCAAAATCAAGTGTCAAGATTCATTTTTCATCAAAACATGCCAAATCATGAAACTTGTTCATCAAGGAATCAAAAATCACAAATTAGGGTTTGAAATGAAGATTTTTCATAACTTAGAATTTTTCTAAGTTATGAAAAACCCTAATTTTTTCCTAACTTTGTCCCACTTTCTCATCAAGATGCATTTGGATTCAAGGAAAAGTCAAAACATGAAAGTTGTATTTCATTGCAAAATATACAACTTTGATTCACAAAGTTTCCTCAAAAGAAGCTTGTAGCTCAAGTTACAATTTTTGGAACAAGGGTACCAAACCATTCTTAACTTAGAGAGAAATTTTGAACCATTTTAGGCAGGATTTTTGCCTAACTTCAAGACCATTTTTCACATGCTTCCACTTGGAATTTCAATTTTCATTTCAAAGATGGATTGTAGTACACATTCCAAGCTTTCCAAAATGTCCAAGAACTCATCAAACAACCTCATGGTTAGGGAGAATCGAATTTGTCAAGTTGGAAAAAACACACTTTGTTTTTGGCCAATGTACATGTTCATAACTTGTGCAATTTTTCAAATCAGCTTGCACAACTTGATTACAGGTCCTATATCCCATTTGAACTCATAAATTAAATGCAAACCCTTTGTGTTCAAGCCTTGCATT
This sequence comes from Vicia faba, assembly GCA_948472305.1. Lineage (NCBI taxonomy): Eukaryota > Viridiplantae > Streptophyta > Magnoliopsida > Fabales > Fabaceae > Vicia > Vicia faba. The sequence goes on from OX451737.1 coordinate 219,683,871, forward strand.
ATGTGTTTAAGCATTACATGAAGGTTTAGTCCTAAAATAGAAAAAGCATAATGTCCATTTTTGCAAAAGTAGAACTTTATGTCAATTAGCAAATCAAGAGGTACACAGCAAATCTCCTTGGCACAAGTTATTGAGCTAATCCCACTGATCAAGGGCAAGCTTAGCAGCACATTAGGGGGGCCTCCATCAGTCAAAAACAGAACTTAGCATTTTGTTGCTTAAAGGTGAAGAAAGCTTACATAACATAAACTAACTCTCATCTCAGCCAAGAGAACCTTAAGAAAAGTTATTGTACACTTTCTAATCATCAAACCTAAGCTGAAACACAAGCCAACCAAGTTCCAAACATCCTCAAACACAGAATCACCATTAAACTGCACAAAAACAGGGCATCCTGCACTTGGAATCCCACAGCTCATTTCCATCGTGCATCTTGGCTAAAACCACTTCAAACACTTTCCCTACCATCCATACAAACTGTCCAAAGCATTAGAAGCAGACTGTAACACTCCTAATCAACATCACCATTTTCATTTTTCTGTTTTGCAGTTGAAGTGCCATAACACGATTCACTTGGTTTCAAAGCAAACTAAAGCTTGGAATAGCATCCCTGGACATCAAGGAAGCTATACCAATCATCACCTTGCATTGAAAACACCTCCATCACCAAATACGATTCCAACTGAACAGGTAAGTTCATGAACTCTTATCTCTCTATCCAGGCATTGTTAGGTTTAGATTTGTGAAGAAATTATGTCACATTCATGGCCCTGAACATGCTCATATAATTAGTTTTCATTTATGTTATGTGTGCTATGAGAATTTGAAGTGTGAACATGGAACAAAAACTAGGTCAGGAATTGGGAATGGAGAAATTCTCTCATTTCTGAGAGTTAGGATGAGTTCTTTATATGTCCAGAATCGTGGCTTGATGCTTAACATTTTTCATGTTGTAAGTTTGTGCTAAAAGTCCAGGAATCCAGATGTTTGAATCAGTGTAGGAGGCGCGCGTTTTTGACAAAATTCTGGCCAGAGGTTGAAGAAGGTCCTTTGGGCTGGGCCTGTTTTATTTTTCTTATTTGTACCCTATGTTTACTTTTGAACCCCCTTGGCCCATTGTGCTTATTTGAAACATTTTCTTGACTTTTCTTTTTATTTCTGACTTATTTATTTTTTCTCATAATATTAAAAATATAAAAAATATTTTTCACACCATTTTTATATTTATTAGGCATTTATTTGCTTAAATTGATGTTTGTACATAAATAATACATAATGTCTTTTATTTAAAAATACTAAAATTAATACCAATACATTTTATTTTCTGATTTTTATTTTATTTTATCTTTTGAAAATATTTTATGAAAATATACTTTTTTTTGTAAAATATTAAATATTTTATTTTTGTACATATTTAATATATTTATCATATAATTAAATATTTACATATTTATTAGGATATTTAGGATAAAAATACCAAAATATATACATTTTTATTTTTATTAATATTTAACATTAAAAATACCTTTTTGACAAATATACTTCTCATTTATTTATTTTTTGTAAATAATTAATAAATATTGCATATATCATATAATAAATACTTTTATTTGTAAAAATTAGGGTTTTTATCCTAAATGCTTAAAAATACCAAAAATTAATTAATTTTATTTTTGCTTATTTGATACATGATAAATACTTTTACATACATATGAAAAACCTTTTTTTGCATTTTTGCATATTTATCTTATTTTTATTTGAATATTGTGTAAATAAATACCTTGCAAAATTCCAAGTTTGATGTAATAGTCTAGGGTTTTAATTCTTGTCAAAATACCCCCATTTGAACATTTGTACCCCCCATCCCATATATTGTGTTGTAATAACTTAGGAACTTTATTTTTCACATTTACAAGCTTTCTAAATATGCCATGTTAGAATTAGGTTTTGTATGCAAATCAATTAACCAAAATAGTTTGACCTAACTTCAAGATAATCAAGCATGAAAATGGACAACACTAATCACACTTGCACCCCTAAGGTATTCCACTTGTTGCCTTCAATAATGGGCCATATTGCATGTTAGGTCTCTTTGGGAAAAACAAACACAATTCAAATGATCATAGTCCCTCGATGACGCTTTCGAAAGTTGCCTAAAAATGATCAAGTCCCTCCAAGGAAAAATTGCCCAAAGATACTTGGCACCATTGCAATTATGGTCTAAACGATGACCCACGCCCATCCCTTTCACATCCTAACACAAGATTGTCCACCAAATACAATAGTGGAACAAAATTGTTAAAAGGGTTAAAACATAGCAAAGATCTTTGAGAAATATAGGGTATATAGCTCTTGATTACTTGCCAACTTGCAAAACAAAACACTTGCCTATTTTTCAAACCACACATCACTACACTTTCAAAACAACTTCCAAAAACATTGAAAACCTTTTCAAAAGACATACACCTTTGTATACATCCCAACATGGATCATTACAAAGGTTTCCACCACATTGGCTTCTTTTCAAAACATTTTCAAACCCACACACACAAAGCACCATTTCAAACAATTGAAAATTAAGGCAAGTTAATCTAAGCAAGTAACTAAGAGCCCATGGATAACCATGGATAGAAAGGGTGCTAATACCTTCCCTTTCTATAATCTACTCCCCGAACCCAAGAAAACATCTCAAAGGTTTTTGCTGTGCTTTTTAAACCTTTCCTTAGGATAAAATAAAAAGTCGATGGCGACTCTTGCTCAACCGAAACATTTGCAAAAACAAACGCAAAAAAACCCTAGTCAGTTCTCCCACCGTATCACAGAACTGGCGACTCTGCTGGGGAAAACTTTAAAGTGGAGTAACCTTAGGGCTTAGATAACCCTCTTGCATGACTAATTGTTTGATTTGATTGCTTTATATTTTGGCTCTCTTGTTTGGGTTTTCAATCCTACACCCGGATTTTGGGAAACATTCATAGATAGCAATACGTTGTGGAAACTGTGCGGGGTATACCGACACGGTCGAAGCAATAGCTATATTAGTGCGACATATTTGTGAGTACCGGTAACCCTTGAGTTCAATCAAGGAGAGTACGGGGCCGCTGAGTGATGTCACTAAGCACTAATGACCTAGAACCTTACTTGACCATCTTGGCCTTTCATTAGGGGTAGTGAGATGACCGGCTTTGGTGCAGTCCGAAGTTGGTAGATACTCGATACTACACTCATTGAGGGTTGTTTTCTTGGAATATTTTTGGTCGCTAGTTAAGTGGCTAAACCAAAACAATGAACAATGAAAACAATCCAGTGATTTTGAGCTCCTTAGAACCCGGTTACTATTTATAGGACAGGTTTTTAAGCCAACTACACTCAAGAGGGTACTTACCTATGAAACCCCATGCAAGCCTGAAACTAGGGTTTGGTGTGATTTGCTTGTACATATGTTTGTGCATACATCATGAACATCATAAAGCATCATATGCATTTACTAACCACTTCAAGGGTTTAGATCTTCATCTTTGTTCTTGTTTTGTAGGTCATGGAAGTTCCTCGCAGAAAAACCATCCAAGTCAACCTTGTGAGAATCCCTCCTCAACTCAAGGAGCTCACATCAAGAATTCCGGAAAGCTCTCCCTTCAGTGAAAGACATGGTAGACTGCTCAGCCTAGTCAACACCAACATTGAAGAGGACATGATGAAAGTGCAATTCCAATTCTTTGACCCTCTTCACCACTGTTTCACTTTCCCCGACTACCAGTTGGTTCCCACTTTGGAGGAATTTTCTCAACTCCTGGGAATTCCTATCCTTAATCAACTACCTTTCAACGGTACGGAAAAGGAACCAAAGCCTGAAGATGTTGCTCGAGCATTACATCTACAGCCATCTGACATCAAAGGGCATTGGGAAACTAGAAGCGTGTAGCGATAAAAAATGTAGTGGGGTAAATCGGAGATCGAATTATTAATTAATTCGTCTCACAAAAGCAAGAGTTGCCACCGCGCTTTATTATTTCCAAGGGAAAAGGGAAAAGAGCGAAATAAAACCCTAAAATATGCAATGTAAATTAATACTTTTAAAAGTAATGAAAATACAAGGCGTTTTGAAAAGAGGTCTATGGTTCGGGGGTTGGTTATACAATGGGAAGGTATTAGCACCCAATGTATCTATAGTATTCTATAGGAACCTTTTGAAATATCTGTTTATTAAAATGTTCGTTTGATTAAAAATAAATTGTTTTGGCCGAAAAGGGGTACGGATGGGTTTTTGAAGGTACGCCGACCTAATGTCGAAGTTTTGGCTTAAAAGGTATAAGTTTTGAAAAGATTGAATATTTGGGGAAAAATTGTCTTAAGTTTTAATGAAATGAAGATATTCGCGTGATTGGACTTGAGGACATGAAGTCAACAAATTTAATCATTTTTCTCTTGGATTAAGAAGTAAACAGAATAACCATGTAAATACTGAATAATCAAACAGACAATTTAAGTAGCTAAGTGATATACAACCATAACAATGACTAAATAACAGACTAAATGGTGTGAACATGCATTTTTGTATTTTTGTTTAATATTAATTAAAGAAAAGAAAATGTTTTAATTTTTTTTCTATTTTTTATGTATTTTTTGATATTAATGTAAAGTAATATTTTAAGAATTATTAAATAATTCTAAACTAAACTAAAACTTTAAAAGTTATTAATTTAAATCTAATTAAAATAATAATAACATTACTAAATTAATCCTAGACTTAAACTAATAAAAAAGGTCAAATTATTCAAAATTTGTTTTAATTAAATTACACATCCATTTGATTAAATTTACTAATTAACTAAATTAATAAAATTCTAAAAAAAAAACTAAAAGAAAGTAAATAGAAAGAGAGGTGTCCAAGAAATAAAGGGGGTAGATAAGCAATTCGCATGGGCCAAAGGGGTTTTTAAGGGGCCCAATCAAAAACAAACAGAAATGGGGGGGGGGGGGGGGGGGGGGTGTTTTAATAGGATTCGTTGGGTTTTAGGTTTTAGGAAATGGGTTAAGCCCAATTATTCCATAACTTGTTAGGGTTAAACGTATTTGTTTTAGTTTGAAAAAAAAAGGATTAGGGTTAGCCAAGGGTACAGAGCGGCGCTCTTCTTCGTTACAGATTCGTCTTCTTCGTCTTTCTTCTTCTTCTTCTCTCGAGCCAAACATGTCCAGGAATAAAGCTCCTTTGCCTCACAGCCGCCAGCGCCAGCAACTGCCTCTTCTTCTCCATGGGTCGCTCAGTGAAGGTGACGATTTCGTCCTTAATGCATTAGGGTTTTTTATGATTTTGCATGTTTATGACTTGGTATGTTATGATTTTGTTTTCACTTGATTCTGACTCTAGTTTTTTTTTACATGGTGTTTCTGTCAAGAGGTGCGAAATGGAGGGAAAGAAATTATACCTTGACGGAGGAGGGGGATGAATGGTGGTGGAGGCGCTCAGGCGGCTGGATGGCGAAGATGCAATGACACTGACGCTAGCTCGCTTTTACTGGAACCTGGTACTCTGTCTTTTTCCTCTTCTTGCTTGCTTGCTGTATGCTTATGTTTGGTTGCCTTGATGCCTCTTTTCTGACTTTGAGTTGCCTGGATGCCTTAATGTTTGCCCTATGATGAGGCAACTCTGAGGGCTCGTGGTCTTGCCCTGTATTGCCTTATTGAGTTGCCTTGTATACTTTTCCTCTCTTCTTTTGGCCTCGCTTCTGTTGCTTTGTTTTTTGCCTATGATGGAGTATTTCTGAGGCTTGATGGGTTTGGACATTAGTTTGATAAATTGTGTTGTTATGGTATTCTGGTTTTTGGCTTTTGGGCGGATTGCTTCAGGTTTGGCCTAGCAGGTTAATGTATTTGTGCTAGTTTAAACTTTCAGGTTTTTGGCCTTGATTGGTTAGGCTGGTTATTTGAACTGGTTTTCTGTGGGTTAAGAGGCTTCAGGCAGGGTGAGTTTGAAACTTGGCTTTGCTGTTTTTGTTTGGTCATTACGGGTTTGGGATAGAGGTTTACTTCAGGCCATGGTTTTATGGTTTATGCTGTTGGTCGGGGCTTTCATGGTTTAACAAGATATACTAGTTTTGGGCTTAAGGCTTTTGCTTGACAAGTTTTTGTTTAGGCTTCAGGCATGTTGGTTTTGGCTTGAGACAGCAGGTTATCATTTGAGGCTTCAAACAGGTTTTGGAAATCTGTCTTTGTTTTTTGGCTTTTCACAGGTTTTTTGAACTCTCCTTTTCTTGAAGAGTTTTGTTGTTATAATAACAGTTTGCTGGCTTCTTTTTTGATGGCTCAGGTTTTGTATATTTAACTATTTTCCTTTGATACCTCTGCACTCTACTGTTCCATTCAGTTTGCCTATATCCTTTTTCTATGCTTCCCTTTTTACTGTGCTAGTACAGCTTTGTTTTATATCCCTTTTCTGCCTAAGGCAAAAACCTGTAAACCCACACTCTTTTCTCTCTTCTCTCTCCTTAGTACAGTTTGAAACATTAAAATGATGTATGTACTTTGTGTTCTGAAAAAGCAAAGCTGGAAAATGATGAAATTAGGAATACATTTGCTTGTATATATGGTTTTAAACTGCACATTTCTCTCTTTGCCATCTGCATTGTTACAGTATGGAGCCTTTGTATTTTCATACTTCCATATTTTTGGGCAGTTTACATTGGACTTGGTTTTGAAAATGTAACTTGACTATGCATATGCCGTGGGTTTTGAAATATGCAGTTTTGACAATTGAATGTGCAATTGGTTTTGAACTATGCAGTTTATAATTGAAATGTGCAATTGATTTTGAACTATGCAGTTTATTTTGGCAAAATTGAATTTGTGCATATTTTTAACTTGTGCATTCATATTTATCAATAAATAAACATCCCTTTTTGTGAACCGGGAGAAATCCCGTGATTTGCAAAGAGGGTAAAAAAAACTGATTCCAGCCGTTTGCTTTTAATGATGAACGCTAAATTAATCGTCTGCTTTTAATTATATATCTTATTTCTGACTTTTTTCTTTTAATTCTTTTGCAGGTAAAATCAAATGAGCATCAAAGAAGTATTGGATAGAAGATGAAGATTTAGAACTTAGAAAAAATTAGGATAGTTTTTATTTCACTTTAAACACTTGTAAAATTATCATTGTAAATACGTTGTAAATAAATACGGTATTTAAATAACAATTGTAACAATTAGAATAAAATGAATAAAACTCCAATATTTTACCAGTTAATTCTTTTCTTCTTTCCAATTATTTACTTTATCATTTATAATTCTTAAAATTATAATAACTGAAAATAAAATTTCAACTATTTAAATTCAGAATAATAAATAATTAAATAAACATCATTGATCCATTAATAAACTTCTCTTCAATTATTTACTTCATTATTTATAATTCTCTAAATTATAATAACTGAAAATAAAATTTCAACTATTTAAACTTAGAATGATAAATAATTAAATAAACATTGTTGATCAATTAATAAACTTCTTTTCAAATATTTACTTTATTATTTATAATTCTTTAAATTATATAATAACTGAAAATAAATTCCAATTATTTAAATTCAGAATAATAAATAATTAAATAAACATCATTGATCAATTAATAAACTTCTTTTCAAATATTTACTTTATTATTTATAATTCTTTAAATTATATAATAACTGAAAATAAATTCCAATTATTTAAACTCAGAATAATAAATAATTGAATAAACATTGTTTTAGCATTGATCAATTAATAAATTTAGCGTTTCAAAAATAACCAGCTCTCGACTTGAAAAAGTTATGAATTGAAAAAACTGCTTTGAAAATTGATAAAAATAGGTCAAAACACTTGCAATGTAATGATGCAGATGGGAGATGTATCTTAGGTCAAAATTTGGGGTACAACAAAGCGGTGTCAAAGGCTTCTTAGCAAAATTCTTGTTTGAAAAGGCACAAGAGTGTTGGAACTCATTGGACCTACAAGCCTTTGAAGAGATTGTGGCACTCCTTATCTATGGGTTGGTCCTGTTCCCAAATCCTGACCAGCTTATAGAGGTCAACGCCGTCAAAATCTTTTTGTCCAGAAATTCAATACCAACATTGCTTGGGGACATCCTTCACTCATTTTACACACGAACAATGAGAAAGAGGGGTGTTCTCATGTGCTGTACTCCTCTCCTTGCAAGGTGGTTTATTTCGCACCTTCCACAATCTGTCTTGAAGAATGACCAAGGCTCAAGGTGGTCCCAACGGTTGATGACTCTTACTCACTCTGATGTACATTGGTGTTCTCGGTCCAGAGAAAATGTCATCATCGTCGATCATTGTGGAGAGTTCCCTAATGTTCCATTACTTGGCATTAGAGGGGGCATTACCTACAACCCTTGCCTAGCTTTGAGGCAATTTGGATATGCACGGAGGGATGGCCCTCACGACATGTCGATTCCTGACCTAGTTTTTAACTTCGACAACGATGCGCAAGGACTTCGCCAAAGATTCATCAGAGCCTGGAGGATGCCCAACAAGGTTGACAACAAGACACTGGGGCACAAGAACTCCATCCCTCTTGAACCTTATCTCAAGTGGGTACGAGCCCGAGCCCAGAGTCTAATGATGCCTTATCCTTATGTTCTCCCTGTGATTAAAGAGCCCGTCAAGGAAGGAGAGGTTCCCTACACCATCCTACATCCTGACATGCCTACATCGTGGGAGGAGATGCAGAAGAGTTGGATCCAACTCAAGAAGGAACGGAACACTTTTGAAGCCAGCTTCTACGCCAGCGAGAAGAAGGTTCTAGAGCTCACCCGCCGACTCCATGAGCAAGAGGCCCTCAACACCTACATTGCGCCAAAGAGGATGCGCAACGTCTTTTTACCTTAAGAAGTTGTTTTTGTAATATTTGGCCCATGGGGCATTTATGTACTAACAAATTTCTTCTTATTAATATGATGTGCGTTCTTTTTGTCTGCAACCATTATGAATTTCTAAAATCCTTGAATGCATTGCATAGATAGCATCTCATGCATCATGTGCATAACAGGTACCCCTTTTTTCTACAGGTTGCTTAATCTTCTTCGTTGTTTATTTTGAACAGTCATCATGAATCCAGAATCATCCAGTGAGCAAGCAATCAAGGCCCTCCAGGCCCAAAATGCCCAGTTTCAAGAGATGGTCATGAGCTTGGCCCAAGGTCAACAAGAGTTGAAGGCTCTGCTCCTAAAGAAGAAAAAGAAGAAGAGGACTGTGTTATTCAATACTGGACGCAGATTTGGGAACACACTCCATAACGAGGCTGATCCAACTACTTCCTCTGCAGAGAAAGACAGTCCCCAAGGGGGAGGGGCTCCTAGTCCTGCAGTCTCTGACAACGAGACAGATTACAATGACGAACAATACCCTCCTGCTGCTGACAGATACAAGCAATTAGAGGACCGCTTGAGTGCCATGGAGATTCAAAATGTGCCGGGGTTGGATTTCAGAGATTTAGGCTTATCTTCTGGGGTGGTAATCCCACACAAGTTCAAGGCGCCTGCCTTTGCAAAATATGACGGGGCTTCCTGTCCAAAGCTGCATCTCAGATCGTACGTAAGGAAGATCCAACCTTACACGGAAGACAAAAAACTTTGGATCCACTTCTTCCAAGATAGCCTTTCAGGGTCACAGCTTGAGTGGTTTTATCAGCTAGATGGAACCAGTATCCGACATTGGGAAGATTTGGCTACCGCATTTTATAGACAATATCAATACAATTCTGACCTCGCTCCTACGCGTACCCAACTTCAGGGTATGTCACTAGGAACGGGCGAAGGGTTCAAAGAATATGCGCAAAAATGGAGAGATTTGGCTGGCAGGGTGCAACCTCCATTGACTGACGTGAGCTGGTTGACATGTTTCTAGGGACCTTGTCTGGTCCATTCTTCAATCATCTGGTTGGTAATTCCTCCGCTGGGTTTACGGATTTGATCCTAACGGGTGAAAGGATAGAAGTTGGCATCAGGTCAGGAAAGATACAGAAAGGCGCCTCCGCAAGTATTGAGAAGAAACCTTTCAAGAAGGAAGCTAGTGCCGTCTATGGTCCTAGAAGACAAGTCAAGCCAGAACGCCACCAAGCCGTCAATGCCTTGGTAATTTCAAAACCTGTTGCTGCTCCTCAGCAGTACAATCAACAAAGGGGTGAGAGGCCCAAGAGGCAATACACTCGACTGATTATGACATTGTCACAAATCTTACCGCAACTGCTATCAACCAACTTGGTGACCACCAGAGAAGCTCCGAAGGTCGTGAATACTGCATCTCCTAAGTATAACCCAAATGCCCGTTGTGCTTATCATTCTGATAGCCCCGGGCATACTACTGATGATTGCTGGGCCCTGAGAAATAAGGTTCAAGACCTTATTGATGCGAAGGAAATTCAGTTTGAGGCGCCTGAGAGGCCAAATGTTGTAACTGCTCCTATGCCCCAGCATATAGTAAATGCCGTTGAGGAAGATTTGTATGCTGTTTCGGTGAATGATGTTGCTACCCCTCTATTGACTGTTAAGAGGAACCTACTACTAGCCGGTTTATTTTCGGGTTGTAGCAAGGGTTGCCTCCTGTGTGCTGTTACCCCTACCGGTTGCCCGCTGCTGAAGTCAGGCATCCAAAGCCTGATGGATAGCAAAGAAATTCTATTCAAGAAAACCGCTGTTCCATTTGTTTCCGCTGAAGAAGTATCTGTCGTCACAATTTTCAACAATCCTACCAAGGCTCCCCCGAGGAAGCCAGTCAAAATTATGTCTGTTGCACCCATTACCATTACTGTTCCGGGGCCCCTCCCCTATGAATCTGACAAGGCTGTCCCATGGCACTATGGGGAAGACGTGTATGTGCTTGGAGTGAAGCAGGAGTTCAACACCGGTACCAGTATCAGTGACATCACTGGTCCCGCCAAGATTACTCGCAGTGGCAGGCTCTTCTCGCCTGACATTGCACCGCCAGTTATCCGAAAACCTCTTATCATCACACCCGCAAGTGTGCATGTTTCAAATCAAGTTCCTGTGTCTACCACTGCCGCCGAGTCCTCTGATGCTCGGGGCAAAGAAGTTGCTACCGATTTGCCTGCTCGGACGGAGGCACCAAAAAAGACCGCTGTTGAAGCCTCCCAGCAAGAGATGGAGGAAATCCTTAAATCATTAAAAAGAGTGACTTCAATGTCGTTGAACAGCTGGGGCATACCCCCTCCAAAATCTCTATGCTATCATTGCTGCTGTGCTCAGAGGCCCACGCCAAGGCCCTGATTTCATTTCTGAAAACGGCCCATGTGCCGCAAGAGACATCTGCAGATCAGTTCACTGACTGTGTGGCTAATTTGACCGCTGACAATGGTTTGGGTTTCTCGGATGCCGACCTGACCGCCAAGGGAAAAAATCACAATGATGCCCTGCATGTTTCCATAGAATGCAGGGGCACTACTCTCGCACACGTGTTGGTGGACACCAGTTCTTCCCTGAATGTTTTGCCCAAGAAGGCCTTAGATCGGTTGGATTGTGAGAGCCTGGAATTGAAACCTAGTAACATCATTGTTAGAGCCTTCGACGGTTCTAAGAGGATGGTGCACGGTGAGGTAGACATTCCTATTCGTGTGGGTTCCCAAGTCTTTGACTCAACGTTCTATGTGATGGATATTCGTCCATCTTATTCCTGTTTGCTGGGTCGACCCTGGATTCACAAGGCTGGGGCGGTGACATCCACTCTACACCAGAAGCTCAAATACCCTGTCAGAGGGAAGATTGTTACTGTGCAGGGAGAGGAGGAATACATGGTTAGTCACCTGAATTCATTCCGGTATATCGAGATGGACGGGGAGTTTATTGAAACCCCCTTTCAGCATTTTGAGGAGGTACCTCCAACGTTGGCGTCAGCTGAGACAGTGGTTGAAGAAGACTTTCCTTTGAAGATGGCTTCCTTGAAGGATGCTCGGGCTGTAATCGAGAAGGGCAAGTGCGCAAACTGGGGTCAACTTCCTGACTTCACTCAAAAGACCGACAAGTTTGGGATGGGCTTCACTGCAGAGGCTCAGAGGGCTGTTCGCAAAGAAAGGATCAGAAAGTCTCCGGAGTTCATCACCAACCCAAGAGTGAATGCTATCGAGGAGGACGTAGAGGAAGCAGAATTTGACAGTTGGATCTATCCAACAACCAACAACGGACCAAGAAACTGGACGGCAAAAGATTTTACGCCTATTACATTTGTCACGCAGTAATGAACCCTTTTGTTTTCAATTTGTAACAAACAATATGTTGAAACTTTTATTGGCTCGGTGTCCTACCCGGGGCAACGTGGCTCCATTTGTGAGGGCTTTTTGTATGACATTTCCATATATCATTAATCAAAACATTGGACGTTGTTGCATTTCAAATCTTGTGCTCTTTTTTCTTTCTTTGTTATATATTGCAAAACAGCTATATTTACACACACTCACTTATACAGATTCCAATCCACTCTGGATCTCACTGGTAACAGCTCTGCTACTGCCAGTTATGACTTCGAAAATCCGATCAACTTGGCCGAAGACGAAGGTGAAGATGATTGCGAAGTGCCTGGTGAACTCGCAAGACTGCTACTTCAGGAGGAGAGGGCCATTCAGCCGCATGAAGAGCCAGTGGAGACGATAAACCTGGGTATTGAGACAGATAGAAAAGAAGTCAAGATTGGTGCCAATCTGGAGCTCAGTGTGAAACAACGATTGATTCAGATGCTAAATGATTACATGGAAATCTTTGCTTGGTCTTACGAAGACATGCCTGATTTGGATGCCGACATTGTGGTTCATCACCTGGCTACCAAGGAAGACTGCCCTCCGGTAAAGCAGAAGGTCCGCCGCATGCGCCCAGAGATGTCTGAGAAAATCAAGGCTGAGGTTATGAAACAATTTGATGCCGGGTTTCTAGCAGTGACTTCTTATCCTCAGTGGGTGGCCAACGTGGTTCCAGTGCCAAAGAAAGATGGGAAAGTCAGAATGTGTGTTGACTACAGGGATTTGAACAGGGCCATCCCTAAGGATGATTTCCCTCTGCCTCACATCGACGTTCTTGTTGACAATACTGCTCAACACAAGGTGTTCTCCTTCATGGATGGTTTTTCAGGGTATAATCAGATCAAGATGGCTCCTGAAGATATGGAAAAGACTACCTTTGTCACTCAGTGGGGCACCTTCTGTTACAAGGTCATGCCATTTGGGTTGAAAAATGCTGGGGCAACCTACCAACATGCCATGGTTGCTTTATTTCATGATATGATCCATCATGAGATTGAAGTGTACGTCGATGATATGATTGCAAGGTCCCAAACTGAGGAGGAACACCTTGACCATCTGCGGAAGCTGTTTGACCGACTGAAGTTGTACAAGCTGAGGTTGAACCCAAACAAATGCACCTTTGGGGTGAGGTCGGGAAAATTGCTAGGTTTCATTGTAAGCGACAAAGGTATTCAAGTGGACCCTGCCAAGGTAAAAGCCATACAAGAGATGCCGACTCCCAAGACAGAGAAAGAAGTCAGAGGCTTTCTGGGACGACTGAATTACATTTCCCGATTCATCTCGCATCTAACTGCTACCTGTGAGCCAATCTTCAAACTGCTGAAGAAAGATCAAGTAGTACGTTGGAACGATGAATGTCAGGCTGCTTTCGAAAAGATAAAGGAATATCTCCAAGAACCACTCATTCTTATGCCACCAGTGGAAGGGAGACCTCTAATACTATACTTGACAGTACTTGACAACTCAATGGGATGTGTGCTGGGGCAGCATGACGAGTCTGGCCGAAAAGAGCACGCTATTTATTACCTGAGCAAAAAGTTTACCGACTGTGAGACTCGGTACTCACTGCTCGAGAAAACTTGTTGCGCTCTGGTATGGGCTGCTCGCCGGCTGAGACAGTATATGTTGACTCACACTACTCTGTTGATTTCAAAAATGGATCCAATCAAGTACATATTCGAAAAGCCTGCTCTGTCTGGAAGAATAGCAAGATGGCAAATGATCTTGACGGAATAAGACATCCAATACACAACTCAAAAAGCCATCAAGGGAAGTGTACTGGCAGATCATTTGGCACACCAACCTGTGGACGATTACCAATCATTGAACTTTGAATTTCTGAACGAAGATATCATGGTAGTAACTGATTGTGAAGTACCTGGACCGGATGAAGGACCTGAGGAAGGATCCCGATGGTCTATGCATTTTGATGGAGCCTCGAACGCTTTGGGTAACGGCATCGGCGCTGTGATCATATCCCCTAAAGGTACTCATACTCCACTCACCGCCCGGCTGTGTTTCAACTGCACCAACAACATGGAAGAATATGAGGCATGTATCATGGGTCTTCAAGCTGCAATCGACTTAAGGATCAAGTTTCTGAGTTTCTTCGGAGATTCCGCTCTCGTGATCAATCAGATCAAAGGCGAGTGGGATACGAAACACCCGAATCTTATTCCTTACAAGGAGTATGTGCTGACATTGCTTCCCCACTTCGAGGAGATAACTTTTGAACACTTCCCAAGAGAGGAGAATCAGTTAGCGGATGCACTAGCTACGATGTCTTCAATGTTCAAAGTCAAATGGGACAATGAGGCTCCCCGGATCATTATCTGGAAGTTGGACGAACCTGCATACTGCTGCGATCTTGAGGCTGAAGAGGTAATCGAGAAACCCTGGTATCATGAGGTGAAGAGATATTTGGAAGCTCAAGAATACCCCGAAGGCGCATCGGTCAATGACAAGAAGTTCATGAGAAGGTTTGCGGCAAAATTCTTCCTCAGCAACGACATTCTCTACAAACGAAATCATGATTCAACTCTACTGCGTTGTGTGGATAAAACTGAAGCAGAGAAGATCATGGTAGAACTACACGAAGGTACATTCGGAACACATTCCAGTGGACACACCATGGCAAAGAAAATCCTTCGGGAAGGATATTTTTGGTCCACAATGGAAGCCGACTGTTACCAACATTCTCGAACTTGTCATAAATGCCAGATCTATGCTGATAAGGTGCACATCCCTCCGGTTCCTCTGAACGCCCTGGCGGCACCTTGGCCTTTTGCAATGTGGGGCATTGATATGATCGGCGAGATCCGACCGACGGCATCCAACGGGCATCGCTTCATCTTGGTAGCGATTGATTACTTCACGAAGTGGGTAGAAGCAGCTTCAAACGCCACCGTAACCAAGAGCGTCGTTGCACGTTTCATTCGGCATAACCTGATCTGTCGGTACGGCGTCCCAGAAAGAGTCATTACAGACAATGGTACCAATCTTAACAACAAGATGATCACTGAGCTCTGCGAGCAATTCAAGATACAGCACCATAACTCTTCTCCTTACCGGCCGAAGATGAATGAGGCTGTAGAAGCGGCAAATAAGAATATCAAGAAAATTGTGCAGAAGATGACAGTGACCTACAAAGATTGGCACGAAATGTTACCATTTGCTCTTCATGGGTACCGTACCTCAGCGAGGACGTCAACTGGGGCAACTCCTTTTTCCTTGGTCTATGGCATGGAGGAAGATTTGCCGATTGAAGTCCAAATACCCTCTCTCCGGATAATGAAGGATGCAGATCTGAGCGAAGATGACTGGATCCCGACTCGACTTGATCAATTAAACCTAATTGACGAAAAGAGACTCACCGCTATCTGTCATGGTCAGACGTACCAAAAACGGATGATCAGGGCATTTAACAAGAAAGTCAGACCACAAGAGTATCAAGTTGGGGACCTGGTAATCAAACGCATCATCCTTCCTCAAAGTGATCCCAGGGGCAAATGGACCCCTACGTACGAAGGGCCATTTGTGGTTAAACATGTGTTCTCAGGAGGAGCCATGATTCTGACCACCATGGATGGTGACGACCTTCCTCACCCCGCCAATGCAGACAAAGTAAAAAGATACTACGCATGAATAAAAGACCCGCTAGGTTGACATACCTAGGCAAAAATAAGGGCTTCCCGGCGAACCAAAAGGGTTCGGGCAAAAATAAGGGATGAAATGAAAAGAATCTGTACACCCGGCAAGTCGAAAACCTGAAAAGGCGGCTTGGGCAAAAATGGGTATCCCGGTGGACTGAAAACCCAAAAGGGCGGTCCAGGCAAAAGTTAGGGATAAAGCGTAATACTATGTCTCATTGGATCACCTTGCATCCAGAATTTGGCATCAACTATTGGGCTCAGCCTTCGGCATTGATCAATCAGCTTCATCTTCAACTAAGAAGCAAATGATGAGACGCTTGAAGACATAAAGGCGATAGTAGAGTTGGAACCCAGTGGGAATTTTGTTCACATAGCTGTTTTGTTTCCTTTTCAAAATTGTATAAACTTTATGATATTCGGCGGCGTTCTCTTACTAGGACGTCAGCCTCTTGTACAAAAAAACGCCTATTTACAGGCAAATTTCAAAATCAATACAAGTTCACTTTTCCAAACAAATTGCCAATTGTTTTTCCTTTTTTCTGTTTTGTCTTGCGAAGAACGTCCAATGTTCATTTTTGATATATGCATTTGACATTTAATTGCTAATTCATAAATACTTGCATATGAAACAAAAGGCTGATTACAGGTGACATCAGAAGTAGGGGCAATGTAGAATTGTCCAGGCAGTCTAGTTGCTCTGTCCGCCAAGGTACCAAGGTAGGTTCAACTGAAGAATGTGACCAAGTTATCTCAACTCCCCACAAAGTAGGACAAGATTCAACAATACTCTCCCCAGGAAGAGTTAGTCTATCATCAGCCCTACAATAGGCACCCTGTTCCCCTAACAGGTCAGCAATACTCTCCTCCAGCAGAGTTAGTCTACGGTCAGCCTAAAGGAAGTTGGGTATCCCCAGAAGATATTAACATTCCCCAGCGGAGTATAGGCATTCATCAGCAAGCATCCCCGACAGTCTTGATCTAAGATTGTTCCCCGGCGGAATACGGACACTCCAGTGGAACCATTTTCCAGTACAGTCCGAAAGTTTCCCCAGGAAATTTGGAATCCATATCCCCAGCAGGTCTTGAAGCTTATCCCCAATAGATTCTGGAAGCTTATCCCCTGCAGAGTATGGACGTCTCTCCCGGGATTTATTCAAAGTTATTCCTCACAAGGGCTTATAACTGGGTTATCCTCAGCTAATTACCACGGAAGATCGCCCTCGGCGGAGTTCTTCCTATCCCCAGTGGAGTTCATCAAGTTCCCCAACGTAACTTATCAACAGAATCCCCAACGGAGTTTATCATTGTTATCCCCAGCGGAGTCCATCATTGAAATCCTCAGCGGAGCTCTCGTCAAAACTTCAGCGAAGTATCTCTTCCCACAGAATAATTCCCCTCAGAGTAATCTCTCCAACAAGTGTATTCCCCAACGGAGTCATTTTCTCCTACCGATGTATTCTTGCAACCATCATCCCTAGCGGAAGCGAAGAACTCTTCTCTTCAAACATTGGCCCAGGATTTAATTCCCCAGCCGATCATCAAGGACTTATTTTCCTAGACGAAAATACATTCATAAACATTTCACATTTCATACATCTTGCTTACATACATGATAAAGTGCATACAACACTATCTCATTTTGAACATCATGACATCATGCATTTCATACACCATGACATTTCATACAACTGATGTTTTGACTTTTCAGGGAAAAAGACAACCCAAAAGACAACTACCTTCAACTGTCACAATTCCAGATTCGATTCCTGTATCTAGCCAGGGCACATCTGAAGAGTTTGAAGATTCGATCCCTGTATCCAGCCAGGGCATATCTGTTGACGACTAATTCCAGATTCGATTCCTGTATCTAGCCAGGGCACATCTGAAGAGTTTGAAGATTCGATTCCTGTATCCAGCCAGGGCATATCTGTTGACGACTATTTCCAGATTCGATTCCTGTATCCAGCCAGGGCATATCTGTTGACGACTAATTCCAGATTCGATTCCTGTATCCAGCCAGGGCACATCTGAAGAGTTTGAAGATTCGATTCCTGTATCCAGCTAGGGCATATCTGTAGACGAGAATTCCAGATTCGATACCTGTATCCAGCCAGGGCATATCTGCGAGCAACCGATTGTAGACTCGACACCTGTATCTAGCCAGGGCATGTCTGCATGAAGAGATTGAAGATCAACACCTGTAGCAAGCCAGGAAAACATCTGTCTTTCTCAAAACACGCAAGTTCTCGCTAAGGAATCTCTTATGCGATCAACACTTCCAAATGGCATCTATAAGCCCATTCCCGACAAGGTTCTGTCACGCCTTCAGATGGCATCTATAAGCCCATCTCCCTATCCACCATCTCTCCAAATGGCATCTATAAGCCCATTCCCAACATCACATTGCTGATACTCCAACATGCGAGTGCAAATTTCAGGGCACTCTAATGTCCAATCTCCTTTTACCCTCGAGTCACGAAAGGCAAACTTGCCAATCTAACTCTTCTGGTTCAAGAAGATTGAACAGGGGCAACTGTTGTACCCCAAAATTTTCCCTCCCATTTTCTCAACATTTTCTCATCACAAGACCCTTGGAGCTCAAGATCCAGTTAGGGTTTCCTCTGCTCAAGACTTCTCCTTGCACTGTTGACCCAAATTAGGGTTTGTGTTGGCACAAAGATATTTTGACCTAAAATGCCTAATATTACTTTCATGCTTCATGTTGGACTCCCAAGTTTATCCATACCAAGTTTCAAGTCTTGATTCCAAATTTTGCCCAGTCAATTGGACAATTGACCTAGAAATCAGCTGTATTGGGGAAAAAGTCAACTGTGGCCAATTGACAGTCAAACCTCATGAAAATTGACCCACATCAACATTATGAACTCACATGGACCATTTGATCAAGTTTGGATCACAATTCCACAAGAAAGTTGATCAGATCACCAAAAGGGCAAAATGGTCATTTTTAGGGTTTTGACTGCACAAAGGTAATTTTTGACTGTTTGACCTAGCCAATGGCAAACCAAGCTCACATATGGACTCAAGGACCCCATGGAATTGTCTTGACATACTCAACAAGTTCAAAAGATCCCAAATACACAAGATTGACAGTTCAATTTTCCAATCAATTGATCAATTTTTGACTGTATACTGAAAAGTCAAACTTTGACTTTTTTGGTCAAAATCAAGTGTCAAGATTCATTTTTCATCAAAACATGCCAAATCATGAAACTTGTTCATCAAGGAATCAAAAATCACAAATTAGGGTTTGAAATGAAGATTTTTCATAACTTCGAATTTTTCTAAGTTATGAAAAACCCTAATTTTTTCCTAACTTTGTCCCACTTTCTCATCAAGATGCATTTGGATTCAAGGAAAAGTCAAAACATGAAAGTTGTAGTCCATTGCAAAATATACAACTTTGATTCACAAAGTTTCCTCAAAAGAAGCTTGTAGCTCAAGTTACAATTTTTGGAACAAGGGTACCAAACCATTCTTAACTTAGAGAGAAATTTTGAACCATTTTAGGCAGGATTTTTTCCTAACTTCAAGACCATTTTTCACATGCTTCCACTTGGAATTTCAATTTTCATTTCAAAGATGGATTGTAGTACATATTCCAAGCTTTCCAAAATGTCCAAGAACTCATCAAACAACCTCATGGTTAGGGAGAATCGAATTTGGCAAGTTGGAAAAAATTCACTTTGTTTTTGGCCAATGTACATGTTCATAACTTGTGCAATTTTTCAAATCAGCTTGCACAACTTGATTACAGGTCCTATATCCCATTTGCACTCATAAATTAAATGCAAACCCTTTGTGTTCAAGCCTTGCATTATGTGTTTAAGCATTACATGAAGGTTTAGTCCTAAAATAGAAAAAGCATAATGTCCATTTTTGCAAAAGTAGAACTTTATGTCAATTAGCAAATCAAGAGGTACACAGCAAATCTCCTTGGCACAAGTTATTGAGCTAATCCCACTGATCAAGGGCAAGCTTAGCAGCACATTAGGGGGGCCTCCATCAGTCAAAAACAGAACTTAGCATTTTGTTACTTAAAGGTGAAGAAAGCTTACATAACATAAACTAACTCTCATCTCAGCCAAGAGAACCTTAAGAAAAGTTATTGTACACTTTCTAATCATCAAACCTAAGCTGAAACACAAGCCAACCAAGTTCCAAACATCCTCAAACACAGAATCACCATTAAACTGCACAAAAACAGGGCATCCTGCACTTGGAATCCCACAGCTCATTTCCATCGTGCATCTTGGCCAAAACCACTTCAAACACTTTCCCTACCATCCATACAAACTGTCCAAAGCATTAGAAGCAGACTGTAACACTCCTAATCAACATCACCATTTTCATTTTTCTGTTTTGCAGTTGAAGTGCCATAACACGATTCACTTGGTTTCAAAGCAAACTAAAGCTTGGAATAGCATCCATGGACATCAAGGAAGCTTTACCAATCATCACCTTGCATTGAAAACACCTCCATCACCAGATACGATTCCAACTGAACAGGTAAGTTCATGAACTCTTATCTCTCTATCCAGGCATTGTTAGGTTTAGATTTGTGAAGAAATTATGTCACATTCATGGCCCTGAACATGCTCATATAATTAGTTTTCATTTATGTTATGTGTGCTATGAGAATTTGAAGTCTGAACATGGAACAAAAACTAGGTCAGGAATTGGGAATGGAGAAATTCTCTCTCATTTCTGAGAGTTAGGATGAGTTCTTTATATGTCCAGAATCGTGGCTTGATGCTTAACATTTTTCATGTTGTAAGTTTGTGCTAAAAGTCCAGGAATCCAGATGTTTGAATCAGTGTAGGAGGCGCGCGTTTTTGACAAAATTCTGGCCAGAGGTTGAAGAAGGTCCTTTGGGCTGGGCCTGTTTTATTTTTCTTATTTGCACCCTATGTTTACTTTTGAACCCCCTTGGCCCATTGTGCTTATTTGAAACATTTTCTTGACTTTTCTTTTTATTTCTGACTTATTTATTTTTTCTCATAATATTAAAAATATAAAAAATATTTTTCACACCATTTTTATATTTATTAGGCATTTATTTGCTTAAATTGATGTTTGTACATAAATAATACATAATGTCTTTTATTTAAAAATACTAAAATTAATACCAATACATTTTATTTTCTGATTTTTATTTTATTTTATCTTTTGAAAATATTTTATGAAAATATACTTTTTTTTTTGTAAAATATTAAATATTTTATTTTTGTACATATTTAATATATTTATCATATAATTAAATATTTACATATTTATTAGGATATTTAGGATAAAAATACCAAAATATATACATTTTTATTTTTATTAATATTTAACATTAAAAATACCTTTTTGACAAATATACTTCTCATTTATTTATTTTTTGTAAATAATTAATAAATATTGCATATATCATACAATAAATACTTTTATTTGTAAAAATTAGGGTTTTTATCCTAAATGCTTAAAAATACCAAAAATCAATTAATTTTATTTTTGCTTATTTGATACATGATAAATACTTTTACATACATATGAAAAACCTTTTTTTTTGCATTTTTGCATATTTATCTTATTTTTATTTGAATATTGTGTAAATAAATACCTTGCAAAATTCCAAGTTTGATGTAATAGTCTAGGGTTTTAATTCTTGTCAAAATACCCCCATTTGAACATTTGTACCCCCCATCCCATATATTGTGTTGTAATAACTTAGGAACTTTATTTTTCGCATTTACAAGCTTTCTAAATATGCCATGTTAGAATTAGGTTTTGTATGCAAATCAATTAACCAAAATAGCTTGACCTAACTTCAAGATAATCAAGCATGAAAATGGACAACACTAATCACACTTGCACCCCTAAGGTATTCCACTTGTTGCCTTCAATAATGGGCCATATTGCATGTTAGGTCTCTTTGGGCAAAACAAACACAATTCAAATGATCATAGTCCCTCGATGACGCTTTTGAAAGTTGCCTAAAAAATGATCAAGTCCCTCCAAGGAAAAATTGCCCAAAGATACTTGGCACCATTGCAATTATGGTCTAAACGATGACCCACGCCTGTCCCTTTCATATCCTAACACAAGATTGTCCACCAAATACAATGGTGGAACAAAATTGTTAAAAGGGTTAAAACATAGCAAAGATCTTTGAGAAATATAGGGTAGATAGCTCTTGATTACTTGCCAACTTGCAAAACAAAACACTTGCCTATTTTTCAAACCACACATCACTACACTTTCAAAACAACTTCCAAAAACATTGAAAACCTTTTCAAAAGACATACACCTTTGTATACATCCCAACATGGATCATTACAAAGGTTGCCACCACATTGGCTTCTTTTCAAAACATTTTCAAACCCACACACACAAAGCACCATTTCAAACAATTGAAAATTAAGGCAAGTTGATCTAAGCAAGTAACTAAGAGCCCATGGATAACCATGGATAGAAAGGGTGCTAATACCTTCCCTTTCTATAATCTACTCCCCGAACCCAAGAAAACATCTCAAAGGTTTTTGCTGTGCTTTTTAAACCTTTCCTTAGGATAAAATAAAAAGTCGGTGGCGACTCTTGCTCAACCGAAACATTTGCGAAAACAAACGCAAAAAAACCCTAGTCAGTTCTCCCACCGTATCACAGCCGGCCTCGGCATAGAGCTGGGAACTGGTTGATACTCGATACTACACTCATTGAGACCATACTCTCGAGATAGTTCCGGCCGCAAGAAAAGATTGCGTGAGCTGAAAGCATGACCGATGGAGGATGGTCCGTGATATTGAGAACCTCTAGAACCGAATTACTATTATTAGGACAGGTTGAAACCAACTGAACTTTAAGAGAGTAGTACCTAAACTCCATGTAAGCTTGAAACTTAAGGGCTACTGTGTGACTTATTTGCCTTTACCATGTTTTCTATCTGTGATACCTGTTGTGTGTTTTTATCATGAAATCATGCATCATGACATATCATGCATATTTCATTAGACTAACCATTTCAAAGACCGAGGGAATTCATGTTTGTTCTGTTTTGCAAATCATGACTTCTATGCGCAGAAATACTATCCGAGTTAACTTCGTGCAAATCCCTGCTCATCTCAGAGAGTTAGTCTCAAAGGTTCCTGATAGTTCCTCATTTGTTAGAAGACATGGTCATCTCCTTAGTTTGGTCACTTCAAAGTTGGATGAGCAAATGATGAGTGTGTTATTCCAGTTCTTTGATCCATTGCATCATTATTTCACCTTCCCGGATTATCAGCTAATCCCCATTTTGGAGGAGTTTTCTGATTTATTAGGCATATCTATTCTCGAGCAGACACCCTTCACAGGTTTGGAGGAGGTTCCTAGACCCGAGGACATTGCTTCAGCTTTACACCTGACAAAGGCTGATGTAGTGTCTAATTGGGAGATACGGAGCAGGGTTAAAGGTTTCTTGGCCAAGTTTTTGATCGATCAAGCTCAACAGTTCTGGGATAACCTAGATTTTCAAGCCTTTGAAGACATCTTGGCTCTCCTCATCTACGGCTTGGTTCCTGTCCCGAATCCAGATTCTTTCATAGATGGGAACACAATTAAGATCTTCATGTCTCGTAACCCAATGCCTACTCTTCTAGGTGATATCCTACATGCTCTCTATACTCGTACTGTGCGAAGAAGGGGGACCCTCATGTGTTGCACGCCGCTGCTGGCGAGGTGGTTTATTTCGCACCTCCCCAAGTCTGTGTTGAATAATGAGGAAGGTGTAGGTTGGGCTTACATAATCATGTCCCTTGCTCATACGGACATCCTTTGGAGTTCTAAGGATATGGAAAGAGTAGCTGTCATTGATCGATATGGGGAATACCCTAATGTTCTGTTGCTTGGAATTAGAGGGGGTATAACTTACAATCCTTGTTTGGCTTTACGACAGTTTGGACGCGCTCGGAGAGACGGTCTCCATGAGTTGCTTCTTCAAGACATTGTCTTTGACTAAAAGGGGGATATGAATAAGCATCTCCGAAGGTTTATACGAGCCTGGGGCATGGTAAACAGGTCTGACCCTCAAGAGCTAGGACTAAAGACTTCTCTCCCGATGCAACCTTATCTCCAGTGGGTTCGAGCCCGCGCTCAAAAGCTGGGGATGCCATATGAAGCGGTTTTGCCAGTAATTATGGAGAATACTAATGAAGAAGGAGTTCCTTACACAGTCCTTCATCCATACATGCCTACTGATCTTGGGGCATTGAAGAGATCCTGGATTCAGTTGAAGGAAGAAAGGGATACCTACAGGGAGAAGTATCATGAGCAGGAGAGGAAGATCTTGAGGCTTACAAGGCAACTTGAGAACGAAAGGACGATCAACGACTATGTCAGCACGAAGGGAAAGAGACCATGGGATTTCTGATGTCTTTTATTGTTTCTAGTTTAGATTTGCTTTTCAGTATTTCTTTTGTAACGCCTTAAGGGCATTGTTAAACATTGTTACAAGTTTTAATCTAATAAAGTGTGTTTTATTTTGGTTTACAAATTTGAATCTCCCAAACTCTTTGAAATCATTTCATACGCATTCCATTATCATGCACCTCATCACAGGTACCATTACAGGTTTCTTATCTTCTTCGCTGTTTATTTCAGCATAGAATATCTTCTGAAACACATACCGATCAAGCCATCAAGGCTCTTCAAGCACATAATGCTCAATTTCAGGAGATGTTCTTGAAATTGGACAAAGGACAACAAGATTTGAAGACTCTCATCTTGAAGGACAAGAAGAAGAAGAAGAAGAGAGTGGTTCTACTGAATATGGGTCACAGATTCGAGAACAATTTGCGACAGGAAGCTGATTTGTCTCATTCATCTGGAGGAGGAGAGAATCAATGGGAAAGAAAGGGGCCTAGTCCTGTGGTCTCTGATAATGACACTGATTTTGATGAAGACCAGTATCCTCCGGCTGAGGATTGGTATAAGCAACTTGAAGACCGACTGAGTGCAATGGAGATATAGAAGATACCTGGGTTGGACTTCAGAGAACTGGGACTAGCATCTCGGGTGGTGATCCCACACAAGTTTAAAGCTCCTGTATTTGCTAAGTACGATGGGGTATCCTGCCCGAAGCTACACCTCCACTCATACGTCAGAAAGATTCAACCATATACTGCTGATAGGAACCTGTGGGTTCATTTCTTTCAAGATAGTATGTCAGGGACTCAACTTGAATGGTTCTATCAATTGGAAGGAGCTAACGTCCGCAATTGGGAGGACCCTGCTGCTGCTTTTTACAAGCAATACCAGTATAATACCGACCTTTCTCCCACGCGTACTCAACTTCAGGGTATGTCTATGGGTACAGGCGAAGGCTTTAAGGACTATGCTCAGAAATGGAGAGATCTGGCTGGAAGAGTCCAACCCCCTCTGTCTGATAGGGAGCTGGTGGATATGTTTCTTGGGACTTTGTCTGGTCCATTTTTTAATCATTTAATCGGCAATTCATTGTCTGGGTTCACTGAATTGATTATGACTGGGGAGAGGGTAGAAGCTGGTATCAAAAGTGGCAAGATACAGAAGGGTGCTTCATCGAGTACATAAAAGAAGCCTTTCAGAAAAGAAGCTAGTGCATTTACAGCTTGAAGAGCCAAAACCGACCTGAACACCGCCAAGCAATTAATGCGGTGGTAATATCAAGACCCACAGTTGCCCCACAATGCAACAATCAACAAAGAGTAGAGAGACCACAAAGACAGTATACTCGGCTCAGTATGACCTTATCTCAAATTCTGCCGCAATTGTTGAAGACCAACTTGATAAATCTGAGGGAAGCTCCGAAGAATCCCAGTACTACATCACCGCTGTATAATCCGAATGCCCGCTGTGCCTATCACTCCGATAGCCCAGGGCATGATACCAACAACTGTTGGGCCTTGAGGAATAAGGTGCAAGATTTGATTGAAGCTAAAGAAATTGAGTTCGACGCGCTGGAAAAGCCTAATGTTATGACTGCTCCTATGCCCAAGCATGGAGTAAATGCTGTGGACGATGATTCATTTGTAACCTCTGTGGAAGACCTTTCTACTCCATTGATGACCATTAAAAGGAATCTATTGTTGGCCGGTTTATTTCCAGGCTGTGGCGAAGGTTGCCACCTGTGTTCCATCCTGCCTGCTGGTTGCTATTTACTGAAATCAGGTGTTCAGCGCCTGATGGATAACAAAGAGATCTTGTTCGAGAAAACTTTGATTCCATTGATTCTTGTTGAAGATGTTTCCATAATAACCATTTCCGCCAATCCTTCCAAGGCTTCCTCGAGAAAGCCTGTTAGGATTACACCCGTTACAAGAGTTGCTCCATTGATCATTACTATCCCTGGTCCTATCCCGTACACTTCGGATAAGGCTGTCCCGTGGCACTATGGGGCCAATGTGTATTATCATGGGATCAAACAAGACTTGAAGGTTGAAGAGGCTGATACTGATGTCAATAATATTGCCGGGTCTAACAAGGTCACCCGAAGTGGAAGACTTTTCTCTCCTGAGATTTCCCCACTAACTGTTCGAAAACCTGTTGCTATTCCACCTGCCAGTACATCTGCTACTGTCCTAGTTCATATTCCAATTATCACTCCTGTCTTCGAGTCATCTGACGCTCAGGGAAAAGATATCACAGATGAGCATGCCCGGATGGAGGCACCGAAGAAGATTATTGTAGAAACCTCTAGACAGGAGATAGAGGAAATTCTGAAAATCATCAAGAAAAGCGACTACAACATAGTCGAGCAGTTGGGGCAAACCCCGTCGAAGATCTCCATGTTATCTTTATTGTTGTGCTCAGAAGCCCGTGCAAAGGCTTTAATTGCTTTCCTTAAAACTACGCATGTGCCGCAGGAAACATCTGCTGATCAATTCAAAGACTGTGTGGCTAGTTTGACCACTGGCAACGGGTTGGGTTTCTCCGATGCAGATCTGACTGCCAAAGGAAAGAATCACAATGACGCTCTACATGTTTCAATCGAGTGCAGTGGCACTACTCTGGCCCACGTGCTGGTGGATACTGGGTCCTCATTAAATGTTTTACCCAAGAAAGCCTTAGACCGGTTGGATTATGAAGGGTTGGTGCTGAAGCCGAGTAATATTGTGGTTAGGGCCTTTGACGGGTCCAAAAGGATGGTGCATGGGGAGGTGGATGTCCCTGTTAAAGTTGGTTCCCAGACTTTCGCATCCACGTTCTATGTAATGGGCATCCTACCATCTTATTCTTGTTTGTTGGGTCGCCCGTGGATTCATAAGGCTGGGGCAGTAACTTCTACGCTCCATCAGATGTTAAAATATCTAGTGAAAGGGAAAATTGTTACAGTACGAGGAGAAGAGGAGTACATGGTGAGCCACCTTAACTCTTTTCTATATGTGGAGATGGACGGGGAGTTCATTGAAACCCCGTGTTAGAACTTTGAAGAAGTACCCCAGACTCTGGTGTCAACTGAAATTGTTGCTGAAGATCCTCCAATGAAGATGGCTTCCCTCAAGGATGCCCGGTCTGTTATTGAAAAAAGTGGGTGAGAAAATTGGGGTCAACTCCCTCACTTCGCACACAAAACTGACAAGTTTGGTTTGGGTTTTACTGCAGAAGCTTAAAGGGCTGTTCGGTGTGCGTGGATTGGAAGACCTCCCCTGCGTATCAGTAATCCGGAAGTGAATTCAATTGAGGATGATGAAGAAGGTTCAGAGTTCGACAGCTGAATTTACCCGACTACCGACAGTGGATTGAGCAATTGGACGCCGAAGGACTTCGTGCCCGTTTCTTTTATTACACAGTAATAGACTTTTGTATTGAGTTTTGTAACAGACAATTTGAAACTTTACGGCCTGGTGCCTCGCCCGAGACACCGTGGTTTTGTTTGTGAGGGCTTATTACGTGTCATTTCCATATATCATCAATAAAGCATTGGACTTTTTTCTTGCATTACAAATTTTGCGCTCCTTGTTTTTCTTTAATTTTGCACTTTATTAAAACAACTATTGCTCTTACACACACTCACATATCATAATACAGGTCCACAACCACTCTGGATCCCACTGATAACGACTCTGCTATTGCCAGTTATGACTTCGAAATTCCGATCAACCAAGCCGAGGACGAAGGTGAGGATGATGGCGAAGTGCCTGGGGAACTTGCTAGATTGTTACTACAGGAAGAGAGGGCCATACAGCCCCATGAAGAGCCAGTGGAATCAGTAAATTTGGGTACAGAAGAAGACAAGAAAGAGGTTAAGATCGGTGCAAATCTAGAGTCTAGCGTCAAGCAACGGTTGATACAAATGTTGCGCGACTATGTCGAGATCTTCGCTTGGTCTTATGAAGATATGCCTGGGTTGGATACTTATATTGTGGTACACCGCTTGCCAACCAAAGAAGACTGTCCTCCAGTGAAACATAAAGTTCACCGAATGCGCCCAGAGATGTCTGAGAAAATCAAAGCTGAGGTCATGAAACAGTTTGATGCCGGTTTTCTAGCTGTCACTTAACGTGGTTCCAGTGTCGAAGAAAGATGGTAAGGCACAGATGTGTGTTGACTATAGGGATTTGAACAGGGCAAGCCCCAAGGATGATTTCCCTCTGCCTCACATTGATGTTCTGGTCAGCAACACCGCGCAACATAAGTTCTTCTCCTTTATGGATGGTTTTTCTGGTTACAATTAGATTAAGATGGCTTCCAAGGATATGGAGAAGACGACCTTCGTTACGCAGTGGGGTACCTTTTGCTACAAGGTCATGCCGTTCGGATTGAAGAATGCTGGGGCAACGTATCAGCGCGCCATGGTCGCTTTGTTCCACGACATGATTCATCATGAGATTGAGGTATACGTTGACGACATGATTGCAAGATCCCAAACTGAAGAGGAACATCTTGACCATCTCCAGAAGCTATTTGACAGGTTGAAGTTGTACAAGCTGAGGTTAAACCCGAACAAGTGCACCTTCGGGGTGAGGTCTGGTAAGCTGCTAGGCTTTGTTGTTAGTGATAAAGTTATTCAAGTGGATCCTGCAAAGGTGAAGGCTATACAGGAAATGCCTGCTCCCCGAACAGAAAAAGAAGTCAGAGGCTTTCTGAGACGCCTAAACTACATTTCCCGATTCATTTCACATCTGACTGCTACTTGTGAGCCAATCTTCAAGCTGCTAAAGAAAGATCAAGTGGTAGAGTGGAATGATGAATGTCAAGCCGCTTTCGAAAGGATCAAATAATATCTCCAAGAGCCACCTATTCTGATGCCTCCAGTCGAAGGGAGACCTTTGATCTTATACTTGACAGTACTCGATAATTCGATGGGGTGTGTGCTGGGGCAGCATGACGAGTCTGGCTGAAAAGAGCATGCTATTTACTACCTTAGCAAAAAGTTTACCGACTGTGAGACCTGATACTCACTGCTTGAGAAAACTTGCTGCGCTTTGGCATGGGCTGCTCGCCGGATGAGACAGTATATGCTGACTCACACTACTATATTGATATCAAAGATGGTTCCAATCAAGTATATCTTCGAAAAGCCTGCCTTATCCGGAAGAATGGCAAGATGGCAGATGATCTTGACTGAATATGACATCCAATACACAACCCAAAAAGCAATCAAGGGGAGTGTGTTGGCGGATCATTTGGCGCATCAGGCCGTGGATGATTACCAGTCTATGAACTTCGAGTTTCCGGATGAGAACATCATGTTGGTGACCGACTGCGAAAAACCTGGATCAGATGAAGGACTTGAGGAAGGATCCCGATGGTCTATGTATTTTGACGGAGCTTCAATCGTGTTGGGTAAGGGTATTGATGCCGTGATCATATCTCTTGAAGGCTGTCATACTCCGTTCACTTCCCGATTATGTTTTAACTGCACCAACAATATGGCGGAGTATGAAGCGTGCATCATGGGCCTTCGAGCAACTATTGACCTAAGGATTAAGTTCTTGAGTGGGTTCGGAGATTCCGCTCTCGTAATCAGTCAGATCAAAGGCGAGTGGGATACGAAACACCCAAATCTTATTCCTTACAAAGAGTATGTATTGAAGTTGCTTCCGCACTTCGAGGAGATAACCTTTGAACATTTCCCCAGAGAGGAGAACCAGTTAGCGGACGCGCTAGCTACCATGTCTTTTATGTTCAAGGTCAAATGGGACAATGAAGCTCCCCAGATTACCATTGAGAGGTTGGACGAACCTGCGCATTGATGTGACATTGAGACTGAAGAGGTAGCAGATAAACCCTGGTTTCATGAGGTAAAGAGGTATCTTAAGGCTCAGGAATACCCCGAGGGTGCATTTGTTAATGATAAGAAGTTTCTGAGGAGATTTGCGGCGAAGTTCTTCATCAGCAATGGTATCCTTTACAAGCGTAACCATGATTCAACCTTACTGCGTTGTATGGATAAGAACGAGGCAGAAAGGATTATGGCCGAGTTACATGAAGGTACTTTCGGGACTCATTCCAGTGGACACACCATGGCGAAGAAAATCCTACGGGCAGGATATTATTGGTCCACCATGGAAGCCGACTGTTATCAGCATTCTCGGACATGTCATAAGTGCCAAGTCTATGCTGATAAGGTGCACATACCTCCAGTTCCTCTGAACGTCTTGACAACTCCGTGGCCTTTGGCAATGTGGGGCATCAATGTGATTGGTAAGATTAGACCTACTGCATCCAACAAGCATCGTTTCATCCTGGTAGCAATTGATTACTTTACAAAATGGGTTGAGGCAGTTTCATTTGCTACAAAGACCAAGAACATCGTGGCACGATTTATTCGGCACAATTTGATCTGTCGATATGGTGTACCAGAGAGGATCATTATGGACAATGGAACAAATCTCAACAATATGATGATCACCGAGCTCTGCAAACAGTTCAAGATACAGCATCACAACTCTTCTCCTTACCGGTCGAAGATGAATGAGGCTGTTGAAGCGGCTAATAAGAACATCAAGAAGATTGTGCAGAAGATGACAGTGACATACAAAGATTGGCACGAGATGTTACCATTTTCTCTTTATGGGTACCGTACTTCAATGCGAACTTCAACAGGGGCAACACTCTACTCTTTGGTATATGGCATGGAAGCAGTCTTAGCTATTGAAGTTCAGATACCCTCTCTTCGGATTATGAAGGATGCAGGTTTGAGCGAGGACGATTGGATTCAGACCCAGCTTGATCAGCTGAACTTAATCGACGAAAAGAGACTTACTGCTATTTGTCATGGTCAGACGTATCAAAAGTGAATGATCAAGGAATTTAACAAGAAAGTTAGACGACAAGAGTATCAAGTTGGGGATCTGGTGATCAAAAGCATCATATTACCTCAAGATGATCCTAGGGGAAAATGGACCCCTACGTACGAAGGGCCATTTGTGGTTAAGAACATTTTCTCGGGAGGAGCTATGGTGACGACCTTCCTCACCCCGTCAATGCAGACATAGTGAAAAAATACTATGCATAATCAAAGACCCGCTAGGTTGACTGGCCTAGGCAAAAATAAGGGCTTCCCGGTGAACCAAAAGGGTTCGATAAAAAATAAGGGATGAAAATGAAAAAATCTGTACACCCGGCAAGTAAAAAACCTGAAAAGGCGGCTTGGGCAAAAAAGGGTATCCCGGTTGACTGAAAACCCGAAAGGGCGGTCCAGGAAAAAAATAGGGATTAAAGCGTAACACTATGTCTCATTGGATCACCTTGCAATCAGACTTCAATATCGACTATCAAGCTCGGACGACGCTAATCAATCTGATCTACCTTCAACCAAGTTGCAAAGTGATGAGATGCTCGAGGATATAAAGGCGATAGCAGAGTTAGAACCCAGTGGGATTATTCACATAGCTGTTTTTCTTTCTTTTACACAAACTGTATAAATTCTTTTGTTCAGCGACATTCTCTTACTAGGATGTCAGCCTCTTGTACAAAAACGCCTATTTACAGGCCAACTTCAAAATCAATACAATTCATTTTCACAAAGAGATTTCAAATTGTTTTTCTTATTCTGTTTTGTTTTGCAAGAATGTCCAATGTTCATTTTTGATATATGCATTTGACAATAATTGCTGCTCATAAACATTTACATACGAAATAAAAGACGATTACTCGTAATATCAGAAACAGGGGCAAAAAAAAGAAATGTCCAAACCTTACAGTTGCTCTATCCACCAGGTATAGGGATAGACCTAGTTGGAGAAAACGATTGAAGGTTCATTCACTCCCTGCAGAGTAAGAAAAAGACAATGATATTAGCGGTCCCGAACAGGACACCACTCTCCCCAGCTGAGGCTCGCAACCGCGAATGAGTCAGCAAGATTCTCCCCAAACAAAGTTTATCTATCATCAGCACTATAAGATTATCCCTAGTAGAGTCTGGAGGATTATCCCCAGTAGAGTCTGGAAGATTATCCCCAGTGAAGTCGCCACTAAAAGATTATCCCCAGTGGAGTTCATTTCTTTCACAAACAGAAACTTTATCCCCGATAGAGTTCATCATCGCCAACAACGGTGATTCATCCCCAGCCGAGGTTATTTCTCCAAATCAACAGGTCCTCTAACAGAGAATCTCTTCCCCACAGAATCATTTTCTCGCCAGTTTATTCTCCAGCAAGATTATTCTTACAGTCATCTTCATTCACTATCCCCAGCGGAGACGAAAATTCAACTCTTTTCTCCAGCAATAATCCGGAATTTATTTTCCCCAGCTAGAGAATATCATAAAAACATTGCATATCCATACATCATGACATATGCATAAGCATCATACAACACAATCTCATTTATTTTGAGAACATCATTGCTTGATACATGTCATGCATTACATACGATTAACCCTTTACCTTTCAGGAAAGATACAATCAAATTTCCACCAAGTTCAAGCTATGAAGCCCGGGTACGACCGTATAGTACCTTGATTTCCACAGCATATTGTGAAGCCCGGAGAACGACCGGATAACAGTATCAAACACCTCGAAGCCTGGATTTGACCAGATAGTGGTTTATCTTTAAGCTATGAAGCACGGAGAACGACCAAATAATAGTTTAATCCCCAGCAAGCCGTGAAGCCCGGATTACAACTGGATAACAGCTCGGCAAGTTACTGTGAAGCCTGGATTACGACCAGATAGCAGTGCAAGGTACCATGAAGCCTGAATTACAACCAGATAGTGGTATGTCATGAACACAAGCCGTAAAGCTCGGATTACGATCGAATAATAGCTCAACAAGTTACTGTGAAGCCTGGATTACGACCAGATAGCAGTGCGAGGTACCATGAAGCCTGGATTATGACCAGATAGTGGTATGTCATGAACACAAGCCGTGAAGCCCGAATTACGACCGGATAACAGCTCAGCAAGTTATTGTGAAGTCTGGATTACGACCAGATGGCAATACAAGTTTCTGTGAAGCCTGGATTACAACCAGATAGCAGCCAAAGACACCGCGAAGCCTGGATTACAACCAGATAGTGGTATATCTTTAACACAAGTTATGAAGCCCGAATTACGACCGAATAGCATCTGGATTTCCTCCGAACATCATGAAGCCTGGATTTCGACCGAATAGTGGTATGAGACATCGCGAAGCCTGGATTACAACCAGATAGCGGTAAAAGACACTGTGAAGCCTGGATTACGACCAGATAATAGTAAGGGACACTGTGAAGCTTGGATTATGACCAAATAACAGTTTACCCAACCAAATACTATGAAGCCCGGATTACGACCGAATATTAGTAGGCCCAAAGCCAAAGGGGAAGCCCGGATTACGCCCGGATAACCATTTGATCTCTTCTGAAGCCTGGATTACGACCAAATAAGATGTAAGGTATTGTGAAGCCTGGGTACGGCCAAATAGCAATACAGAACACCATGAAGCCTGGATTCAACCAGATAATGGTACAAAGCATCGTGAAGCCTGGATTACGACCGGATAACGATAAAAGGACTGAAGCCTGGATTACGACCAGATAACAGTACAAGACACTATGAAGCTTGGATCTCGACCAAATAACAGTTTACCTGGACAGTTACTAAGAAGCCCATATTCGACCGAATATTAGTGTGCCCTAAACTCAAGTTGAAGCCCGGATGCGACCGGATAACAACTTATTCCTTATGAAGCCTGGATTACGACCAGATAAGAAGTGAAAAACTACGAAGCCCAGATAGCAAGTTTAATCTCATCTCCCTAGTAAGTCACTGTAAAGCATGGATTACGACCAGATAGCAGTCAGCCTTATCACTAGGAAGCCTGGATCACGACCAGATAATATTTCACTTTCACCTCTTCAACAGAGATGATTCCCCAGTAGAATAACAGACGACCGAAGCTCCTAAAATTCTATTTCTCTCAAGACAAAGATTAGCATTCCCCAACGGAATCTTCCTCAACAACAGGTATACAGACTCTCGCTAAGGAATCTCTTATGCGATCGAAACTCCTTCGGATGGCATCTTTAAGCCCATCCCCCGTCAGCAATTCCCAAATGGCATCTGTAAGCCCATTCCCGACATCGCAAGATGGACACCACATCATGTGAGTGCAAATTTCTGGGCACTCTAGTGCTCAATCCTCTTCCACCTTCGGATCACGAAAGGCCAGCAAGCCAATCTACATCCTAAGGTTTAAGAAGATTGAACAGGGGCAACTGTTGTATCCCAAAATTTTCCCTCCCATATTTCTCAAAACATTGCAAGAAAGATCCTCAAGTTGCTCAAGGAAGTCCAAGGGTTGGCCAGACAAGCTCTCTCCTAAGGCAGTCTACCTCAAATTAGGGTTTCATGTTGCATCAAGATACTTTAGTCCAAGGGATCCCAAATGCTCGCCATTGTCATAATATGTTCTCAAGATCATCCATGTCAAGTTTCAAGCCTTGCAGAGGAAGTTTGCTCAGTCAATTGCTCAAAGGCCTGAATATCGACTGTGCTAGGGAAAAAGTCAACTGTGGCTTACATACAGTCAAACTTCAAGATTTTTGGTCAACATACTCATTTTGAAGTATGTTTCATCATTTTATCAAGGGTTGATTATGATTCATCAAGGATTGCTCATAATTCCTCAAGAACCAAAAGTTGCTAAATTAGGGTTTTACAGGAACAATCAACACAACTTTGACCAAACATAACTTTCTCATGCTTTATGAGAAATGACCCATCCAAATCTCATTTTGAAGAGGATGAAATTCTATACAATCCATCTTCATCTCCCAAGTTCAAAATATGCACTCACAAGAAGTTATGAATTTGGACATTATAGGTCATTTTGAAAAGTCAACAAAAACACCTTTTTTGTCAAAGCTTCATACATGAGCATGGAATATCAAATTGAAATTATACCAAAAGGGTTTCTTAGAGGACATCTCAATCTTTCTAAAAAGTTCAATAACACCTTAAAATAGTCAAAATTGAGGAAGTTATGAATTGTTGAAGTTGACCTTTTTTGCAAAATTGTCAAAAGTCAACTATGCCTAAAAATGCAATTTTTGCGAAATGGGCCCAATCTTTTGCACTTGTTTTGAGTTGGTAGCATGGTCCACGAGCCCTAGCCCTTTACACTTGTCTTTATATTATTTTTATTATTTATTTTGATTTTTATTTGAATTAAATCAATTTTAATCAAAACAAATCATGAAAAAATCTAAAGCATTGAAAACTCAAGATTTTGTACACGTTTCAGGTCTTATATCCAGTTGGCAAGTAATTGAAATCGTGCAAAGCATTGGTGTGGACAAAAAGATTGAATTTGGAAATTTTTGGAAAGATATTCAAAGTAAATCAAATCCAAATCAAAAGCAATGATGGAGGAAGATTGAGATAAGCTTTTCAACCCTAATCCAATCCTTGATATATATTGAGCATGTGCAGACCTAAAACAAGGCTGGAGAGAGGCGCAAGAACAAGAACAAAACTTGAAAAAACACCAAAAAAGTGCAAATACGAATTCATAGTTCCAAGCAATTACAAAGCCTCCTGACCATCCCAATCGCTTCCTGGGAGTGTAAGCAAGCAAAACCAATCAAGAACAAGCACTCCCAAGCCCTGTAACTCACTGTAAGTCAGCCAAGACATTGATGTATTTTTGAAATCGATTTGCATAAATCTGGCATCTATAGCATGAAATAATGATATATTCTTGTTCACTATCACATTTGCAAGCTATCTGGCACATTTAATTGCATTTTTTTTACTGTATGAGATTTCACCATTGTTAGGGTTTGTAGCTTCGATTTGGGATCTTTGTTTACAGGTGAAATTGGGCCACGATTAGGGTACCATGAAGTTCGTGAGACTGAGACGAATGGATTGGTACCATCACCATTGATTTATTGTGCTTGTACATGATTCTTGATATGCACATGTCTTTAGCCACGATGGATGTCCGTTGGTAAAGGTCTGTTGTCTAAAACAACCGATCCTTGGAGAAGACGAAGACGTGGCAAACAACCATTCGCCTGTTTAAAAAAGCACGCGCTGAATTAACATATTTGGCCTTTTTAATATTTAATTATTGTTTTGTATTATATGAACGAATAAAACAAGTGGCGCAGTTGGTAGTGGAGTGTGTGGAAAAGGCATCAGGGCCTGGGTTCGAATCCCAGGTCCCCCCAATTTCTTCATATTATTTTCTTTTATGTGATCAGACGCGCACGCAGGTTTGAAGCACACCATGGACCACCATCCTCCAGCCAGCCAGATGTCAAATGGCCAGATCTAAAGGCCATTAGATGAAAGTCCACCAAAGCCCTCAGTCAACGCATGGCAGGAGATCTTGGAAGTCAAACGTGGACCTTATCTTTTTGGGCCCAGAATTACTATCTACACTCCCTCAATTTGCTTTCAGGCCCATATCTCTTTCTATATTCTTTTTTTTCTTAATTAATTTAATTAATTATTTCACTAACACAAAATAATAATTCTTTTATCAAAAAATCACAAAAAATATTTTCATCCAATTAAATTTAGGATATTTATTTTTTATACAAAAAATTAATTAATTTAATTAGGTTGTTAATTTTAGGTGACTTTAATTATTTTGTAAATAAATTAAAATTAACTAGAACAATTAGGTTTTTTTGTTTCTAACTTAATTATATTTTCTTTTTCTTAAAATAACCAAAAACACAAAAATATGCCATTTATTTATTTTCATTAATTAATTTAATTAACTAATTAATTGTGTATTTAATTTTAAAACATAACCCTTTTCTTAAAAATAATTAAAAACAACAAAAACATTTTCTCTCTCTTTAAATTAGGTTAGAAGGGGTCAAAACCCTAGTTCTCTCCCGATCTTAATTTCATTGCGCGCACTTTATTATATTATTTTTCCATATTAATGTAATTGCTCACAAGTTGTAATAGCTTAATTAGGACCTTTTTACTTTCATTTATCACTTTATTTTTAAGGGTTTGTTTTTGGCTATGTAAATACCCGAAGCCTTGTAATAGCGTAGCTTACTTTCCCCACTTTAATTTCCGCAAAATATTAAACTATTAGATGTATGATATTAGGGATGCATGACAAGAATGTATGATTAACTTTAAAACGGTTAGCTAACCCTAAATGTGCAAAGATAATAATTTGAAATTGAATCACTCGCACATGCGCACTCCTAGGGTATACTCTCACTTCGGTTGCCTTCGGTAAGCGGTCATTAAGTATAGGATAGTTTAGTGGTCACTCTCTTGTCAAAACAAAGATCAAAGTCCCATTCGGAAAAGTTGCCTCGGAATGGTTGCCTCGGATATTGTTGTCTCGAATAATTGATCTAAGACATTAGGGTTACTACTAAGACGTCCTAACATTGCTTTAGTGATCGTACGTCCCTTTCGAATTGACCCTCAAAACCCTAACGACGGTGCTACCTACTCACTAATAGTGGGATAGCACTGTCTAAAGGAAACGAACATAGAACGATTCTCTTTTTCGAGTAGGTAGATTAGTTCTTAAGTACTTGCTCAATCCAAACAAACTTTTTTTCACACTTACACTCCTCTTTTAAACAAAGCTTTCAAAAACACTTCGTAACACTCTTGAAGGCAGAAGCAAGAGTTAAATCGAAGTCAAAAACTTTTTCAAATCAAACACACACACACAAGAAATTTTGAAAATGATGAGCAAGTACCTAAGAGCCCGTAGATAACTACGGATAGAAAGGGTGCTAATACCTTCCCTTTCTATAATCTACCCCCCGTACTCAAAATCTCGAAAAAGGGAATTTTTCTGTGCTTTTTTCCTTTCCTTATTGGATAAAATAAAAGTCGGTGGCGACTCTTGCTTACTGCGACATTTTGCAAACGCAAACGCAAAACGCAAACCAGCAAATTCCTAAAAAATAGTCCCGGTTCTGGCCACCATATCACAAATTCCCTTGGACTGGGGTCTTCCTCTCTTATCTCCCCTTCTTGATTATCTCCTTCGTTTGATGAAATGTCAGCTCAACCACTTGCCTTAGCGGTCCTTTGAACCTCCTTCCCAAGTTCACCACACCAACTGTCTTCCTTGGCTTCTTAGTCTTCTCTTTAACAATTAGGGATTTCAGTTCCTCTTTCCCCTTGGCCAGAGCCATGATCATCTGTTGAAACTAAGCATTCTGAGTCTGTAGATCCTTCACTGTTTGTTCTAGAGCCATTGCTAAAATAAATAGCGAAGAGGGTGAGAAACCTACTTTGAAACCTGCTTATGCAATGATATGTATGATATATGTATGTAATGTTTTCAAGGATTTCTAGGACTCAAATTTGCTTAAACAGAAAGAGAACAAACGTTAATTGTATCAAGATGTTTTATTGATCACAATAATGCCTCTTGGGCTCACAAGGGAACAAAGCAAAAATAAAACTCTCCAAGCAAAGGAAGACTCAAACTTCCCACAGGCGCATCCTCTTTGGTGCAACGTACGCGTTTATACTCTTATCTTCATGAAGTAACCTGGTGAGCTCTAAAACCTTCTTCTCGCTGGCGTAGAATTGGGTTTCAAAGGTATCCCTTTCTTATTTGAGTTGGATCCAGGATTTCCGTAGCTCCTCAAAATCAGTGGGCATGTCAGGATGAAGAACAATATAAGGAGTGTCTCCCTCAGCAATTGACTCCATAATCACATGTAAGATAGAAGGGTAAGGCATCATAACACATTGAGCACGAGCTCTCACCCATTTGAGGTAAGGCTCAAGAGGGATGGAATTCTTGTGCCCTAGTGTCTTGCTGTCAACTCTGTTTATCATATCCCAAGCTCAAATGAACCTCTTACGATAACACTGGACATCATTCTCATAGTCAAATGTGATTCCTTGGACTAGTGTGTTGTGAGGCCATCCCTTCTAGCATAACCAAACTGTCGCAACGCCAAACAAGGATTATAAGTGATTCCTCCCCTAATGCCTAAGAGAGGGACATTAGGGAATTCCCCACAGTAATCAATGATGGTAACATTCTCCAAGGATCGAGAACACCAATGAATATCCGAATGTGTAAGGGACATCAGCCTATGAGACCATCTCATACCCTGCTCATTTCTTAAGAGAGACCGATGTATGTGTGAAATAAACCACCTATCCAATAGAGGAGTGCAACACAGAAGGGTCCCTCTTCTCTTTAGAGTGCGAGTATGCAGAGAGTGTAGAATATCCCCAAGTAAAGTAGGTACCGGATTATGAGACAAAAAAATCTTAATCGCATTCAAATCTATGAATTGGTCCGTGTTAGGGAATAGTACCATTCCATAGATGAGAAGGGCCAACACTTCTTCAAAAGCTTGTAAATCCAGGTTATCCCAAAAATAGTGAGCTTTCTCAAATAGAAACTTAACTGGAAATCCTTGGACACCTCTTCTGGTTTCCCAATTTTCCATTACATCAGACCTTTGTAAAGATAGAGCTTGAGCAATCTCTTCAAGATTTGGGTATCTTTCCATACTGTTGAATGGTAGCTGATTAAGGATAGGCACCCCTATTAACTGAGAAAACTCCTCCATAGTAGGCACTAACTGGTAATCAGGGAAAGTGAAGTAGTGGTGCAACGGGTCAAAGAACTGAAAGAGCACCTTTAACATTTCTTCATCAGGGTTTAAAGTGACCAAGTTGAGAAGTCGACCCTATTTTTCAGTGAAGGGAGAGCTTTCAGGAATCCTTGATGCTAATTCCTTGAGTTGAGGAGGTAATTTCACAAGGTTGACTTGGATGGTGTTCCTGCGAGCGGATGTCATGTCCTACAAAACAAGACAAAGATAAGCCCTAAAAAATCCTTGAAATGGTTAGTATGATATGTCATGTTATGATGTCATGATTATGCTAAGAAATCACATATATAGCAAGCACAAGAAAATCACACCAAGACCTTAGGTTTAAGGCTTGCATGGGTTTTAAGGTAATACCCTCTTGAAGTTTGGATTGGTTCAACCTGTCCTATAAATAGTAACCGGGTTCTAAGGGATCTCAATATCATTAATCTTTCCCATAAGTTTCGTTCTGATAGGCAACTTACTTGCAACCAAACAAAACTCGGGAGTCAAATCTCAATGAGTGTAGCATCGAGTATCTGCCGACATTGGGAATACACCAAAGATGGCCATCGTACTACGTCCTAATGGCCAAGTTGTTCAATTAAAGGTTCTAAGGCCAATTAACGCTTTATGACACCATGCAACGGCCCCTTATTCTCCTTGATTAACTCAAGGGCTACCGGTACCAACCAAAGTGTCGCATCAACGTAGCCATCGCTTCAACCGTGTTGGTATACCCCATA
This sequence comes from Vicia faba, assembly GCA_948472305.1. Lineage (NCBI taxonomy): Eukaryota > Viridiplantae > Streptophyta > Magnoliopsida > Fabales > Fabaceae > Vicia > Vicia faba. Next base: position 219,724,579 of record OX451737.1, read on the forward strand.
AAATTTCTATGATCTATTGCTACTTACCTAAAAGGTTTCCCCAGATCCGGGTGTAGGATCTATAGTAACCCAAACAATACCCTTAAAAGTAAAGCAATCAAACAGGAAAAGAAAATAGTTTAGAAATAATCTAGACCCTAAGGTAAACCCCACTTGTTTTCACCAGCAGAGTCGCCAGTTCTGTGATACGGTGGTAGAACCTACTGTTATACTGGTTTGCATTTTTTGTTTGCAAATGTCGCGGTAAGCAAGAGTCGCCACCGACTTTTCTTTTATCCAACAAAGGAAAGGGGGAAAATAATAGAAAAAGACCTTTTTCGAGATTTTCTGAGTAAGGGGGATAGATTATGGAAAGGGAAGGTGTTAGCACCCTTTCCATCTGTGGTTTTTCACGGGCTCTTAGGTACTTGCTCATTTTGAAAACTGTTTTCGTGTTTGTGTGTTTTGAAATATTTTGTTAGCTTTATGGTAACTCTTGTATCAGTCCTCAAGAGTGTGATATGTCATTTTTTCAAAAGAAGTTTGGAAGTGTGTAAGTGTAAAAAATTAGGTTTGAGCAAGTACTTAAGAATTGTCTACCTACTCGAAAAAAGATGTTCTTTTCCTCCTTTCCTTTAAATAGTGCTATCCTACTATTAGTGAGTAAGTAGCCCTATTGTCGGATGTTGAGGGACTATAAAAAAGGGACGTTTTTGGTCATTGAAGGCAACATGTAAGGATACCTTAGCATTTCAAAGGGACTGTCATCATATAGACAACGTCGAGGGGCAAGATCATTTCTCGTAGGCAACTCGAGGGAAATTAAGGGACCATGATCTTTTATGATGACTTTTAAACTGAGGGTCTTTGCTAAGATATCCCTATGTTTGAGGGACAAGACCATTGTTTTCCGAGGCAACCAAAGTGAGGGAGTACCCTAAGGGTGTGAGTGTGCAACAGTGTGTTTTTTCATATATTTATCTTGAAGTTAATGACCTAATGATTAATTGATTAATCTTGTCATGCACGCCTAATTTACTAACAATTCATATACGATCATATAAAGAATATAAAAGCGAGAAATAAAGTTCCTACAGCTATTACAAGGCTTTGGTGTAGTTACATAAATAATGAACGGGAAGTAAAATACAGAAATTGAAAACCCTAATTAAACTATTACAAACCGGGCACAATTACATAATAAAAATAGTCGTATGAAAAATAATCACGCGCGAAAATTAAGACTGGAATAAATTCTAAGCCCTAAAAAATCTAATTGCCTATTAAAGATATTTTTGTTATTTTATGAAAAATATTTGCAATTTAACCTAATTTCTAATTGATTTTAAATAAAGGAAAACAAATTAAAGTTGATTAAATTTAATTAATTTGCAACAAATTAATTTTCTTAAAAAAAACTCTAAATCCTATTTTTTGATGATTTTCTGATTTTCTGATTTTTTATGCTTTTAAAAAAAAGATGAATAAACAAAATATAAACTAATTAAAAAAAAAGAATAAAGAAGTTAGAAAAATGGGCCCGAGGGAGGTGAGAAACCCAATTGGAGGGGTGTACTGCTAAATTCCGGCAAGGCCTAGATCTGGTTGGCCCACAGCTGCGCTGGATCCAGTGGGAGGCAACCTTGGAGGTCCATCATGGGGACTGCATGTTAGGCGTTAGATCCATGTCAGCTGAGATCTGATGGTGATGATGATAGAGCGCATGGTATGCGCCCTTGGTGTGAAACCACTGAATATGCAAGGAACAATTCAGAAAAATATTATACAACAGGCAGGGATCGAACCCCTGCCCTTGCACACACACAAAGCCTTAAGCGCACTGTCTCTACCGTTGGGACGACTGTACTTCCGTTAATCTAACCATAAACAATTGATTAAATATTAAAAATGGTCTTAAATGATGACTGTAAAAACACGCGCGCCCAAAGTGGGGCCCAAATATTTGAACAAACCAATCACAATATCCTAATATGCCACGCAGAGTCCTTGGTCGATCAAACTATCGTGATGGTGGTTTCGGTCATCTTCTCCGTTTGGACAAAAACCCAATCCTACGAAATCTCATGAAAACGAACATGAAAATAATCCTACTAGCCTAATTAGACCCTTGCGAACACAATGGCATGGTTGGTTTGCTCTAAAGAGGCCTGTATCTTGAGATATGAAGCTTGGCCGAAGCTTTGCCCTAACAATGGCAAACTTTCATCCCTGTGTTAAATCTCTCATGTAATGATTCTAAACACACATAATCATTAGTATAAACACAAATATGCATATGAAAATCATTTATATTACGTGAAGAAAAAGTTTGAGATCGTCAAAAATACCAAATGGAGTAATGGTGATTCGCTTGATCTGGACGTTGCACTGCTTGCTTGAAGACTGGGCTGGGGTCCTGGAAGCCTCAGGGAGGTGTTTGAATGCTTGAAATATCCTGATAGTGGCTGGAACACGAGATATGTGTTTGCAATATCCTTTGAAATTTTGAAAATCCTTAGGGTTCTGCTGAGGTTGGCTGCGCATGTGTATTAGGTCTAGGGTTGTTATGTATATGTAGTGTATCTCATTAGGTTTACAATTGTAGCAAGAATCCAATTGATCAATGCTCTTTTAAAATATACAGATTTTGATTCAAATCTTTCCAAAATAAGAGATCCACTTCCTTTTTCAGTCCACACGGTTTTGATAGCTAGCTATGACCCCTTTGGTTTAAAAAAGATTTGCATATTCTATATCTTGCACATTCTTGCATTTATTTAGTATTTATTTAATTTATTTTGAATTTATTTGAATAAAATCAAAATAAATAAAAGTAAAAAACAAAATAATTCATGGACATGTTTAGAGATCCTTAGATGCATCATGGACACGTTTGGACTCTAAAAATTGGGCCCAATAGCTCAAAAATACAAATTTGCCCAATTGAGATTTCATGCATTCCTTAAAAATTTCCCAACTTGTGCAATCCTTATCTCTCTCAATTTTAACCCTAAGAGGGTGTTATTGGACTTTTTAGAGAGCTTAGTATGTCCTATAAACAACCTTTTAGTTTCATCTCAATTGGATCTTCCATGTTCATGTAAGGAGCTTTGACCCAAAAGGTGTTTTTGTTGACTTTTTGAAAGGACCTGTAATGTATGAGCTTGTATCTTTTGATTGGAGAATTTCTTGAACTTGAGGTCTAAAGAGAAGTTGTATGGAATTGGATTCTATTCAAAAGTATCCTTGGTGGGAAAATTTCTGATAAAGTATGAGAAAGTTATGCCTGGTCAAAGTTTGGTTGACTTTTCCTATAGAAACCCTAATTTGCCATTTTTGACTTTTGATGAGTTAGGAGCATTTCTTGAGGAATCATGATCAATCCTTGATCAAATGATGGATATCACTTCAAAATGTTGATGTTGACCAAAAATCTTGAAGTTTGACTGTATATAGGCCACACTTGACTTTTGACCTAGTATAGTTGATTTCCAGGCATTTGAGCAGTTGACTGAGCAAACTTGTTGTTCAAGGCATGAAATTTGGCATGGATGATCTTTAGGACATATTAGGACCATGGAAAAAATTTGAGACCATTGGAGCTCACACATCTTGATGAAAATTGAAACTATAGTCTAAGGTTTATTCTCTTAGGAGGAGAACTTGTCTAGTCAATTCTTGGTCATCTTAGGGCAAGTTGGGGACCTCTAAAGGCAAGTCTTGAGTGAAACGGGAGGGAAAATTTTGGGGTACAACAACTAGTAAAGCTATTTCCAATGGAAATATTAAAATAACAAGCTGAATCAATTTATCAAACACTTGGTGTACAAGTGAATTTTCAGAATTTTTCCTTGAGTTCTGTTGATACACAAAATCAATTATAATCAAAAGTGATTATAAACTATATCAACACTTGATTTAGAATCAATAGAAGTTCGAAAAATTCTTACGATTCAATTGATAACGAAATGCTATTTGATAAATTGATCAATGAAAATTAAAGCAAGTAAAAGCAAAAATAAAAGAGACACAAGGAATTTGTCTTCATAGTTCCCCACTGTCGTCCTCGCGTGCGGATATGTTTGCGCCTAATTCCAATGAAATTAGGATAATTCTTACTATGCAAAGTGTTGATACAAGAGAAATATTCAAGAGCAACTTCACAAACCCTAATGCTTGTTGTTGATTCAATCCCTTATCCTCTTTTGATTTTGAGAAAGACCAAGATATAATAGATGCAAATTGACTATCTGGACGTCGCTACTCCTTGGTATTCTTTATCTCTGAAGCTTTCACACACCGTCAATTTTAAACTATTGCAACACAAGACTTCAAAAATAATCTACTGTTCTCTCGCTACTTCCTTTGTGTTCTTTCTCTCCAAAGGATCCCTCGCGTTCTTTATCTCCAAAGGACTTCACTTGGCCGCAATTACCTCTTATCCGTCTTGCACAAAAACCCTCAAATCAACCAATGATCTTGGAGGACAAACCCGCGGTTTTTCCGGATGAAGAATCCTATAAAGCTCAACCCAATACTCAATTGGACACTAACAATCCTCGTCTAGATGACACCATAACAAAACATCATCAAAATGTAATGTCAGTGTGCATGTGTAACACCCCATCTAAACCCCACATAAAATAAATGACTAATCAGAGTAAATATCATGCATATCAAAAGAGGGCGTCACATTTATTTCACAAAACACCAAAAACAAATACACTGGTCATGATCATAATACACATTTAGAGTCATGTTCCATACCATAACATATATGCATCTTGCAGCGTAAAATAGATAAATAAAGGACTAGCTCCTCCAACTACTTCTTGCTATAAGCACCACCGCTATCCTCGGTACCTGAGCGATGTCGTATAAAACATCATTCCAACAGAAGGGTGAGAATTCATATAATTATGGAAACATATAGTAATAGTAATGTATCACAACCATACAAGCAACATTCGAATTCATCACACTTCACATAATCATGTATTCAACATATTCCAATAGAATTCACATGGTTATATATACAACATTGCTCACCGATTCATGATTCAAAAGTAAACAATCACAATTATCACAATGTAACATTCATACCAATATCACATAATACACATCAACTCAATATTTCACATCGACATATGTGACTCTAATGCAAATCAATAAAATATGCATGTGGTATCAAATGTTATCCTTATCGGTCTTGCGGGTCCACATCTCTAAGACATATAACCACCAAAAATCCCGTCAGCCTTAAGCTTTCAAACCCCTCAGCATTAGGTTTGGGACAAGTCAATAATTCCCACGGAATTACCAAACATTTCCTCTTGACAAAAATGATGCATGTGAAATCTCAACACAAATATGAAATTAAGACCATCTCCATATCTTAATCATACAAGCATATTTAACATAATCCAACATATTTGAATTATCTTCACCAAATTGCACAACATGCATATTTCATGTCATCAATAAAACACAATGCATTCTCATAATGTTAATCATCTCAACACATCATTGTAACATGTAGTAAACAAGTCCAAACCATGTTACATTCAATCAACATCATTTCACATCATTCTCATACACAAAATCAAGTATCACATTTCTCATCAAAAGTCATCCAAATCCAATCCAAAACACATTGAATAAATTATTAAAATTCATGATAATCAATGATAAATCATAAGCATACAAGATCCTGAAATTTTTTCAAAAAATAACAAGTTTTTGTATTCCAGACCGCACTAAGAGGCCTCATGCGCGCTAAGGGTCCTTGCAATTATACAGAAAAGTTCTGCTACGGAAAACTTCTGCCTAGTTACGAATTTCTCTCCTAAAATCCACCAATTCATCAATGTTTCATAAATTAAATACATAATAACATATATCTAACATATACCATAAATTAGAAACATTAAAACATGACTTCTAACACAAAATTGTGAATCCCTATTCCAAACCCTAACATATCAAAACTAGTATTTGAAGAACAAATCTCTAATTTCATGTTACTACCCATCACATACTATTACATACACCAATAAATTAATGAATACCCATCCTTACCTTGGATGTAGATACTCTAGGGTTCTTCTCTCTTCTCTTCTCATTTTCTTTTCTTTTCTCTTCTTTTTTTCACCCCTCTTTCTAATTCTATATTTTCCTTATTTTGTTCAAGTCTTACTAACTCTAAGTGGGCTTAACTCATTCTCACACTATCTCATCCTACCAAGGCCCAATTAATATTTTCTATTCTCACACTCAATAATTCAATAACATATAATATACACATACTCAAATTAAATCAATTATTTACCTAATCACACAGAATCAAATAATTAAATAATTATATAAAAAAAATTAATCATGGAAATTAATAAATAAAATAATTAATAAAGAAAATATGGGTGTTACAACTCTCCCCCACTTAAAAGATTTTCGTCCTCGAAATTACCTCAAACAAACAACTCAGGATAAGACTCTCTCATTTGACTCTATAGTTCCCAAGTCACATTTCCACCTGCCAGTCCTCCCCAAGCTACATTCACTAAGGAAATCTCTTTACCACGAAGTTTTTTCATCTCCCGATCCTTTATCCATATAGGGGATGTCTCCACATTCAGGTTATCTCTTACTTGTACATCATCTAATTAGACCACATGAGACGAATCTGTAATGTATCTCCTCAACCGAGACACGTGAAACACATCATGGAGATTAGCAAGTGGCAGTGGCAAAGCAATCTGATAAGCCACTTCACCTACTTTTTTGTAAATATGATAAGGACTAATAAAATGTGACGTTATCTTACGTGACTTCAACGCTCGACCAACACCTGTTACCAAAGTAACTCGAAGAAACACACGATCTCCTTTATCAAACTCAAGTGCTTTCCTAATCTTATCATGATAACTCTTCTGAAGACTCTGAGAAGCCTTCATCTTCTTTTGAATCATCTTAACCTTATCCTTAGTCTACAGAACTATATCAGGTCCAACCACAACACTCTCTCCCGATTCATTCCAACACAAAGGCGTTCTACACCTTCTACCATAAAAAGCCTCAAACAATGCCATTCTAATACTTGAATGTAAACTATTGTTATAAGTAAACTCCATCAAAGGTAAGTAACTATCCCAAGCACCTTCTTGTTCCAACACACAAGCTCTCAAAATATCCTTAATTGACTGAATCGTCCTCTCAGTCTGATCATTTGTCTGCAAGTGATAAGAAGAACTCAAACACAACTTCGTACCCAAAGCATTCTACAAACCTTCCAGAAATCTCGAAGTAAACCTCGTATCCCCATCTGATATAATTCTAGATGGAATACCATACAAAATCACAATCATCTTAATGTACATATTTGCAAGCTTCTCCATTGGATAATTCATTCTCATCAGAATAAAGTGAGCAGATTTCGCCAACGTGTCCACAATAACCCAAATAGCTTCACAACTACTCGGTGTTCTTGGTAAACCAGAAAAAATCCATAGAAATGCTATCCCATTTCCATTCAGGAATAGATAATAGTTGCTACAAACCAGAGGGCTTCTGATGCTCAATCTTCAACTTCTAACAATTCAAACAAGAATACACAAAATTTGCAATCTCTTTCTTCATACCTACCCACCAAAACAATTTCCTCAAATCTTGATACATCTTAGTAGCTCCAGGATGAATACCCAATCCACTACGATGCCCTTCCTCAAGAATCCTCTTCTTCAAATCAGCTATATTTAGAACACAAACTCTATCATGACATCTCATGATACCATTCTCATTAATCCAAAAGTCTCCACCCCGACCTTGACTGATCAACAACTTATCCACCAAAATCAAATCAGATTTCTAACCTTCTCGAATCTCATCAAGAACGCCACTAGTAAGATTCAACATACCAAGCTTAACACAAGAAGAAGTCTCTTCACAAATCAAACTCATATCTCGAAATTGCTCAAGTAATTCTAACTCTCGCACCATCAACATCGACATATGCAAAAACTTCTTACTTAATGCATCAACCACAACATTCACTTTACCAGGATGGTAATTCAAATCAAAATCATAATCCTTCAAGAATTCCAACCATCTTCTTTGCTTCATATTTAACTCTTTCTGATCAAATAGATATTTCAAACTCTTGTGATCACTAAACAATCAAATATTGATCCAAACAAATAATGCCTCCAAAGTTTCAATACAAACACAATAATAACTAACTTTAAATCATGAGTCGGATAATTTCTTTCATGCACTTTAAGTTGCCTTGAAGCATAAACTACAACCTGTCAATTCTACATCAACCCACTTCCTAAACCCATCAATGAAGCGTCACAATACACAACAAATAGATCTATCGGATCAGGCAACATCAAAATAGGAGCGATTGTCAACCTTCTCTTAAGCTCTTGAAAACTAGATTCATATTGTGCAGTCCAAATAAAAGCTTGACCCTTTCTAGTCAACTGCGTCAACGACAAAGCTAACTTGGAAAATCCTTCAATAAACTTCCGATAATAACCTGCTAAACCAAGAAAACTTCTAATCTTAGAAACATATTTTAGATCTTCCCATTGAGATACAACCTCAATCTCCGATGGATCAACAATAATACCACCACTCGATATCACATGATCAAGGAAGCCCACTTCCTTCAACCAAAACTCACACTTAGAATACTTAGCATACAACTGCTTCTCTTTCAACACAGATAACACAATCCTTAGATGTTTCGCATGTTCTTCTTTCTTAACCAAAAAACAGGTGCACCCCATGGTGACACACTAGGACGAATAAATATCTTCTCAAGCAAATCCTCAAGTGGACTATTTAGCTCTTTCAATTCATATGCTGACATATGATATGGAGCCATCAATACCGGAATAGTTCCAGGAACTAAGTCGATCATAAACTCTACCTCACGCTCTGGCGGTAAATCGCTTACATCATCAGGAAATACTTTTAGAAAATCACGAACTATTGATAATTCATCAATCATTCATTTTCCATAAATTTCCAATGTTGTCATCAAAGCCAACAACGCAACACCATTCTTCACAGATTCATTCACTTGCTTGGCAGACACAAACAAATCTCTCTTAAAAATAGAATCAAGAAAGATAACCGTCTTATCAAAATAATTGATATAAACATGATTGTATTACAACCAGTTCATCCCAAGAATAACATCAAGTTGATCTAACAGAAGACACACAAAATTAACTCCAAAGTCTTTACCAAAAATACTCAATGGACAATTCAAACACACATATGAAGTAGTCACTGAATCCATAAGAGGAATGTCAATAACCATACTTCTATTCATATTAGATAATTCAAGATTCAATCTTTAAACACAATCTAAAGAAATGAAAGAATGTGTCGCACTAGTATCAATAATGACAATCAAAGGTGTAACATTAATAAAGCACGTACCTCAGATTAGTCTATCCCCAACAAAACTATCTGAACCAAATAAAGCAAACTCTTTCCCTTTGTCTTGGTCCTTCTTTGGCTTGTCACATTTGGAACTAATGTGACCTTGCTCACCACAGTTGTAGTAAGTCACACTCGCACCTCCTCTACACTCGTTAGACTTGTGACCTATCCTGTCACACTTGAAACACTTCACATCAGGACTTGTATAATCATAAACACAACATCCATCAACACCACACTTAAAGCACTTATCCAGAGTATGATCTCCTTCCTCATTCGGCTTCCTTTCATAACCAGCTTTTTGTTTTCCCTTATCAGGATATGGCTTTCCTATGAATTGGCCCTTTCCCTTATTTTCACTCAAAGACTTGTAGTAAGAATCACTCTCCCTACTATCTTCATCATAGATCATACTCTTGTTAACCAGCTCAAAAAATTTCCTAATGTGCCGATAACCCATGGCCTTCTTAATCTCAAGTCTCAAGCCATTCACAAACTTAAGACACTTAGATTTCTCATCATTAGCAGTGTTGTAATGAGGACAAAACTTGATCAACTATTCAAACTTTGCATCATACTCAGCCACAGTTCCATTGCCCTACTTCAGCTTAAGAAATTCAACCTTGTTCTTCCCACGTACATCCTCTGGAAAATAATTCTCCAGAAATGCATCTCTAAAAAGTGCCCAAGTAACCTCAATCCCATCTTCATCAAACTATTAAACAGTGTTTTTCCACCAATCCCCAGATTATTTCTCAAGTATATGGGTACCAAACTGCACCCTCTGTAGATCTGAAAAATTCATGACCAGAAAGATATTCTCAATCGCTTTCAACCAAACTTGTTCCTTGTCAGATTCATACGCTCCTTCAAATATTGGCGGATTTTTCCTCTGAAATTTCCCCAAAGCACGAAATTCATCCTCCTCCCTGTTGCCAACATTGACGTTCGGCTGTTTCCCGATCGCACCGGCCAACGTTGCCAACGCCTAGACAATAGCATCGTCATTCCTTCCTGCAACCATCGTCCTGAGATTCCAAACAACCAAAAAACCAACAACCTTATTAGACAAACAATACCGATTATGTATATGACACATATCGAATACAAAAGGAAATAAACCTATTAATAACCTGGTCAACTGGTCAACCAGGCTCTGATACCACTTTGTAACACCCCCTATAAACCCTGTATAAAATAAACGTCATAATCAGAGCGAATATCACACATATCAAAAAAGGGCGTCACATTTACTTCATGAAATTCAAGAAAATAAATACATTGGTCATGATCATAACACACATTTAGAATCATGTTCCATACCATAACATATATGCATCTTGCAACAGAAAATAATTCTTTCTCATAGTAATATTAGTGATTGAAATCTCATACTGACAATCATATCATAAAATATTAGGCACTTAAGGCCATCATCTCATACATCTCAAACCAACACGAATATTTAGAGAGTATAACAAGATCTCTCAAATAAACATGAATATAACAAAATAACATGAATCCAAACGTCCTCGTATTACATAGACTAGAGCATGACTCACTACCTAATAAAATGGATAAATAAAGGACTAGCTCCTCCAACTACTCCTTGATAGAAGCACCACCTCTATCCTCGGTACCTGAGTGATATCGTATAAAACATCATTCCAACAGAAGAATGAGAATTCATATCATTATGGAAATATATAATAATAGTAATGTATCACAACCATACAAGCAACAATCGAATTCATCACACTTCACATATTCATGTATTTAACATATTCCAACAGAATTCACATGATTACATATACAACATTTCTCACCGATTCATGATTCAAAATTAACAATCACAATTACCACAATGTAACATTCATACCAATATCACATAATGTACATCAATTCAACATTTCATATAGACACATGTGACTCCAATGCAACTCAACGCAATATGCATGTGGCACCAAATGTTATCCTTACCCGTCCTGCCGGGTCCACATATCCAAGATAAATAACCACCAAAAAGCCTATCAGCCTTAAGCTTTCAAACCCCTCAGTATTAGGTTTGGGACAAGTCAATAATTCTAAGGAATTACCAAATATTGCCTCTTGACACAAATGATGAATGTGAAATCTCAACATAAATATGCAATTAAGACCATCTACATATCTTAATCGTACAAGCATATTTCATATAATCCAACATATTTGAATTATCTTCACCAAATTACACAACATACATGTTTCATGTCATCAATCAAACGCAATGAGTTCTCATAGCATTAATAATCTCAACACATCATTATAACATATAGCAAATAATTACAAATCATGTTATATTCAATCAACATCATTTTACATCATTCTCATACATAAAATCTAGTATCATGTTTCTCATCAAAAGTCATCCAAAACCAATCCAAAGCACACCGAATAAATTATTAAAATTCATGATAATCAATGATAAATCATAAGCATACAAGATCCTGAAATTTTTTCAAAAATAATAAGTTTTTGTATTCTAGACCGCCTAAGTAGCCTTGCGATTATGCAGAAAATTCTGCTACGAACAACTTCAGCCTAGTTACAAATTTCTCTCCTAAAATCCACCAATTCAGCCATGTTTCATAAATTAAATACATAATAACATATATCTAACATATACCATCAATTAGAAACATTAAAACACTATTTCTAACAAAAAAAAATTTGAATTCAAATTCCAAACCCTAACATATCAAAACTAGTATTTGCAGAATAAATCCCTAATTTCATATTACTAACCATCACATACCATTACATACACCCATAAATTAATGAACACCCACCCTTAGCTTGGATGTAGATATTCTAGGGTTATTCTCTCTTATCTTCTCCTTTTCTTTTCTTTTCTTTTCTCTTCTTTTCCTCTTCTCTTGTTTTCTTCACTTCTCTTTCTAATTCTATATTTTCCTTATTTTGTTCAAGTCTCGCTAACTCTAAATGGGCTTAACTCATTCTCACACTATCTTATCCTACCAAGGCCTAGTTAATATTTGCTATTATCACACTCAATAACCCAATAACATATAATATACACATATTCCAATTAAATCAATTATTCACCTAATCACACAGAATCAAATAATTAAATAATTATCAAACCAAATAATAATTAATCATGGAAATTAATTAATAAAGAAAATCAGGGTGTTACAGTATGCATAGGTTGGAGGTTGAAGATGAAGAGAAATGTAGGTGAATTTTATGGTATCACCAAGTTATGAATGATACATGAATGAGTATTTATAGTTTTAGAACTTTTAGGGCAAAAAATTGATCAACCAAAAAATATGTGTCGACCTATATGTCATATGTGTCGACACATACTTGATTTTTATTCTGTATGTGTCGACCTGTATAGGTCTATGTATCGATCGAACAGAAACAAAAGCTAAAACGCTTTAAAACACTAGCAAATGTGTCGACCTCAAAAATGGATGTGTCGACACATAAAATAAGAATTTATTCAATTTCAAAAATGATTCATTATGTGTCGTCCTATGCAATGTATGTGTTAACTTGAAACTTACAGAAGCTACATGCTTTAAAAATGAGTTACATGTGTCGACCTGAAAAGCGAATGTGTCGACACATGTAGTAGAAATTTATGCAGAAACCTGTTTTTAATGACTTGGATCAATTTCAAAATGATTTTTAATGATTCCTAAGACCTCTAATGCAGAGGAGTTCCACAAGACAAAAGGATACTGTTCAATATCCCAAAGTGCTCACTTTTCCCGTTTTGACATCATGCAAAATATTTGATGACGAAGTTGTACTCATAGATTCTTCATACCAACGCTCATGATGTACTTCTCGCTGATCAATATGACATGACTAACATCTTAAGCTTATGTTTTTTCTAAAGCTCAGGTGTAGAGCTACACATAAAGAACATCCCCTAACCCACAAATGAATATATATGATAAGACAAATGATGAAATAAAAAATAAAACAAGAATAAATAAAGTGAAAACAGGTAATAAAAGAACAAACAAAACACACAAACAAACCCTAAGTTAAATAAGCTAGGTCTAACCCTAGTTCCCCAACAGAGTCGCCAAACATCAAAATAGACACTGAGTCGCCACTGAATTTTATTTACTCCTAAGAAAAAGGAAAATAAAAATAAAACCCTAAGAAAGAAGGATAAGATGGTCATCACAACCAAATACGGGTTCATGGGTTGGTTATGCGAGTGGAAGGTATTAGCACCCCACACATCCATTGTACTCAACTAGAACTGTTTAGTTAACTAAGTTTGAATGTGTGTGTAAATGTTTAATTCTTCTTAATGCTTGCTTTTATTTTTTATTTATTAGATATTTACAAAATGGATAAAATAGGGGAAAATTAGTTTTTTATTATTGTGCTCGCCAAGATTTTGAAAATTTGTGCCTACATATTCCTGGGTGCAATGGGAAATTCAGAGCCTCGTAGTTCATGGTAAAAAAGTGTTTGTTGGTTGTTTTTAAGTTAGGGAAATGTTTCAATGCACGAGGGAAAAAATATTTATTTGAGAAAAGTTTAGACACACGGGGACGGAAAAATATTCTTTGAGTGTGTTGAGGTTAATTTTAAGTGTTTTAAGTTTGAATGACTGAATGATACTGCGTACGCCAACCAATAGGTTACTCGAGGAAACTGTGAAGGTACATCCACCCCATCTACTTTTTTACAAAAAAAGGTTGAATTAATTTGATTGAAAAAAAGTTTTTGATATTTGAACTTTGTGTTAATGACCTATGTGCAAGTTTGTGATGGAGGAAATTAAATACATATTTTTGTATTTTATTTTATTTTGTTTTGGGATTTTTCTAATAATTAATTAAGAAATGCAGTAGACTACAATTAATAAAAAAAGGACCAAGTAAAATAAAACAAACTAAATATACTCAACTAAAATAAATATATAAAATTAAAAAGAGATTAACTAAATTAACAAAATAGGCCAGGGGTGCAAATAGGAATAAAGGATTTTAATGGACAAAATTGGGCCCAAAATGCAAAAAAAGAGAGGGTGCAAAGAGCAAATGACGGGTGTGAAGAGTGTTGTCTCTCTCACTAACCATGCAAACTCGTGGCAACCATGGTTATGGAGGATAAGCTTCACAAACAACAACAAAAAATGCACTAATCCTAAAATTATCGAGCAAATAAAAATAACATGGACGGTGCCAGAGCGAACATAAAGACAAAGATCGTCACCAACACGGGGGTCCAAATTTAGATTAAATAAAAGGAGAGAGATCTTCTGAAGCAACTAGATAAATAATAAACAATAAAGTCGCTATCGAATATTTATTTATTCCATAGAAGGGAAAGGAAAACATCGAGTAAACATGAGAGCAGAGAAATCAAGGTCTCACGAGACCAAGAGAAGGGTACGAGAGTCGATTATGCAAGAGGAAGATATTAGCACCCCTCACATCCACTGTACTCAATGGGATCCAATCTTTTTGTTCTAATCAAAAGGTGTGTTTATATCTAAAGCTTACAAGCTAAGGGAAAATGCATGAATGCAAATTAAATACAAAAAAGAATTTTTTTATATTATTGAGCTCGCCTTTGGTCGTGAGACCTAGTGCCTACTTATCTCGAAAGAATCAGAGCACCGTAGTTCTTCTAAATTTTTTTGGTTTGTTTTGTGATTTTTAGGCGGATAATGTTACATTCACACTCTAACAATTGACATATTGCTGCCCGAACTTTGAGGACTTAAGTGTCGTATTGCACATAATGGAAGTAACACATCCTTTTTGTGAAAAGATTTTCAAAAGAAAAGTCCAAAGGCAAAAGAGATTTGATTGATTTATATTTTTTACCTTAAAAAAAGATTTGATTATTTGAATCATATTAAATACTACGATTGAGAGGAAGCACAAGGTTATAAATATACCACCTCATACTCCTCCCAATACTTAAGGCTCATGACACATGATTCCGCTCTTTATTGTTAAGTGTTTTTGAGTTTTGATAAAGAAAAAGAAGTTTTCGTTTTAAATATGCAAAAGGAAAAATAAAGAGTCTAAGGGAGAATAAAAATCCTAATGTTGTCATGCAATACGGTCCTAAGATTTGGATAACAAAGAGAAAACTACCTAATGTTAGCATGCAAAGTGGACCCATGGGTGAGGATTAAGGGAACTACCTAATGTTATAATGCTTGGTTTAGAACCTAAGGTCTACAAGATGAGTATCCTAAGGGAACATGCAAGTCAAACGAAAAAGACAATACATAAGAATATAAACATTAAAAGAAATAGCTCAAAAGGCAACCAAACACCTAAGTGTAAAGGTCAAACATAAAACACAAGTAGCAAACAAACAAGAGCCTAAAATCTAAGCAGGCTTCAAGGTCATAAATTAATTAACTAAGATGTTTTAAAGTAAAGAGTCAACACACCAACTAAGGTATCCTAAGGGTCATTCTCAACTGGTTCTACCCTAAGGCATTGTAAACCAAAACACAAGCAATCATTAATTACACAAGCACTCAAGGATTTAAGTGCCAAACAAACATCATCACTTAGTATATCAAGATAAGATGACTTAGGAAAGATACAAACTCATAAAATTCATCAAGTATACCTTAAAAAGTTCATACAAACATATCTAAAAGATGGAAGAAAGACCACATAAGGATCACACAAGAATTAGGTAAGAGACCAACCAAACATCAAGACTAGTCACTAAGGACCAAACCAACAAGTGAGTGAAGAATTTAAAGTTCAAACATGAAATTAAGGTATGACATATCTTAGGCAAGAAGTTAACTCAAACATGTCTTATGATTACAAGAAGCTCATACAAACATCACATTCAAACAATATTGAAGCAACTAGGCAATTTCACAACTAATGTCATCCTTAAGAGGAATAATTCATTCATGGCAAATAAGTAATCAAGTAAACATGTAATTGAGAATTAAAACCATACAAGTCAATATCTATTCCAAAATAAAATCCACACAAACATGCCATAGAAGGTATAGAAGAAAACATATCCATATCAAACAAGCAACTTGTCAAAAGCAACTCTAAGTGGAAACTAGTCCTCTAAACAAGAGATGCTAACAAGCAAGGAAAAAAGATAGAAATATGGTGAATAAGATGAGACAAATAATAACAAGAGATTCAACATAAACATGTCTCAATAGAATACGAAGCTTCAACAAGAATTGAATTCAAGGCATGATCAACAAAGCATGTAATCATCAATCAAAATCAACAAAAGAAGTCAACTATCTTAACAAGGCAAAATGAGAACCAAAGCATGGAATTAGGAAAACAAACAAGGAAAGTTAGAAGCTAAGACATAGAAAATTCTATCTTGAATGGTTCACAAGTATCAAGAATCTCATACAAAACATCCTTGAAGGTTACATCACAAGATAGTCAAGATACACCCTAACGCATCCGCTAAAAGAAGTATCGACATCATGTTAAATAAAGGAGAAGATGAAACAAGGAAATGAGATACTAAGACCAACCAAGTCATAAGCAATGAAATTTTATCCTTATCATATAAATCACTCAAGCATCATGAAGCATGCACACAAGCCACGTTCAAGGATAGGAAAAAAGATAGGCTAACAAAACCTTAGGAGGTTCACTCGATTGTAACCACATTAAAAGCTCATGAAAATACCTATAAAATAGAGTAAGGAGGCTATAAATCTTGGAATCTCATACAAGAATAAGAGTGGAGGACTATTCCTAAATGGTTGCACAAGTGCACCTCTAAACAACCCAACAATCAAGGCAAACCTTTACACAATTAGGCATGCAAACAATTCAAGCAAACACAATACTTAGGAAACCTCAAAAATAAGTTGGAAAATGATCAAAACAAAGTGAGACCAGACAACACACAAGTGTCCTAATAGTGCCTAAAGATTGTACAAAAATTGCTCAAAGCAAAGCTCAAACATCAATAACATCTCAATTATTGATCAAGCAAACAAGGCTTTCAAAAATATTCCAAACAAGCATCAAATGGACACAACAAGACCTCAATTAAACACTCAAACACCCTACACTCATGTGCATAAGCGTGTGAACAAGATTGGACCAAGAAGCATTCCAAAAAGTCTCAAACATAAACCGTAATTGGAAAATAAGCAATCAAAACACTTTCCACAATTAAATAAAAATAAAACAAGAAAATAAAAATAAAATAAAAATAAAAATTATGGAAAATTAAATAAGACATCAAATAGTCAGAAACATTTTTTTTTTGAAATTTGTAGAATAAAGAAGGATCAAAAAATAAAATCAATATGAAAGTAGAACAAGAATTAATTAAAGTAAGTCATGGGGTCTAAAACTGAAAGTTTAGAATGGACTAAAATTAGTTCAAAAGAAAATCAGGCCCATTATGCTAAGGGTGTAAAAAGACAATGATACTAAGCCCAATCCAACACAACTCTTTCTTTCTTTTTTCCATTTTTCTGATTAACTTAATTCAATTATTTAAAACCAATAAGACAAAAAACAACAAAAGAAAAATAAAAATAAAAATCTGGGTGAATGCAAATGTGGCACCTCACGTGGTCACTTGCAACAACTCCCAGCTTTCTTTTCCATTTCTCTATGCTTAACAAAAACCAACAAAAAAATTCAAAAAAAAAGCATGACCCAATCAATATGTGACACAATGTCTTCTTCTTCACGAAGACAAAACAACAACACAAATAACACCCTTACTGTCGCGTTTTTTTCGTCCGAAACATCACCATCTCCGATGGCTATACCTCATCAATTGAAGAAAAGTAAAACACCAAATCACTCTATTTTTTGAGTAGATCATGAATATTCCATTAGTTTTAACGAATAAATACTTAAACATGGAGAAAAAAGACTCACGAACATCAACATATAAAAATCGAAAAACATCAAAACTTCATGTATTCCACACATATATGATTCTAAACTTGTTGAAATTGTTACAAATTTCTAGAATATTCGAAATATAATATGTATGGTAATAGTATAATACTCTAAAAACTATAGTGTGTATGAGTATGGTAAAATAATTTAGAACTATAAGTGTATGTAAAAGATAGAATAACCTAAAACTATCATGATATTAATATATCATGAAAACTCTAAAAAAATTTAAAGTAACGTAGAAATATTCACCACCATTGAGAGGTTGGTGACTTGAGCTTATAAATAGGTATTTGGTATCTTGTAATGTATCATCGAAGAAATCAATGACATGACCTTCTTTCTAAACAACTCTCTAAAACTATCTTCTATCAACTATCAACTACATCACTACTAACAATGGCATCAGAGCTACGTTCAGTCATATATTGGGCGTAGTTAAATTAATACATATTATTTCAAATTCCTTCCAATTACTTCAAAAATTTCCCTTGTACTATTAAGCCACTCCAATATTTGTCTAAGATATGGATAACACCACTCAATCATCAACTATATCTGTCCCTATTTTCAATGGTGAAAATTTTGATTTCTGGCGTGTTAAAATGGAAACATGTTTTTCTTCTCAAGATTTATGGGATATAGTAGAAGAAGGATTCATTGTTCCCGCAGATACTTCAACTCTTAATGCAACTCAAGAAAAAGAGTTGAAGAAAAATAAACAGAAAAATTCAAAGACATTGTTCACCTTGCAACAAGCGGTAACTGATGTAATTTTTTCAAGAATCATGAGAGATAAGACTTCCAAATAAGCGTGAAACACATTGCAGGAGGAGTTTCAAGGAAGCGTTAAGGTACGTGCTGTCAAACTTCAATCTCTAAGAAGAGATTTTGAACTATTGAAGATGAAGGAGTCTGAGACAGCTAAAGATTACTATTCTAAAGTTAAAGAAATAGTTAATCAAATGAGAGCTTTTGGGGAAGACATTACTGACAAGGAAATTATTGAGAAAATTCTAATTACTATGCCCCCAAAGTTTGACCCAATCGTAATAACGATTGAAGAAATCAAAGATCTGTCCACTCTATTAGTGCTAGAACTAGTGGGCTCTCTTGAAGCATATGAGCAAAGAATGTATAGGCATAAAGAAGATACACTTGAAAATGTCTTCCAGTCAAAGCTCAAATTTCATCCCCAAAACAAAGAAAATGGAGGAAAGAAAAATTATGGAGAAACTTCAAGAAGAGAAGGTTATAGGAATTTCCTTAAGAACAAAACAGATAAAAATATTCCATGCATCATATGCAAAAGACTGGACCACAGAGAGAAAAATTGTTGGTTCCGTAATATACCACAATACAACCATTGTAAGAAGTTTGGGCATGTAGAGTAAAATTGCCGCAACAAAAATAGGCATCAAGCTAATATCGCAGAGGAGAATGATCAAGAACAATGTATGTTCTATGCCACTCAAGACTCAGTCAAAGAAAAAGGAGGAAGTTGGTACATGGATAATAGATGTAGCAATCACATGGCTAAGGATGAGACTATTTTCAAAAGAGTTAACGAGTCTACCAAAGTCAAAGTTAGACTGGGAAATGGCAGTGTGGTTGAATGAAAAGGAATAGGCACTGTCATGGTGGAGACAGATAAAGGTACACAACTCATCCATGATATCTTACTAGTCCCCAACCTTAAAGAAAATCTTCTAAGAATTGGCCAAATGATGGACAGAGGCTACACACTTCACTTTGAAGGAGGAGTATGCAAAATCTTAGACAACAAAAATAAAAGGGCCGAGATAATCCAAGTGAATATGAATAAGAGAAATAGAAGCTTCCCGCTAAATTTAAAACATACAACTAACATTGCCATGAAGGTACAAGTTGATGATTAATGGCTCTGGCATCTAAGATTTGGTCACTTCAACACACATGCCTTAAAGTTGTTACATGAGAAGAACATGATGAGAGATTTTCCAAGCATAAAGGAGAACAATGAAGCGTGTGAAGGATGTCTCCTTGGTAAGAAACACCGATTTCCATTCTCAACAAGCAGAGCATGGAGAGAAAAAGATTTGTTGGAGCTAATTCATACTGATGTCTGTGGACCGATGAGGACACCATAACATGAGAACAATAGGTCCTACATATTCTTCATTGATGACTTCTCTAGAATGACATGGGTCTATTTCCTAAAAGAAAAATCAAAATTCTTTGGAGTATTCAAAAAGTTCAAGGCCATTGTTTAAAATAAAAGTGGAAAGCGGATAAAAGTACTAAGAAGTGATCGCGGAAAAGAATACACCTCCCGCGAGTTTGACATATTTTGTGAGGATGAAGGCATAGAGCGACAACTTATAGTCGCGTATTCTCCTCAACAAAATGGTGTATCTGATAGAAAGAATCGTACAGTTATGGAGATGGCTAGATCGATGCTCAAGGAGAAGGGACTTCCTAACATATTCTGGGCTGAAGCAGTCTACACTGTTGTTTACATACTTAACAGATTTCCAAGTAAGTCAGTACAAGATAAGACTCCAATTGAAGCTTGGAACGGGAAGAAGCCATTAGCAAAGCACCTAAGGGTCTTTGGATCTATATGCTACATTCATATCCCAGACATGAAGAGGCACAAGCTTAAAGAGAAAACTATACGAGGTATCTTCCTGGGGTATATCACAATCTCTAAAGGCTACCGTGTCTACAAATTGAAAACTAAAAAACTCATCATCAGTTGAGATGTTGAAGTTGATGAGAATGCTTCTTGGAATTTGGATGAAGAAAAAGTGGAGAAGAACATCCTTATACCAGCTCAACTACCTCAAGAAGAATTTGAGGAAGAAGGCCTAGGTGAACCTTCTTCACCTCCACCATAACAACATGATCAAGAATTATCATCACCAGAGTCTACTCCAAGACGAGTAAGACCTTTGATGGACATATATGAAACCTGTAACTTGGCCATACTTGAACCTGGAAGCTTTGAAGAAGCATCAAAGCAAGAAGTATGGGTCAAGGAAATGGAAGAAGAGATAAAGATGATCGAAAAAAACAACACATGGGAGTTAGTAAATCGTCCTCATGGAAAATATATCATTGGGGTTAAGCGGGTCTATAAGACAAAGCTCAACTCTGATGGCACCATACAGAAACACAAGGCAAAGTTAGTAGCTAAGGGTTACTCACAACAACCTGGGATTGACTACAATGAGACATTTGCACCAGTAGCTCGTCTTGATACCATTACAACTCTAATAGCTATTGCGGAACAAAGAATGTGGAGTATCCAGCAACTAGATGTCAAATCAGCCTTCCTCAACAGTGTACTTGAAGAAGAGATCTATGTGGAGCAGCCACAAGGATTCATTTCTGAAAGCGAAGAAAGCAAAGTGTTAAGACTAAGAAAAGCACTTTACAGTTTCAAGCAAGCACCTCGAGTATGGTATAAAAGAATTGATTAGTATTTCATAGATCAAGGATTCAGGAGGAACAAGAGTGAGCCTACACTTTACATCAAGTCTCAAGGTCAGTACACTCTCTTAATCTCTCTATATATAGATTACCTTATCAACATTGGAAACAATACCAAGATTATGATGGAGTTAAAAGAAGACATGATGAAGACCTTTGAGATAACCGACCTTGGTTTGATGAGTTACTTCCTTGGTATAGAGGTAAGTCAGAGAAATGGAGGGATATTCATCTCGCAAAAGAAATACACACAAGGCTTACTTAAGAAATTCAATATGTACGGTTGCAAACCTATCATTACTCCACTCATAACAAATGAGAAACTACAGAAGAATGATGGAACACCAGAAGCTGATGCATCCAAATATCGAAGTATAATTGGAAGCCTTCTATATTTGACAGCTACACGGCCAGACATAATGTATGCTACAAGTATTCTATCAAGATTCATGCAAAGCCCAAGTCAAATACACTTTGGAGCAGGAAAAAGAGTTTTAAGGTATATACAAGGAACAAAAGAGTTTGGTATATGGTACACTACCAAAACCAACTCAAGATTACTTGGATACACCGATAGTGATTGGGATGTTCGGTAGATGACATGAAGAGCACCTATGGATATGATTTCTTACTAGGATCAGAAATTTTCTCTTGGGCGTCGAAGAAGCAAGCTACAATTGCACAATCAACAACAGAAGCAGAGTATGTGGCTGCTGCTGAAGCAACGAGTCAAGCTATATGGATTCGAAAGATACTTGAAGACATGGGAGAAAAACAAGATGAGCCTACTAAAGTTAATTGTGACAGCAAATCAGAAATTGCAATGGCGAAAAATCCAGTGCATCACAGTAGAACAAAACACATAGCAATCAAGTATCACTTTATTAGAGAAGCTGAAGCAACTAAGGAGATCAAACTCGACTACTGCAGAACAGAAGAACAAATTGAAGACATATTCACGAAGGCGCTACCGAGACCAAGATTTGAAGAGCTGCTAACTATGCTTGGAGTTACAGAAATTTGCATCAAGGAGGAGTGTTGAAATTGCTACAAATTTCTAGAACATTCTAAATATAATATGTATGGTAATGGTAGAATACCCTAGAAACTATAGTGTGTATGAGTATGGTAGAGTAATATAGAACTATAAGTGTATGTAAAAGATAGAAGAACCTAGAACTATCATGATACTAACATATCATGAAAATTCTAGAAAAATCTAAAGTAATGTAGAAACATTCACCACCATTGAGAGGTTGGTGACTTGAGCCTATAAATAGGCATTTGGTATCTTGTAATGTATCATCCAAGAAATCAATGACATAGCCTTCTTTCTAAACAACTCTCTAAAACTATTTTCTATCAACTATCAACTACACCACTACTAACAAAACTAGTGCTTACGCGAGTGTAGGACTTCAGATGCACTATGCCATGATCCTAAGCAGGAATTTTAGATCTAAGATGAATGTGAAAATTCATGAAGTTTACCTCACAGATGCAATGTCCGTGGCACCTTTAGTTGCTTCAAATGCTTCCGAAAATAGTGTCAAATCTTTCTATGATATTCAATAATGATGGATAAAGCCAGAGAGGATAAGAGAATGCAGAGAAGAATAAGCTTTAAAGAGGAGAGTTCTTGAGAAAATTTCTTTTCCAAATTTGGTTTTCTTTCTTCAAATGCGTTCTCTGGTTTATGAGTGAGAGAGATAGAGACTTAAATAGAGAGTGCGTGCTTGGTTAAGGGTTAAACAAGGTTAGAAAGTTGGTTCGAGATATTTTTGAGTGGAAACAAAAAAAAAGAGACAATGAGAAAATTACTTGCGTTTTTGGTTGTTGTGGTGAGTTTGTTGTTGCATTTTTGCTGAGCAAAAGAGTGAGAAATGTGTGCACATGGGTGGTGTGGACATGAGAGAATGGAATAAAGTTCCTCTTGTTTTCCAAATTTTCCTTATTTTGCCCATCTTTCAAATTATGGTACATGCATGCATAAAGCATGTTTTGTCATTTGTGGTAAAGGAAAAGAGGGTGTAAGCATGTGAGGTAAGAAAGTCATAGCACATTGTTAGAAAATTTGAGAGAATGTGCAAAAACACAAAAAAACCATGCAATTCAAAAACAAGAATGCAACTGTTGTACCCTAAAATTTGTCCTCTCATTTCTCAAGGCATTTCTCACAAGGATTCTCAAAGTTCAAGCTTGCACAAGTACAATTGGAGGAAACTGTTAAAAAGGGAAAAACAGATAAAAATAATCTTTTCAACAAAATTGGAGAAAAATAAGTTTTCTTCGATTTCCCTTGCTTCAATTGGATTTTTGGTCCCCTGCAAATCTACTTCGATTCACAAGGCTTCGATTGGACTTTGGTCTCCTTCAGGCCTTCTTCGATTTCCCTTGTTTAGTTTGAACTTTAGTCTCTTTCAAGACTGCTTCGATTGGACTAGGACTTCCTTAAAGCTTTCTTCGATTCATAAGGAAATGGTCAAGCTTCGACTGAGTTTTGTTTCCCTTTGAAACAACGTCCTTTGATTCAGGAAGTAAAGGCCTCCTTTTGGTTTTCTTCGATTCAGAAAGTCAATAATCTTCTGAAATCTTACTTCAATTCAGAAGACAATAACCTTCTGAAAAGTGTCCTTCAATTGCACCATTGACACCTTACATGTTTTCCTTGAGTCACAAAGCAGTGACCTCCTGCATACACCCTTTCGTTTGGCCATGTGACTTCTGGAAAGCAAGCCTTCGATTGGACAAGAGCCATTTACATACAAAGCTTTGATTGGAGTTTTGATGCCCTTTGAATCGACATCTTTCGAACCCAACTTTGGATCCTTCGGAGCAAGTTTGAGTAAATCTCATAGCCTTACCCTACATGTCAGACTATTTTCCTTCCAAATATTTACATAATCAGAAGCTTGTACAAAGGATAGAAGCTTTGTCTATTAGATAATACTATTCTTGGTTAAAATAGCAAAGGCTACATACCTTTTTTTCATATAGAGTACTTTTAAAGCAACTTCCAACCTGATTTTTGTCTGAACACAAGCAATGTCAAAAGCATAAGTCAAATCTTCTGCCAGTAGGCCCCCACTTGTACTGGAAACGTGGGAACAACAAAAAGGGACTGACTTGTTTCACCTTTAACCAAACTATGGTTTGTCATCATATAAACCTGGTTACTTCAAAACACATCCATTCTTTTCTCTATAAATAGAGAAGCATTTGCAAGCTCAAGAGAGGACTTTTTGGCCAGAGGAACGAATCTCCAAAATTTTCTCAAACACAGAAAAGCTCTCAAACACAACAAATCTCTGAAACACTTAAACACCTGTCAAACACAAACCCGGAATCCGAACACTTGTTCTCTTCGAATATGAAAGGTCCCTGTACCTTGTTCCCCTTCGAATCCAGCAGGAAGAACCTCACGCTTGTTCTCCTCTTTTAAATCCAGCATCAAAGGCCTAACCTCTGGTCCCTCCCTTTGAATCCAGTAGCATTCAAGGAAACCACTTCAAGGTCCAACACACCCTCCAGCCTCCAGCAAGGTAAGTTATTCCAAACCTTGAGCTTTTCGTTTCTTGTATAACAAGTAAATAAGCATTTCTTTCATTTCAAGCATGTACATGACATTTGTTTACTTTTCATCTCTTCCCTTTTCGTTTGTTTTCTTGTCAAATATATGGTATAACTAACCAGTATAGGCCCAATCAAAAGAAGGATTTTTTGTGTGAAAATATGCCTCAGGCTTCACCCCCTTATTGCTTCACAGTCCAAACGAAGGAGCCAGAAGGGAGAAACGAAAGGTGTTCACACTGATTCCCTGGCCCAGTCAAAAGTAGCAGCCAGAAGGAGAAATCGAAGGATGCCTCTTACGCTAACTGCTAAGCTCAATCAAAAGAAACAGCCAGAAGGATGGCCATACTGACTTCCAGGTCCCATTCGAAAGAAACAGGAAAGGGGTGAAATCGAAAGATAGGTCTTTACTACTTCGAGGCCAAATCGAAGGAAGCCAGAAAGAGAAGAATCAAAGGGTTCTGCTGCCTAAATCGAAGCACTCATTTTTCCTTTCTTTATTTTGTTTTTTCTTTACATTTTCTTGCTATTCAATATGGTTGTAATAGTGAAGGATTTATTTTCTGCATTTTTATTACTTTTATACAAATGCTAGTAAAATAGGGTATGTATGGCAAGATAAAAACAACAAGTAGATAACCCCTAATCAAAGACTAAATGCATGCAAATCAAACACACTATGCACACACGCACCTCTAGGGTAATCTCACTTGTTGCCTCGGAAAATAGTCATGTCCCTCGAATATGGGTGTTTTAGCAAAGATCCTGGATAAAAGATCATAGTCCCTCGATGACCCTTAATGTTGCCTTCGGTAAATGATCTAGTCCCTAAACGACATTACTAAAACGTCCCATAGTTTTCCTTCTATGACTATACAAACGTCGCACGTCCGTCCCTTCACATCCAATGATGGGGCTTCTTACCAAATCAATGGTAAGATAGCAACATCTAAAGGAGGAGGAAAATAATGTTTAAGACCTTTTGAGTAGGTAGATTAGTCCTAGTTACTCGCTTGCTCACAACAAAAACATTTTATACACCAACACTTTCATTTTGAAACATTTTCAAAAAGACAACACTTTGTATGCGTTCTTATAGAGACGAGAATCATTACAAAGACACCTTTTCAAAATCACTTTAAAAAATAAACACTTCTTTGAACTATTTTCCAAACAACACTTTGTATGCATTCTTATAGAGACGAGAACTATTACAAAGGCACGTTTTCAAAATACTTTCAAAACCACACCACAAAGAACACTTTCAAACAAAAGCAATTGATCTAGCAAGAAACTAAGAGCCCATAGATAACTACGGATGAAAAGGATGCTAACACCTTCCCTTTTCATAATCTACCCCCTGAAATCAAGAAAACATCTCTAAAGGTCTTTCCCGTTCTTTTCAACCTTTCCTTTTGGATAAAAGAAAAGTCGGTGGAGACTCTTAATAACCGCAACAATTGCAATCAAACGCAAAACACCCAAGTCAGTTCTCCCACCGCGTTACATAACTGGTGACTCTGCCGGGGAATTACTTAAAAGTGGGGTTACTGTAGGGCTAGATCACCTTTACTTGATTTCCTTGTTTGACTTGCATGCTTTACATTATGGTTCCTTGTTTGGGCTTGTTTTTATCCCCTACCCGGATCTGGGGCACATTTTTAAGTAAGTAGCAATAAGTTGTGGAAACTGTGTGGGGTATACTGACATGGTCTAAACAGTAGCTACGTTAGTGTGACACATTTGTTGGTACCGGTAGCCCTTGAGTAGTCAAGGAGAATATGGGGTCGCTGTGTGGTGTCATGAAGCACTAACTGGATTTTAGAACCTTTACTTGAACAACTTGGACATTAGGAAGTAGTGAGGTAGCCGGCTTTGGTGCAGTCTGAAGTTGGTTGATACTCGATACTATGCTCATTGAGATTGGACTTTCAGGATATTTCCGTCTCCATTAAAGAGGCTTGCGCTGAAACAATTCCCGGTGAAGAAAGATCAGTGATATTGAGATCCCCTAGAACCCGGTTACTATTACTAGGACAAGTTTAGCCAACTAAACTTCAAGAGGTTAGTTACCTATGAACCTCATGCAAGCCTAAACCTAAGGATTTGTCTGCTTTGTGTATATATGACTATTTGTACATAACAACTTGATTGCTTTGCATACTTGTACATAACATCGTCACATCATACCATATCATTTTCAATAACCATTTCAGGGATCTCAAGGGCATATGATGCAGGGTCATGTTGAATCAGACGTCTATCAAGGGGCAAGAAGATTCATTCTCTAATCAAACGCCGTCAAGACCAAAGCACAGTAACTTGAGTCAAGGGCTATGACCCACTTTACATGTGAGCTTGATTCTCGTGGAAGGACATCAACCGATACGAGGTTCCCCAATCAAAGCTGTTGATCAACGTTCAAATTCTAACATCTTCTTGTGTTTACCCCGTGAGATCCTTGAAAATATTGCATCCACATATCATACATGTCATCATAACAGGTTTTCTCGTACATGCTTTCTCATATGCTTACTGTTTATTTTAGTAAGAGATGGCTTTAGAGAAAACAGTTAAAGATCTCCAAGCTCAAAACACTCAGTTCCAACAAGCACTCATGAACTTGGCCCAGGGGCAGGAAGATCTGAAAACACTCTTCACCAAGAGAGAAAGAAGAAGAAAAAGTATATCATCCTCAATGTAAGGAGAAGGTCCAAGGGGAATGCCCAGCTAGCTCAAAAATAAGATGCTTCTTCTAAAGACAATCAAGAAGAGGAAGTTGGAAGCATCAGAGCTAACACAACTACTGATAATAAAGACTCTTCTGAGGAGCAGTATCCACCAGCGAATGAAAAATATAAATAGCTTGAAGACAGACTAAAAGGTGTGGAGATCCAAGTTGTGTCTGGCTTGGACTTAGGAGACATGGGTTTGGTCCCTGGAGTGGTCATCCCACCAAAGTTCAAAATCCCCACCTTTTCCCCGTATGATAGAGTCTCTTGTCCTAAGATGCATCTGAAGTCTTATGTCTGCAAGATTCAACCATACACAACTAATCAGAAGCTTTGGATCCATTTCTTCCAAGATAGCTTAGCTAGAACATAACTTGAATGGTTATATCATTTGGAGAGTTCCTACATTCACACTTGGGAAGATCTAGCTACTGCTTTATACAAGCAGTACCAATACAACGCTGATCTTGCACCAACTCGTGTTCAGATGCAGAATATGACCATGCGTTCCAACGAGGGTGTTGTACCCCAAAATTTGCCCTCCCATATTTCTCAAAACATTTCAAGAAAGATCCTCAAGTTGCTCAAGGTAGTCCAAGGGTTGACCAGACAAGCCCTCTCCTAAGGCAGTCTACCTCAAATTAGGGTTTCATGGTGCATAAAAATACTTGAGTCCAAGGGATACCAAATGTTCACCATTTCCCTAATATGTTCTAAATATCATCCATGTCATGTTTCAAGCCTTACAGAAAAAGTTTGCTCAGTCAATTGCTTAAAGGCTTGAAAATCGACTATGCTAGGGGCAAAAGTCAACTATGGCCTACATATAGTCAAACTTCAAGAGTTTTGGTCAACATCCTCATTTTGAAGTATATTTCATCATTTTATCAAGGGTTGATCATGATTCATCAAGGATTGCTCATAATCCATCAAGACTCAAAAGTTGTTAAATTAGGGTTTTGTAGGAAAAGTCAACTCAACTTTGACCAAGCATAACTTTCTCATACTTTATGAGAAATGACCCATACAAAGATCATTTTAAATAGGATGCCATGATCTACAATCCATCTTCAGCTCCCAAGTTCAAAATATGCACTCAAAAGAAGTTATAAATTTGGACATTATAGGTCATTTTGGAAAGTCAACAAAAACACCTTTTTTTGTCAAAGCTTCATACATAAGAATGGAATATCAAATTGAGATGAGACCAAAAGGGTTACTTAGGGGACATATCAAGATTTCTAAAAAGTCCAAGAACACCTTCAAAGAGTCAAAATTGAGGAAGTTATGCATTGATGAAATTGACCCTTTTTGCAAAATTGTCAAAAGTCAACTATGCCTAAAACTTCAATTTTTTCCAAATGGGCCCAATCTTTTTCACTTGTTTTAAGTTTGCAACATGGTCCACGATCCCTAGCCTTTTCCACTTGTCATTATCTTATTTTTATTATTTATCTTGATTTTTATTTGAATTAAATCAATTTAAATCAAAATAAATCATGAGAAAATCCAATGCATTGAAAACTCAAGATTTTATACTTGTTTCAGGTCTCAAATCCAGTTGGCAAGTATTTGAATTCGTGTAAAGGCATGGTGTGCACAAAAAGATTGAATTAGGCCATTTTTGGAAAGATATTCAAGGTGTATCAAATCAAAATCAAATTCATTGATGGAGGAAGATTGAGCACATTCTTTCAACCCTAATTCAGTCCTTGATACATATAGAACGTGTGCATACCATAAGAGGCTAGAGAAGGAGGCGGGTGAACCAGAACAAAAACTTGAAAAAACAAGAAAAAGTGCAAACACGAATTCCTAGTTACATGCCAATTCAAGACCCTTGGACCATTCCAATCGCTTCCTGGAATCCCCAACAAGCAAAAGCAATAAAAAGCAAGCATTTCCAGGCTCCATATCGCGCTGTAAGTCATCCACGACATCCATGTATTTTTGAAATCGGTTTCCATGATTTAGGCATTGATAGCATGAATTAATGATATATTCTTGATCCTTAAGACATATGCAAGCTTTCTGTATTGTTTAATTGCATTTATATGGCTTGTATAAAATTTCACCATGGCTAGGGTTTGTAGCTTCGATTTGGGAACTCTGTGTGCAGGCAAAATTAGGCCATGAAAGGGCTACCATTATACTCAGGAGGTCCAGACGAATCGATTGGTGGCCATAGTTTTCATTTATCTTGCTCATAGTTGATTTTAAGAAAACGCAGGTTTGTAGTGACGGACAAACGTCCGTAGGTAAAAGTCTGGGACTTTTACCAACGGAGAAGGGAATAAGATAACCAGCGTGGCATCCTCCCACTCGTCCATTTGAATTTTCGCGTGGATTTTCTTTTATTCCGTTTATTCTTAATATAATATTTGTTATTTGTTTTACATACAACAAAAGCAGCTGGCGCAGATGGCCGTGGGTTATGTGCAAAACGCTTCAGGACCTGGGTTCGAATCCCAGGTCCCCCAAATATTTCATGTATTTTTCCTTTTCAGGATTCAGCGCATACACAAGCCAAGGGACTACCATAGACCTCACCATCCAATCTGTCAAGTGGCCAGATGGCCAAATTTGATGGCCATAATCTGGAGGAGCACCATAAGCCACAATCAACGTGCAACATCAGATCTTGAGGGTCAACGTGGACACCTTTGGGCTTGGGCCAGTTTGCTTCTCATACCCCCTCAAGCTACTAATTGCAGGCCCAATTTCTTATTCCTTTTGTTTTTATATTTTATTTAATTAATTTATTTATTTTATTAACAAATTAACTATTTTCTTTTTATAAAAAAAAATCACAAAAATATTTTTTCATCGAATTAAATTTAGGATATTTATTTTTTATACAAAAATTAATTAATTTAATTAGGTTATTAAATTTAGATAACTTTAATTCTTTTTGCAAATAAATTAAAAAATAATTAGAAAATTAGGGTTTTGTCTAAACTTAATTATATTTTCTTTTTCTTAAAAAATAACCAAAAAACCAAAAATAAGCCATGTAATTATTTTCATTAATTAATTTAATTAACTAATTAATTGCATATTTAATTTAGAAAACTTAATTCTTTTATTAAAAACAACAAAAACAATTTTTCTTTTGATTAGGTTAGAAGGGTCAAAACCCTAGTTCGCTCTCGTTCTAATTTTCATCACGCGCTTTATTTTATTATTTTTACCCTATTATTGTAACTGCCTACAAGTTGTAATAGTTAATTAGGTCTTTACTTTTATCGCTTTATTTTCAAAGGGTTTGTTTTTGGTTATGTAAATACCTGAAGCCTTGTAATAGCGTAGTTTAATTTCCGCATTTTAAATTCCGAAAAATATTAACTGTTAGATGTATGATATTAGGATGCATGACAAGAATGTATGATTAATTTTAAAACAGTCAGACAACCCTAAAATGTGCAAAGATAATAATCTAAAATTGAATCACTCGCACATGCGCACTCCTAGGATACACTCCCACTTGGTTGCCTTCGGTAAACGGTCATTGAGTATAGGATGCTTTAGTGAATTTTTTTATTAATAACCAATTATTAAAATAATATTTCGCAAATAACCGGGTTTCGGAAAAAATTATGCAAATAACCATGTTTCAGATGACTCCCCAAAGGAGGAGCCATCTGAAATGGAGCATGCATCTATATTTTAAGGGGAGGCGCCATCTCACTTGGCGCCTATGTGCTTAGGGCATGCCCTAAGCCAAGTGAGATGGCGCCTAGGTGTTAATTTAGGGCAAAAAGTGATTTTTTTTGTGCGGTGCGTTGCGTGTTCGATAGAGGATCAACAAAATGGACTTTTTATTAAAAAAATAATAATTACATCCAACTGTATTACATTAAAATAACAGATAAAAAAACAGAAAATAAAAACGGATAAAAAAATACAGGAAAAAAAACAGATAAATCAGTGATCCCCCGGAACCCGGTAATGACCCCTGTTTCCGCATCCCCGTCCCCGCCTTTCTCGTGCTAGGTGTCGTCGTGTTTCCTGCTGCGGAAAGGTCGATGGCCCAGCGAAGTAAATGCGGTCCAGATCCATAAAATCAGTCAGATCTCCATATCCAGAAGATCTGCTTTGGTACAGTCGGTTACCCATACCCTCAAAGTTTGGTCGTGTTGGCGGTGGGTGGGGTTCCATAGTGGGTATGTAGCATTGATCGTCTGAGTACGATGGGTAGAAAGGAAATTGATCTTGGGGTGTTTGGTATTGAGGATGTTGGGTGGTTTGGTGATATTGTGGTTGATGGTAGGTTGGGTCGGTTTGTTCGTAATCTTTCGGCATTCCCATATCAGGGCTAAGTTTGGATGTTGAGGGGCCCATATTGGGATATGCGGAAGACTGAACTTGTGTGTGGGGTATGCGGGTGTGCTAGTATTGGGATTGGTATTGTGGTTGGGTGTGAGGCATATCGGGGTATTGGTAGTGTGGTGGTGATTGTGGTTGGTTGTGTGGCATTTGAGTGTAGTTGTGTTGTGGTGGGGACTGTGGTTAGGTGTTTGTGGGTCTGTTTCTTCTTGGGGGTTGGTGGGAGGTTGATGGGTTTTGGGTTTGTTGATGTGGAAACGAGGGTTGTGCCCATTGTGTGCGTGGGTCAACCAAGTACCTTGGATGAGACACGTGCATCTCAGGGTTACTAACCGACCTGTACCAAGACAAATATTGATCCGTGTGTCGCATATTACCTTGATTAAGGAAAACCGGGAATTGCAAGACGTAGCGATGACGCCTCTGCCACATCTTACACCATTCAGGAGCGAAGTCTTTCCAGTTGGTAAGACCCTACTGGTCGTCGACCCTTTTAAGATGCCATGAGGACAAACAAGTTGGATCACTTGGTATCTCCTGATGCATTCCGAACTGCATCTTCACACGGTCGCTGTGGTGCATCTCCATAATGTTGAACCGAATGATTGCAGTCTTCGCGGTCCAAGTTGCTGCATCCTCCGGGTTTGGATCATGGCCCAAACCCAAATATGGTCTCCAGACGAACTGCGATAAAATTTAAATCAGGTTAATGCAAAAGTAATGTATAAATAATTTAAATGAACAAAAGTTAAAAGCTACGACGTACGTCATCCGGGCCTAAGTGATCCAACAGATTGCGGTAGAGTGCGACATTGAATCTTGGATTCTTGCCGTAATCCATACCCCTCACACAGTGCCTAAAGGAAATGAGAAACATTTTATTCTTAGCATATATTTGGGGAAGAGATGAATAGTTATAAATGCTATAACTTGATGACTTACTTTGTTGCGTACGGGAAACCGAAAGTGTTGTTGTTGACGGGGTTTAAGGACTCCATCCTCCACCAACCCCAGGCTTGTAGTAAAAAAGCGCACCCATAAAATGTACATTTTTCCTTGACTGCATTTTTGCACAAGGAACTGTATAGGTGGGCTAAAACTGCAGAACCCCAACTATATTTTCTTGTTTTTTCAAAATTTCTTAGTAAATGTAAATACATAAAATTTAAACTATTTCCCGTACTTTTGGGAAATAAAAATGTACCAAAAAGTATCATAAGATAAGTTCTGGCTTTTACTACCCTGTCATTCTCGGAGGAATTTTCATTTAATTCCAAACTTGCATAATGACTTTTCAGCTCAGTGAGTAGTATTCCTTGACCTCTTGCACCACCACCTTCTACCATATCCCTGCCCAACAGTTCTTCACACTGAGAGTTGGGTTGTTGAACCGACCCGCTCACGGCCTTACCGTCGACAGGGAGACCTAGTAGCATGTACACGTCCTCTAGCGTGATGGTACATTCACCTATTGGTAGGTGAAATGTATGGGTCTCTGGTCTCCACCTTTCCAACATTGCAAGAATGAACTTCGAGTCAATGGTGCAGTTGGAGATCTTTATGACATGTCCAAAACCTGCGTATTCCAGATATGGTACGATAAATGGGTCGGGAGCCAGGTAGTTGTGAGAATGGATTCTGAATCTTTTTGTGTCCTGAGTACATAATGTAACATGTGTAAGATTAAGTAAGAAGAACAACGCATTATCTGAAGTATGAAAAATGTATAACCAAAAAAGAAACTTACAAATGCAACAATGTTTTCCCTTGTGCCTCTGTGAGTATCGCCCATTGTTAGAAGAGCCATTGTTTAAAATTCTTGAGATTATGAAAGACATAGGAAGAGATAAAGAGTATGATAGACTTAGAAAGTTTAAGAGAGTATGAAATATTTCGTAGCAGAGAGTGAGACTTGGGTGGGTGTGAGAGATGTATGATATGGTATGTATTTATAGGCAAATAAATTTCATATAGTGGTTGCTGGTTCTTGCATGCCTGCGAAGTGTCACTCTTGCATGCTAGGTGGCAGCCTAGGGGGTTACATATATGAATGAATGCATGTACAAAAAATGAAAGGTGTCACTCTTGCAGGCTAGGTGGCAGCATAAGGATGTACCCCGATTGGACAGTAAGGGAGGCGCCATTGGACTTGGCGAAAGAGTACAAAAATGAATGGTGTCGCCACCCCAATTAGCGAATAAGAGGTGTCCTTTGTTGCAGCCTAGGCTCAGGCTACGTGACAGCCTTTGGGATTCCTTGCCTGAGTGCATGTAAGCCCATTGGAGGTGATGGGAGGAGACTTACAACATACATGTATAGGTGTAGACTATGGGCAGGCTACGTGGCAACCTAGGGGGTTACATATCTGCATGCATGTACCCCGATTGGACAGTAAGGGAGGCGCCATTGGACTTGGCGAAAGAGTACAAAAATGAATGGTGTCGCCACCCCAATTGGCGAATAAGAGGTGTCCTTTGTTGCAGCCTAGGCTCAGGCTACGTGACAGCCTTTGGGATTCCTTGCCTGAGTGCATGTAAGCCCATTGGAGGTGATGGGAGGAGACTTACAACATACATGTATAGGTGCAGACTATGGGCAGGCTACGTGGCAGCCTAGGGGGTTACATATCTGCATGCATGTACCCCGATTGGACAGTAAGGGAGGCGCCATTGGACTTGGCGAAAGAGTATAAAAATGAATGGTGTCGCCACCCCAATTGGCGAATAAGAGGTGTCCTTTGTTGCAGCCTAGGCTCAGGCTACGTGACAGCCTTTGGGATTCCTTGCCTGAGTGCATGTAACATTATTGGCAGTCTTGGGGGGTTGCATCCTTACTTAATTGAAATTTTTAGCCTTACGTTTATCATAACATTGATTCACATAATCTGTCAAATCTTCCAACCTTCAAACGTTCTTACATTCCAACCTTCAAACATTCCAACCTTCAAACATTACAGCCTTCAAACATTACAGCATTCAAACCTTCATACAATCAATAAACCTCAAACATTCCAACCTTCAAATCACTCATAAAATTCAAACATTCCAACCTTCAAACCTTAAAACAATTCTACGCAATGGCCTCTGCACCATAATTTATCGTCAAAGCACATTTCAACGGTGAGACATGCATTTGTCCCACCGCTGGGTTTTTATTTAGAGACACAGATAACATCTGATTTCTCTTAAACGGGAAAGCCAATTTCTCGTACTTCAAAAAAAGATTGGAGGCAAAACTTGAACGAGGCCCGGTGTCCCAGATATTTTATCAGAATCCAGTTTTCTTTGGAAACAACCAAGTAATTTTTATAAGGTTGAAGTTCAAGATGACGAGGATCTCCAGAATATGTTTTCCAGCCATGTCTATTCTGGGTACGACTCTATTGAGTTGTACGTTATGCTGCGAGAGCCTCAGCCTCAGCCTCAGGTGACACAGGAGGTTGGTCCTTTGGAGAATGAACAAGCTGAGGTAGATGCAGTTGATGATGAAGAAGAAGATAACGAGTTAGAGTTTGATGAAATGGTGAATGATGATTCCGACGATGATGGCATCCCAAGTATTCCTGCAAACAAAATCTACACACCACCTCCGCACATGACAAACTTCAACATGGGCGAAGATGAACCTTCTACTGACTTATTTTTCAATCCATATATGCAGTCGGATGAAAATTTAAAAGAGAAGGATACGTTTCGTAACAGAGAGGAATGCATCAGGGCCATTAAAAAATTCCACATGCTCAACACGGTTGATTTTAAGGTGGATCGTGTCAACCCGGAAAGGTACAAGATCAAGTGTGTCTACCCTGACTGTATGTTCAAGCTGACCGCATCATACAGATTAAGGGGTGACTGCTGGGTCATAAGTTCAATGACTACCCACACTTGTGTAAGTTCCACTCAATCACAGGACCACCGAAAACTA
The DNA here is from genome assembly GCA_948472305.1 of Vicia faba. Taxonomy (NCBI): domain Eukaryota; kingdom Viridiplantae; phylum Streptophyta; class Magnoliopsida; order Fabales; family Fabaceae; genus Vicia; species Vicia faba. The sequence continues at coordinate 219,760,970 of OX451737.1, forward strand.
AACTATGATCTAATCTGTCAAGAAATCCTACCCCTGGTTAGCAACGACCCATCTTTGAAGGTGAAAACAATCATCTCCCACATCACCACGGTTTTTAACTACACTCCGTCTTACTGTAAGGCATGGTTAGCAAAGACCAAGGAGATTGAAAGGGTGTACAAAAACTGGGAGGAGTCATTCCAAGAACTTCCCCGCTACCTGAATGCACTCAAGACATATTCTCCAGGTAGTGTTTACGTTCTGGAAACAGTGCCAGCATGCGCCCAAGATGGTAGTCTACTAAATGGCAACAAAATATTCAGTCGCGTGTTTTGGGCATTTCAACCATGCATCACAGGGTTTGCATCATGCAAACCAATTATACAAATTGATGGGACTTGGTTGTATGTGAAGTACAAAGGCACACTATTGATGGCAGTTGCACAAGATGGTAACAACAACATTTTCCCCATTGCCTTTGCCCTTGTCGAGGGGGAGACCGGTGGTGCTTGGAGCTTTTTCGTGAAAAATCTACGGACACACGTGGCTCCTCAACCAGATCTCTGTTTGATCTCGGACAGACATGCCTCCATTGAAAGTGCCTGCAATAATCCAGCAAATGGTTGGCATGACCCTCCTTCTACGCATGTCTATTGCGTTAGGCATATCGTCCATAATTTCTCGAGGGAGATCAAGGACAAAACATTGAGGAAAGCGGTTATGAATGCGGGATATGCATTGACACAACCCACATTCAAATATTACCGTAACGAGATCCGTTTGTCTAATCCGGAAGCCGGTAGGTGGATCGACAATATTCCGGTGGAAAAATGGACTAGGTCATACGACAATGGCCAAAGATGGGGGCATATGACAACAAATCTTATTGAATCAATGAATGGGGTATTCAAAGGCATACGAAACCTCCCAATCACTACCTTGGTAAAATCTACGTATTTTAGGATGGCTGCATTATTTGCCAAAAGAGGTGAAATATGGAATGCGGTGTTGCAATCTGGACAACTATGGAGTGAAAGCTGCATGAAATACATTAAGGCTGAAAGTGCTAAAGCCAACACTCACATGGTTATACGGTTTGACCGACACAGCCACAACTTCATTGTGAAAGAGACAATCGACCATAATGAAGGCCTGCCAAGACAAGAATATAGGGTCATACTACCTTCTCAATGGTGCGATTGTGGCAGGTTTTAAGCATTTCGTATGCCTTGCTCTCATGTCATTGCCGCTTGTGCTCATACCCATCAAGACGCGCTGCAACTTCTGTCGAACATTTACAAATCTGAAACGTTGCTCAACGTTTACAATAACAACTTTCCTTTGGTAGCAAAACCAGATTATTGGCCTGAATACAACAGAGAAATAGTGTGGCACAATGACCAAATGCAAAGGAACAAGAAGGGTCGTCCCAAAAGTAAGCGCATCACAACATAAATGGACGATCTTGACAGGTTGGAAAGAAAGTGTGGTTTATGCCGTCAGGTCGGACACAATCGCAAAAACTGTCCGAATCGGGCGTCTGCCTCGACCACATAAATATTGTAATACATAAAATATTTTCATAATTGTGTTGTAAACATTCAGGTTTTTCGTTAACAGATTTTTCTACAATTAATAAAACGCGTACAAGAATAATTAACAATATTCCATCTAGGAAATTACAACTGTTAACACAATTTCATCTGACCCATGCATCATCAACATTACATCGCTGTCTGTTTTGACTTCCTCCAACCACACATTAGGTCTTCCTGTCGCATGTGAGGTTGTTGTTCGTTTTCGATGGATCCTTCGAATTTTTCCCCCCTCAGCAATGTCTCCATCTAGCCATCGCATCAACTCCCGCTTCAGACGCTCCATGGAGTGAATGTGCCAGAATTTCATTTTCATCGCAGGTTTCGTGGTGGAGAAGATAACATAACCATCTCTGCTAAAAATCATAGGCGACGTCATGACGCAAATAACAGAGTACAAAATAAAAATACAGTGCGAGAAAGTGTGAGAAATTTCGGAGAAACAGACGAATTATTTATAAAACAGCATTTTGCCCTAGTTTTGCCCTAGGAGCCAAGTGAGATGGAGCCTCCTCTCACTTTTAAGGAGGAGGCGCCATCTCACTTGGCTAAAAGCCAAGGGAGGCGCCTAGGGAAAAATGCTAGGTGCATGCGCCATTTCAGATGGCTCCTCCTTTGGGGAGTCATCTGAAACATGGTTATTTGCATAATTTTTTCCGAAACCCGGTTATTTGCGAAATATTATTTTAATACTTGGTTATTAATAAAAAAAATTCTGCTTTAGTGGTCTTCCTTTTGTCCAAAGATCAAAGTTGCCTCAAAAAGGTTGCCTCAGATACTGTTGCCTCGAATAATTGATCTAAGACATCAGGGTTATTACTAAGACGTCCTAACGTTGCTTTAGTGACCGTACGTCCCTTTCGAATTGACCCTCAAAACTCCAACAATGATGCTACCTACTCACTAATAGTGGGATAGTATTGTCTAAAGGAAACAAATACAGAACGATTCTTTTTTCGAGTAGGTAGATTAGTTCTTAAGTACTTGCTCAATCCAAACAAACTTTTTCATACTTACACTCCTTTCAAACAAAGTTTTCAAAAACACTTCATTATACTCTTGAAGACAAAAGCAAGAGTTAAATCGAAGTCAAAACAAAAGCTTTTTCAAATCACACAAACACAAAGAAAACAATTTTGAAAATGATGAGCAAGTACCTAAGAGCCCGTAGATAACTATGGATAGAAAGGGTATTAATACCTTCCCTCTCTATAATCTACCCCCCGTACTCAAAAATATCTCGAAAAAGGAATTTTTCTGTGCTTTTTTCCTTTCCTTGTTGGATAAAATAAAAGTCGGTGGCGACTCTTACTTACCGCGACATTTTGCAAACACAAACGCAAAACACAAACCAGCAATTCCTAAAAAAGGAGGAAACAAGTCCCCGTTCTGGCCACCGTATCACAGAACTGGAGACTCTGCTGGGGAGTTAATAAGTGGGGTGTACCTTAGGATTAATTCATCATATTGTTTTATATTGTTTGATTTGATTGCTTTATTTTTGTGGGCTTTGTATCGGAGTTACTATAGATCCTAACCCGGATCTGGGGGACACCTTTTAGATAAGTAGCAATAGACTGTGAGGGAACTGTACGACATAGACCGATACGGTTGAAGCAGTAGCTACGTTGGTGTGATACATTAGTTGGTACCGATATCTCTTGTGGAGCAACAAGGAGAGTATGGGGCTGCTATATAAGTCATTAAGCATCAACTGACTTTAGAACCTATAATTGACCGACTTGGCCATAGGAAGTAGTGATATGCTACACTCATTGAGACCATACTCTCGAGATGGTTCTGACTGCAAGAAAAGATTGCGTGACTGGAATTATGACCGATGGTGGATGGTCAGTGATATTGAGAACCTCTAGAACCCGATTACTATTATTAAGATAGGTTGAACCAACTAAACTGCAAGAGGGTAGTACCTAAACTCCATGCCAGCCTGAAATTTAAGGGCTCTTGTGTGACTTGTTTGCCTTTACCATGTTTGCTATCTGTAATACCTGTTGTGTGTTTTATCATGACATCATGCATCATGACATCACATGCATATTTCATTAGACTAACCATTTCAAAGACCGAGGGGATTCATCTTTGTTCTGTTTTGCAGATCATGGCCTATATGCGTAGAAATACCATTCGAATCAACTTTGTACAAATCCCTGCTCAGCTCAGAGAGTTGGTTTCAAAAGTTCTTGATACTTCTTCCTTTGTTAGAAGACATGGCTATCTACTTAGCCTGGTCACTTCGAAGTTGGATGAGAAAATGATGAGCGTCCTGTTCCACTTCTTTGACCCGTTGCATCATTGTTTCACCTTCCCGGACTATCAGCTTTTCCCTACTTTGGAGGAGTTTTTTTGATTTACTAGGTATATCTATTCTAGAGCAGACACCCTTTTCAGGTTTGGAGATAGCTCATAGGCCAGAGGATATTGCTTCAGCCCTATATCTAAAAATGGTTGATGTAGTATCTAACTGGGAGACTCGGAGTGGGGTTAAAGGTTTCTTGGCTATGTTTTTGATCGATCAAGTTCAACAGTTCTAGGATAGTTTGGACTTTCAAGCATTTGAAGACATCCTGGCTTTCCTCATCTACGGCCTGGTTCTTTTCCCGAATCTGGATGCCTTCATAGATGTGAATGCGGTCAAGATCTTCATGTCTCGTAACCCAGTGCATACTCTCTTAGGTGATATTCTGCATGCTCTTTATACCCGTACTACGGAGAAGGGGAACTCTCTTGTGTTGTACACCGCTGCTGGCGAGGTGGTTTATTTCTCACCTCCCCAAGTCTGTATTGAAGAATGAGGAAGGCGTAGGTGGGGCTTATAGAATCATGTCCCTTTCTCATACGGACATCCTTTGGAGTTCTAAAGATATGGAAAGAGTGCCTGTCATTGATCGATGCGGGGAATACCCTAATGTTCCGTTACTTGGAATTCCAGGGGGAATAACCAACAATCCTTGTTTGGCTTTACAACAGTTCGGACGTGCTCGGAGAGACGGTCCTCATGAGCTGCTGCTTACAAGCATTGTCTTTGACTTCAAGGGGGATGTTGAGGGACATCGCCGCAGGTTTATACGAGCTTGGGACAGGGTGAACAGGTCCGACCCCCATGAGCTAGGAATGAAGACTTCTCTCCCGATGCAACCATATCTCCAGTGGGTTCGAGCCCGTGCTCAAAAGCTAGGGATGCCTTATGAAGCTGTTTTGCCGGTGATCATAGAGCATACTAACGAATAAGGTGTTCCTTATACGGTCCTTCATCCATACATGCCTACTGATCTTGGGGCATTGAAGAGATCTTGGATCCAGCTAATGGAAGAAAGGGATACCTACAGAGAAAAGTATCATGAGCAAGAGAGGAAGATCCTGAAGCTTACAAGGCAACTTGAGAATGAGAGGACAATCAACGATTATGTCAGCACGAAGGGAAAACGACCATGGGATTTCTGATGCCTTTTATTGTTTCTAGTTTAGATTTTCTTTTCAGTATTTCTTTTGTAACGCCTTAAGGGAATTTGTTAAACATTGTTACCAGTTTAATCTAATAAAGTGTGTTTTATTTTGGTTTACAAATTTGAATCTCCCAAAGTCTTTGAAATCATTTCATACGCATTCCATTATCATGCACCATCATTACAGGTACCATTACAGGTTTCTCATCTTCTTCGCTGTTTATTTCAGCACAATCATGTCTTCTGAAACACCTACTGAGCAAGCCATCAAGGCTCTTCAGGCTCAGAATGCTCAATTTCAGGAGATGTTCTTGAATTTGGCCAAAGGGCAGCAAGATTTAAAGTCTCTCATCTTGAAAGAGAAGAAGAAGAAGAAGAAGAAGGTGGTTCTACTGAATATGGGTCACATATTTGGGAATAGGTTGCGAGAGGAAGTTGATTTGTCTCATTCATCTAGAGGAGGAGAGAATCAAGAGGAAAGGAAGGGTCCTAGCCCTGTTGTTTCTGACAATGACACTGGCTTTGATGAAGACCAGTATCCTCCTGCTGAGGATATATATAAGCAACTTGAAGACCGTTTGAGTGCAATGGAAATCCAGAAGATACTTGGGTTGGACTTCAGAGATTTGGGTTTGGCATCTGGGGTGGTGATCCCACACAAGTTTAAAGCTCCTGTCTTTGCTAAGTATGATGGAGTATCCTGTCCGAAGCTACACCTCCGCTCGTATGTCAGAATGATTCAACCATATACTGCTGATAGGAACCTGTGGGTTCATTTCTTTCAAGATAGTTTGTCAGGGACTCAACTTGAATGGTTCTATCAACTGGAAGGAGCTAATGTACGCAACTGGGAGGACCTCACTGCTGCTTTTTATAAGAAATACCAGTATAATGCTGACCTTGCTCTCACGCGTACCCAACTTCAGGGTATGTCTATGGGTACAGGCGAAGGCTTTAAGGACTACGCTCAAAAGTGGAGAGATCTTGCTGGAAGAGTCTAACCCCCTCTGTCTGATAGGGAGTTGGTGGATATGTTTCTTGGGACTTTGTCTAGTCCATATTTCAATCATTTGATCGGAAGTTCATCGTCTGGGTTCACTGAATTGATTTTAACGGGGGAGAGAGTTGAAGCTAGTATTAAAAATGGCAAGATACAGAAAGATACTTCGTCAAGTATAGAAAAGAAGCTAGTGCAGTTTACAGCTCGAGGAGCCAAAGCCGACCTGAACGCCGCCAAGCAGTTAATGTGGTGGTAATTTCAAGACTAACTGTTGCCCCACAATGCAACAATCACCAAAGAGTACAGAGGCCGCAAAGGCAGTTTACTCGGCTCAGTATGACCCTATCTCAAATTCTGCCGCATTTATTGAAGACCAACTTGGTGACTCTGAGGGAAGCTCCAAAGAATCCCAACACTACGTCACCGCTGTATAATACGAACGACCGCTGTGCTTATCACTCCGATAGCCCAGGGCATGATACGAACAACTGCTGGGCCTTGAGGAATAAGGTACAGGATTTGATTGAAGCTAAAGAGATTGAATTTGACGCGCCGGAAAATCCCAACGTCATAACGACACCTATGCCCAAGCATGATCAGGGAGTGAATGCAATTGAGGTTAATGAAGAAGAATCAGATATTGACAGCTGGATTTACCCGACTATCGACGGCGGATTAAGCAATTGGACAGCGAAGGACTTCGTGCCCATTTCTTTTATTACACAGTAATAGACTTTCGTTTTGAGATTTGTAACAGACAACTTGAAACTTTATGGCCCGGTGCCTTGCCCGAGATACCGTGGCTTTGTTTGTGAGGGCTTAACATTTGTCATTTCCATATATCATAAATAAAGCATTGGACGTTCTCTTGCATTACAAATTTTGCGCTCCTTGTTTTTTTATCTTGCACTTTATTAAAACAGCTATAGTCTTACACACACTCACATATCATAATACAGGTCCACATCCACTCTGGATCCCACTGATAATGACTCTGCTACTACCAGTTATGACTTCAAAAGTCCGATCAACCAAGCCGAGGATGAAGGTGAGGATGATTGCGAAGTGCCTAGTGAACTTGCTAGACTGTTATTTCAGGAAGAGAGGGCCATACAACCCCATGAAGAGCCAGTGGAATAAGTAAATATGGGTACAGAGGAAGACAAGAAGGAGGTCAAAATCGGTGCAAATTTGGAGTCTAGTGTCAAGCAACGGTTGACACAGATGATGCGTGACTATGCTGAGATCTTTGCTTTGTCTTATGAAGAAATGCCTGGTTTGGATACTGATATCGTGGTACACCGCTTGCCAACCAAAGAGGACTATCCTCTAGTGAAACAAAAAGTTCGCCGAATGCGCCCCGAGATGTCTGAGAAAATCAAAGCAGAGGTTATGAAACAATTTGATGCCGGTTTTCTAGCAGTTACTTCTTACTCACAATGGGTGGCCAACATGGTTCTGGTGCCGAAGAAAGATGGTAAGGTTCGAATGTGTGTTGACTATAGGGATCTGAACAGGGCAAGCCCCAAGGATGATTTCCCTCTGCCTCATATCGACGTTCTGGTTGACAACACCGCACAACATAAGGTCTTTTCCTTTATGGATGGTTTCTCCGGTTACAATCAGATTAAGATGGCTCCCGAGGATATGGAAAAGATAACCTTTGTTACGCGGTGGGGTACCTTTTGCTATAAGGTCATGCCGTTTGGATTGAAGAATGCTGGGGCAACGTATCAGTGTGCCATGGTCGCTTTGTTCCATGATATGATCCATCATGAGATTGAGGTATACGTTGATGACATGATTGCAAGGTCCCAGACTGAGGAGGAACATCTTGACCATCTCCATAAGCTATTTGACAGGTTGAAGTTGTACAAGCTGAGGTTAAACCCGAACAAGTGCACCTTCAGGGTGAGGTCTGGTAAGCTGCTGGGTTTCGTCGTTAGTGATAAAGGTATTCAGGTGGATCCTGCAAAGGTAAAGGCTATACAGGAGATGCCCGCTCCCCGAATAGAAAAGGAAGTCAGAGGCTTTCTGGGACGTCTGAACTACATTGCCCGATTCATTTCACATTTGACTGCTACTTGTGAGCCAATCTTCAAGCTGTTGAAGAAAGATCAAGTGTGTTGTACCTCAAAATTTGCCCTCTCATATTATCAAGATTTTCCTCACAAGACCTCTTGGACTCCAGACAGGATTAGGGTTTGCTCAGCTCAAGACATCTCCTTGCACTGATGACCTGAAATTAGGGTTTGAGTTTGCACAAGGATTTTTTGAATTCTAATGCCTCATGTGACTTTCATGCTTCATGTTGGACCTCTAAGATTTCTCATACCAAGTTTCAAGCCTTGAATCACATTTTTGACCAGTCAATTGGAAAGTTGACCTAAAAATCAGCTGTATTGGGGAAAAAGTCAACCATGGAAAATTTACAGTCAAACCTCATAATTTTTGATCCACATAAATATTATAGACTCATATGAACCATTTGATCAAGTTTGGACCACAACTCCTCAAGAAATTTGATCAGATCATCAAAAGGGCAAAATGGTCAAAATTAGGGTTTTGACTGGAGAAAGGCAATTTCTGATTTTTCACCTAGCCAATGGAAAATTGGGTTCAAGAATGGTTTCAAGGCCTCAATGGCATCATCTTGACCTAATCACAAGGTCCAAAAGATCTCAAATACATTGAATTGACAGATGAATTTTCCAGTCAACTGATCAAAAATCAACTGTACACTGAAAAGTCAAACTTTGACTTTTTAGTAAAAATCAAGTGCCAAAGGTCATAATTCATAAAAACATGTCAAAACATGAAACTTGTTCACCAAGAAACTTAAATTTGGAAATTAGGGTTTAAGTTTGAAAAATTTCATAACTTAGAATTTTTCTAAGTTATGGAAATTTCTTATTGTTTTCCAACTTTTCCCAACTTTTTCACCATGATGCAATTGGATTCAAAGAAAACTTCCAACATGAAAGTTTTAGTCCTCCACAAAATCTACAACTTTGTTTCAAAAAGTTTTTCCAAAAGATCCTTGGATCTCAAGTTAGGATTTTGTGAATAAGGGTCCATAAACTTTTTAACTTAGTGAAAATTCCCCCTAGATTAGGCAGATTTTGACCTAACTTCATAGAAACTTTTCACCTAGTTACAAGAGGAATATAAAAATGAATTTCAAAGATGGATTGTGGATCATGTTACAAGCTTTCCAAAATGTCCAAGAACACTCCAAGATCATTTATGGTTAGGGAGAATCGAAGAAATGAAAATAGCAAATTATCACTGTTGTCCAAGGCATTTTCCATAATGGTGCAAGTTGCTAATCTGTCCTAAGCTTGCTTGTACTTGGTTTTACAGGTCCTAATCCATTATACACTCATTAATTAAATGCAAACACATTGGATATTGGCTTTATTCTGATCTTTGAAGCATTACACAAAGAGTTATTCCAAAAATGGCATAAAGGTTACAATGCTACTTTGATAAAACATGCTTTTTGCAATTTTGTTTATCTTGAGCCATGGACCTAATCTCTTGCTGCAAACAAAGTCCACAAATATCAGGCAAAGTTCACCAACTATGTGCAGCTAAGGAACTAGAAAGTACAAGCTTTTGGGCATTGTCATTTCACCTTTCTTCAAAAGCAAGCAATTTGGAAAAAGTCCACATAACTTGTCCATCTGTTAAAACCAAGCCTAAGCATCATTTGAACCAACTTCAGAATATTGTAGCAAGCCTAAAGCACGAATTACCAACTTCTCAAACACCCTAAAACACAAAAATCCCAAGTTCCTGCCCAAACAGGGCATCATCTGCAGAACTCAAGTCATTTCCATTTTGCCTCGTGCGTTTTGCTTGGAATCACTTCAAACACATTCCATACATCACACCTAAGCTGTCCAGACCTTTGTCAAGCAACTGTAACCCCTATTTCGAGCTTCACCATTTCCATTTTCTAAGTTTGCAGGTTGACTTCTATAGGAAGATTCAGGCATCTACAAGGCAAGCTGAGCATTGGGAAAGGTTGAGGGAACTTCAAGCAAGCTCACAAGAACTTCAAGCCTCACTCAAAGTTGCTACATTGCCATAACCAAACTCAACTGAACAAGGTATTTTCCAAGTTTCTATCTCTCTATTTAGACATCCTTAGGCTTAGGTTTGTGAAGCAAAAATGTAGTCCTTAAGTTGCTTGAGCTGTACATATGCTTAGTTTCCATTTATATTAACTGAGCTTAGAGTATTTGGATGTTGAACATGCTAAAAAAACTAGGTCAGAATTTAGGGCCATTAAAATTCTCTCTGATCTTTGAGAGTTAGGTCATGTTCTTTATATCATTGGAATCGTGTGATCTTGAGCTACATTTTTCATGTTATAAGTTTTTGATTTTGTGCAAAGAATAGCAAGAACATGTTTTGTACACAGAACACGCGTTTTGGACGAAGACAAGAGGTTAGGGATGAAGTTGTTCTGGGCCTGGCGCTTAGGCCTGCTTCTTTTTGCACCCCCCTTTTACTTTTTGCACCCCCCTGACCTTTTATTTTATATTTTTTGTATTTTCTTGCATATTTATATTTTCTGACTTTATTTATTTTTTCTAAACATTGAAAAATCCCAAAAAATATTTTCTTTATTTTTTGCATTTTATCATATTTTTATTATTTTTATTTTTTGCATAATAAATAGTTTTGTTAGGATTTTATATTTTATTTTCTTAATTAAAACTTGTAAATAATATAAAAACATCATACATTTTTATTTTTATTATTTATACACTTAAAATAATATTTCCTCACATATTTTAATTTTCAACATTTTTGTACATATTATTATTATTATTATTTTTCTTGAATAAAAAGGAATAATATTAGAATATATTTTCTATTAAACAAAAATTAAGGTTTTCACCCTTTCAAGAATAATCATTTTATTTTCTTATTTTTAAGACATAAATAAATTTATTTTCTCATACATAAAATTAATACAAAAACATTTCTTGCATATTTACATTTAATTGCATATTTAAATAATTGTTCATTTATTTATTTGTACAATAAATTCAATTTGGTTGTAATGGTTTTAGGATTTTATTTTGAGCAATATCCCCCAATTCAAAACTTGTATCCCCTCTCCCCATAATATTGTTGTAATAGTCTAGATTCACTTTACGCATTTTATTGCTTTCATATACCATGATAGTAAACTAGGGTTTTGTATGCAAATACCAAAAATCAAAACAAATAACATGACTTAATACAAGACAAAAATGCATGAAAAATGACAACACATTACACACAAGCACCCCTAGGGTTTCATCCACTTTGTTGCCTTAAAATGGCCATGGTATGCATGCTAGGTATCTTGGCAAAAATCAAAATAAAAATAAAAGATCATAGTCCCTCGATGACGCTAGACAAGTTTCCTATACAAATGATCTTAGTCCCTAAAACTTGCTAAGATACTTGGCACCATTGCTATCATGATCATACGATGACCCACACCCGTCCCGTTTAACATCCAAAGATAGGATTGTTTACCAAATGCAATGGTAAAACAACAACATCAAAGGAATAAAAATGTGTAGGAAAGACTTTTGAGTAGGGTAGACAATTCCTAGTTACTTGATCTCTTGCAAACCATCCTTGCTATTTTCAAACAAACGCACACAATTTCAAAACATTTTCCAAACAAACTTTCAACATTGAAACATTTTTCAAAAGACAAACATCTTTGTATACATTCTTACAAACAAGAATAATTACAAAGATTGACTAAACAAAGGCGTCTTTTCAAAATACTTTCAAAACCACACAAAGCACCATTTCAAACAATTGAAAAAAGCAAAGCAAGTGATCTAAAACAAGTAACTAAGAGCCCATGAAAAACCATGGATGAAAAGGGTGCTAGCACCTTCCCTTTTCATAATCTACCCCCCGAATCCAAAAACAATCTCAAAGGTCTTTCCTGTGCTTTTTTACCTTTGCTTTTGGATAAAATAAAAGTCGGTGGCGACTCTTGCTAAATTGAAACATTTGCGAACACAAACGCAAAACCTCAAGTGAGTTCTCCTACCGCATCACAGAACTGGCGAATCTACTGGGGAAAGTAAAAAAGTGGGGTTACCTTAGGGTTTTAGATCACCATTACATGCTTATCTTGCTTGACTTGTATGCTTTACACTTTGGTTCTATTGTTTGGGTTTGAATCCTCTACCTGGATTTGGGAAACATTCATAGGTAAATAGCAATACGTTGTGGAAATTGTGCGGGGTATATCGATATGGTTTAAGCAATAGCTATATTAGTACGACATATTTGTGGGTATCGGTAGCCTTTGAGTCAATCAAAGAGAATACGAAGCCACTGTGTGATGTCATGAAGCACTAATGGACTTTTAGAACATTTACTTGACCAACTTGGCCTTTTAGGATGTAGTGAGATGACCGGCTTTGGTACAGTCCGAAGTTGGTAGATACTCGATACTACACTCATTGAGGATTGTTTTCTTGGAATATTTTGGTCGCCGATGAAGTGGATAAAATGAAACAATGAACACAGAAAACAATCCAGTCATATTGAGCTCCTTAGAACCCGGTTAATATTTTCTAGGACAGGTTAAGCCAGCTAAACTTCAAGAGGGTACTTACCTATGAAACCCCATGCAAGCCTAAACTAGGAACTTGTGTGATTTGCTTGTACATATATACTTGTGCATAACATCATGGACATCATGAAGCATCATATGCATCCACTAACCATTTCTAGGATTTTGGGTTTTCATCTTTGTTCCTGTTTTGTAGGTTATGGACTCACTTCGCAGGAAAACTATCCAAGTCAACCTTGTAAGAATTCCTCCTCAACTCAAGGAGCTAGCTTCAAGGATTCCTGAGAATTCTCAATTCACCGAGAGGCATGGTCGTCTTCTCAACTTAGTCACTGCCAACACTGAGGAGGATATGCTGAAAGTTCTCTTCCAGTTCTTTGACCCTTTGCATAATTGCTTCACATTCTTGACTACCAACTTGTGCCTACTTTGGAGGAATTTTCTCAACTCTTGAGGATTCCTATTCTCCATCAACTACCTTTCAACGGTACAAAAAGAGATCCAAAGCCTGAAGATGTTTCTCAAGCCCTACACTTGCAACCATCTGATATCATAGGCCATTGGGAAACTAGAAGTGGTGTCAAAGGTTTCTTGTCAAAGTTCTTGTTTGAGAAGGCCCAAAGCTGCTGGAATTCATTGGACTTACAAGCTTTTGAGGAGATTGTAGCTCTTCTCATCTATGGGATGGTCTTGTTCCCTAACCCTGTCCAACTTATAGATGTAAGTGCTGTCAAAATCTTCATGGCTCGCAACCCGGTGCCTACATTGCTTGGGGATATCCTCCACTCTTTTCACACTCGAACAATGAGGAAAAGAGGTGTTCTCATGTGTTGCACTCCTCTACTGGCAAGATGGTTTATTTCTCATCTTCCCCGATCAGTTTTGAAGAATGAGCAAGGTTTGAGGTGGTCATAACGATTGATGACTCTTACCCATTCAGATATTCATTGGTGTTCTCGATCCAGAGAAAATGTCATCATCGTTGATCGTTGTGGGGAATTCCCTAATGTCCCTCTACTTGGCATTAGGGGAGGCATCACCTACAACCCTTGCTTGGCTCTGAGACATTTTGGTTATGCCCGAAGGGATGGCCCACATGACATGCTGATTCCATACTTGGTTTTCGACTTCGACAATGACGATCAAAGACTCCGACAAAGGTTCATCCGATATTGGAGGATGCCCAACAAGGTGGACAGTAAGACCTTGGGACACAAGAATTCCATCCCTTTTGAGCCTTACCTCAAGTGGGTACGAGCCCGCACCCAAAGTCTTATGATGCCTTACCCCTACATTCTCCCTGTGATTATAGAGCCTGTTATGGAAGGAGAGGTTCCATAAACCCTCCTACATCCTGACATGCCAACATCACTCGAAGATTTACAAAGGAGTTGGATACAGCTCAAGGAAGAGCGCGATACTTTCGAAGCCTAATTCTACGCAAGCGAGAAGAAGGTTTTAGAACTCATTCGTCAACTTCACGAAGAGAAGACTCTCAACACCTACATTGCACCAAAGAGGATGCACAACGTCTTTTTACCTTAGAATTTTGTATTATTTTACCCATGGGGCATTGATGTACTAACAAATTCTATCTTATTAATATGACACATGTTCTTTTTGTTTAAAACAAATTTAAATTTCTGAATCCTTGAATGCATTACATGAATACATATCATTCATCATATGCATAAGCAGTTCTTCACACCAAGTTTCCTCATCTCTCTGCTGTTTATTTCAGCAAGATGGATATTGAACAAACGGTCAAAGACTTACAAGCTCAGAATTCACAATTCCAACATCTACTCTTGACTTTGGCCAAGGGGCAGGAGGAGCTCAAGACTCTACTAGAGAAGGAAAAAGAGAAAAAGAAGAAGAAGAGAGCTGGTGTGGCTACCATGGGCAGAAGGTTTGAAGGTCAAGCCAGAAGGGTCCTAGATTTTCCATCAACCTCTGAGGAAGGAGAGAGAAAGGGTAAAGAGACTGCAGTGCCATCTGATTCTGAGGCAGAGGAAGAAGAGGATGAGGACTATTCTGAACAGCAGTACCCTCCTGCAGATGACAAATACAAGAACTTGGAAGAACGTCTAGCTGCCATGGAGATACAGAGAGTGCCTGGGCTGGACTTTGAAGAGTTAGGGTTGGTATCTGGAATTGTAATCCCTCCTAAGTTTAAGGTGCCTCTTTTTGCTAAGTACGATGGGTTGTCTTGTCCCAAGATGCACCTACGGTCTTATGTCAGGAAAATCCAACCACATTCTTCTGACAAGGAACTGTGGGTCCACTTTTTCCAGGACAGTTTGTCGGGGACGCAACTAGATTGACTTTACCAGTTGGAGAGGTCTGATGTGCATAATTGGGAATATTTGGCGGCCACCTTCTACAAACAGTATCAATATAATGCAGACTTAGCACCAACCCGTACTCAATTACAAAGTATGGGCATGGTCTCAAATGAAGGTTTCAAAGAGTATGCCCAGAAATGGAGAGACTTGGCAGGACGAGTACAACCACCTCTATCTGAGAGAGAGCTAGTAAACATGTTCTTAGGTACACTGTCAGGTCCTTTTTTCAATCACCTGATTGGAAGTTCATCTGCGGGGTTCACCGAGTTGATTCTAACTGGTGAGAGAGTTGAAGCCGGCATAAAAAGCGGAAAAATTCAAAAAGATGCATATGCTTCCGCTGCCATCAAAAAGAATTTTCCAGCAAAGAAGGAAGTATCAGCTGTTTACTCCCAAAGAGGTCAAGGAAGAGTTGAGCACCGGCCAGCGGTGGGGGCCGTAATGATTCAGAAGTCTGCAGCTGATCAGCCCAGAAACAATCAACCCAGAACCAACCAAACAAGGGTGGAAAGGCCTGTACGGAAATTCACCCGGATCAACATTACTCCTGCTCAGGTTCTACCCCATCTCTTGAAGTTAAACCTTGCAAGTTTGAAAGAGGCCCCGAAGAATCCGAATACTGCTTCTCCGTACTACCATTCGAACGCCAAGTGTGCTTATCATTTAGACAGCCTGGGGAACGACACCAACAATTGTTGGGCCCTCAAGAATAAGATTCAGGATTTGATAGACGCTAAAGAAGTTGAATTCGATTCCCCAAAAAAGTCGAATGTAATCTCTGCTCCAATGCCAAAGCATGGACACAATGCCCATGCTGTTGAAGAGGATCTTTTTGTTGCTACTGTTGATGATTTGATAACTCCGCTACCGATAATCAAGTTGAATTTGCTGAAGGCTGGGATTTTCCCAGGTTGTGACGAAGATTGCTGCCTTTGTTCATCCTTACCAACCGACTGTCCATTGTTGAAGTTAGGCATCCAGCGCCTAATAGATAACCAAGAAATCCTTTTTGAAAAGACTCCTGTTACACCGACTCCTGTCAATGATGTTTCAATAATAACCATATCCGCCAATCTTTCCAAGGTCTCAAAAAGACCTGTTAAGATTACATCCGCTCCGAAGAGTGCACCTTTGAAGATAACCATGCCCGGGCCCGTCCCGTACAAGTCCGACAGATCAGTACCGTGGAACTATAGTGGAGAAATCTACTACCACGGTATTAAACAAATTGAATCAATTGAAGAGAGTTCTGATGATGAGACTTCTGACATTGGAAAAATTGCTGGAACGAGCAAAATCACCCGCAGTGGAAGAATTTTCTCTCCAGAGATTTCCCCTTCAAAGGCAATCTTTGGACCCTCAGCTGCTCCTAAGGTTACCCCTGTACCGGTCAACATATCTGCGAGAACCCCAATTATTGAAGAAGTTGTAACTCCTGTGGTTGTCCCCTCTGCTGCTGCTGATGATAGAGGGAAAGGGATCCAAGAAAAGCCCGTCAGGACGAGGGCTCAGTCATTGGTCATCCCCGAAACCTCTAAAAAAGAAATGGAAGAAAATTTTAAAATAATCAAGAAAAGCTATTATGATGTTGTGGAACAACTGGGGAAAACCCCCTTAAAGATCTCTATGTTGGCCATGCTGCTTTGTTTAGAGGCTCATGCTAAAGCTTTGATAAGATTCTTGAAGACGACCCATGTGCCACAGGAACCCTTTGTGGATCAGTTCCAAGAATGTGTAGCTAGCTTAACAGCTGACAATGGTCTAGGATTCTCCGATGCTGATCTAACATCCAAAGGGAGAAAAAATAATGACGCTTTGCATGTCTTGGTGGAATGCAGAGGGACTACTCTAGAACACGTACTGGTAGACACTGGTTCATCGCTGAACATCTTGCCGAAGAAGGCCTTGGATAGACTGGATTGTGAAGGTTTAACCTTGAAGCCCAGCAATATAATTGTCAGAGCCTTTGATGGTTCTAAAAGGATGGTCCACGGGGAGGTGGACATCCCGATTAAAGTGGGAACTGAAACCTTCAACTCCACATTCTATGTGATGGACATCCGTCCTTCCTATTCTTGCTTGTTGGGAAAACCCTAGATTCACAATGCTGGAGCCATCACTTCTACTCTGCATCAAATGCTCAAATACCCTGTCCAGAGGAAAATCATAATTGTTCATGGCGAAGAGGAATACATGATAAGCCATCTAAATTCTTTCCGCTATGTAGAATTGGATGGAGAATTCATCGAAACCCCTTTTCAGCATTTTGAAGAGGTAGCTCAGGAGATCGCGGAAACCAAGACAGTGTCTTCTATACCCATGATTACCAGACCTCCGCCTCGGATGTCGTCTCTCAAAGATGCAAAGGCTGTGATTGAAGAAGGAGGAAGCACAATCTGGGGGCAGCTTCCCAACTTTCCTTTCAAATCAGATAAATTTGGCTTGGGATTCACTTCTTCTGCACAAAAGGCTGTACGCCGCTCCCGTGCTGGAGGGCCACCAGTGAAGATCACCCATCATGGAGTCAATGCTTTGCAAGATAGTGAAGAGGAGAGCAACTTGGAAGACTGAATTTTCCCTACTGTTGACGGAGGACTGTGCAACTGGGAAGCAAAAGACTTTGTTCTGATTACTTTCATACCGCAGTAATTTATCTTTCAAACATTTCTGTTGGTTTGTAATAATTCTCAAACAATTCGTACACTTTTAACCTTGTGCCTTACCCGAGGCACATAGGTCCATTTGTAAGGGTTTGATTTTTCATCTTCATATGCCATTTTAATGAATCATGGACGTTTTCACATATAAACTTTTGTGTTCATTGTCTTTCTTTTTACATTTTATTTGTTTAAAGATGGCTATCCCTTACACACACCCACACTCACAAATGCAGGTACTCTTCCATTCCGGATTTCATGGGTAACAATTCTGCTATGGCCTTCAGTGACTCTGAAGATCTGGTCTACCATGCCGAATATGAAGGTGAGGAAGATTGTGAGGTGCCAGGAGAATTGGCTAGACTGCTACAACAGGAAGAAAGAGCAATTCTGCCTCATGAGGACCTGTTAGAGACAATCAACTTGGGTACTGAGGAAGACAGAAAAGAAGTTAGAGTGGGTGCCAACCTAGAGCCAAGTGTCAAGGAGCGCTTAATTCAGCTGTTGCATGAATATGTTGAGATCTTCGCCTGGTCATACAAAGACATGTCGAGACTTGATACAAACATTGTGGTACACCGTCTACCCACAAGAGAAGACTGTCCACCAGTTAAACAGAAAGTCCGCAACATGAGGCCCGACATGTCAGAAAAGATCAAAGGAGAAGTTATGAAGCAATTCAGTGCTGGTTTTCTTGCTGTTACATGCTATCCACAATAGGTTGCTAACATTGTGCCCATGCCTAAGAAGGACGGCAAAGTCATAATGTGCATGGATTACAGAGACTTAAATTGGGCCAGCCCTAAAGATGACTTTCCACCTCTGCATATTGACATCTTGGTTGACAACACAGCTAAGCACAAGGTATTTTCTTTCATGGACGTATTCTCAGGCTATAACCAGATCAAAATGGAACCTAAGGACATGGAGAAAACTACTTTTGTTACACAATGGGGTACGTTCTGCTACAAAGTGATGCCATTCGGACTGAAGAATGCCGGGGCAACCTATCAACGCGCCATGGTAGCTTTGTTTCATGATATGATACATCATGAAATAGAGGTCTACGTAGATGACATGATAGCCCGTTCACAAACTGAAGAAGAACACCTCGACCCTTTACAAAAGCTGTTTGTCAGGTTGAAGGAGTACAAGTTAAGACTGAACCCTAATAAGTGCACTTTCGTAGTCAGGTCCGGTAAGCTCTTAGGTTTCATTATCAGCAACAAGGGCATCGAGGTTGATCCTGCCAAAGTCAAAGCTATACAAGAAATGCCTGCTCCTCGCACTGAAAAGGAGGTCAGAGGTTTCTTGGGACGCCTAAACTACATTGCTAGGTTCATTTCTCACCTAACATCTACCTGTGAACCAATCTTCAAGCTGTTGAAGAAAGATCAGGTAGTTAAATGGAATGATGACTGTCAAGTTGCTTTCGATAAAATCTAGAAGTATTTGGTAGAACCTCCTATCTTGATGCCACCCGTCAAAGGAAGACCGCTAATCATATATCTGACCGTCCTAGAGAATTCAATGAGGTGCGTACTGGGCCAACATGACGAGTCTGGCCGAAAAGAGCATGCCATTTATTACCTTAGCAAAAAGTTTACCGACTGTGAGACCCGATACTCACTGCTCGAGAAAACTTGCTGTGCTTTGGTATGGGCTGCTCGTCGGCTTCGGCAGTATATGTTGACTCATACCACTTTGCTGATATTTAAGATGGATCCGATCAAGTACATATTTGAGAAGCCTGCTCTATCCGGAAGAATCGCTAGATGGAAGATAATCTTAACGGAATACGATATACAATACACAACCCAAAAATCTATAAAGGGGAGTGTGCTAGCCGATCATCTGGCCCATCAAGCTATCAAAGATTACCAATCCATGAGGTTCGAATTCCCCGACGAGGATATCATGACATTGGACAACATTGAAGGTATCAGACCATATGACGGACCTGAACAAGGATCCCGATGGACCCTGTACTTTGATGGGGCCTCCAATGCACTTGGAAACAGTATCAGCGCGGTACTCATCTCCCCAGAAGTTTTCCATACTCCTTTCACCACCAGACTTTTCTTTAACTGCACCAACAACATGGCCGAGTATGAAGCTTGCATCTTTGGTCTCAAGGTTGCAATAGACTTGGGAATCAAATCTTTGATTATGTTTGGGGACTCAGCTTTGGTCATCAGTCAGATCAGAGGAGAGTGGGATACTAAACATCCAAACCTCATCCCTTACAAAGAACATGTCTTGACATTGTTACCACATTTCGAGCAGATTAGCTTCGAGCGCTTCCCGCGAGAAGAAATTCAGCTAGCAGATGCTCTAGCTACGATGTCATCCATGTTTAAACTTAACTAGGATAATGAGGCTCCCCAAATCACCATTGAACGGATGGATGAACCTGCACATTGTCACGAGATTAATACCAAAGAAGTAGTGGACCGACCTTGGTTTCATGAAGTCAAAAGGTATCTCGAGGCTCAAGAATATCCTGAAGGAGCTTCAGTCAACGACAAAAATTTCTTAAGGAGATTCTCTGCCAAGTTCTTCCTGAGCAATGGCATCCTGTACAAGCGCAATCATGATTGCGTTCTGCTCCGTTGTGTGGACAAGATTGAAGCTGAGCAGATCATGGCTGAACTGCATAATGGTACCTTTGGCACTCACTCTAGCGGGCATACGATGGCTAAGAAGATTCTACGAGCAGGCTATTACTGGTCTACCATGGAAGCTGACTGCTAGCAATATTCCAGGACTTGTCACAAATGTCAAATCTATGCGGATAAGGTACATATACCTCCAGTTCCTCTCAATGTCTTAATAGCTCCTTGGCCATTTGCTATGTGGGGAATCAACATGATTGGGGAGATCAAGCCTGCAACATCCAATGGACACCGTTTCTTTCTGGTGGCCATTGACTACTTCATCAAGTGGGTCGAAGCAGCTTCCTTCGCATCCGTTACTAAGAATGTTGTTGCCCGCTTCATCAAGCAGAACCTTATTTGCCGGTACGGTATCCCCGAAAGGATCATCACTGACAACATTACAAACCTTAACAATACTATGATCACCGCCTTGTGCAAGAAGTTCCAGATTCAACATCACAATTCATCTCCCTATCGGCCAAAGATGAACGGTGCTGTCGAAGCTGCGAACAAAAATATCAAGAAGATCATACAAAAAATGACAGTCACCTACAAGGACTGGCATGAGATGCTATTGTTTTCTCTTCACAGGTACCGTACCACGGCATGCACATCAACTGGTGCAACACCCTATTTCTTGGTATATGGCATGGAAGCTGTTTTACCTATCGAGGTTCAGATTCCCTCCTTGAGAATCATGAAGAATGCTGGTTTGAGCGAAGACGATTGGATTCAGACCCGACTTGATCAACTTAATTTGATTGACGAAAAGCGACTTACTGCTGTTTGCCACGGTCATACGTATCAAAAACGAATGATCAATGCTTTCAACAAGAAAGTCAGACGCCAGGTATATCAAGTCAGAGATTTGGTAATCAAGCGGATCATCTTGCCGCAAAGTGATCCCAGGGGCAAATAGACTCCTACCTACGACGGACCATTTGTAATCAAAAACATCTTTTCTGGTGGGGCAAAGATCTTAACCACCATGGAAGGCGACGACCTGCCGCACCCTGCGAATGCAGACATAGTCAAAAGATACTACGCATAAATGACCCGCTAGGTTGACACACCTAGGCCAAAAAAGGGCATCCCAGTGAATCGAAAACCCGAAAGGGAGGTTCAGGCAAAAATTAGGGATAAATAAAAAAAATTTGTACACCCGGCAAGTTGAAAACCCGAAAGGGCGACTTGGGCAAAAAAGGGTTTCCCGATGGATCAAAAACCCGAAAGGGTGGTCCAGGCAAAAGTTAGGGAATTAAAGCATATGACTATGTCTCGTCGGATCACTTTAAGCATAATCTCTTCATAGACAAGCTCCAGGCTTCTGATCAACTCAATCATCTTCGGACGAAGCAATGATTAGACAAGATATTCAGAGTTACGAAGGCTATAGCAGAATGGGAACCCCATGGAATGTTTACACATAGCCATCTTTCTTTGTATAAATTTTTATCATTTTTATGACAATGTTCTCTTACTAGGATGTCTGTCTCCTTTGTACAAAATACTTACACAAAGTTAATACAAAGATACTTTAAAGTGCAGAAAAAACTATTTGCCTTTTCTTCTTTTTACACTTGTGTTTTATTTGAAAACGTCCAATGATTTATTAAATGAGCATATACATTTGAATATAATCACTGTTTACAAATAAACGAAATGGGAAAGAATAATTATTGACAGGTTGAAAGTATAGGAAAACGTCTTTAGGCTATTCCAAGAGAAATCCCCTGCAGTACATCATCTAGGTCCCCAGCGGAGCTAAAACCTTGAAATACGTATCCCCAACGGAGTTATAATTTCAAATCCTTAATTCCCATCAGAGTTAAAACTTCAAACTCACAATCCCCAGCGGAGTAAAAACTTTGAACTACAGACCCTCAGCGGAGATGAAACCTTCTTCTCTAGTCGAGTCTGTGATCGGTGGATCTGGAACTGACTGTTTAACGCTGGTTTCACGAAATGTCGCGGAAGCAAGAGTCGCCACCGTCTTTTATTTTCTCCAAATGGAAAGGACAAAAGCACATAAAAATTCCTTATAGAGATTGCTCTCGGTTCGGGAGGTAGGTTATAGAAAGGGAAGGTGTTAGCACCCTTTCTATCCATGGTTATCCATGGGCTCTTAGATACTTGCTCATTTGTGTTTTCAAAAATGGTTTGTTTGCTTTTCAATGTGGGTTTTAAAAAGTTTCTTTGAAAATTCCAGTTCGACTCTTGTATCGGTCCTCAAGAGTGTTTGAAAAATTGCTTTCGAAAGCTTTTGAAAATGTGTCGGTGTGAAAAGTATTTTTGAATTTTGTTTGAAATTTGAGCAAGTATCTAGAGTCGTCTACCTACCCTAAGGAATTCGTCTGTGTAAATGTCCTTTAAAGTAGCGCCATCCCACCATTGAGAGGTAGGTAGCACCACCGTTGGAGGTGTTCGGGTCAATTCGAGGTTCGGGACATGGTGATCACTAGAGCAATGGGAAGACACCTTAGAAGCTACCCTCATGCCAGGTTCCCGGATCATGAGGACTTACTAAGACATCCTCTACTCAACGATCACCTTTCGAGGCAAGGCAACAGTGAGGCGTACCCTAGGGGTGGTGTGTGATTTGTGTGTCATGTTCATTTGCGTTTATCTTGTTCATGTCAAAGTGATCTATGCGTTTGTTTTTATTTTATCATTCATTCTTGCATGCCATTATATTAACAGTTAAAAAGATGCGGAAATTAAAAGTTCTAAACTATTACAAAGGCGCGGGTCCACATCGCCAAATTTAATCCAGGACCCGATTTGGCAGAAAGTAAATAAAGTGCGAGAAATTAAATTTACACGGCTTTGGGAGAATTACATTAATATTATAAGAAATAAAATAAAATGCGCGAATTGGATTAAAATTGGAAACGAGGGCGTTGGACCCTTTTTAATGAAATTAAATTATATTATTAAATTAATGAAATTAAAAGGAAAAAAGAAATTTTTTTTTGAAGTTTTGGTATTTATGATTTTTATGAGAATTCAATGGAATTAAAATTAAATTAACCCTAATTCTATAACTTTTATTTATTAAGAAAAAACTATTAAAGTTAAACCTAAATTAAACTAATTAATTAAAGCAATTTGATTTATATAAAAATAACTAATTAAGAATTAATAATTAATATGGTGAAAAAAGGAAAAAAGATAAAAAATACTTGAAACCCTAATTCTACCAACTTTAGGTTTATTGAAAAATATTAAGTTTAATCCTAGAATTTAAAACTAAGTTAATTAATGAGTTTTATTTACAAAAATATATTAATTAAATAAATAAAGTTTGATTTTTATGACTTTTCTGTTTTTTACTATTTTTTATATTTTATGAAAATAAGTTAAATTAATTAAAGAAGGGAATAATTGAAATAAATAAAATAAGGAAAAAAAAGGAAATACAATACCTTGGGGGGTTTCTGTCCCCAATTGGAGGTCATATCTTAGCAATTCAGGCCCAATTATCCTTGGCCTTATTGACTTTCCAGGGTAGCATGCATATGCGTTGACTCCTGCCCATCATGTTCTTCAGATCATGCTCCTTGGATTGATCTTGGTCAGCACGTGGAAGGCTTGATAGGGTGGATGTATGATGCACCCTTATAGTGAAACTGCACAGAAACACGTTTAGAAAAATAATATGGAAAGGGGTGGGGGACCTGGGATTCGAACCCAGGTCCCAGGGATTACCATACACATGCCTGACCAGTGGAGCTACCAGCGCGTTTTGATTATTATGTAACTAAAGAACAATATAATATAAAACAACAGTTAGTGGGAAATTTAGCGTGCAAATTTAAATGAGCCACTCATGCCTTGACACTTCATCATCTTCCTCCTCGTTTTGTTTTTTCCCTGAAACATGAAAAGGTTAGCGGGGGTTTTAAACCCCCTCAAAACATACAGTTTTCAATAATAGCGAATAGCTCGTCTTGGATCAGAAATTAGGCGCGACCATGGCAATCGATTCGTCCAAGTGTCCTGGTTTTGATCATGGTATTGGGAAGTCCCAATTTTACAGTGTTCAAAAGTACCCAATTCGAAGCTTGAAGAACCCTAGCCTGTATCAATGGTGAATCCTCTAATTTGGCACAAAAACTCAATTAAAATATGCAGTTAGCTTTAGAATCAATCACTCAATGTAAATCAATAAAGAAAACACACGAAAATGCATGAAATTCATGATTCGATTATGGAAATTTTCGTGAAAAGCTTGACTCTGATATACCAATTCTTGATGTTTCAGGCTATGGTATTGATCCAGGCACCTTCCTTGATGTCTCAGCAAGACAATGGAACAATTATTTTGGCTTGAATCGCACTAGAACCTAGTTTTTAGTTGTGGAATTTTTTGGCAAAAACTCAAGCTTGGTTATGTATGTATGGCGCAGCTGGGAGGTCCTTTGCATTAGGTTTTCATTATGTATATATGTGTGAAGGTTTTAGGTCAAAGAAACCAAACCAAAACCTTTGCATTCATGATTTTCAAGATTTGATTCTTAAGAATCTTTTCCAATATTTCTTCATGAAAAATCATGTCAATTTGCTCCAATTCTTTCCTTTTTTGATATGCACGAAATCCTTAGTGAATCATGAGTGATTGTCTTGCACAAAAAGATTTGAAAACCTAGTTTTGGTATTTTTCATATATTTTAATTAATTAAATGAATTATTAGCAATTAAAATTCAAATAAATAAAATAAAAATGATGAAAAACTTCCCTTTGGGCCAAATGGTCGTGCACATGCCTTGGATAATGATTCTTGGAAGAAAAAGAGGCCCATTAGCATTTTTAAGACATTTGAAGCAATGTTGACTTTTCAAAAATACCCAAACATTTCCCAACTTCCACAAGGCATAACTTGCTCAATTTTTAAGCTTTGCTCATGTTCTTGGACATTTTGGAAAGGTCTTTGAGTCCTCTAACCAATGTCTTTGGTCCCATGTCAGTTTGATTTACCAATCTCAAGTTATGGCCTTTGACTTAAAGTCCCTTTTTGTTGACTTTTGAAAATGACCTATAATGTTGAAATTGATAACTTTTTGTGAGAGCATTTCTTGGAATTGAAGTGTGAAGAGGAGTTGTAAGAAATGTCTTTATCTTCAAAATGAGCTTTGGATGGAATTTTTTTGATAATCCATGTGAAAGTTATGCCCTGGTCAAGTTACAGTTGACTTTTTCAACTGTCCAAATATGGAAACTTTTGCATCTTGAGACTTTCTGAGCCAAGCTTTGAGAATCATGATCAAGAATTGATCAAATGATGTTTGTGGCTTCAAAATGA
Source organism: Vicia faba (assembly GCA_948472305.1). Lineage (NCBI taxonomy): Eukaryota > Viridiplantae > Streptophyta > Magnoliopsida > Fabales > Fabaceae > Vicia > Vicia faba. The sequence goes on from OX451737.1 coordinate 219,786,577, forward strand.
GATGTTGACCAAAAATTTGGACTTTTGACTGTCAAATGACCATTTTGCCCCTACAGTTGACTGTAGTGCAATTAGGGTTTTTGACTGTGCAATTTTGTGCTATAAGTCTTGAAACTTGGTATGAGGATGCTTGACCATATTTATAGGCATGTGGGACTTGATTGGACCCTTGGAAACTTCATTTTCTTTGTCAGAACCAAAACCCTAATTTTGACTGTTTAGGAGGCCTTTGAACTGTGCAACCCTTGGGGAGATTTTGAAGCTTTGACTTGGCAAATCTTGAAGAATATGGGAGGGCAAATTTTGGGGTACAACAGAGTCAAATCTCCAACTATCAATCCCCAGCGGGAACCATTCAATTTTTCCCCAAATTCCCCAGCAAGTTGTCTTAAAGTCTGAGAATCAACCAGATAACAATTAACTTTTGTCCCTAACCTAGGATAACTCCCCAGTATATTGACATACAACCCAACCTCCTGAACTTTTTTCAAACAGGAATAAGCTTTTTCCCCCAGAGTCCCGAACTTACTCTCTAGCAGTAAGCTTTCCTCCCCACAGTGTTTTTACTCCCCAACAGAATAAAGATTCTAATTCTTGATTCCCCAGTGAAGTTGCCAAGAGTCTTCATTACTCCAAGGTGTACCCGAAAATTTTCCCTCTCATTTTATCAAGATTTCCCCTCACAAGACTCTTTGGACTCCAGACAGAATTAGGCTTTGCTCTGCTCAAGACAAGTTGTAAAAGTTCTTGTTAATCCCCACAAGTTGCCAAGGATTTTCTATCCCCAACAGTGGTCCAAGGATTTCTCATCCTCAAAGATTTTGAGTCTCCAACAGCGGTCGAGGATTTATTATCCCCGACAGAAGTCAAAGATTTCATTATCTCCAGCTATCAAGGATTTATTTTCCTCAACAAGACAGCTAATCAGCTTACATGCGCATACATAACATTCATATATCATAAACGTTGATAAAACACATTTTATTGCATCATACATTTCATGCAACATAACTTTGTGTTTCAGCTAACATTTTACCCTTTTCAGGATAAGATTAAAAGATATCTTTAACAAATATTCAAAGATTTCAGATACAGTACAAATACACTCCAAGACATGGAAGTCATTCTGCTACTCATTTAAATCTCTTATTCAGATACAATATGGATACACCCCAGACACGGAGGTCATTCTATTACTCATTCAGAATTCAAAGTCAAGATACAGTACGGATACGCTCCAGACACGGATGCTATTCTGTCACTCATTCTTACTTCAACAATCAGATACAGATTAGATACGCTCCGGACATGGAAGCCATTTTATTTCTCATTCAGATTCAACTATCAATTTCAAGTTCAGATACACTACAGACAAGGAAGTCATTCCGTCACTTATTCAGATCCCAATTACAGTTTAGATACACTCCAAACAAGGAAGTCATTCTACTACTCATACAGATCTCCACTTCAGATATAGTCCAGATACGCTCCATACACGGTAGCCATTCTGTCACTCATTCAAATGTTATCCCCAGCCCAGAGATGCTCCAGACACGGATATCATTCTGTCGCTTATTCAAATTTCAGATTCATATACAATACAGATACACTCCAGACACGACAATCATTCTATTATTCATTCAGAATCAAATACAGTTACATCTCGGACACGCTCCAGACACGGACGCCATTCCCTTGCTCATACAAATTCAATCTCCAAATACAACTCAGATACGTTCCAGATACATATACCATTCTGATGTTCATTATCCTGATTTTCAACAAACATTCTTGGATGGCATCTTTAAGCCCATCTCCGACAAGATTCTGCCACCCCTCCAAATGGCATCTTTAAGCCCATTCCCTCAACATTTTGACGAGTGCAAATTTACGGGCACTCTAGGTCCAATCATCTTTTACCTTCGAGTCACGAACGACAAACTCGCCAATCTAACTCTTCAGGTTCAAGAAGATTGAACAGGGGCAACTGTTGTACCCAAAAATTTTACCTCTCATTTTATCAAGATTTCCCCTCACAAGACTCTTTGGACTCCAGACATAATTAGGGTTTGCTCTGCTCAAGACATCTCCTTGCACTATTGACCTGAAATTAGGGTTTGAGTTTGCACAGGGATTTTTGGACTTCCAATGCTCAATGTGACTTTCTTAATTCATGTTGGACTTATAAGATTGCTCATACCAAGTTTCAAGCTTTGAATCAAATTTTTGCCCAGTCAATTGGACAGTTGACCTAAAAATCAACTGTATTGGGGAAAAAGTCAACTGTGGCCAATTTACAGTCAAACCTCATAATTTTTGATCCACATCAACATTATAGGCTCATATGAACCATTTGATCAAGTTTGGACCACAACTCCTCAAGAAATTTGATCAGATCATCAAAAGGTCAAAATTGTCATTTTTAGGGTTTTGACTACAGAAGGGAAATTTCTGATTTTTCACCTAACCAATGGCAAATTGGGTTCAAGCATGGATTCAAGGACTCAATAGAATCATCTTGACCTAACCACAAGGTTCAAAAGATCTCAATTGCATTGAATTGACAAATGAATTTTCCAGTCAACTGATCAAAAATCGTACACTGAAAAGTCAAACTTTGACTTTTTGGTCAAAATCAAGTGCCAAGGGTCATTTTTCAACAAGATGTGTCAAAACATGAAACTTGTTCACCAAGAAACCTAATTTTGAAAATTAGGGTTTTAAAATGGAAAATTTTCATAACTTAGAAATTTTCTAAGTTATGAAAATTTCTTATTTTTTCCCAACTTTGCCCAACTTTTTCACTATGAGGCAATTGGATTCAAACAAAACTTCCAACATGAAAGTTGTAGTCCTCCAAAAAATATACAAATTTGATACACAAAGTTTTTCCAAAAGATACTTGGATCTCAAGTTATGATTTTGTGAACAAGGGTCCATGAAACTTTTAACTTAGTGAAATTTTGTCCTAGTTTACGCAGGATTTTGACCTATCTTCATGGCAACTTTTCACCTAGTTCCAATTGTAATATAAAATTTCATTTCAAAGATGGATTGTATATAATGTTACAAGCTTTCCAAAATGTCCAATAACTCTCCAAGATCATTTGTGGTTAGGGAGAATCGAAGGATTGAAAATGGCAAAATATCACTTTTGGCCAAGGCATTTTGCACATTGATACAAGTTGCAAATTCTGTCCAAACATGCTTGTACTTGTTTTAGAGGTCCTTAAACCTTCCTACACTCATAAATTAAATGCAAACACATTGGATTAAGGCTTTATTCTGAGCTTTAGAGAATTGTACAAGGAATTAATCTAAAAATGGCAAAAAGGCAACATTGCCACTTTGATAAAGCTTGCTTTATGTTAAGTTGTTTCTCTTGAGCTGTGAACCCAATCTTTTGCAGCAAACCAACTCCACAGACTTAGGGAAAAGTATACCAACTATGTGCAGCTAGAGTACAAGCCTGTACAACCCTTTGCATTGTTAACTTCACCTTTTACTTCAAAAGCAAGTCATTATGCCAAAAGTCCATATCTTGTGAATCTGATATAACCAAGCTTGGTAAACATTTCAAACAAGTTTTACACATTGCCTAAGGTCAGAAACACGAGCTAGCCAGTTCTCCAACATTCCAAAACACCAAAACACAAGTTCTTGTCAAAATAGGGTATGTTCTGCAGATTGACTTCCAAAACAAAATCCACTCGTGCGTTTTGCTTGCAACCAGTTCCAACACACTCCATACAACATACCTAAACTATCCCAACCATTCCCAAGTCACTGTAACTCCATTTACACACTTCACCATTTTCAAATTCTAAGTTTGCAGGTTGAGTTCTACAAGAAGTTTCAGACCATTTCAAAGCAAGCCAAGCATTGGGAAAGATCAAGGGAACATCAAGCAAGCTCAAAAGAACCTCAGGCCTCACTGAAAATTGCTGCATTGCCATACTCGAGCTTGACTGAAATATGTATTTCTCAAACTTCTATCTCCTTATTTAGGAATCATTAATATTAGGTTTGTGAAGAAAAAATGTAGTCCTCATTGCCCTTGAGCTGTACATATGCATAGAATTCATTTATGTTAACTGAGCTAGGAGTATTTGATAGTTGAACTTTCTGAAAAAACTAGGTCAAGATTTAGAGCCAATGAAATTCTCTCTGGTCTTTGAAAGTTAGATTAAGTTTTTTACATGGTTAGAATCGTGTGATCAAGAGCTATAACTTTCATGTTGCAAGTTTTTGTTTTTAAGCACAAATGCAGGAGATACGAATTTGAACAAGGCGCACGTATTTTCGTTCCAAGGACAGGGATGAAGTGTGACATTGGGCTGGGTCTGGCTGTTCCTTCCTATTGACACCCCCTGCTTGCTCTTTGCACCCCCTTGGCCCATTGATTTTATTTTTTATATTTTCCATTTCTATTTTCATTTTCTGACTTTATTTATTGTTCTTGAATATTAAAAATCACTAAAAATATTTTCTTAAATTTTCACATTTTATTTTATTTTTTTATTTTATTTTTGGCATAATATTTAGTTTATTAGGTTTAATACATTTATTTTCTTAAATAAAAACTTATAACTAATACAAAAATATTATATATTTTATTTTTATTATTTATACATATAAAATAATATTTTCTCACATATTTTATTTTTTAAATATTTTTGTGAATATTTTTTATTTATTTTCTTTGTACATGAATAAATAAATAATATAATGCATTTTCTTTTAAAACAAAAACTAGGGTTTCTACCCTTTCCAAAAATAACCATTAATATTTTCCCTATTTTTAGGACATAAAATAATTTATTTTACATACATAAAATAAATACAAAAACATTTTTGCATATTTATAATATATTGCATATTTAAATATTTGTCAATTTATTATTTGTACAATGAATTCAATTTGGTTGTAATAGTTGAATTAGGGCTTTATTTTCTTGCAAATATCCCCCTATTCAAACTTGTATCCCCCTCCCTATATCAATGTTGTAATAGTCGTAGATTTACTTTTACGCATTTATTGCTTTTATATGCATGATTAGTAAATTAGAGTTTTGTATGATAACCAAAAATCAAACAAATAGCATGACTAAACACAAGACAAAAATGCATGAAAAATGACAACACAATGCACACAAGTACCCCTAGGGTTTCATCCAATTGTTGCCTTAAAAATGGCCATGGTATGCATGCTAGGTATCTTGGCAAAACAAAAATCAAAACAAAAAGATCATAGTCCCTCGATGACGCTATCTTGGTTGCCTATACACAAATGATCTAGACCCTCAAAAAACTTGCTAAGATACTTAGCACCATTGCTATCATGGACATACGATGACCGACACCTGTCCTGTTTAACATCCAAACACAAGGTTGTTTACCAAATACAATGGTAAAACAACAATGTCAAAGGGTTAAAAATGTGTAGGAAAGATCTTTGAGTAGGGTAGACAACTCCTAGTTACTTGATCATACTTGCAAACATCCTTGCTATTTTCAAAAACACATCATAACATAATTTCAAAACATTTCCCAAAACAAACTTTCAAACATTGAAACATTTTTCAAAAGACAAACACCTTTGTATACATTCAAACAAGAATCATTACAAAGGTTGCCTAGACAAAGGCCTCTTTTCAAAATACTTTTAAAACCACACACAAAAGCACCATTTCAAACAATTGAAAAGCAAAAGCAAGTGATCTAAAACGAGTAAACTAAGAGCCCATGGAAAACCATGGATGAAAAGGGTGCTAGCACCTTCCCTTTTCATAATATACCCCCCGAACCCAAAAACAATCTCAAAGGTCTTTCCTGTGCTTTTTGACCTTTCCTTTGGATAAAATAAAAAGTCGGTGGCGACTCTTGCTAAACCGAAACATTTGCAAACACAAACTCAAAACCTCAAGTCAGTTCTCCCACCGCATCACAGAACTGGCGACTCTGCTGGGAAAAAATATAAAAGTGGGGTTACCTTAGGGTTTTAGATCACCTTTACATGCTTATCTTGCTTGACTTGATTGCTTTACATTTGGTTCTACTGTTTGGGTTTGAATCCTCTACCCGGATTTGGGAAACATTCATAGGTAAACAGCAATACGTTGTGGAAACTGTGCGGGGTATACCGACATGGTTAAAGCAATAGCTATATTAGTGCCACATATTTGTGGGTACCGGTAGCCTTTGAGTTAATCGAAGAGAATACGGGGCCACTGAGTGATGTCATGAAGCACTAATGGACTTTTAGAACCTTTACTTGACCATCTTGGCCTTTTTAGGGGTAGTGAGATGACCGGCTTTGGTGCAGTCCAAAGTTGGTAGATACTCGATACTACACTCATTGAGGGTTGTTTTCTTGGAATATTTCGGTCGCCAGTAAAGTGGCTAAACTGAAACAATGAACACAGAAAATAATCCAGTGATATTGAGCTCCTTAGAACCCGGTTACTATTTATAGGACAGGTTGAGCCAACCAAACTTCAAGAGGGTACTTACCTTTGAAACCCCATGCAAGCCTGAAACTAGGAACTTGTGTGATTTGTTTGTACATATATACTTGTGCATAACATCATGGACATCATGAAGCATCATATGCATCCACTAACCACCTCAAGGATTTGGATCTTCATCTTTGTTCCTGTTTTGTAGGTAATGGAGTCACTTCGCAGGAAAACAATCCAAGTCAATCTTGTAAGAATTCCTCTTCAACTCAAGGAGCTAGCTTCAAGGATTCCTGAGAATTCTCCATTCACCGAGAGGCATGGTCGTCTTTTCAACTTAGTCAACACCAACACTGAGGAAGACATGGTGAAAGTTCTCTTCCAGTTCTTTGACCCCCTACACCACTGCTTCACATTTCCTGATTATCAGCTTGTGCCTACTTTGGAGGAATTTTCTCAACTCCTTAGGATTCCTATTATCCATCAACTATCCTACAACGGTACATAAAGAGATCCAAAGCCTGAAGATGTTGCTCAAGCCCTACACTTGCAACCATCTGATATCATAGGTCATTGAGAAACCAGAAGTGGTGTCAAGGGTTTCTTGGAAAAGTTTCTGTTTGAGAAGGCCCAAAGCTGCTGGAATTCATTGGACTTATAAGCTTTTGAGCAGATTGTGGCTCTTCTCATCTATGGGTTGGTCTTGTTCCCTAACCCTGACCAACTTATAGATGTCAATGCTGTCAAAATCTTCATGTTTCGCAACCCGGTGCCTACATTGCTTGGGGATATCCTCCACTCATTTCACACTCGAACAATGAGGAAAAAAGGTGTTCTCATGTGTTGTACTCCTCTTCTAGCAAGGTGGTTTATTTCTCACCTTCCCCAATCAGTTTTGAAGAATGAGCAAGGTTTGAGGTGGTCACAACGATTGATGACTCTTACATATTCATATGTTCATTGGTGTTCTCGATCCATAGAAAATGTTATCATCATTGATCGTTGTGGGGAATTACCTAATGTCCCTCTACTTGGCATTAGGGGAGGCATTGCCTACAACCCCTGCTTGGCTCTGAGATAGTTTGGGTATGCCCGAAGGGATGGCCCTCATGAAATGCTGATTCCAGACTTGGTTTTTGACTTCGACAACGACGATCAAGGACTTCGACAAAGGTTCATCCGAGCTTTGTGGATGCCTAACAAAGTGGACAGTAACACCTTGGGACACAAGAATTCCATCCCCCTTGAGCCTTACCTCAAGTGGGTACGAACCCGCGCCCAAAGTCTTATGATGCCTTACCCCTACATTCTTACTGTGATCAAAGAGCCTGTTATGGAAGGAGAGGTTCCATACACCCTCCTACATCCTGACATGCCAACATCACTAGAAGATTTGTAAAGGAGTTGGATACAACTCAAGGGAGAGCGCGATACGTTTGAAGCCTAATTCTACGCCAGTGAGAAGAAGGTTTTAGAACTTACTCGTCAACTTCATGAAGAGCAGACTCTCAACACCTACATTGCACCAAAGAGGATGCACAACGTCTTTTTACATTAGAATTTTGTATTATTTTTCCCATGGGGCATTTATGTACTAACAAATTCTATCTTATTAATATGACGTGTGTTCCTTTTTGTTTAAAACAAATTTGAATTTCTGAATCCTTGAATGCATTACATGAAAAACATATCATTCATCATATGCACAAGCAGGTCTTCACACCAGGTTTCCTTATCTCTCTACTGTTTATTTCAGCAAGATGGATATAGAGCAGACGATCAAAGACTTACAAGCGCAAAATTCACAGTTCCAACAACTACTCATGACCTTGGTAAAGGGTCAGAAGGAGCTCAAAACTCTACTGGAAAAGGAAAAGGAGAAAAAGAAAAAGAAGAGGGTTGGTGTGGCTACCATGGGTAGAAGATTTGAAGGTCAAGCTAGAAGGGTCCTGGATTTCCCCTCAACATCTGATGAAGGGGTAGGAAAAGGTAAAGGAACTGCAGTGCAATCTGAGTCTGAGGAAGAAGAAGAAGAAGAGGATGTAGACTATTCAGAACAACAGTACCCTCCTGCAGACGACAAATACAAGAATCTGGAAGAGCGTCTGGCAGCTATGGAGGTACAAAGAGTGCCTGGGCTGGACTTTGAGGAGCTAGGGTTGGTTGCTGGGATTGTTATTCCCCCTAAGTTTAAGGTGCCTCTATTTGCTAAATACGATGGTTTGTCTTGTCCAAAGATGCATCTGTGGTCTTACGTCAGAAAAATCCAACCTCATTCTTTTGATAAGGATCTTTGGGTTCATTTTTTCCAGGATAGTCTTTCGGGGACGCAGTTAGATTGGTTTTACCAGCTAGAGAGATCTGATGTACACAATTGGGAGGATTTGGCTGCTGCCTTCTATAGACAGTACCAATATAATGCAGACTTAGCACCAACCCGTACTCAATTACAGAGTATGGGTATGGTCTCAAATGAAGGTTTCAAAGAGTATTCCCAGAAATGGAGAGACTTGGCAGGATGAGTACAACCACCTCTATCTGAGAGGGAGCTGGTAGATATGTTCTTGGGAACACTGTCTGACCCCTTTTTTCAATCACCTGATTGGAAGTTCGTCTGCGGGATTCACCGAGTTGATTCTGACTGGTGAGAGAGTTGAAGCCGACATATAGAGCAGGAAAATTCAAAAGGAAGCATCTGCTTCCGCTGCCATCAAAAAGACTTTTCCAGCAAAGAAAGAAGTCTCAGCTGTCTACTCTCAGAGAAGTCAAGTAAGAGTTGAGCGCCGGCCAGCGGTGGGGGCTGTAATGATTCAGAAGTCTGCAACTGATCAGCCTAGAAACATTCAACTCAGAACCAACCAAGCAAGGGTGGAAAGGCCTGCACGAAAATTCACCCGGATCAATATGACACCTGCTCAGGTCCTCCCTCATCTATTGAAGTTAAACTTTGCAAGTTTGAAAGAGGCGCCGAAGAATCCGAATACATCTTCTCCTTACTACCATTCAAATTCTACGTGTGCTTATCATTCAAACAGCCTGGGGCATGACACCAACAATTGTTGGGCCCTCAAAAATAAGATTCAGGATTTAATAGATGCTAAAGAAGTTGAATTCGACGCCCCTGAAAAGCCTAATGTGATCTCTACTCCAATGCCAAAACATGGTCACAATGCCCATGCTATTGAAGAGGATCTTTTTGTTGCTACTGTTGATGATTTGATGACGCTGCTACCGATAATCAAGTTGAATTTGCTGAAGGCTGGGATTTTCCCAGGTTGTGAAGAAGATTGCTGCCTTTGTTCATCCTTACCAACCGACTGTCCTTTGTTGAAGTTAGGCATCCAACTCCTAATGGATAACCAAGAAATCCTTTTTGAAAAGACTCCTGTTACACCGACTCCTGTTAATGATGTTTCGATAATTACCATATCCGCCAATCTTTCCAAGGTCTCCAAAAGACCTATTAAGATTACATCCGATCTGAAGATTGTACCTTTGAAGATAACCATGCCGGGGCCTATCCCGTACAAGTCCAACAAATCAATACCGTGGAACTATGGGGGAGAGATCTTCTACCACGGTGTTAAGCAAATTGAATTAACTGAAGAGAGTTCTGATGAAGAGACTTTCGACATTGGAAAAATTGCCGGAACGAGTAAAATCACCCGCAGTGGAAGAATTTTCTCTCCGGAGATTGCCCCTCCAAAGACAATCTTCAGGCCCTCAGCTGCTCCTAAGGTTATTCCTGTGCCAGTCAACATATCTGCAAGAACTCCAGTTATTAAAGAAGTTGTGACTCCTGTGGTTGTCCCCTCTGCTGCTGCTGATGATAGAGGGAAAGGGATCCAAGAAGAGCCTGTCAGGATGAGGGCTCAGCCGTTGATCATCCCTGAGACCTCTCAAAAAGAAATGGAAGATATTTTGAAAATAATCAAGAAAAGCGATTATAATGTTGTGGAGCAACTGGGGCAAACCCCCTCAAAAATCTCTATGTTGGCCTTGCTGCTTTGTTCAGAAGCTCATGCCAAAGCTTTGATCAAATTCTTGAAGACGGCCCATGTGCCCCAGGAAACCTCCGCGGACCAGTTCCAGGAATGTGTAGCTAGCCTAACAGCAGACAATGGTCTAGGGTTCTCTGATGCTGATTTAACAATCAAAGGGAGAAAACATAATGATGCTTTACATGTCTTGGTGGAATGCAGAGGGACTACTCTGGCACACGTTCTGGTGGACACTGGTTCATCGCTGAACGTCTTACCAAAGAAGGCATTGGATAGGCTAGCTTGTGAAGGTTTAATCTTGAAGCCCAACAACATCATTGTCAGAGCCTTTGATGGTTCTAAACGGATGGTCCACAGGGAGGTGGACATCCCGATTAAAGTGGGAACTGAAACCTTCAACTCCACATTCTATGTCATGGACATCCGTCCCTCTTATTCTTGCTTGTTGGGAAGACCCTGGATTCATCATGATGGAGCCGTTACTTCTACTCTGCATCAGAAGCTCAAGTACCCTGTCCAGGGGAAAATTGTGACAGTTCACGGTGAAGAGGAATACATGATAAGCCATCTTAATTCTTTCCGCTATGTGGAATTAGATGGTGAATTCATCGAAACCCCCTTTCAGCATTTTGAAGAGGTAGCTCAGGAGATTGCAACAGCCAAGATAGTGCCTTTTGTACCCATGATTACCAGGACTCCACCTCATATGTCGTCTCTCAAATATGCAAAGGCTGTGATTGAAGAAGGAGGAAGCACAATCTGGGGGCAACTTCCCGATTTTCCTTTCAAATATGATAAATTCGGCTTGGGTTTCACGACTTCTGCTCAAAAGGCTGTGCATCCCTCCCGGGCTGGAGGGCCACCAGTGAAGATCACCCATCATGGAGTCAATGCTTTGGAGGATGGTGAAGAGGAGAGAAATTTGGAAGAATGGATTTTCCCTACCGTTGAAGGAGGACTATGCAATTGGGAGGCAAAGGATTTTATTCCCATTACTTTCATCAATCAGTAATTTATCTTTCAAACATTTCTGTTGGTTTGTAATAATTATTAAACAATTCGTACACTTTTAACCTTGTGCCTTACCCGAGGCACATAGGTCCATTTGTAAGGGTTTGATTTTTCATCTTCATATGCCATTTTAATGAATCATGGACGTTTTCACATATAAAATTTTGTGTTCATTTTCTTTCTTTTTACATTTTATTTGTTTAAAGGTGGATATCCCTTACACACACCCACACTCACAAATGCAGGTACCCTTTCGTTCCGGATTCCATGGGTAACAATTCTGCTATGGCTTTCAGTGACTCTGAAGATCTGGTCTACCATGCCAAATACGAAGGTGATGAAGATTGTGAAGTGCCTGGAGAATTGGCTAGACTGCTACAACAGGAAGAAAGGGCTATTCTACCTCACGAGGAGTTGTTAGAGACAATCAACTTGGGAACTGAGGAAGGCAGAAAAGAGGTTAGAGTGGGTGCCAACCTAGAGCCAAGTGTCAAAGAGCGCTTAGTTCAGCTGTTTAATGAATATGTTGAGATCTTTGCCTGGTCCTACGAAGACATGCCGAGACTTGATACAAATATTGTGGTTCACCGTCTCCCTACACGAGAAGACTGTCCACCAATTAAACAGAAAGTTCACCGCATGAGGCCTGACATGTCTGAAAAGATCAAAGCTGAAGTTATGAAGCAGTTCAATGCGGGATTTCTTGCTGTTACTTCCTATCCAAAATGGGTTGCTAACATTGTGCCCGTGCCTAAGAAGGACGGTAAAGTGAGAATGTGCATGGATTACAGAGACTTAAACAGGGCTAGCCCTAAAGATGACTTTCCACTACCGCACATTGACATCTTGGTTGACAATACAAGTCAGGACAATGTATTTTCTTTCATGGACGGATTTTCAGGGTACAACCAGATCAAAATGGCCCCTGAGGACATGGAGAAAACTACTTTTGTTACACAGTGGGGTACGTTCTATTATAAAGTGATGCCATTCAGACTGAAGAATGCCGGGGCAACCTATCAGCGCACCATGGTGGCTTTGTTTCATGATATGATACATCATGAGATAGAGGTCTACGTAGACGATATGATAGCCCGTTTACAAACTGAAGAAGAACACCTCGACCATCTGCAAAAGCTGTTTGTCAGGTTGAAAGAGTACAAGCTCAGACTGAACCCTAACAAGTGCACTTTCGGAGTCAGGTCCGGTAAACTGTTGGGTTTCATTGTCAGTGACAAAGGCATCGAGGTTGACCCTGCCAAAGTCAAAGCTATGCAAGAAATGCCTGCCCCTCGCATTGAGAAGGAGGTCAGAGGTTTCTTGGGACGCCTAAACTACATTGCAAGGTTCATTTCTCACCTAACATCTACCTGTGAACCAATCTTCAAGCTGTTGAAGAAAGATCAGGTGGTTAAATGGAATGATGACAGTCAAGTTGCTTTCAATAAAATCAAGGAGTATTTACTAGAACCTCTTATCTTGATGCCACCCGTCGAAGGAAGGCCATTAATTATGTATCTGACTGTCCTGGAGAATTCAATGGGGTGCATACTGGGCCAATATGACGTGTCTGGCCGAAAAGAGCATGCCATTTATTACCTTAGCAAAAAGTTTACCGACTGTGAGACTCGATACTCACTGCTCGAGAAAACTTGCTGCGCTTTGGTATGGGCTGCTCGCCGGCTAAGGCAATATATGTTGACTCATACCACTTTGTTGATCTCTAAGATGGATCCGATCAAGTACATCTTTGAGAAGCCTGCTCTATCCGGAAGAATCGCTAGATGGAAGATGATCCTAACGGAATACGATATACAGTACACGACCCAAAAATCTATAAAGGGGAGTGTACATGCCGATCATCTGGCCCATCAAGCTGTCGAAGATTACCAATCCATGAGGTTCGACTTCCCCGACGAGGATATTATGACTTTGAGCAACATTGAAGAGAACATACCGTATGACGGACCTGAACAAGGATCCCGATGGACCCTGTACTTTGATAGTTCCTCCAATGCACTTGGCAACGGTATCGGCGTGGTACTTATTTCTCCAGAAGTTTGCCATACACCTTTCACTGCCAGACTCTGCTTCAGCTGCACCAACAACATGGTCGAGTATGAAGCTTGTATCTTTGGTCTCAAGGCTGCTATTGACTTGGGAATCAAATCTTTAATTGTATTTGGGGACTCAGCTTTGGTTATCAGTCAAATCAAAGGAGAATGGGATACTAAACATCCAAACCTCATCCCTTACAAAGAACATGTCCTGACATCGTTACCAAATTTCGAGCAGATTACCTTCGAGCACTTCCCGCGAGAAGAGAATCAGCTAGCGGATGCTCTAGCTACAATGTCATCCATGTTTAAACTTAACTGGGATAATGAGGCTCCCCAAATCACCATTGAACGGATGGACAAACCTGCACATTGTCATGAGATTAATACCGAAGAAGTAGTGGACCGACCATGGTTTCATGACGTCAAAAGGTATCTCGAAGCACAAGAATACCCTGAAGGAGCTTCAGTCAACGACAAAAAGTTCTTAAGGAGATTCTCAGCTAATTTCTTCCTGAGCAATGGTATCCTATACAAGCGCAATCATGATTGCATTCTGCCCCGTTGTGTGGACAAGGTTGAAGCTGAGCAGATCATGGATGAACTGCACAATGGTACCTTTGGCACTCACTCTAGCGGACATACGATGGCTAATAAGATTCTACGGGCAGGCTATTAATGGTCTACCATGGAAGATGACCGCCATCAACATTCCCGTACTTATCATAAATGTCAAATCTATATGGACAAGGTACATATACCTCCAGTTCCTCTAAATGTCTTAACAGCTCCTTGGCCATCCGCGATGTGGGGAATCAACATGATGGAGAGGTCAAGCCTACAACATCCAATGGACATCGTTTCATTCTGGTGGCCATTGATTACTTTACCAAGTGGGTCAAACCAGCTTCCTTCGTATCCGTCACAAAGAATGTTGTTGCCCGCTTCATCAAGCAGAACCTCATTTGCCGGTATGGTATCCCCGAAAGGATCATCACGGACAACGGTACCAACCTGAACAATACTATGATCACCTCTCTCTGCGAATAGTTCCAGATTCAACATCACAATTCATCTCCCTATCTTCCGAAGATGAACGGTGCTGTCAAAGCTGCGAACAAAAATATCAAGAAGATCATACAAAAGATGACAGTCACCTACAAGGATTGGCAAGAGATGTTACCGTTTGCTCTGCACGGGTACCGTACCACGGCACGAACCTCAACTGGGGCAACACCCTTTTCTTTGGTATACGGCATGGAAGTTGTTTTCCCTATCGAGGTTCATATTCCCTCCTTGAGAATCATGAAGGATGCTGGTTTGAGTGAAGACGATTGGATTCAGACCCGACTTGATCAACTTAACTTGATTGATGAAAAGCGACTTACTGCTGTTTGTCATGGTCAGACGTATCAAAAACGGATGATCAAGGCTTTCAACAAGAAAGTCAGGTGCCATGTGTATCAAGTCGGGGACCTTGTAATCAAGCGGATCATCTTGCCGCAAAGTGATCCCAGGGGCAAATGGACTCCTACTTACGAAGGACCATTTATGATCAAAAACATCTTTTCTGGTGGGGCAATGATCCTGACCACCATGGACAGCGACGACCTGCCGCACCCTGCAAACGCAGACATAGTCAAAAGATACTACGCATAAACGACCCGGCAAGTTGAAAACCCGAAAGGGAGACTTGGGAAAAAATGGGCATCCCGGTTAATCGAAAACCCGAAAGGGCGGTTCAGGAAAAAATTAGGGATAAATAAAACAAATCTGTACACCCGACAAGTCGAAAACCCGAAAGGGCGACTTGGGCAAAAAAGGGGTTCCCGGTGGACTGAAAACCCGAAAGGGTGGTCCAGGCAAAAGTTAGGGAATTAAAGCGTATGACTATGTCTCGTCGGATCACTTTAAGGACAATCTCTTCACAGACAAACTCCAGGCTTCTGATCAATCCAATCATCGTCGGAGAAGCAACAAATGGACAAGATATCCAGAGTTACGAAGGCTATAGCAGAATGGGAACCCCATGGAATTTTTACACATAGCCATCTTTCTTTGTATAAAGTTTTCTCAATTTTTATGACAACATTCTCTTACTAGGATATCTGTCTCCTTTGTACAAAATACTTACACAAAGTTAATACAAAGATACTTCAAAGTGCAGAAAACTATTTGCCTTTTCTTTTTCTTTACACTTGTGTTTTATTTGAAAACGCCCAATGGTTTATTAAATGAACATATGCATTTGAATATAATCACTGTTTACAAATAAACGAAATGAGAAAGAATAATTACTAACAGGTTGAAAGGATGGGAAAACTTCTTTAGGCTATTCCAAGAGAAATCCCCTGCAGTACATCATCTAGGTCCCCAGCGGAGCTAAAACCTTGAAATACATATCCCCAGCGGAATTAAATTTCAAAATCCTCTCCAGAGTCTAAATCTTCAAACTTTCGATCCCCGGCGGAGTTCTATTTCAAACCTTTAATTCTCATCAGAGTTAAACCTCCAAACTCCTAATCCAGCGGAGCAAAAACTTTGGGTCTTAAATCCCCAGCAAAGATGAAACCTTCTTCCCCAGCGAAGTCAAATTTCCAACTACCAATCCCCAGCGGAGACCATTCAGTCTTCCCCAGATTCCCCAGCAAGTTATCTTAAAGTCTGAGAATAAACCAGATAACAGTTAACTTTTATCCCCAACCTCCGGATAATTCCCCAGTAGATTGGCATACAACCCAAACTTCTGAACTTTTTCCAAACAGGAATAAGCCTTTTCCCCCAGAGTCTTGAACTTACCCTCCAACAGGATAGCTTACTCTCCAGCAGTATAGCTACTCCCCACAGAGTTTTTACTTCCCAACAGAATGAAGATTCTCATTCTTAACTCCCCAGTTTAAAGCCCCCATGGATTCAAATTCCCCTAGAAGATTGAAGATTCTCCTTCTTGATTCCCCAATGAAGTTGCCAGAGTTTTCATTACTCCCAGCATGAATTTGTCATAATTTTTAATCCCCTGCAAATCTAAGATTCTCTTTCTCACTTATCCTGTGAAGCTCCCAAGGTTTCAATTTCCCCAGGAGATAGGAGTTTCTCATTCTTAATTCTCTGCAGAAGCCGTCAGAGTCTTCCTTATTCTCCAGCAGATCAAGGTTATCCTTTGTCTAATCCCCAGTAGTGATTCTTCAGAACTTCCTTACTCCCCCAGCCGAGTAAGGATTCCCATTGTGTAATCTCCAGACATAGTCATCAAAGTTCTCTGGATTCCCCAAGCAGTTTCCTCAAGCATACTTGAAGGGTTCCTATCCCCAGTAAAGCCAGAAAGGATTCTCACATCCCTACAGAAGTTGTCAAAGTTCTTGTTAATCCCCACAAGTTGCCAAGGATTTTCTATCCCTAACAGTGGTCCAAGGATTTCTCATCCTCAAAGATTTTGAGTCTCCAACAGTGGTCAATGATTTATTATCCCCGGCAGCAGTCAAAGATTTCATTATCTCCAGCTATCAATGATTTATTTTCCTCAGCAAGACAGCTAATCAGCTTACATGCGCATACATAACATTCATATATCGTAAACGTTGATAAAACACATTTTATTGCATCATACATTTCATGCAACATAACTTTGTGTTTCAGCTAACATTTTACCCTTTTCAGGATAAGATTAAAAGCTATCTTTAACAAATATTCAAAGATTTCAGATACAGTACAAATACACTCCAAGACATGGAAGTCATTCTGCTACTCATTCAGATCTCTTATTCAGATACAATATGGATACACCCCAGACACGGAGGTCATTCTATTACTCATTCAGAATTCAAAGTCAAGATACATTACGAATACGCTCCAGACACGGACGCCATTCTGTCACTCATTCAAACTTCAACAATCAGATACAGATTAGATACGCTCTAGACACGGAAGCCATTCTATTTCTCATTCAGATTGAACTATCAATTTCAAGTTCAGATACACTACAGACAAGGAAGTAATTCTGTCACTTATTCAGATCCCAATTACAGTTCAGATACACTCCAGACAAGGAAGTCATTCTGCTACTCATACATATCTCCACTTCAGATACAGTCCATATACGCTCCATACACGGTAGCCATTCTGTCACTCATTCAAATGTTATCCCCAGCCCAGAGATGCTCCAGACACGGATGTCATTCTGTCGCTTATTCAAATTTCAGATTCAGATACAATACAGATACACTCCAGACACGACAGTCATTCTGTTATTCATTCAGAATCAAATATAGTTACAGCTCGGATACGCTCCAGACACGGATGCCATTCCCTTGCTCATACAAATTCAATCTCCAGATACAACTCAAATACGTTCCAGATACGGATACTATTCTGATATTCATTATCTTGATTTTCAACAAAAATTCTTGGATGGCATCTTTAATCCCATCTCCGACAAGATTCTGTCACCCCTCCAAATGGCATCTTTAAGCCCATTCCCTCAACATTTTGACGAGTGCAAATTTACGGGCACTCTAGGTCCAATCATCTTTTACCTTCGAGTCACGAACGACAAACTCGCCAATCTAACTCTTCAGGTTCAAGAAGATTGAACAGGGGAAGCTTTTGTACCCCAAAATTTTACCTCTCATTTTATCAAGATTTCCCCTCACAAGACTCTTTGGACTCCAGACAGAATTAGGGTTTGCTCTGCTCAAGACATCTCCTTGCACTGTTAAACTGAAATTAGGGTTTGAGTTTGCACATGGATTTTTGGACTTCCAATTCTCAACGTGACTTTCATACTTCATGTTGGACTTATAAGATTGCTCATACCAAGTTTCAAGCTTTGAATCAAATTTTTGCCCAATCAATTGGACAATTGACCTAAAAATCAACTGTATTGGGGAAAAAGTCAACTGTGGCCAATTTACAGTCAAACCTCATAATTTTTGATCCACATCAACATTATAGGCTCATATGAACCATTTGATCAAGTTTGGACCACAACTCCTCAAGAAATTTGATCAGATCATCAAAAGGGCAAAATGGTCATTTTTAGGGTTTTGACTGCAGAAGGGCAATTTCTAATTTTTCACCTAACCAATGGCAAATTGGGTTCAAGCATGGATTCAAGGACTCAATAGCATCATCTTGACCTAATCACAAGGTTCAAAAGATCTCAATTGCATTGAATTGACAGATGAATTTTCAAGTCAACTGATCAAAAATCAACTGTACACTGAAAAGTCAAACTTTGACTTTTTGGTCAAAATCAAGTGCCAAGGGTAATTTTTCATCAAGATGTGTCAAAACATGAAACTTGTTCACCAAGAAACCTAATTTTGAAAATTATGGTTTTAAAATGGAAAATTTTCATAACTTAGAAATTTTCTAAGTTATGAAAATTTCTTATTTTTTCCCAACTTTGGCCAACTTTTTCACTATGATGCAATTGGATTAAAACAAAACTTCCAACATGAAAGTTTTAGTCCTCCACAAAATCTACAACTTTGATTCAAAAAGTTTTCCCAAAAGATGTTTGGATCTCAAGTTATGATTTTGTGAACAAGGATCCATGAAACTTTTAACTTAGTGAAATTTTGCCCTAGTTTAGGCAGGATTTTGACCTATCTTCATGGCAACTTTTCACCTAGTTCCAATTGTAATATAAAATTTCATTTCAAAGATGGATTGTAGATAATGTTACAAGCTTTCCAAAATGTCCAAGAACTCTCCAAGATCATTTGTGGTTAGGGAGAATCGAAGGATTGAAAATGGCAAAATATCACTTTTGGCCAAGGCATTTTGCACATTGATACAAGTTGCAAATTCTGTCCAAACATGCTTGTACTTGTTTTAGAGGTCCTTAAACCTTCCTACACTCATAAATTAAATTCAAACACATTGGATTAAGGCTTTATTATGAGCTTTAGAGCATTGTACAAGGAATTAATCTAAAAATGGCAAAAATGCAACATTGCCACTTTGATAAAGCTTGCTTTATGTCAAGTTGTTTCTCTTGAGCTGTGAACCCAATATTTTACAGCAAACCAACTCCACAAACTTAGGGAAAAGTATACCAACTATGTGCAGCTAGAGTACAAGCCTGTACAACCCTTTGCATGGTCAACTTCACCTTTTACTTCAAAAGCAAGTCATTGTGCCAAAAGTAAATATCTTGTGAATCTGATATAACCAAGCTTGGTAAACATTTCAAACAAGTTTTACACATTTCCTAAGGTAAGAAACACGAGCTAGCCAGTTCTCCAACATTCCAAAACACCAAAACACAATTTCTTGTCAAAATAGGGTATGTTCTGCAGATTGACTTCCAAAACAAAATCCACTCGTGCGTTTTGCTTGCAACCAGTTCCAACACACTCCATACAACATACCTAAACTATCCCAACCATTCCCAAGTCACTGTAACTCCATTTACACACTTCACCATTTTCAAATTCTAAGTTTTCAGGTTGAGTTCTACAAGAAGTTTCAGACCATTTCAAAGCAAGCCAAGCATTGAGAAAGATCAAGGGAACATCAAGCAAGCTTAAAAGAACCTCAGGCCTTACTGAAAGTTGTTGCATTTCCATAGCCGTGCTTGACTGAAACAAGTATTTCTCAAACTTCTATCTCCTAATTTAGGAATCATTAGGCTTAGGTTTGTGAAGAAAAAATGTAGTCCTCATTGCCCTTGAGCTGTACATATGCATATAATTCATTTATGTTAACTGAGCTAGGAGTATTTGAGAGTTGAACTTTCTGAAAAAACTAGGTCAAGATTTAGGGCCAATGAAATCCTCTCTGATCCTTGAGAGTTAGATTAAGTTTTTTACATGGTTAGAATCGTGTGATCAAGAGCTATAACTTTCATATTGCAAGTTTTTATTTTTAAGCACAAATGCAGGAGATACGAATTTGAACAAGGCGCGCATATTTTTCGTTCCAAGGACAAGGATGAAGTGTGACATTGGGCTGGGCCTGGCTGTTCCTTCCTATTGACACCCCCTACTTGCTCTTTGCACCCCCTTGGCCCATTGATTTTATTTTTTATATTTTCCCTTTCTATTTTCATTTTCTGAATTTATTTATTGTTCTTGAATATTAAAAATCACTAAAAATATTTTCTTAAATTTTCACATTTTATTTTATTTTTTTATTTTATTTTTGGCATAATATTTAGTTTATTAGGTTTAATACATTTATTTTCTTAAATAAAAACTTATAACTAATACAAAAATATTATATATTTTATTTTTATTATTTATACATATAAAATAATATTTTCTCACATATTTTATTTTTTAAATATTTTTGTGAATATTTTTTATTTATTTTCTTTGTACATGAATGAATAAATAAATAATATAATGCATTTTCTTTTAAAACAAAAACTAGGGTTTCTACCCTTTCCAAAAATAACCATTAATATTTTACGTATTTTTAGGACATAAAATAATTTATTTTACATACGTAAAATAAATACAAAAACATTTTTGCATATTTATAATATATTGCATATTTAAATATTTGTCAATTTATTATTTGTACAATGAATTCAATTTGGTTGTAATAGTTGAATTAGAGCTTTATTTTCTTGCAAATATCCCCCTATTCAAACTTGTATCCCCCTCCCCATATCAATGTTGTAATAGTCGTAGATTTACTTTTACACATTTATTACTTTTATATGCATGATTAGTAAATTAGGGTTTTGTATGATAACCAAAAATCAAACAAATAGCATGACTAAACACAAGACAAAAATGCATGAAAAATGACAACACAATGCACACAAGCACCCCTAGGGTTTCATCCACTTGTTGCCTTAAAAATGGCCATGGTATGCATGCTAGGTATCTTGGCAAAACAAAAATCAAAACAAAAAGATCATAGTCCCTCGATGACGCTATCTTGGTTGCCTATACACAAATGATCTAGACCCTTAAAAAACATGCTAAGATACTTAGCACCATTGCTATCATGGTCATACGATGACCCACACCTGTCCCGTTTAATATCCAAACACAAGGTTGTTTACCAAATACAAATGTAAAACAACAATGTCAAAGGGTTAAAAATGTGTAGGAAAGATCTTTGAGTAGGGTAGACAACTCCTAGTTACTTGACCAAACTTGCACACATCCTTGCTATTTTCAAAAACACATCACAATACAATTTCAAAACATTTCCCAAAACAAAATTTCAAACATTGAAACATATTTCAAAAGACAAACACCTTTGTATACATTCAAACAAGAATCATTACAAAGGTTGCCTAGACAAAGGCCTCTTTTCAAAATACTTTCAAAACCACACACAAAAGCACCATTTCAAACAATTGAAAAGAAAAAGCAAGTTATCTAAAACGAGTAAACTAAGAGCCCATGGAAAACCATGGATGAAAAGGGTGCTAGCACCTTCCCTTTTCATAATCTACCACCCGAACCCAAAAACAATCTCAAAGGTCTTTCCTGTGCTTTTTGACCTTTCCTTTGGATAAAATAAAAAGCTGGTGGTGACTCAAGGCTAAACCGAAACATTTACGAACACAAACACAAAACCTCAAGTCAGTTCTCCCACCGCATCACACTCCCCAACATGAATTTGTCAGAATTTTATTCCTTTACAGATAGAAGATTCTCATCCTTAGTTCCCTGTAGAAATCATCATAATTTTCCCTATTCCCCAGCCGAGTAAGGATTCCCATTATTTAACTCCCAGTAGAAGTCTTCAAAGTTCTCTGGATTTCCCAAGCAGATTTCTCAAGCAGTTTGACATTACTCTCATAACAGATTTTGTCAATACTCCAGCTTTTAAGACATAGAGGATTCTCACATCCCCACAAAATCTATCAAGGATTTTTAATCTCCAGCAGCGGTCAAGGATTTATTTTCCCCGACAGCAGTCAAGGGTTTTATTATCTCCAGCTATCAAGGATTTATTTTCCTCAGCAAGACAGCAAATCAGCTTACATGCGCATACATTACATTCATATATCATAAACATTGATAAAACACATTTTATTGGATCGTACATTTCATGCAACATAACTTTGTACTTCAGCTAACATTTTACCCTTTTCACGATAAGATTAACAACTATCTTTAACAAATATTCAAAGTTCAGATACAGTACGGATACACTCCAGACACGGAAGTCATTCTGTTACTCATTCAGATCTCTTATTCAGATACAGTAAAGATACACTCTAGACCCAGAAGTCATTCTATTACTCATTCAGAATTCAAAGTCAAGATACAGTATGGATATACTCCAGACACGAAAGTCATTCTGTTACTAATTCAGATTTCAACTTCAGATATAGTAAAGATACACTCCAGACACGGAAGTCATTCTTTTGCTCATTCCGAATTCAAGGTCAAGATACAGTTCAGATATGCTTCAGAAACAGAAGCCATTATGATACTCATTCATACTTCAATATTCAGATTACAGTTCAGATACGCTCCAGATACGGTTGCCATTCTGCCACTTATTCAAATTTTGAGTACGGATACAGTCCAGATACGCTCCAGACACGGTTGCCATTCTGTCACTTATTCTGAATTTTCCCCCAACTCAGATACACTCCAAACATGGAAGTCATTCTGTCACCTATTCAAGATACAATCCAGGTACGCTCATGACACGAAAGCCATTCTGTCACTTATTCAGACTCAGTCTCCAGATACAGTTCAGATACGTTCCAAATACGGACACCATTCTGATACTCGTTCTTTTGACTTACAACTTGCAGTTCAACAAACATTCTTGGATGGCATCTTTAAGCCCATCTCCAACAATATTCTACCATCTCCAAATGGCATCTGTAAGCCCATTTCCTCAACTACATTTTGACGAGTGCAAATTTACGGGCACTCTAGTGTCCAATCATCTTTTACCTTCGAGTCACGAACGACAAAACTCGCCAATCTAACTCTTTAGGTTCAAGAAGATTGAACAGGGGCAGATGTTGTACCCTAAAATTTGGCCTCTCATATTATCAAGATTTTCCTCACAAGACCTCTTGGACTCCAGACATGATTAGGGTTTGCTCAGCTCAAGACATCTCCTTGCACTGATGACCTGAAATTAGGGTTTGAGTTTGCACAGGGATTTTTTGAATTCCAATGCCTCATGTGACTTTCATGCTTTATGTTGGACCTCTAAGATTTCTCATACCAAGTTTCAAGCCTTGAATCACATTTTTGACCAGTCAATTGGACAGTTGACCTAAAAATCAGCTGTATTGGGGAAAAAGTCAACCATGGCCAATTTACAGTCAAACCTCATAATTTTTTATCCACATCAATATTATAGACTCATATGAACCATTTGATCAAGTTTGGACCACAACTCCTCAAGAAATTTGATCAGATCATCAAAAGGGCAAAATGGTCAAAATTAGGGTTTTGATTGGAGAAAGGCAATTTCTGATTTTTCACCTAGCCAATGGAAAATTGGGTTCAAGAATGGTTTCAAGGACTCAATGGCATCATCTTGACCTAATCACAAGGTTCAAAAGATCTCAAATACATTGAATTGACAAATGAATTTTCCAGTCAATTGATCAAAAATCAACTGTACACTAAAAAGTCAAACTTTGACTTTTTGGTCAAAATCAAGTGCCAAAGGTCATAATTCATCAAAACATGTCAAAAAATGAAACTTGTTCACCAAGAAACTTAAATTTGGAAATTAGGGTTTAAGTTTGAAAATTTTCATAACTTAGAATTTTTCTAAGTTATGGAAATTTCTTATTTTTTTCCAATTTTTCCCAACTTTTTCACCATGATGCAATTGGATTCAAAGAAAACTTCCAACATGAAAGTTGTAGTCCTACACAAAATATACAACTTTTATTCAAAAAGTTTTCCCAAAAGATGCTTGGATCTCAAGTTATGATTTTGTGAATAAGGGTCCATAAACTTTTTAACTTAGTGAAAATTTGCCCTAGTTTAGGCAGATTTTTGACCTAACTTCATGGCAACTTTTCACCTAGTTCCAAGAGTAATATCAAAATTAATTTCAAAGATGGATTGTAAATCATGTTACAAGCTTTCCAAAATATCCAAGAACTCTCCAAGATCATTTATGGTTAGGGAGAATCGAAGAAATGAAAATGGAAAATTATCACTTTTGTCCAAGGCATTTTCCACAATGGTGCAAGTTGCAAATCTGTCCTAAGCTTGCTTGTACTTGGTTTTACAGGTCCTAATCCCTTCTACACTCATTAATTAAATTCAAACACATTGGACATTGGCTTTATTCTGATCTTTGAAGCATTACACAAAGAATTATTCCAAAAATGGCATAAAGGTTAAAATGCTACTTTGATAAAGCATGCTTTTTGCAATTTTGTTTATCTTGAGCCATGGACCTAATATCTTGCTGCAAACAAAGTCCACAAATATCAGGCAAAGTTCACCAACTATGTGCAGCTAAGGAACTAGCAAGTACAAGCTTTTGGGCATTGTCATTTCACCTTTCTTCAAAAGCAAGCTGTGATCGGTGGATCTGGAACTGACTGTTTAAAGCTGGTTCGCGAAATGTCGCGGAAGCAAGAGTCGCCACCGTCTTTTATTTTCTCCAAATGGAAAGGACAAAAGCACAGAAAAATTCCTTATAGAGATTGCTCTCGGTTCGGGAGGTAGATTTATAGAAAGGGAAGGTGTTAACACCCTTTCTATCCATGGTTATCCATGGGCTCTTAGATACTTGCTCATTTGTGTTTTCAAAATTGTTTGTTTGCTTTTCAAGGTGAGTGGGTTTGAAAAAGTTTCTTTGAAAATTTCAGTTCGACTCTTGTATCAGTCCTCAAGAGTGTTTGAAAAATTGCTTTTTGAAAGCTTTTTGAAAGGTGTCGGTGTGAAAAGTATTTTTTGATTTGTTTTGAAATTAGAGCAAGTATCTACGAGTTGTCTACCTACCCTAAGGAATTCGTCTGTGTAAATGTCCTTAAAGTAGTGCCATCCCACCATTGAGAGATAGGTAGCACCACCGTTGGAGGTGTTCGGGTCAATTCGAGGGTTCGGGACATTGTGGTCAACAGAGCAACAGGAAGACACCTTAGAAGCTACCCCCATGCCATGTTCATGGACATGAGGACTTACTAAAACATCCTCTACTCGACGACCACGTTTCGAGGGGCAAGGCAACAGTGAGGCGTACCCTAAGAGTGGTGTGTGATTTGTGTGTCGTTTTCAATTATATTTGTCTTGCTCATGCATTGGTGATCTACGCTTTGTTTTTATTTTTGGCATTCATTCTTTCATGCAAGTTATTAACAGTTAAAAAGATGCGGAATTAAAAGTCCTACGCTATTACAAAGGCGCGGGTCTACATCGCCAAATTAATCCAAGACCCGATTTGAATAAAATAAAATGCGGAAAGATAAATGTCCTAATTAATCTATTACAAGGCTTTGGGGTAATTACATGAAATTTATAAAAAGGAAACAAAATAAGCGCGCGAAATAGAATTATGATCGAATGCGAGGGCGTTGGACCCTTTTAAAGAAATTAAATTACAATTAATAAATTAATTAAGTTAAATAAAAGAAAGAATTTATTTTTTGAGTTTTTGTATTTATAGAGTTTAATGAAAAAATTAAATTGGAATCCTAATTCTAAACTATTTTTAATTTATTAAAAGATGTTTAAATTTAACCTAGTTTTAACCTAATTATTTAATGGCAAATTTATTTACGAAAATAGTTAATATTTAATAATGGTAAAAGAAAAGAAAAAAAAAGAATAAAGTATTTAAAACCCTAATTCTACATTTTTTAGTTTATTAAAAAAAATATTAAAATTAAACCTAGAATTAAAACTAAATTAATTAATAAAATTTATTTACAAAAAAAACATTTAAATAAAATATATTTATATTTTTTGTCTTTCTGATTTTTTTGGTATTTTTATATTAAAGAAAAAAAATAATTTAAAGAATTAAAATAAAACAAATAATGTAATTAAAATAAATAAGAGAAAAAATAAAAAGAGAGAGAAATGCAAACATGGGGGGTTTGTTGGCCCTTTTGGAGGTAAGTTGAGCAATCAGGCCCAATGAATTCAAGCCTTTGGTTGACTTTTCAAGGACGCGTGTGGACCTGCTGACCAAGGTGCATGGTGGAGATCCTGTATTGGCCCTTGGATTCATCTTATGAGACGCGTGGCCAGCTCCAGCGCTGGGTGCATGGTAGAATTCTGGGCGCGTTGATCACCTGAACGTGGAAATATGAAAAACATAGAGAAATAGGGGGGACCTGGGATTTGAACCCAGGTCCCAAGGCTTGCCAACGCCACTTTCCACCAACTGAGCTGTTTAGCCACTTTGATATTATAATGGAAAAGAATTAATATATAAGAAAATTGCACTAATGCTGTTAACACAAAAAAAAGCGCGCTGAAACTTGAATGGTCCAACCATGCCATGCCACGCAAGCGTCTTCTTCATTTCAAACCTGTAAAAAAACAACTAAATAGCGGGGGTTTTAAACCCCCACAAATTGAAACCTGGAAAATAGCGAATAGCTCAGATGCAAATATAAATAGGGCGCGACTAGTGAGTTTGAATCGTCCAGATGCATTGAGTTCAATGGTATAGGTCTTGTGTCTCAATTTTTCCAGAGGAACAAAGCCCTCTTTTAAAGTCTCTGCAACCCTAAAGGGCTCCCATGGCAAGTTTGCATATAGGCGATGAAAATTCAATTAAATAGTATCAATAGATTCAGAAGGTCCATGTTAGTATAAAACAACAATCAAAATGTATGAAAAATGTCCAGAAATTCAAACACGATTATGCATAAAGTTTGAGGAATTTTGACTTTATTCTACCACTTCTTGATGCGTAGGGACTGGAAAAGGATTCAGAAAGCTTCCTTGATGCCTTGGAAAGCTATTGGAATGGTTACTTTGCTTTGAATTGCGCTAGAACTGTGTTTTCAGTTTTTGAATTTTTGGACAAAAAATGCAAAGTTGGTATTTGGTTTCAGGCGCAGCTTGAAGGTTCTATGCATTAGGGTTGCCTTTTGTTTATGTATGGGAATGTTTTAGGGTGAAAATTCAAGCCAAGAAATCAATGTTTTGATGAATCAAATATTTGATTTTTAATGAAATCTTTTTCAATCTTTTTATCATGAAACCTAGCCAATTTGCATGGAATCTTTCTCCTTTGGGCATGCACGAAATCCTTAGGCCTTGATGAGATATTATACTGCACAAAAAGATTTGAAAGCCTTATTTTAGTATTTTTCTTGTAATTAATTTTGATTAAATGAATTAAATAGATTAAATATTCAATTAATTAATTAAAAATAAGAAAATAACTCCCCTTTGGGTCAATGGGTCGTGCATAGCTTTTGGATGATGATTCTTGGAAGAAAATGTGGCCCATTAGCAATTTTGAGGCATTTGAAGCAAAGTTGACTTTTCAAAATTCCCAAACATTTCCCAACTTCCACAAGGCATATCTTACACAATTTTTAAGCTTTGATCATGTTCTTGGACATTTTGGAGAGGTCTTGAAGTCCTCTAACCAATGCCTTTGGTACCATGTCATTTTGATTTACCAATCTCAAGTTATGGTCTTTGACTTAAAGTCCC
This sequence comes from Vicia faba, assembly GCA_948472305.1. Lineage (NCBI taxonomy): Eukaryota > Viridiplantae > Streptophyta > Magnoliopsida > Fabales > Fabaceae > Vicia > Vicia faba. The sequence goes on from OX451737.1 coordinate 219,814,692, forward strand.
TTTTTGTTGACTTTTGAAAATGACCTATAATGTTGAAATTGATAACTTTTTGTGAGAGCATTTCTTGGACTTGAAGTGTGAATAGGAGTTGTAGGAAATGTATTTCTCTTCAAAATGAACTTTGGATGGAATTTTTCTGATAAACCATGTGGAAGTTATGCCTTGGTCAAGTTACAGTTGACTTTTTCAACTGTCCAAATATGGAAACTTTTGCATCTTGAGAATTTTTGAGCCATGCCTTGAGAATCATGATCAAGCATTGATCAAATGATGTTTGTGGCTTAAAAATGGGATGTTGACCAAAAATTTGAACTTTTGACTGTCAAATGACCATTTTGCCCCTACAGTTGACTGTTGAGCAGTTAGGGTTTTTGACTGTGCAATTTGATGCTGTGAGTCTTGAAACTTGACATATGGATGATTGACAATGTTTATAGGCATGTGGGACTTGATTGGACCCTTGGAAACTTCAATTTCTTTGTCAGAACCAAAACCCTAGTTTTTGACTGTTAGGAGGCCCTTGAACTGTGCAACCCTTGGGAGATTTTGAAGCATGTTCTTTGCAAATCTTGAAGAAAATGGGAGGGAAAATTTTGGGGTACAACACAAGCAATTTGGCAAAAGTCCACATAACTTGTCCATCTGTTAAAACCAAGCCTAAGCATCACTTGAACCAACTTCAGAATATTGTAGCAAGCCTAAAGCACGAATTGCCAACTTCTCAAACACCCTAAAACACAAAAATCCCATGTTCCTGCCCAAACAGGGCATCATCTACAGAACTCAAGTCATTTCCATTTTGCCTCGTGCCTTTTGCTTGGAATCACTTCAAACACATTCCATACATCACACCTAAGTTGTCCAGACCTTTTTCAAGCAACTGTAACCCCTGTTTCGAGCTTCACCATTTCCATTTTCTGAGTTTGCAGGTTGACTTCTATAGGAAGATTCAGGCATCTACAAGGCAAGCTGAGCATTGGGAAAGATTGAGGGAACTTCAAGCAAGCTCAATAGAACTTCATACCTCACTCAAAGTTGCTACATTGCCATAACCAAACTCAACTGAACAAGGTATTTGTCAAGTTTCTATCTCTCTATTTAGACATCCTTAGGCTTAGGTTTGTGAAGCAAAAATGTAGTCCTTAAGTTGCTTGAGCTGTACATATGCTTAGTTTCCATTTATATTAACTGAGCTAAGAGTATTTGGATGTTGAACATGCTGAAAAACTAGGTCAGAATTTAGGGCCATTAAAATTCTCTCTGATCTTTGAGAGTTATGTTATGTTCTTTATATCATTGGAATCGTGTGATCATGAGCTACATTTTTCATGTTATAAGTTTTTGATTTTGTGCAAAGAATAGCAAGAACAGGTTTTGTACACAGAACGCGCGTTTTGGACGAAGGCAGGAGGTTAGGGATGAAGTTGTTCTGGGCCTGGCGCTTATGCCTGCTTCTTTTTGCACCCCCTTTTACTTTTTGCACCCCCCTGACCTTTTATTTTATATTATTTTCTTGCATATTTATATTTTTTGACTTTATTTATTTTTTCTAAACATTGAAAAATCCCAAAAAATATTTTCTCTATTTTTTGCATTTTATCATATTTTTATTTTTATTTTTTTGTATAATAAATAGTTTTGTTAGGATTTTATATTTTATTTTCTTAATTAAAACTTGTAAATAATATAAAAACATCAACATTTTTGTACATATTATTATTATTTTTCTTGAATAAAAAGGAATAATATTAGAATATATTTTCTATTAAACAAAAATTAGGGTTTTCACCCTTTCAAGAATAATCATTTTGTTTTCTTATTTTTAAGACATAAATAAATTTATTTTCTCATACATAAAATTAATACAAAAATATTTCTTGCATATTTACATTTAATTGCATATTTAAATAATTGTTCATTTATTTATTTGTACAATAAATTCAATTTGGTTGTAATGGTTTTAGGGTTTTGTTTTGAGCAAAGACCATGATAGTAAACTAGGGTTTTGTATGCAAAGACCAAAAATCAAAATAAATAGCATGACTTAATACAAGACAAAAATGCATGAAAAATGACAACACATTGCACACAAGCACCCCTAGGGTTTCATCCACTTTGTTTCCTTAAAATGGCCATGGTATGCATGCTAGGTATCTTGGCAAAAATCAAAATAAAAACAAAAGATCATAGTCCCTCGACGACGCTAGACAAGTTGCCTATACAAATGATCTTAGTCCCTAAAACTTGCTAAGATACTTGGCACCATTGCTATCATGATCATACGATGACCCACACCCGTCCCGTTTAACATCCAAAGATAGGGTTGTTTACCAAATGCAATGGTAAAACAACAACATCAAAGGAATAAAAATGTGTAGGAAAGACTTTTGAGTAGGGTAGATAACTCCTAGTTACTTGATCTCTTGCAAACCATCCTTGCTATTTTCAAACAAACACACACAATTTCAAAACATTTTCCAAACAAACTTTCAAACATTGAAACATTTTTCAAAAGACAAACATCTTTGTATACACTCTTACAAACAAGAATCATTACAAAGATTGCCTAAACAAAGGCCTCTTTTCAATACTTTCAAAACCACACAAAGCACCATTTCAAACAATTGAAAAAAGCAAAACAAGTGATCTAAAACAAGTAACTAAGAGCCCGTGGAAAACCATGGATGAAAAGGATGCTAACACCTTCCCTTTTCATAATCTACCCCCCGAATCCAAAAACAATCTCAAAGGTCTTTCTTGTGCTTTTTAACCTTTCCTTTTGGATAAAATAAAAGTCGGTGGAGACTCTTGCTAAACCGAAACATTTGCAAACACAAACACAAAACCTCAAGTCAGTTCTCCCACCGCATCACAAAGTGGTAAAGTGGAATGATGAGTGTCAGGCCGCTTTCGAAAGGATCAAGGAATACCTGCAAGAGCCACCTATTCTGATGCCTCCAGTTGAAGGGAGAACTTTGATCTTATACTTGACAATACTCGACAATTCAATGGGGTGCGTGCTGGGGCAGCATGATGAGTCTGGACGAAAAGAGCATGCTATTTACTACCTTAGCAAAAAGTTTACCGACTGTGAGACCCGATACTCACTGCTTGAGAAAACTTGCTGCGCTTTGGCATGGGATGCTCGCCGGTTGAGACAGTATATGTTGACTCACACTACTCTATTGATATCAAAGATGGATCCAATCAAGTATATCTTCGAGAAGCCTGCCTTGTTCGAAAGAATAGAAAGATGGTGGATGATCTTGACTGTGTATAACATTCAATACACAACCCAAAAGGAAATTAAGGGAAGTGTGTTGGCAGATCATTTGGAACATCAGGCCGTGGATGATTACCAGTCTATGAACTTCGAGTTTCCAGGTGAGAATATCATGTTGGTGACTGACTGTGAAACACCTGGACCGGATGAAGGACCTGAGGAGGGATCCCAATGGTCTATTTATTTTGATGGAGCTTCAAACGCTTTGGGTAATGGCATTGGCGCCGTGATCATATCTCCTGAAGGCTGTCATACTCCGTTCACCGCCCGATTATGTTTTAACTGCACCAACAATATGGGGGAGTATGAAGCATGCATCATGGGTCTTCGAGCAGCTATTGACCTAAGGATTAAGTTCTTAAGTGTATTTGGAGATTCCACTCTCGTGATCAGTCAGATCAAAGGCGAGTGGGATACGAAGCACCCAAATCTTATTCCTTACAAAGAGTATGTATTGACGTTGCTTTCGCACTTCGAAGAGATAACCTTTGAACACTTCCTCAGAGAGGAGAATCAGTTAGCGGACGCGCTAGCTACTATGTCTTCTATGTTCAAGGTCAGGTGGGACAATGAGGCTCCCCAGATTACCATTGAGAGGTTGGACAAACCTGCACATTGTTGTGATATTGAGACTGAAGAAGTAACAGATAAACCCTGGTTTCACGAGGTTAAAAGGTATCTTGAGGCTCAGGAGTACCCCGAGGGTGCATCTGTAAATGATAAGATGTTTATGAGGAGGTTCGCTGCGAAGTTCTTCATCAGCAATGATATCCTTTACAAGCATAACCATGACTCAACCTTGCTACGATGTGTGGATAAGAACGAGGCAGAAAGGATTATGGTAGAGTTACATGAAGGTACTTTCGGGACTCATTCCAGTGGACACACCATGGCGAAGAAAATCCTACGGGTAGGATACTATTGGTCCACCATGGAACCCGACTATTATCAGCATTCTCGGACCTGTCATAAGTGCCAAATCTATGCTGATAAGGTGCATATACCTCCTATTCCTCTGAACATATTGACAGCTCCTTGGCCCTTTGCAATGTGGGGCATCAATATGATTGGTGAGATCAGACCTACTGCGTCCAACGGGTATCGTTTCATCCTAGTAGCAATTGATTAATTTATGAAGTGGGTTGAAGCAACTTCCTTTGCTACATTAACCAAGAACGTTGTGGCACAATTTATTCGGCACAATCTGATCTGTCGATATGGTGTACCAGAGAGGATCATTATGGACAATGGTACCAATCTCAACAATATAATGATCATCGAGCTCTGCAAGAAGTTCAAGATACAGCATCACCACTCTTCTCCTTACCGGCCGAAGATGAATGGGGTTGTTGAAGCGGCTAATAAGAACATCAAGAAGATTGTGCAGAAAATGATGGTGACATACAAAGATTGGCACGAGATGTTACCATTTACTCTTCATGGGTACCGAACCTCAGCACAGACTTCAACAGGGGCAACACCCTACTCTTTGGTATATGGCATGGAAGCAGTCTTAGCTATTGAAGTTCAGATACCCTCTCTTCAGATTATGAAGGATGCAGGTTTGAGCAAGGATGATTGGATCCAGACCCGGCTTGATTAGCTGAACTTAATCGACAAAAAGAGACTTACTGCTATTTTTCATGGTCAAACGTATCAAAAGCGGATGATCAAGGCATTTAACAAGAAAGTTAGACAACAAGAGTATCAAGTTGGGGATCTGGTGATCAAGCGCATCATCCTGCCACAAGGTGATCCTAGGGGCAAATGGACCCCTACATACGAAGGGCCATTTGTGGTTAAGAACATTTTATCAGGAGGAGCGATGATTCTAACCACCATGGATGGTGACGACCTTCCTCACCCCGTCAATGCAGACATAATGAAAAAATACTACGCATAATCAAAGACCCGCTAGGTTGACTGGCCTAGGAAAAACTAAGGGCTTCCCGGTGAACCAAAAGGGTTCGGGCAAAAATAAGTGATGAAAATGAAAAAATATGTACACCCGGCAAATCAAAAACCTGAAAAGGTGGCTTGGGCAAAAAAGGGTATCCCGGTGGACTGAAAACCCGAAAGGGCGGTCCAGGAAAAAATTAGGGATTAAAGCGCAACACTATGTCTCATTGGATCACCTTGCAACCAGACTTCAGTATCGACTGTCAAGCTCATACGACACTAATCAATCAGATCTACCTTCAACCCAGTAGAAAAGTGATGAGATGCTCGAGGATATAAAGGCAATAGCAGAGTTGGAACCCAGTGGGATTGTTCACATAGCCATTTTTCTTTGTTTTTCACAAACTGTATAAATTCTATTGTCGACGGTGTTCTCTTACTAAGACGTCAACCTCTTGTACAAAAACGCCTATTTACAGGCCAACTTCAAAATCAATACGATTCATTTTCACAAAGAAATTTCAAATTGTTTTCCTTTTTCTGTTTTGTTTTGCAAGAACGTCCAATGTTCATTTTTGATATATGCATTTGACATTAATTGCTGCTCATAAATATTTACATGCGAAACAAAAGACGATTACTCGTAATATCAAAAACAGGGGCAAATAAGAAATGTTCAAACTATACAGTTGCTCTATCCATCAGGTATAGAGATAGACCTAGTTGGAGAAAACGATTGAAGGTACATTCACTCCCCACGGAGTAAGAAAAAGACAGTCACATTAGCGGTCCCGAACAGGACATCACTCTCCCCAGCTGAGGCTCACAACCACGAATGAGTCGACAAGATTCTACCCAAGCAGAGTTTATCTATCATCAGCACTAGAAAATTATCCCCAGTGGAGTTCAGCGAATTATCCCCAGTAGACTCTGGAGGATTGTCCCCAGTAGAGTCTAAAAAAATTATCCCCAGTGAAGTCGCCATTGGAAAATTATCCCCAACGGAGTTCATTTCTTTCACAACCAGAAACTCAATCCCCAACAGGTTTCATTATCGCCAACGGTAATTCATCCCCAGCTGAGGTTATTCTTCCAAATCAACAAGATCCTCCGACAGAATATGTCCTCCCCACAGAGTCATTTCCTTGTCAGTTTATTCCCCAGTGGAGTTATTCTCTCTTGCGGGATTATGCTCACAATCATCTTCATTCACTATCCCCAGCAGAAACGAAGAATTCAACTCTTTTCTCCAACAACAATCTGGGATTTATTTTCCCCAGCCAGAGAATGTCATAAAAACATTACATATCCATACATCAGGACATATGCATAAAAATCATACAACACAATCTCATTTATTTTGAGAACATCATTGCTTGATACATATCATGCATTACATACGACTAACCTTTACCTTTCAGGAAAGATACAATCAAATTCCCACAAAAGTTCAAGCTATGAAGCCCGGATCTTACTGGATAGTACCTTGATTTCTACAGCATATTGTGAAGCCCAGATTCGACTGGATAACAGTATCAAACACCGCGAAGCCTGGATTCGACCAGATAGTGGTTTATCTTTAAGCTATGAAGCCCAGAGAACGACCGGATAATAGTTTAACCCCCAGCAAGCCGTGAAGCCCGGATTACGACCGGATAACAGCTCAGCAAGTTATTGTGAAGCCTGGATTACGACCAGATAGCAATACAAGTTTCTATGAAGCCTGGATTACGACCAGATAGCAGCCAAAGACATCGCGGAGCCTGGATTACAACCAGATAGTGGTATATCTTTAACGCAAGTTATGAATCTCGGATTACGACCGGATAGTATCTTGATTTCCTCCGAACACCATGTAGCCTGGATTTCGACCAAATAGTGGTATGAGACGTTACGAAGCCTAGATTATGACCAGATAGCAGTAAAAGACACTGTGAAGCCTGATGTGATACGATGGGAGAACTGACTTGAGGTTTGCGTTTGTGTTTGCACTTGTGCGGTTTAGCAAGAGTCGCCACCAAATTTTTATTTTATCCAAAGGAAAGGTCAAAAAGCACAGGAAAGACCTTTGAGATGTTTTCTTAGGTTCGGGGGGTAGATTATGAAAAGGGAAGGTGCAAGCACCCTTTTCATCCATGGTTTTCCATGGGCTCTTAGTTACTTGTTTAGATCACTTGCTTTTGCTTTTCAATTGTTTGAAATGGTGCTTTGTGTGAGTGGTTTTGAAAATGTTTTGAAAAGAGGCCTTGTCTAGGCAACCTTTGTAACAATTCTTGTTTGAATGTTTTACAAAGGTGTTTGTCTTTTGAAAATATGTTTCAATGTTTGAAAGTTTGTATTTGGGAAATGTTTTGAAATTGTGTGTTTTGAAAGTAGCAAAGATGTTTGCAAATTTGATCAAGTAACTAGGAGTCATCTACCCTAACCAAAGATCTTTCCTACACATTTTTAACCCTTTGACAGTGTTGTTTTACCATTGTATTTGGTAAACAACCTTGTATTTGGATGTTAAACGGGACAGGCACAGGTCATCGTATACAATCATTGAAAGCAACTTATGAGACGCTCTAGCAATTTTGTAAGAGACGAAATCATTTTATCGAAGGCAACATCGAGGGTCATCGAGGGACTACGATCTTTGTTTATTGAAGAGTCATTTGTAAGAGTGGCTCATATTCGAGGGACATGATTGTATTTCCGAGGCAACAAGCGAGGTTACCCTAGAGGTGTACGTGTGAGAAGTGTGTTGATTTCAAGTTATTTATTCTTGGATTAGGTCATCTAGCGATTGATTTTTGAATCTTGCCATACATGCCTAATTACTACACAGTATATCGAAAGCAATAAATTACGGGAATTAAAAGTCTAAGCTATTACAAAAGTATCCGGGAATGGGGGTACAATTATTACAAATTGGGATGAATCTCATAAAAATAGTAATGTCCAAAATGTTACAACCAAATCGAACTGCTGTGCAATTCAATATAAAGCAAAGACAATTTATGAAAATAAAATCGATAAAGTATGAAATGTATGTATTTACTTGAAAAGGAATAAATAAAAATCTATTCTAAAAAAGATTTAAAAAAAATTATATTATTCTTTTATGTATTTTTATTAATTTTAAAAGGGAAAGTTTAAAAAAAGAAAATTTAATTAAACAAAATCTTTATTATTCTTTTGGTATTTTTATTAAGTGCAACAAATTAAATTAAAAAAGTTATAAAAAGAAAAAAAGTAAAAAATTGATTTTTTTGGGTTTAAAAGAAAATGTATAAAAGCATTTATTAATATTTTTTAAAACAAATAAAAATAAAACAAACCAAAGAGAGAGGAAATGGGCTTTAAGGGTTAATGGGCCCAAAGGGATTATTACTTTGCTGAAACAAAAGCTCAAAAAGGGGGTGGATGATTTAGAAAACGCATGGGCTGGAGAGCTTCTTGGCCAGAAATGGCCCAATACCCTTAAGCTTGCATAATTCTATTTATTGTTTTGATTAGGGTTTGTGAAAGATTAGGGTTTGTTGCGTTTTTACAGCGGCGCCGTTGTCCTTCGTTCTCTCTTCATCTCTCTCTCTCTCATTCATCCCTGTCCCTCTTCCTAATTCACGAGCAAAACACTCTTTTTGGCCTTTTCTGGGAATCCCTAATTTCTGAAATGGAAAAAAGGGTTTGAAACGCGCTCTTTTGATCTTCTCCTCACCCTCAAGTCGCCGGAGCACTCTCCCCTTATCTCACCTCCTCACAATGATCAATGGTTTTGCTTAAAAGGTATGGTTCTGCTTTGGTTTTTTTTTTGAACTTGACAGTTTCATAGATTCGCATACTTTGTTCATGTTTAGTTGCTTAACCTATTGTGTTATATGTCTATGATGCAGTAAATGAGTTGAAGGAATACGAAGTGGTGATACCTGTGGGATTTTTTCTATGAAAAGAAGAGGAGAGGGGAGATGGAAAAATGAAGCTCCCTGGTGGCCAGAGGCGTGAGGAGAAGAAATTATGATGGATGCGCACTTTTGGTACTCCTTTCTGTCCCTTGAACTGTCAATGCTGATGATGCTTCACTTCTGACTTTTGGATTTCTTGTAAGTTTGTTGCATATTGATGATTATTGCTTCTGAAACTTTGTTTTGTTGTTGGTTGATGATGATTATTGACATTCCTTTGGTTTGGGAACTGGTTTTGGTTGTTTGGTATGATTTTGTGGTTATGGTGATTAGAGATTGATGGCCCTGTTTCTTGTTGTTTGAATTGTTGAAGGTTGTTGGCTTTGAAATGAGATGTATGGTTTTGTTGGCTTTTTCAGTTTGCAGGCCTTGAGTGTTTTTTGTATTGTTATGCAGTTTTTGTTTACAGTTTGGAAACTGTGGCACATGTTTTTTGAAACTAGCTTGGTGGTTTGAACTTGCTATGTAGGTTTTGGTTCTGCAAGTTTTGGGTTTTGTGCAGGTTTTGTGTATTTGTCGTGGTTGGAACTGTTGTTACAGTTATGGCTTGTTTGAAACTGGTTTAATAGGTTTGGGTTGCTTTTTTTTGAATGTTTTGCAGCTTGGTGGACTTTTTGAAAAGAGTTGCAAGTTTTTTGAATGTTTGACAAACTGTGTTTTTTCTTCTTGCAGTTTGATGGTATTATATCCTTTTTTCTTTTGTTTTTGTAACTTGTGACAGTTTTGTGGGCAGGATGGCCAAGTTGTACCTTTCACCAATTTAGGCGATATCTCTCCTCTCTCTCCTCTCTCAATGATAGAGCAGAAATGCTTTTTTCTGCTTTTCTGAAAAGTTTGCCCATTTTGGAAAATGATGAAAGGCTATGAAACAAGCTTTGCTTGTTGTTTGGTTTACCATACAATTTTCTTATTTGCCTGCTGTGCTACTGTCTGCATCTGTACTTTCTTATGCTAATTGTATGCTACTTTGCCATGCTGCTGTGCTAGCTTGCTTGTATTGTTGCATTGTCCAATTTGTATTTGGCTTGCTTGTAATTTGTGCGCCTGCTGTGTTACTTGCTTGTTTGGCCTTGTTGCATTCAATTTGGCCTTGTTACATTCAGTTTGGCGCCTTGTTTAGTTTGCCAAGACAACTGCTGCATTGTTTGGAATATGTTTCCATTTGCTTTGCATTCTTATTTTTCTTTTTGTGAACCATGAAGAGCAATCTTCTTGTGATTTGCAAAGAGAAAAATAAAAACATGATGAAATTAAAATAGTCCCTCTGATTCCAAACGGCAAACTTTAATGATGAACATTTTTCTTTCTTTTTTTTGAAATTTTTATTTATGTTCAATCAACTGTGCTAATCTTTTTTTTGTCTTTCTTTTATGTGAGCGCAAATTGGATGGTGACAAAGCAGAGGAAGCATGAGACTTTGTGGCGAGCATGGGAGCAATGGAAGCTTAGGCTTAGATTTGTAACTTAGAGAGATTTTCCATTGGTTGTAATAATTTATTTTTCAAGTACTATAAGTTATAAAACCTACAAAATTTGAATAATGAATTATTTTTGTAACAACATATGAAATAAATGAAGAAAGTCTTTATGAGATCATCTGATATCCAATAAAAGTCCATTACTAATAGCAACTTATAATTCTCTCGTCTTCACTGATTTTTTAAGATTCCTGATTAAAATAAATGAAACTGAATTCCAATAATTCCAATCCAGATGACTTAAACTCCAAGTAATCCAATAACTCTGTAATCTTGTAACCTTGCAACAGTATTCTAATCAGAACACACACTGTGTATTCCAATAAACAGGCAAATGTTTATTCCATAAACAAACTGATGTTTTAAAAGACGCAAATTATCTGGTTAACCTGGATCAAACAAACACTGTCTTTTTTCTAGTAAATTTGAAAGAGCATGAAAATATGTGAAAATCAACTGAATTTCTGAGAACTCAATTTCTTCTGAGAAATGCGCAAAAACCCTAATTCTTGATCTACTGCCAAAGGAGGAAATCTGTCTGATTGATTCCTGAGCCAATCTTGAAAATTTGAGAAACCCTAGGGTTGTGCTTTTCTTATGAAAAATGGGAGGGCAAGTTTTGGGGTACAACAGCTGCCCCTGTTCAATCTTCTTGAACCTGAAGAGTTAGATCGACGAGCTTGCCGTTCGTGACTCGAAGGTAAAAGAGGATTGGACACTAGAGTGCCCGTAAGTTTGCACTCGTCAAAGTTAGTTGAGGGAATGGGCTTAAAGATGCCACCCAAGAATATTTTTTGAATTTTACGTTGTAAGTCAAAAGAATGAGTATCAAAAAGGTATCCGTGTATGGAACGTCTATGAGCTGGGGGTATGAAATTGAATCTGAACAAGCGATAGATTAGCATCCATGCCTGGAGCATCCGTAAACTATTTTCATGATCCTTGAATTTGAATAAGCAATAGATTAGCATCCGTGTCTGGAGCATCTGTAAACTGCTTTCATGAGCTGAATCTGAACAAGCGATAGATTAACATCCATGTCTGGAGCATCCGTAAACTGTTTTCATGATCCTTGAATTTGAATAAGCAATAGATTAGCATCCGTGTCTGGAGCATCCGTAAACTATTTTCATGAGGCTGAATCTGAACAAGCGATAGATTAGCATCCATGTTTGGAGCATCCGTAAACTGTTTTCATGATCCTTGAATTTGAATAAGCAATAGATTAGCATCCGTGTCTGGAGCATCCGTAAACTGTTTTAATGAGGCTGAATCTGAACAAGCAATAGATTAGCATCCATGTTTGGAGCATCCGTAAACTATTTTCATGATCCTTGAATTTGAATAAGCAATAGATTAGCATCCGTGTCTGGAGCATCCGTAAACTGTTTTCATGATCCTTGAATTTGAATAAGAAATAGATTAGCATCCGTGTCTGGAGCATCCGTAAACTATTTTCATGAGGCTGCTGGTAGCTTGTTAATCTTATCTTGAAAAGGGTAAAATGTTATCTGAAACACAAAATTATGTTGCATGAAATGTATGATGCAATATATGTGTTTCATCAATTTTTATGATATATGATTGTAATGTATGCGCATGTAAGCTGATTAGCTGTCTTACTGAGGAAGATAAATCCTTGATAGCTGGAGATAATAAAATCTTTGACTGCTGTCGGGGGAAATAAATCCCTAACCACTGCTGGAGATTCAAAATCTTTGACTGCTGAAGATTATCAAAAACTTTGACAACTTCTGTGGGGAATTAAGAATGAGAATCTTCAATCTGCTAGGGGAATTTACATCCTTGTGGATTTCATGCTGAGGAGCCAAGAAAGAAAATCTTCGATCTGCATGGGAATTAAAAATTCTGATGAATTCATGCTGAGAGTAAAGAAGGCTCAGGCAACTTCACCGGGGAATCAAGAATAAGAATCTTCAATCCGTTGGGGAGTGAAAAAACTCTGTGGGGAATAGCTATACTGCTGGAGAGTAAGCTATCCTGCTGGGGGAGATCAGGAGTTTTGGTTGTATGCCAATCTACTAGGGAATTGTCCTAGGTTGTGGATAAGATAAAAGTTAATTGTTATCTGATTGATTCTCGGACTTTAAGACAACTTGCTGGAGAATCCGGAGACGCTGAACGGTTTCTGTTGTGGATTGATAGTTTGACTCCGCTAGGGAAGACGATTTTAAGATAACTCTCTGGGGAATTATCTGTTTTTAAAGAGACTCTCCAAGGAATTTTAAAGGTTGGAGACTTGACTCCGTCGGGGAAGAAGGTTTCATCTTCACCGAGGATCTGTAATTCAAAGTTTTGGCTCCGATGGGATTGGGAGTTTGAAGACTTTACTCTGACGGGGATTGTGAATTTTAACTCCGCCGGGGATATGTTATTCCAAGGTTTTAGCTCCGCTGGGGATCTGGATGATTTACTGCAGGAGATTTCTCCTGGAATAGCCTAAAGACATTTTCCTATACTTTCAACCTGTTAGTAATTATTCTTTCGCATTTTGTTTATTTGTAAGCAGTGATTATATTCAAATGTATATGCTCATTTAATAAATCATTGGACGTTTTCAAATAAAACACAAGTGTAATAATAAAAAAAAAAAAGGCAAATAGTTTTCTGCATTTTGAAGTATCTTTGTATTAACTTTGTGTAAGTATTTTGTACAAAGGAGACAGACATCCTAGTAAGAGAATGTTGTCATAAAACTTATTCAAAGAAAGGTGGCTATGTGTAAAATTTCCATGGGGTTCCCGTTCTGCGATAGCCTTCGTAACTCTGAACATCTTGTCCATTCGTTGCTTCGTTCGACGATGATTGAGTTGATCAGAAGCCTGGAGTTTGTCTGTGAAGAGATTGTCCTTAAAGTGATCCGACGAGACATAGTCATACGCTTTAATTCCCTAACTTTTGCCTGGATCGCCCTTTCGGGTTTTTGATCCACCGGGAAACCCTTTTTTTTCCCAAGTCGGCCTTTCGGGTTTTCAACTTGCCGGGTATACATATTTTTTTTGTTTATCCGTAATTTTTGCCTGAACCGCCCTTTCGGGTTTTCGATTCACCGGGATGCCCATTTTTGCCCAAGTCGCCCTTTCGGTTTTTCAACTTGTCGGGTCATTTATGTGTAGTATCTTTTAACTATGTCTGCGTTCGCAGGGTGCGGCAGTTCGTCACTGTCCATGGTGGTTAATATCATTGCCCCACCAGAAAAAATGTTTTTGATCATAAATGGGCCTTCATAAGTAGGAGTCCATTTGCCCCTGAGATCACTTTGCGTCAAGATGATCTGCTTGATTACAAGGTCCCCGACTTGATATACCTGGCGTCTGACTTTCTTGTTGAAAGCCTTGATCATCCGTTTTTGATACGTTTGACCATGACAAACAGCAGTAAGTCGCTTCTCGTCAATCAAGTTAAGTTGATCAAGCCGAGTCTGAATCCAATCGTCTTCACTCAAACCAGCATTCTTCATGATTCTTAAGGAGGGAATCTGAACCTCAATAGGTAAAACAACTTCCATGCCATATACCAAAGAAAAGGGTGTTGCCCCAGTTGATGTTCGCACCGTGGTACGGTACCCGTGCAGAGCAAACGGTAACATCTCATGCCAGTCCTTGTAGGTGACTGTCATCTTTTGAATGATCTTTTTGATATTTTTGTTCGCAGCTTCGACATCACCGTTCATCTTTGGACGATAGGGAGATGAATTGTGATGTTGAATCTTGAACTGCTCGCACAGAGCGGTGATCATAGTGTTGTTCAGGTTTGTACCGTTGTCCGCGATGATCCTGTCGGGGATACTGTACCGGTAAATGAGGTTCTGCTTGATGAAGCGGGCAACCACATTCTTTGTAACAGAGGAGAAGGAAGCTGCTTCGACCCATTTGGTAAAGTAATCAATAGCCACCAAGATGAAGCGGTGTCCATTGGATGCTGTAGGCTTGATCTCTCCGATCATGTCGATTCCCCACATTGCGAATGGCCAAGGAGCTGTTAGGACATTGAGAGGAACTGGTGGTATGTGTATCTTGTCAGCATATATTTGGCATTTGTGACAAGTACGGGAATGTTGATGATAGTCAGCTTCCATGGTAGACCAGTAATAGCCTGCCCGCAGAATTTTCTTAGCCATCGTATGTCCGCTCAAGTGGGTGCCAAATGTACCATTGTGCAGTTCAGCCATGATCTTCTCAGCTTCAACCTTGTCCACACAACGAAGCAGAACGCAATCATGATTGCGCTTGTATAGGATACCATTACTCAAGAAGAACTTAGCTGAGAATCTCCTCAAGAACTTTTTGTCGTTGACTGAAGCTCCTTCAGGGTATTCTCGAGTCTCGAGATACCTTTTGACTTCGTGAAACCAGGGTCGGTCCACTACTTCTTCAGTGTTAATCTCGTGACAATGTGAAGGTTCGTCCATCCGATCAATGGTGATTTGGGGAGCCTCATTATCCCAGTTAAGTTTAAACATGGATGACATTGTAGCTAGAGCATCTGCTAGTTGATTCTCTTCTCGCGGGAAGTGCTCGAAGGTAATCTGCTCGAAATGAGGTAACAATGCCAGGACAGGTTCTTTGTATGGGATGAAGTTAGGATGTTTAGTATCCCATTCTCCTTTGATCTGACTGATGACCAAAGCTGAGTCTCCAAACACAACCAAAGATTTGATTCCCAAGTCTATTGCAGCCTTGAGACCAAAGATACAATCTTCATACTCGGCCATGTTGTTGGTGCAGCTGAAGCAGAGTATAGAAGTGAAAGGTGTATGGAAACCTTGTGGAGAGATGAGCACAACACCGATACCGTTCCCAAGTGCATTAGAAGCACCATCGAAGTACAGGGTCCATCGGGATCCTTGTTCAGGTCTGTCATATGGTCCGTTATCTTCAATGTTGTCCAATATCATAATGTCTTCATCGGGGAAGTCGAACCTCATGGATTGGTAATCTTCGACAGCTTGATGGGCCAGATGATCGGCTAGCACACTCCTCTTTATAGCTTTTTGGGTCGTGTACTGTATATCATATTCGGTGAGGATCATTTGCCATCTAGCAATTCTTCCGGATAGAGCAGGCTTCTCGAAGATGTACTTGATCAGATCCATCTTAGAAATCAGTAGAGTGGTATGAGTTAACATATACTGCCTTATCCGTTGAGCAGCCCATACCAAAGCGCAGCAAGTTTTCTCGTGTAGTGAGTATCGGGTCTCACAGTCGATAAACTTTTTGCTAAGGTAATAAATGGCATGCTCTTTTCGGCCAGACTCGTCATATTGGCCCAGTACGCACCCCATTGAATTCTCCAGGACAGTCAGATACATAATTAATGGCCTTCCTTCGACGGGTGGCATCAAGATAGGAGGTTCTAGTAAATACTCCTTGATTTTATTGAAAGCAACTTGACTGTCATCATTCCATTTAACCACCTGATCTTTCTTCAACAGCTTGAAGATTGGTTCACAGATAGATGTAAGGTGAGAAATGAACCTTGCAATGTAGTTTAGGTGTCCCAAGAAACCTCTGACCTCCTTCTCAGTACGAGGAGCAGGCATTTCTTGTATAGCTTTGAATTTGGAAGGATCAACCTCGATGCCTTTTTTGCTGACTATGAAACCCAAGAGTTTACTGGACCTGACTCCGAAAGTGCACTTGTTAGGGTTCAGTCTGAGCTTGTATTCCTTCAACCTGACAAACAGCTTTTGCAAATGGTCGAGGTGTTCTTCTTCTGTCTGTGAACGGGCTATCATGTCGTCTACGTAGACTTCAATCTCATGATGTATCATGTCATGAAACAAAGCCACCATGGCACGCTGATAGGTTACCCCGACATTTTTCAGTTCGAATGGCATCACTTTATAGCAGAAGGTACCCTACTGTGTAACAAAAGTAGTTTTCTCCATGTCTTCGGGGCCATTTTAATTTGGTTTTACCCTAAAAATCCATCCATGAAATAAAATAACTTGTGCTGAGCTATATTGTCAAACAAGATGTCAATGTGCGGTAGTGGAAAGTCATCTTTAGGGCTAGCCCTGTTTAAGTCTCTATAATCCACGAACATTCTCACTTTGTCGTCCTTCTTATGCACGGGCACAATGTTAGCAACCCATTTTGGATAGGAAGTAACAACAAGAAATCCATCATTGAACTGCTTCATCACTTCGGCTTTGATCTTTTCAGACATATCGGGCCTCATTCGGGGGACTTTCTGTTTGATTGGCGAACAGTCTTCTCTTGTAGGGAGATGGTGAACCACAATATCTGTATCGAGTCCCGGCATGTCTTCATAGGACCAGGAGAAGATCTCAACATATTCATTCAATAGCTGAACTAAACGCTCTTTGACACTTGGCTCAAGGTTGGCACCCACTCTGACTTCTTTTCTGTCTTCATCAGAACCCAAGTTGATTGTTTCTAACAGCTCATGGGGCAAAATAGCCCTTTCTTCCTGTTGTAGAAGTCTAGCCAACTCTCCCAGCACTTCACAGTCTTCATTACCTTCGTATTTGGCATGATTGACCAGATCTTCAGAGTCACTGAAGGCCATAGCAGAATTGTTACCCATGGAATCCATAATGGAAGGGTACCTGCATTTTGTGAGTGTGGGTGTGTGTAAGGGATAACCACCTTTAAACAAATAAAATGTAAAAAGAAAGCAAATGAACACAAAAGTTTATATGTGAAAACGTCCATGATTCATTAAAAATGGCATATGAAGATGAAAAATCAAGCCCTTACAAATGGACCTATACGCCTCGGGTAAGGCATAAGGCAAAAAGAGTACGAATTGTTTAAGAATTATTACAGACCAACATAAATGTTCGAAAGATAAATTACTGATTTATTAAAGTAATGGGAACAAAGTGTTTCGCCTCCCAGTTGTTCAGTCCTCCTTCAACAGTCGGGAAAATCCAGTCTTCAAAGTTGCTCTCATCTTCACCATCCTCCAAAGCATGAACCCCATGATGGGTGATCTTCAACGGCGGCCCTCCAGCCCGGGAGTGGCGTACAGCCTTTTGAGCGAAAGCAGTGAAACCCAAGCCGAACTTATTTGTCTTGTAAGGAAAATCTGGCAGCTTACCCCATACTGTGCTTCCTCCTTCCTCAATCACAACCTTCGCATCTTTAAGGGACGACATCTGGGACACAGGTTTGGAAATGATGGGTACAGAAGTCATTGTCTTGGCTATTGCCACTTCAGGAGAAACTCCTTCAAAGTGCTGAAAGGGGGTCTCGATGAATTCACCATCTAATTCAACATAGCGGAATGAATTAAGATGGCTTATCATATACTCCTCCTTGCCATGAACTGTTATAAGTTTCCCTTGTACTGGGTATTTGAGCATTTGGTGCAAAGAAGAAGTGACTGCCCCAGCATTGTGGATCCAGGGTCTTCCCAACAAGCAAGAGTAGGAGGGACGAATGTCCATCACATAAAATGTGGAGTTGAAATTTTCTGTTCCCACTTTAATTGGGATGTCCACCTCCCCGTGGACCATCCTTTTAGAACCGTCAAAGGCTCTGACAATGATATTGCTGGGCTTCAGGGTCAAACCTTCACAGTCCAATCTGTCCAATGCTTTCTTCGGCAAGACATTTAAAGATGACCCGGTATCAACCAGAACATGAGCTAAAGTAGTCCCTTTGCATTCCACCGAGACATGCAGCGCGTCATTATGCTTTCTCCCCTTAGATGTTAAATCGGCATCGGAGAAGCCAAGACCGTTGTCGGCTGTTAGGCTGGCTACACACTCCTTGAACTGGTCCGTGGAGGTTTCCTAAGGCACGTGGGCCGTCTTCAAGAATTTGATCAGGGCTTTGGCATGAGCTTCAGAACAGAGAAATAGGGCCAGCATAGAGATTTTTGAAGGGGTTTGCCCCAGTTGTTCTACGACATCATAGTCGCTTTTCTTAATTATTTTTAAAATCTCCTCCATTTCTTTTTGAGTGGTCTCGGGGATGACCAAAGGCTGAGCCCTCGTCCTGACGGGCGCTTCTTGGATCCCCTTACCTTTATTAGCAGCAACAGCAGAGGGTTCAACTACGGGAGTAACAATTTCTTCAATAACTGGAGTTCGCACAAATATGTTGACTGACACAGGAGTAATCTTAGGAGCATTTGAGGGTCTGAAGATTTCCCTTGGAGGAGCAATCTCCGGAGAGAAAATTCTTCTGTTGCGGGTGATTATACTCGTCCCAACAATATTTCCTATGTCAGGAGTCTCTTCATCAGAACTTTCTTCAACTGATACAATCTGCTTAACACCGTGGTAGAAGATCTCTCCTCCATAATTCCACGGTATTGATTTGTTGGACTTGTATGGGATAGGCCATGGCATAGTTATCTTCAGAGGTACAATCTTTGGATCGGGTGTAATCTTAACAGGTCTTTTGGAGACCTTGGAAAGATTGGCGGAAATGGTAATTATAACAACATCTTTGACAGTAGTTGGAGTAACAGGAGTTTTCTCAAAGAGGATTTCTTGATTATCCATTAGGCGTTGGATGCCTAACTTCAACAACGAACAGTCGGATTGTAAGGACGAACAAAGGTAGAAATATTTTTCACAGCCTGGGAAAATCCCGGCTTTCAACAGATTCATCTTGATTATTGGCAACAGAGTCATCAAATTATCAATAGCAGCAACATACATACCCTCTTCAATAGTATGGGCATTGTAACCATGCTTTGGCATTGGGGCAGATATCACATTCGGCTTTTCGGGCGTGTCGAATTCCACTTCCTTAGCTTCTATTAAATCCTGGATCTTATTCTTGAGGGCCCAACAATCGTTGGTGTCGTGCCCCACACTATCCGAATGATAAGCACACTTGGCGTTGGGATGGTAATGTGGAGAAGTTATATTTGTATTCTTTGGTGCCTCTCTTAAAATGGAAAGGTTTAACTTCAAGAGATGGGGGAGAACCTGAGTAGGTGTCATGTTTATCCGGGTATATTTCCGTGTAGGCCTTTCTACCCTTTGCTGGTTGGTTCTAGGTTGACTGTTTCGAGGCTGATCAGCTGTGGACTTCTGAATCATTACAGCCCCCACTGCTGGCCGACGCTCAACTCTTCCTTGACTTCTATGGGAGTAAACAACTGAGACTTCTTTCTTGGCTGGAAAGGTCTTCTTGATAGCAGTGGAAGCAGATGCATCCTTTTGAATTTTACCGCTCTTGATTCCGGCTTTAACTCTTTCACCAGTCAGAATTAACTCGGTGAACCCTGCAGACGAACTTCCTATCAAGTGATTAAAGAAAGGACCTGACAGAGTCCCCAAAAAATATCAACAAGCTCTCTTTCAGACAATGGTTGCTGCACCCTTCCAGCCAAGTCCCTCCATTTCTGGGCATACTCCTTAAAGCCTTCATTGGAGACCATACCCATACTCTGTAATTGAGTACGAGTAGGTGCTAAGTCCGCATTATATTGATATTGTCTGTAGAAGGCAGCAACCAAATCCTCCCAATTGTGCACATCAGACCTCTCAAGCTGGTAGAACCAATCCAATTGCATACCCGACAAACTATCTTAAAAAAAGTGGACCCACAGGTCCTTGTCAGGAGAATGAGGTTAAATTTTTCTGACGTAAGACCGTAGGTGCATCTTTGGGCAAGAAAACCCATCGTACTTAGAAAACAGAGGAACTTTAAACTTGGGGGGATGACAATCCCAGGAACTAACCCTAACTCTTCGAAATCCAGCCCAGGCACTCTTTGCACTTCCATGGCTGCCAAACGCTCTTCCAGATTCTTGTACTTGTCATCTGCAGGAGGATACTGCTGTTCAGAATAGTCTTCATCCTCCTCTTCTTCTTCTTCAGCCTCAGGCTCAGATGGTACTACAACTTCCTTTCCTTTACCTACCCTTTCACCAGATGTTGAGGGGAAATCCATGACCCTTCTAGTTTGACCTTCAAACCTTCTACCCAAAGTAGCCACACCAACTCTTTTCTTTTTCTTCTTTTTCTCCTTTTCCTTCTTTAATAGTGCTTTGAGATCCTCCTGACCCTTTACCAAGGTCATGAGGAGTTGTTGGAACTGTGAATTATGCGCTTGTAAATCTTTGACCGTTTGCTCTATATCCATCTTGCTGAAATAAACAGCAGAGAGATAAGGAAACCTGGTGTGAAGACCTGTTTATGCATATGATGAATAATATGTATTCATGTAATGCATTCAAGGATTCAGAAATTCAAATTTGTTATAAACAAAAAGAACACACATCATATTAATAAGATAGAATTTGTCAGTACAGAAATGCCCCATGGGAAAAATAAATACAAAATTCTAAGGTAGAAAGACGTTGTACATCTTCTTTGGCACAATGGAGGTGTTGAGAGTCTTCTCTTTGTGGAGTCGACGAGTAAGTTCCAAAACCTTCTTCTCACTGGCGTAGAAGCTGGCTTCAAAAGTGTTTCGTTCTTCCTTGAGCTGTATCCAACTCTTTTGCAGATCTTCCAATGATGTCGGAATGTCAGGATGTATGAGGGTGTATGGAACCTCTCCTTCCATAATAGGCTCTTTAGTCACCGGAAGAATGTAGGGGTAAGGCATCATAAGACTCTGGGCGCGTGGTCGTACCCACTTTAGGTAAGGCTCAAGAGGGATGGAATTCTTGTGTCCCAGTGTCTTACTGTCTACCTTGTTAGGCATCCTCCAGGCTAGGATAAACCTTTGTCGAAGTCCTTGAGCGTCGTTGTCGAAGTTAAAAACCAAGTCTAGAATCAGCATGTCATGTGGGCCATCCCTTCGGGCATACCCAAATTGTCTCAGAGCCAAGAAGGGGTTGTAGGTAATGCCTCCCCTAATGCCAAGTAATGGGACATTAGGGAACTCCCCATAATGATCAATGATGATGACATTTTCTCTGGACCGAGAACACCAATGAACATCAGAATGTGTAAGAGTCATCAACCGTTGTGACCACCTCAAGCCTTGCTCATTCTTCAAGACTGATTAGGGAAGGTGAGAAATAAACCACCTTGCTATAAGAGGAGTACAACACATGAGAACACCTCTTTTTTTCATTGTTCGTGTGTAAAATGAGTGGAGGATGTCCCCAATAAATGTAGGCACAGGATTCCGAGATATGAAAATCTTGACAGCATTCACATCTATAAGCTGATCAGGGTTTGGGAACAAGACCAACCCATAGATGAGAAGTGCTACAATCTCCTCAAATGCTTGCAGATCTAGAGAATTCCAGCAGTCTTGTGCCTTCTCAAACATAAACTTTGCCAAGAAACCCTTGACACCACTTATGGTTTCCCAATTACCTTTGATATCAGATGGTTGCAAGTGTAAGGCTTGAGCAACATCTTCAGGCTTTGGCTCTCTTTCCGTACCGTTGTAGGGTAGTTGATGGAGAATAGGAATCCTCAGGAGTTGAGAAAATTCCTCCAAAGTAGGCACTAGTTGGTAATCAGGAAATGCGAAGCAGTGGTGTAGGGGGTCAAAGAACTAGAAGAGAACTTTCACCATGTCTTCCTCTATGTTGGAGTTGACCAAGTTGAGAAGTCTACCATGTCTTTCAGTGAAGGGATAATTCTCTAGAATCTTGGAAGCAAGCTCCTTGAGTAGAGGAGGGATTCTCACAAGGTTGACTTGGATTGTTTTCCTGCGAAGTGACTCCATAACCTACAAAATATGAACAAAGGTGAAGATCCAAACCCTTGAAATGGTTAGTGGATGCATATGATGCTTCATGATGTTCATGATGTATGCATAATTATATGTACAAACAAATCACACAAGATCCTAGTTTCAAGCTTGCATGGGGTTTCATAGGTAAGTACCCTCTTGAAGTTAGTTGGCTCAACCTGTCCTATAAATAGTAACCGGGTTCTAAGGAGCTCAATATCACTGGATTATTTTCTGTGTTCATTGTTTCAGTTTAGCCACTCTACTGACGACCAAAATATTCCAAGAAAACAAACCTCAATGAGTGTAGTATCGAGTATCTATCAACTTTAGACTGCACCAAATCCGGTCATCTCACTACCCCTAAAAAGGCCAAGATGGTCAAGTAAAGGTTCTAAAAGTCCATTAGTGCTTCATGACATCACTCAGCGGCCCTGTATTCTCTTTGATTGACTCAAAGGCTACTGGTACACACAAATATGTCACACTAATATAGCTAATGCTTTAACCATGTCGGTATACCCCGCACAGTTTCCACAATGTATTTCTATTTACCTATGAATGTTTCCCAAATCCGGGTAGAGGATTTCAAACCCAAACAATAGAACCAAATGTAAAGCAATCAAAACAAACAAAGTAAGCATGTAAAGGTGATCTAAACCCTAAGGTAACCCCACTTTTAGAAGCTTCCCCAACAGAGTCGCCAGTTCTATGATACAGTGGGAGAACTGACTTGAGGTTTGTGTTTGTGTTCTCACTTGTGCGGTTTAGCAAGAGTCGCCACCGACTTTTTATCTTATCCAAAGGAAAGGTCAAAAAGAACATGAAATACCTTCGAGATGTTTTCTTGGGTTCGGGGGGTAGATTATGAAAAGGGAAGGTGCAAGCACCCTTTTCATCCATGGTTTTCCATGGGTTCTTAGTTACTTGTTTAGATCACTTGCTTTTGCATTGTTTGAAATGGTGCTTTGTGTGTGTGGTTTTGAAAATGTTTTGAAAAGAGGCCTTGTCTAGGCAACCTTTGTAACAATTATTGTTTGAATGTTTTACAAAGGTGTTTGTCTTTTGAAAAGATGTTTCAATGTTTGAAAGTTTGTATTTGGGAAATGTTTTGAAATTGTGTGTTTTGAAAGTAGCAAGGATGTTTGCAAATTTGATCAAGTAACTAGGAGTCGTCTACCCTAACCAAAGATCTTTCCTATACATTTTTAACCCTTTGACGGTGTTGTTTTACCATTGTATTTTGTAAACAACCTTGTATTTGGATGTTAAACAGGACAGGCGCGGGTCATTGTATACAATCATTGAAAGCAACTTATGAGACGCTCTAGCAATTTTGTAAGGGACGAAATTGTTTTATCAAAGGCAACATCGAGGGTCATCGAGGGACTACGATCTTTGTTTATCAAAGAGTCAGTTGCTAGAGTGGCTCATATTCGAGGGACATGATTGTATTTGTTAGAACAATGTTTGAATCTAGTACCCTATAATTAAGTTTTGATGATAACAAAGTGAAAAGATATAGTAGTTAAATATTTCATGATTGAATTATATGCTACTTAAAATTACTATGCTCTGACTTGCAGATATGCTGATTAAAATAAGCAAGATCACGTTCTCAGCATCAGAATATGAGTTTGCACACCAGCATCAGAAGTTGCTGAATCAGAACGTCAAGATCAGAAGATCAACGTTTGCACATGCTGAAGCTTGATGAACAGAACTGCGCGTAAAACACTCTGATACAGAAACAAATCAGTTCATCAGCAGCGAAGCAGAATCAGAATGAGCCAAGCCAGAACGTGCATTGAAGAAGCAACGGTACTGTGCATTGAAAGCTAATCAATACCAACGGCATCATTCTAGACAAGATCTGCTCAGAAAGGAAAGCTTGTTAATAGCATTGAATCAAGAATATTTGCTTCAACGTTCATCTTCTCAAGTGCTATATAAACCAAGCTTTGAAGATTATAATGGCTAATGCTTCCAAACTCTCTACACGCACAAAGCTGATCAATAATCTTCACTCTCCAAGTTTTGCTAAACCACCAAACTCTGATACTCTATTAGCGTTTAGCAACTTAGTATTCTAAGCTTCATTTGTGTAAACATCACAGTTGTGATATAGTTTTTGTAGAAACATTCACACACATTTGATTATATCTTTGTAAGAAAGTGTTGCCTTGACAAACCGGATTGTGGTTTGAATCAAGAAGGTTTTAGCAGTTGCTAAAGCAGATTTGTATTCAGTTGAATATAGTGAATTAAGACCTCGTTGGAGAGAGGCGAAATCACCTTGAACGGGTGGACTGAAGTAGTTTGAGATCAAACGAACCAGGATAAAAATACCTTGTCATTTGCTTTAAGTTTCCAGTTTTACAATTCAACCCCCCCTTCTTGTGTTTTTCACCCCTTCAATTGGCATCAGAGCGCCTGGTTCTGAGCTAAAACACTTAACCGTGTCAGTAAAAGATCCAGCGTCAGAAAAACACTATGGCAGGAAACAACTCTCATTTCAGCAATGACAACAATGAGGATAGAGACAGATTCAGCGGCAAACCTCCAGTCTTTGATGGAGAAAACTTTGACTACTGGAAAGACAGAATTGAAAGCTTCTTTCTAGCACATGATGCTGATCTGTGGGATATGGTGACAGATGGATACACGCACCCTGTTAATGCAACTGGTCAGAAGATTGATAGAAAATCAATGACTGATCAACAAAAGCGTGATTTCAAGAATCACCATAAGGCCAGAACCATCCTTCTCAGTGCTATCTCCTATACTGAGTATGAGAAGATCTCCAACAGAGACACAGCTAAGAACATCTTTGATTCTCTCAGAATGACGCATGAGGGCAACGTTCAAGTCAAGGAAACAAAGGCTCTGGCGCTCATTCAGAAGTATGAGGCGTTTAAAATGGAAGAATCTGAATCCATTGAAACTATGTTCTCTAGATTCCAGATTCTGGTAGCTGGTCTCAAAGTTCTGGACAAGGGGTACTCTACTGCTGACCATGTCAAGAAGATAATCAGAAGTTTACCCAAGCAGTGGAGGCCTATGGTTACTGCTCTGAAGCTGGCGAAAGATCTCAACAAAATCACTCTGGAGGAACTTATAAGCTCCCTCAGAAGTCATGAGATAGAGCTGGAAGCTGACGAGCCTCAGAAGCAAGGTAAGCCTATAGCTTTGAAATCTAACAGAAAATCTGAATCTAAAGTTTTGCAGGCAGTTGAAGAAACATCTGATGGATCCTCATCAGAAGAAGACGAGCTTTCTCTTCTCTCCAGAAGAGTAAATCAACTGTGGAAGCAAAGACAAAAGAAGTTCAGGAATCCCAGAAGATCTGATCAGAACGAGTCTTCTTCCAGATACAGAAGGACAGATTCTTCCTCTGGATACAGAAGATCTGAAGGCTCCTCAGGTAGCAAGAAGCCAAATACAAAAGACATCATCTGCTACGAGTGCAATGAGCAAGGTCACTACAAGAGTGACTGTCCAAAGCTTCAGAGGGAAAAGCCAAAAAGGAAGTTTGGAAGAGAGAAGAAGAAAAGTCTCATGGCCACATGGGATGACTCTGACTCGTCTGAAGCTGACTCAGAATCAGATGATGAACGGGCAAACATAGCGCTTATGGCTAACATTCAAGATGACAGTGAAGCTTCTGACTCAGACTCAGAATCAGACACAGAAGAGGTATTCCCTAACTTTGCTGTTAATTTTACAAAGGCTGAACTTGCTGAAAGCCTAAATGAAATTCTGGAACGTTATCAGCAGATTAGAGCTAAATTCAGAGACCTGAAAAGGACTCTTGAATCTGACTCTAATAAGTCTGAGAGTCTCAAATTGGAAAACTCTGAGCTGAGAGATAAAATTTTAAAATTAGAAAACTCTTTACAAAACTCTCAGAAGGAACCAATTGCTGAAACTCCCAGCAACGCTGATGAGATCATCAAGGAGTATGATCATAGTTTCCAGAAGTTCCTTGCTAAAAGCATAGATAGAAGCAAAATGGCTTCAATGATCTATGGAGTTAGCGGAAACGGCAGGAAAGGAATAGGATACCTAGGTAAGGTTCCTACACCTAAAAATGTCATGGATTTAACAATTAAATACACTCCTCTAAATTCACACTTTGTGTATGGTCACACACATGACATCAAATATACTAGTAGTAATCACTTTGTGAAACCAAAATTCAACCAGAGTTTTGGTAAAACTAACAAATCAGGACCCAAGAAGATCTGGGTACCTAAGGATAAAATAATACATGTTGCAGATATCTTTAGCAGCAAGTCAGAAACACCAGTCATGGTACCTGGACTCTGGCTGCTCACGTCACATGACGGGAAGAAGGCATATGTTCCAAAGCCTGGAACTTAAGCCTGGAGGCCACGTTGGCTTTGGAGGCAATCAGAGGGGAAAGATAATTGGCTCTGGAACTGTAGGTAACGGAAATCTTCCCTCTATTAATAATGTTCTGCTTGTTGATGGATTGATGCATAACCTGTTATCCATAAGTCAATTAAGTGATAACGGTTATGATATAATCTTTAATCAAAAATCATGTAAAGCTGTTAGTCAGAAAGATGGGACTATCCTATTTAATGGTAAGAGGAAAAACAACATTTACAAAATCAAACTTTCTGAACTTAAGAGTCAGAACGTAAAATGTCTTCTGTCTGTTAACAACGAGCAGTGGATCTGGCACAGAAGATTGGGGCATGTTAGTATGAGAAGAATATCTCAGATTAACAAACTCAATCTGGTCAGAGGACTTCCAAATTTGAAGTTCAATTCAGATGCTCTGTGTGAAGCATGTCAGAAAGGCAAATTTGCAAAACCATCTTTTAAATCCAAAAATGTTGTTTCTACCTCTAAGCCATTAGAACTTCTGCACATTGACTTATTTGGACCAGTTAAGACTGCTTCTGTCAGTGGGAAGAAGTATGGGTTAGTAATCGTAGATGACTATAGCAGATGGACATGGGTAAAGTTCTTAAGACACAAGGACGAGTCACACTCTGTGTTTGTTACCTTCTGTAACCAAGTTCAGAATGAAAAAGATCTTAGAATCGTTAAAGTCAGAAGTGATCATGGTGGAGAATTTGAAAATAAAGATTTTGAGTCATTCTTTAATGACAAAGGCATTCTGCATGATTTCTCTTGTCCTAGAACTCCCCAACAAAATGGAGTTGTAGAACGAAAGAACAGAACATTGCAAGAAATGGCCAGAACCATGATCAACGAGACAAACGTTGCTAAGACTTTCTGGGCAGAGGCAATAAACACAGCGTGCTACATTCAGAATAGAATCTCAATAAGACCTATTCTGGAAAAGACTCCATATGAATTGTGGAAGAACAGAAAGCCCAACATTTCGTATTTTCATCCATTTGGATGTACTTGCTATATGTTAAATACTAAGAATTATTTGAACAAGTTTGATTCTAAGGCACAGAAGTGTATTATGTTAGGATACTCTGAACGCTCAAGAGGGTACAGAGTATACAATACAGAAACACAGATTGTGGAAGAATCAATCAGTGTTCGTTTTGATGACAAGCTTGACTCTGAAAAGTCAAAGCAGAATGAAAATCTTGCAGGTATAGAAATTGAATTTGCAGGTTCTGAAGACAAGTCATCAGAAGCTCTCAACACAGACATTCCTTCAACGTCTGAAAGAAGCAATGCTAGAAATCCTACAACTGCTGCTGATCAACCTCAGAAGAGAGTACCCAGAAGCAGTCTGGATCACCCAGAAGAATCTATTCTAGGAAGAAAGGAAGATCCAATCAGAACAAGAGCAAGCCTCAGAAACTCTGAAGAAACTCTGATGGGACTTGTGTCTCTGATTGAACCTTCTTCTATTGATGAAGCACTTCTGGACAATGACTGGATTCTGGCAATGCAAGAAGAGCTGAATCAATTCACCAGAAACGACGTATGGGATCTCGTTCCAAGACCAAAAGGATTCAACGTCATTGGAACAAGATGGGTGTTCAGAAACAAGCTCAATGAACAAGGTGAAGTCGTCAGAAACAAGGCACGACTGGTTGCACAAGGTTATAGTCAGCAAGAGGGGATAGACTATACAGAAACCTTTGCCCCAGTCGCCAGGTTAGAATCTATAAGACTTTTAATCTCATTTGCTGTTAATAGAGGCATCACTCTGTATCAGATGGATGTCAAAAGTGCATTCTTAAATGGTTATATAGAAGAAGAAGTGTATGTTCACCAACCCCCAGGTTTTGAAAATACAAAACATCCAGAACATGTTTTCAAACTGAAAAAGTCACTGTATGGTCTGAAACAAGCTCCCAGAGCTTGGTATGAAAGGCTGAGTAACTTTCTGCTTGAAAATGAGTTCACCAGAGGGAAAGTGGACACCACTCTATTCTGTAAAACAGTTAAGAGTGACATTTTAGTTTGTCAAATTTATGTTGATGATATAATCTTTGGTTCTACTAATCCTTCTCTTGGAAGAAAATTTGCTAAGTGTATGCAGGCAGAATTTGAGATGAGCCTCATGGGGGAACTGAAGTTCTTTCTAGGAATTCAGATCAATCAAACTCCAGAGGGAACTTACATTCATCAGAGCAAATACATCAGAGATCTTCTGAAGAAATTTGACCTCTCAGAATGTAAGCCATCAAAGATTCCAATGCATCCCACGTGCATTCTGGAAAGAGAAGAGGTAAGCAAAAGCGTAGAACAGAAAGTCTACAGAGGTATGATTGGTTCTCTCCTTTATCTGACTGCTTCAAGACCTGATATTCTATTCAGCGTATGTATTTGTGCTAGATTCCAATCAGATCCTAGAGAATCTCACTTAACAGCTGTTAAGCGAATTTTCAAGTATCTGAAAGGTACTACTAATCTGGGTTTGTTTTATAGAAAATCTAGTGATTACAGTTTAGTAGGCTACTGCGACGCTGATTTTGCTGGAGACAGAGTGGAACGAAAAAGTACTTCTGGAAGCTGCCAGTTTCTGGGAGAAAATCTGATCTCGTGGTCCAGCAAAAGGCAATCAACCATTGCTCTGTCAACAGCAGAAGCTGAGTACATAGCAGCAGCAGGATGTAGCACACAGATGCTCTGGATGAAAAGTCAGCTTGAAGACTTCCAGATTTTTGAGAGTAACATTCCTATTCTTTGTGATAATACTTCTGCTATTTGCTTAAGTAAGAATCCTATTTTACATTCTAGAGCTAAGCATATAGAAATAAAACATCATTTCATTAGGGACTATATTCAGAAAGGCATTTTAAACTTGAAATTTATAGATACAGACCATCAATGGGCTGATATCTTTACTAAACCCCTTTCAGAAGATAGGTTTAATTTCATTCTGAAACATCTCAGCATGAAAGTATGCCCAGAATGAAAATGCTTTAATTCCATATTTTTATCTTTCAGAATGTAATTATATTACTGTGAACTTCTGATCAATCTTTGTTTCAGAAAGTTAGAACATGCAGATTGTATCAGAGGCAAGTCTGAAGATCTGAGAGTCTAATCTCAAGGACAGACGTGCTGATCACTATATCAAACAAGTGTCATCCAATCATCAGCAAATCCCTAAAGCAGAACGCGTGCACGTTTCTGAGAAAGGAAAACGCTGATTGGGTGCATTGAGACACATGTCTGGTAACCGTTTTTAAGTATCTTTCTCAAATCCCCCAAAATCAGCAAGCATTAAATGCAAAAGTAATCACGCTTGTTAATTGCAATCATTATTTTTTTTCTCTCTCTTAAAAACGTTTTATTTTTCAAAATAATTTTTGAAAATCCTATTTAAGCACATTACTCTTCATTCTTAATCTTTACGCTTACTCATAATCTCTTAAGAATTTTTCTGCATATCTCCGTCAAAACCCTAGTTTTTCTCAAATCACTCTCAAGCCTTTTGTGTGAGAACAATGGCATCCTCCAGCATTTCTGCAGGAAATCAGAAGAAGGAAACCTCTGAGCAATATCAAGCGCCTACCAGAACTCTTCTCACACCAGTAAAGAATCTTGAGGTTCTCTCTGAGTTAATAGTGGATTTCGAAAGTTTGAAGGAAAATGGATTTGACCTAACTGCTGAAGTCAAAACTCAAAGGTGGGAGAGGTACTTTGATAGATTGGTTGGACCAACCTTCCCAGAGCTTGTCAAAGAATTTTGGATTCATGCCAAGATTGATAAGCATCTAGTCGTCTCTTCTGTTATGGGAAAGAAGATTATAATTTCTGAAGACCTCATTGCTAGGTTAATTGGTCAGAGTGGTGGTGGAGTCCGTTGTGTGGACATGGCTGATAGGTGCCCTGATATTGGTGTGGTAGCAAACTGCATTTTCACTCTTGGTTTTCCCAGCAGCAAAATCAAGGATCTGAAGGATCACTGCAGAGTGTGGGCCAAGATTGTTCTAGGCTGTTTCAATCACAGGAAGCCAACAAGCTCTCCTGACTATATAAACGTGGATCAGCAATTTCTGATCTACTTTATTGATCAGAAGGTGAAGATCAATTTGGCACACTTCCTGTTCAATCATCTGAAGACTAGTGTGAAAGAGACTAGAGAAGAAGAAAGGACCAAAAGAGACTGGATACCATTTGGGAGGCTCATATCAGATATTCTGACAGAGAATAAGCTGATAGACTATCTGAGCGAAGCTAAAGTACTGGGCAATTTTGAACCAACTGTTGGAAAAGCGCTGAATGCTAAGAACCTCAAAAAGATGAAGCTGATAGACAATATCAGGAAGGAACCCAGAGCTTCTTCAACTGCTGACATCTCCAGAAGAAGAGTGCCTCTGAGTGATTTCCCAAGATTTTCTGAGATGGAATCCCACCCTGATATGGTTGCCAAGTATCCAGATTCTTTCAAGGAAGAAGTTGCAGGTTCGAAGCTGAAGATCAAAGATCTGAGTCAAGTTCAACCTGAAATGGCTCAGAAGAAGTCAAAGAAGAGGAAAGCAGAAGGATCATCTCACCAGACTCCAAAGAAACGAGGTAATCCATCTGCTGCTCCTATTTCAATTTCAACTACTATTCCAACATCTGTTGCTCCACCCCAAACCTCTCACAGAATTTCCATTCCAATCCCCACTATTGATGAAACCATTCCAGAAGACCCTTCTGAGGCCTTACAACTCAGAAGAACCAGAATAAAAATTCCTCTCAAAATTACCAAACAACAACCAACTGTTTCAACAACACCAGCACTTGATAGAGTGCTAGCTGATATTGAGCGTGAACATACTTCTGTTCAACCTCACTCTGAACCACTAAATATTCCTCCTCCACAACCTGAACCAGAAATTCAACCACAACCAGAACCAGAACAAGAACCAGAACCACAATCTCAACAACCTATCACAGAAGAACCTCTGATCCATGAACAATCAGAAGTTCCACCTCCTCAACCAGAAAATAATCCTCCCTCACCTCCAACAGAGTTTCATCGCTATGAAACCCCATCTCCTCATCATTCTGATCCCCACTCATCTCAACCTTCACCGCTGGCAATACAGTTGCCATGTGGAACCACCATTGTCAGACCCCAGTTACCATCATCAGAGGAATCAACACCTCCAAAAACTCCAACCACTCCAATAGATATATCCTCTGACTCTGATAACCATCCACCAAAACAGACAGCACCTCAGCACACCTCTGAAAGCCAATCCTCTGAAAACCCCAGCAAAACATTCATTGACTTAACAAGTCTTGAACGTCTTGCTGATTTAAGACACAAATTGGCCATTCCCAAACCAAAGCAATTAGATGTTGGCTCTGGTATTTTGGACTTTGAAACAGGTATGCTGCAGTGGATTGCTTCTTTGAAGCAAGTCTGTCCGGGGATGATCGACCCAGCTGCTTCTGATCAGCTCTGGTCTCAGTTCAGAATATGGGTTCGTGCTGAAGCACTCAAGCTGCAGGACGTCAACTATGAGCAGGCTCAACAGAACTTTAGCAAGCTGCTGAAGGAAGTTGAGAGTCAGCTGCCTCAAGAAGTTGTGCTGCCTCTGGACTCTGAATCTTGGGCTGAGAAAGAGCAAGCTGCTCAGGTGGAACCAGCAGAAGAAGACAAGACTCTTCAGGAAGAGAATCCAGCAGATGATGTAGCTGAAAGTTCTGAGAAGCTTCCTCCTGCTGAAAGTTCTCAAGCTGCCTTGGACAGGCAGGCTCTGGAAGAATTAAGGCTGAATGACTTGCGTCTACAGCAGCGGATGGATGAGAATAATCAGAAGATGGAAGCAAGAATGAATGTCCAGGACAGCAAGATTGATTCTGTTGTCACCATGGTTCAGAAGCAG
This sequence comes from Vicia faba, assembly GCA_948472305.1. Taxonomy (NCBI): domain Eukaryota; kingdom Viridiplantae; phylum Streptophyta; class Magnoliopsida; order Fabales; family Fabaceae; genus Vicia; species Vicia faba. Next base: position 219,847,251 of record OX451737.1, read on the forward strand.
AATGCAACTTCTGAAAAGATTCAGGCAATGCTGGAAAGCCTGTTCTCACGCATGCCCCCACAACCTTGAAATTTTTTTCATGCATGACATTTTCTATATTTTCCTTATTTTCTGATGTACTTTTGACTATGTTTTGACTATGGTTTGTAATGCTATTTTGCTCTGATTCTGAACTATCTTTAATATTATTAGTTTTTCTGATCTAAATCATTTTAGCACATCACCAGCACTTTTTGATTGCTGACAAAAAGGGGGAGAACAAGAATGATATTTAAAATCAATAACGGCTAACTAGACAGAAATTCTCAAACATTCTAACTCTATTACTTGAAATGTTTTTCTGTTTTGTCTTTAAGTCTACAGGCACAATGAAGACTAGAAGCTCTGATCAAAATGTAGAAGCTCATGTTGCTCTGATCAAATATGAAGTTCTGATATATGAAGCTCTGATCGACCTAACACTCTGATCTGAAGCAAAGCTCTGACAGGAAACTCTGAAGAACACGCATATCAAAGGGAAGTAACAAACTCAGGGGGAGTATCTCTTAACTCTGACTTCTCCGTACTTCTTATTCTGATACATAGATCTGATAACCTTTTCACGTTATTTTTCATTTAAAATATCTAGTTTTTGTCATCATCAAAAAGGGGGAGATTGTTAGAACAATGTTTGAATCTAGTACCCTATAATTAAGTTTTGATGATAACAAAGTGAAAAGATATAGTAGTTAAATATTTCATGATTAAATTATATGCTACTTAAAATTACTATGCTCTGACTTGCAGATATGCTGATTAAAATAAGCAAGATCACGTTCTCAGCATCAGAATATGAGTTTGCACACCAGCATCAGAAGTTGCTGAATCAGAACGTCAAGATCAGAAGATCAATGTTTGCACATGCTGAAGCTTGATGAACAGAACTGCGCGTAAAACACTCTGATACAGAAACAAATCAGTTCATCAGCAGCGAAGCAGAATCAGAATGAGCCAAGCCAGAACGTGCATTGAAGAAGCAACGATACTGTGCATTGAAAGCTAATCAATACCAACGGCATCATTCTAGACAAGATCTGCTCAGAAAGGAAAGCTTGTTAATAGCATTGAATCAAGAATATTTGCTTCAACGTTCATCTTCTCAAGTGCTATATAAACCAAGCTTTGAAGATTATAATGGCTAATGCTTCCAAACTCTCTACACGCACAAAGCTGATCAATAATCTTCACTCTCCAAGTTTTGCTAAACCACCAAACTCTGATACTCTATTAGCGTTTAGCAACTTAGTATTCTAAGCTTCATTTGTGTAAACATCACAGTTGTGATATAGTTTTTGTAGAAACATTCACACACATTTGATTATATCTTTGTAAGAAAGTGTTGCCTTGACAAACCGGATTGTGGTTTGAATCAAGAAGGTTTTAGCAGTTGCTAAAGCAGATTTGTATTCAGTTGAATATAGTGAATTAAGACCTCGTTGGAGAGAGGCGAAATCACCTTGAACGGGTGGACTGGAGTAGTTTGAGATCAAACGAACCAGGATAAAAATACCTTGTCATTTGCTTTAAGTTTCCAGTTTTACAATTCAACCCCCCCTTCTTGTGTTTTTCACCCCTTCAGTATTTCCGAGGCAACAAGCGAGGTTACCCTAGAGGTGTACGTGTGAGAAGTGTGTTGATTTCAAGTTATTTATTCTTGGATTAGGTCATCTAGCGATTGATTTTGGAATCTTGCCATACATGCCTAATTACTACGCAGTATATCGAAAGCAATAAATTGCGGGAATTAAAAGTCTAAGCTATTACAAAAGTATCCGGGAATGGAGGTACAATTATTACAAATAGGGATGAATCTCATAAGAATAGTAATGTCCAAAATGTTACAACCAAATCGAACTGCTGTGCGATTCAATATAAAGCTAAGACAATTTATGAAAATAAAATCGATAAAGTATGAAATGTATGTATTTACTTGAAAAGGAATAAATAAAAATCTATTCTAAAAAGATTAAAAAAAAATTATATTATTATTATTATTCTTTTATGTATTTTTATTAATTTTAAAAGGGAAAGTTCAAAAAAAGAAAATTTAATTAAACAAAATCTTTATTATACTTTTGGTATTTTTATTAAGTGCAACAAATTAAATTTAAAAAGTTATAAAAAGAAAAAAAAGTAAAAAATTGATTTTTTAGGGTTTAAAAGAAAATGTATAAAAGAATTAATTAATATTTTTTAAAATAAATAAAAATAAAACAAACCAAAGAGAGAGGAAATGGGCTTTAAGGGTTAATGGGCCCAAAGGGATTATTACTTTGCTGAAACAAAAGCTCAAAAAGGGGGTGGATGATTTAGAAAATGCATGGGCTGGAGAGCTTCTTGGCCAGAAATGGCCCAATACCCTTAAGCTTGCATAATTCTGTTTATTGTTTTGATTAGGGTTTGTGAAAGATTAGGGTTTGTTGCGTTTTTACAGTGGCGCCGTTGTCCTTCGTTATCTCTTCATCTCTCTCTCACTCATTCATCCCTGTCCCTCTTCCTAATTCACGAGCAAAACGCTCTTTTTGGCCTTTTCTGGGAATCCCTAATTTCTGAAATGGAAAAAGGGTTTGAAACGCACTCTTCTTATCTTCTCCTCCCCCTCAAGTCGCCGAAGCACTCTCCCTTTATCTCACCTCCTCACAATGATCAATGGTTTTGCTTAAAAGGTATGATTCTGCTTTGGTTTCTTTTTTGGACTTGACAGTTTCATAGATTCACATACTTTGTTCATGTTTAGTTGCTTAACCTATTGTGTTATATGAAGAGGAGAGGGGAGATGGAAAAATGAAGCTCCCTAGTGGCCAGAGGCGTGAGGAGAAGAAATGATGATGGATGCGCACTTTTGGCACTCCTTTCTGTCCCTTGAACTGTGAATGCTGATGATGCTTCACTTCTGACTTTGGGATTTCTTGTAAGTTTGTTGGACATTGATGATTATTGCTTTTGAAACTTTGTTTTGTTGTTGGTTGATGATGATTATTGACATTCCTTTGGTTTGGGAACTGGTTTTGGTTGTTTGGTATGATTTTGTGGTTATGGTGATTAGAGATTGATGGCCCTGTTTCTTGTTGTTTGAATTGTTGAAGGTTGTTGGCTTTGAAATGAGATGTATGGTTTTGTTGGCTTTTTCAGTTTGCAGGCCTTGAGTGTTTTTTGTATTGTTATGCAGTTTTTGTTTACAGTTTGGAAACTGTGGCACATGTTTTTTGAAACTAGCTTGGTGGTTTGAACTTGCTATGTAGGTTTTGGTTCTGCAAGTTTTGGGTTTTGTGCAGGTTTTGTGTATTTGTCGTGGTTGGAACTGTTGTTACAGTTGTGGCTTGTTTGAAACTGGTTTAATAGGTTTGGGTTGCTTTTTTTTGAATGTTTTGCAGCTTGGTGGACTTTTTGAAAAGAGTTGCAAGTTTTTTGAATGTTTGACAAACTGTGTTTTTTCTTCTTGCAGTTTGATGGTATTATATCCTTTTTTCTTTTGTTTTTGTAACTTGTGACAGTTTTGTGGGCAGGATGGCCAAGTTGTACCTTTCACCAATTTAGGCGATATCTCTCCTCTCTCAATGATAGAGCAGAAATGCTTTTTTCTGCTTTTCTGAAAAGTTTGCCCATTTTGGAAAATGATGAAAGGCTATGAAACAAGCTTTGCTTGTTGTTTGGTTTACCATACAATTTTCTTATTTGCCTGTTGTGCTACTGTCTGCATCTGTACTTTCTTATGCTAATTGTATGCTACTTTGCCATGCTGCTGTGCTAGCTTGCTTGTATTGTTGCATTGTCCAATTTGTATTTGGCTTGCTTGTAATTTGTGCGCCTGCTGTGTTACTTGCTTGTTTGGCCTTGTTGCATTCAGTTTGGCCTTGTTACATTCAGTTTGGCGCCTTGTTTAGTTTGCCAAGACAACTGCTGCATTGTTTGGAATATGTTTCCATTTGCTTTGCATTCTTATTTTTCTTTTTGTGAACCAAGAAGAGAAATCTTCTTGTGATTTGCAAAGAGAAAAATAAAAACATGATGAAATGAAAATAGCCCCTCTGATTCCAGACGACAAACTTTAATGATGAACATTTTTCGTTCTTTTTTTTGAAATTTTTATTTATGTTCAATCAACTGTGCTAATCTTTTTTTTGTCTTTCTTTCATGTGAGCGCAAATTGGATGGTGACAAAACAGAGGAAGCAGGAGACTTTGTGGCGAGCATGGGAGAAATGGAAGCTTAGGCTTAGATTTGTGACTTAGAGAGATTTTCCATTAGTTGTAATAATTTATTTTTCAAGTACTATAAGTTATAAAACCTACATCATTTGAATAATGAACTATTTTTGTAACAACATCTGAAATAAATGTAGAAAGTCTTTATGAGATCATCTGATATCCAATAAAAGTCCATTACTGTTAGCAACTTATAATTCTCTCTTTATGTCTTCACTGATTTTTTTTAAGATTCCTGATTAAAATAAATGAAACTGCATTCTAATAATTCCAATCCAGATGACTTAAACTCCAAGTAATCCAATAACTCTATAATCTTGTAACCTTGCAACAATATTCTAATCAGAACACGCACTGTGTATTCCAATAAACAGGCAAATGTTTATTCCATAAACAAACAGATGTTTTAAAAGACGCAAATTATCTGGTTAACCTGGATCAAACAAACACTGCCTTTTTTCTAGTAAATTTGAAAGAGCATGAAAATATGTGAAAATCAACTGAATTTCTGAGAACTCAATTTCTTCTGAGAAATGCGAGAAAAAACCTAATTCTTGATCTACTGCCAAAGGAGGAAATCTGTCTGATCGATTCCTGAGCCAATCTTGAAAATTTGAGAAACCCTAGGGTTGTGCTTTTCTTATGAAAAATGGGAGGGCAAATTTTGGGGTACAACACCTGGGTTACGACCTGATAACAGTGAGAGACACTGTAAAGCTTGGATTATGACCAAATAGCAGTTCACCCGACTAGATACTATGAGGCCCAGATTACGACCGGATATTAGTAGGCCCAAAGCCAAAGGGAAGCCCGGATTACGACCGGATAACCATTTGATCTCTTCTGAAGACTGGATTATTACCAGATAAGAAGTAAAGTATTGTGAAATCTGGACTACGACCGGATAGCAGTAAAGAACACCATGAAGCCTGGATTCGACCAAATAATGGTATAAAGCATCGTGAAGCCTGGATTACAGCCGGATAACGATAAAAGGACTGAAGACTGGATTACGACCAGATAAGAAGTAAAGTATTGTGAAATCTGGACTACGACCGGATAGTAGTACAGAACACCATGAAGCCTGGATTCGAACAGATAATGGTATAAAGCATCGTGAAGCCTGGATTACGACCGGATAATGATAAAAGGACTGAAGCCTGGATTACGACCAGATAACAGTATAAGACACTGTGAAGCTTGGATTTCGACCGAATAGCAGTTTACCTGGACAGTTACTAAGAAGCCCGAAATCGACCGGATATTAGTGTGCCCTAAATTCAAGTTGAAGCCCGGATGCGACTGGATAACAACTAATTTCCTTTTGAAGCCTGGATTACGACCAGATAAGAATCGAGAAATTGCGAAGCCTGGATTACGATCGGATAGCAAGATTAATCTTATCTCCCCGGGAAGTCACTGTAAAGCCTGGATTACGACCAGATAGCAGTTGGTCTTATCACCATGAAGCCTGGATCACAACCAGATAGTAGTTCTTTTTCACCTCTTCGACGAAGGGACGATTCCTCAACAAGAATAACGGACGACCGAAGTTCCTAAAATTCAACTTTTCTCAAAACAGAGACGATTTCCCAGTAGAATAACGAATGACCGAAGCTCCTAAAAATTCTATTTCTCTCAAGACAGAGATCAGCATTCCCCAGCGGAATCTTCCTCAACAACAGGTATACGAGCTCTCGCTAAGGAATCTCTTATGCGATCGACACTCCTTCGGATGGCATCTTTAAGCCCATTCCCCTTCGGAAATTTACAAATGGCATCTGTAAGCCCATTCCCGACATCACAAGACAGGTACCACATCATGTGAGTGCAAATTTCCTGGCACTCTAGTGTTCAATCATCTTCCACCTTCGGATCACGAAAGGAACACAAGCCAATCTACATCCTCAGGTTTAAGAAGATTGAACAGGGGCAGCTGTTGTACCCCAAAAGTTTCCCTCCCATATTTCTCAAAACATTTCAATAAAGATCCTCAAGTTGCTCAAGGTAGTCCAAGGGTTGACCAGACAAGCCCTCTCCTAAGGCAGTCTACCTCAAATTAGGCTTTCATGGTGCATCAAAATACTTGAGTCCAAGGGATCCCAAATGTTCACCATTTCCCTAATATGTTCTCAAGATCATCCATGTCAAGTTTGAAGCCCTACAGAAAAAGTTTGCTCAGTCAATTGCTCAAAGGCTTGAAAGTCGACTGTGCTAGGGGCAAAAGTCAACTATGGCCTACATACAGTCAAACTTCAAGATTTTTGGTCAACATCCTCATTTTGAAGTATATTTCATCATTTTATCAAGGGTTGATCATTATTAATCAAGGATTGCTCATATTTCATCAAGACTCAAAAGTTGCTAAATTAGGGTTTTGTAGGAAAAGTCAACTCAACTTTGACCAAGCATAACTTTCTCATACTTTATGAGAAATGACCCATCCAAAGATAATTTTGAAGAGGGTGACATTATCTACAATCCATCTTCATCTCCTAAGTTCAAAATATGCACTCAAAAGAAGTTATGAATTTGGACATTATAGGTCATTTTGGAAAGTCAACAAAAACACCTTTTTTGTCAAAGCTTCATACATGAGCATGGAATATAAAATTGAGATGAGACTAAAAGGGTTGCTTAGGCGACATCTTAAGATTTCTAAAAAGTCCAAGAACACCTTCAAAGAGTCAAAATTGAGGAAGTTATGTATTGATGAAGTTGACCCTTTTTGCAAAATTGTCAAAAGTCAACTATGCCTAAAACTTCAATTTTTGCCAAATGGGCCCAACCTTTTTCACTTGTTTTAAGTTGGCAACATGGTCCATGAGCCCTAGCCTTTTCCACTTGTCATTATCTTATTTTTATTATTTATCTTAATTTTTATTAGAATTAAATCAATTTAAATCAAAATAAATCATGAGAAAATCCAATGCATTGAAAACTCAAGATTTTATACTTGTTTCAGGTCTCAAATCCAGTTGGCAAGTATTTGAATTCGTGTAAAGGCATGGTGTGCACAAAAAGATTGAATTAGGCCATTTTTGGAAAGATATTCAAGGTGTATCAAATCAAAATCAAATTCATTGATGGAGGAAGATTGAGCACATTCTTTCAACCCTAATCCAGTCCTTGATACATATAGAACATGTGCAGACCAAAAGAGGCTAGAGAAGGGGGCGGGTGAACCAGAACAAAAACTTGAAAAAACAAGAAAAAGTGTAAACACGAATTCCTAGTTACAGGCCAATTCAAGACCCTTGGACCATTCTAATCGCTTCCTGGGATCCCCAACAAGAAAAAGCAATCAAAAGCAAGCATTTCCAGGCCCCATATCGCGCTGTAAGTCATCCACGACATCCATGTATTTTTGAAATCGGTTTCCATGATTTAGGCATTGATAGCATGAATTAATGATATATTCTTGATCCTTAAGACATATGAAAGCTTTATGTATTGTTTAATTTCTTTTATATGGCTTGTATAAAATTTCACCATGGCTAGGGTTTATAGCTTCGATTTGGGAACTCTGTGTGCAGGAAAAATTAGCCCATGAAAGGGCCACCATTATACTCAGGAGGTCCAAACGAATCAATTGGTGGCCCTAGTTTTCATTTATCTTGCTCATGGTTGATTTTAAGAAAACGCAGGTTTGTAGTGACGGAAAAACGTCCGTAGGTAAAAGTATGGGACTTTTACCAACAGAGAAGGGAAGAAGATAACTAGCGTGGCAGCCTCCCACTCGTCCATTTGAATTTTCGCGCGGATTTTCTTTTATTCCATTTGTTCTTAATATAATATTTGTTATTTGTTTTACATAAAACAAAAGCAACTGGCGCAGATGGTAGTGGGTTATGTACAAAATGCTTCAGGACCTGAGTTCGAATCCCAGGTCCCCCAAATATTTCATGTATTTTGCCTTTTCAGGATTCAACGCATACACAAGCCAAGGGACTACCATAGACCTCACCATCCAATCTGCCAAGTGGCCAGATGGCCAAATCTGATGGCCATCCTCTGGAGGAGCACCATAAGCCACAGTCAACGTGCAACATCAGATCCTGAGGGTCAACGTGGACACCTTTGGGCTTGGGTCGGTTTGCTTCTCACACCCCCTCAAGCTACTAATTGGAGGCCCAATTTCTTATTCCTTTTCTTTTTATATTTAATTTAATTAATTAATTTATTTTATTAACAAATTAACTATTTTCTTTTTATAAAAAAAATCACAAAAATATTTTTTCATCCAATTAAATTTAGGATATTTATTTTTTATACAAAAATTAATTAATTTAATTAGGTTATTAAATTTAGATAACTTTAATTCTTTTTGCAAATAAATTAAAAAATAATTAGAAAATTAGGATTTTGTCTAAACTTAATTATATTTTCTTTTTCTTAAAAAATAACCAAAAAACAAAAAATAAGCCATGTAATTATTTTCATTAATTAATTTAATTAACTAATTTATTGCATATTTAATTTAGAAAACTTAATTCTTTTATTAAAAACAACAAAAACAATTTTTCTTTTGATTAGGTTAGAAGGGTCAAAACCCTAGTTCGCTCTCGTTCTAATTTTCATCGCGCGCTTTATTTTATTATTTTTACCCTATTATTGTAACTGCCTACAAGTTGTAATAGTTAATTAGGTCCCTTTCGAATTGACCCTCAAAACTCCAACGATGATGCTACCTACTCACTAATAGTGGGATAGTATTGTCTAAAGGAAACAAATACAAAACGATTCTTTTTTCGAGTAGGTAGATTAGTTCTTAAGTACTTGCTGAATCCAAACAAACTTTTTCATACTTACACTCCTTTCAAACAAAGTTTTCAAAAACACTTCATTATACTCTTGAAGACAAAAGCAAGAGTTAAATCGAAGTCAAAACAAAAGCTTTTTCAAATCACACAAACACAAAGAAAACAATTTTGAAAATGATGAGAAAGTACCTAAGAGCTCGTAGATAACTATGGATAGAAAGGGTGCTAATACCTTCCCTTTCTATAATCTACCCCACCGTACTCAAAAATATCTCGAAAAAGGAATTTTTCTGTGCTTTTTTCCTTTCCTTGTTGGATAAAATAAAAGTCGGTGGCGACTCTTGCTTACCGCGACATTTTGCAAACACAAACGCAAAACGCAAACCAGCAATTCCTAAAAAAGGAAACAAGTCCCGGTTCTTACCTCCTCAAAACCCCGATACCTCCTCTTCTAAGTACAATCCCAATGTAAGATGTGCCTACCATTATGATAGCCCTGGACACGACATCGACAACTTTTGGACTTTGAAGAACAAGATTCAAGATTTGATTGACGCCAAGGAGATTGAGTTCGACCCTCCAGAGCCATCTAATGTGATCACTGCTCCTATGCCAAATCATTAAGAGCGTCCTGCTCATTTTGAATTTTCAATTGTAATCTCTTTTGTTGTTCAAACACTTATCTATTAATGTCAAACTTTGTTTCATTAATGCATTGCATATGTTTGTCTTGAATTGATCCATTCATTTTCACTATATTTAAACTATGCTTTTTACTCCCTTTATGATATTCAACTCTTGTTTTGAAAGTTGCAAGCCTTTAGTGGGAGGATGACGAAAACAATGCTTTAATCCCATACAGTATGCTTTTGGACATACCTTGCTGAAGATGTACATGCGTTCTTTCAAATCCTAAACACTGGAGTTATAAGGAGAATAATCCCTAGTCAACCCCTTTGAGCCAAAGAATTAGGAGTTTCCATTTTTACACAAATTGAAACCTTTAATCAAAACCTGGGGCAGGGTAGTCTCTCAGTTAATTCAAATGTGCGTTCAGTCATAAACTCTCATTTCGTATAGAACGAGTGGTATCAAAAACATTCCTCTGGAATCAAAAGATGGTGATGGTTCCCTATCAAATAGGCATTCATTATCTCTCAAGAGAAAATCCCACTATGTTAAAACTTACGAAGGAGACTTGAGAAAAACTTGGGCATCCCGCTGATCGTAATCTCAAAAACAAGAATAGTCTGGAAAAATCAGGGATAATGAATCAAAAAGAGGTCATTACAAATCCTCGGCAAACATGGAAAATATGGAAAAAATGGTTGCCTTCCAACAAACTTAACTTGTCTGAACCATCACCAAAACATCATTCAGACTCAATTGGAGTTCGAACATACAATTAACTGAGTTTAGGACTGAAGAACATCACAAAGCACGGGTGGGTACAAATAAAATTTGAGCCTTTATCCTTTTTTTATTAAACCTTGAACCAAGCCACGTTACAACCCTTCAAAAGTCCTAATTGAAGCATGGGTTAATTCGAAAGCATACTGTTACAAAAGGTATCCTGACTCCTGTGAGGCTTTACTCTAAATCCTGAGTTGAATTTTCTTACAAAAAAAATTCTTTTATCTACTAAAACGCATTTTCAAAACTTCAAAGACAAGCATAAACTTTGCATTATTTGAATATCGCTGTTTGTATTTGGCTATTTGTTTGACAGTAGAGAAATTCGCATGACAATTATCCAGTGAACAAAAACCCTCTAAATGAACAAAATTACTTCATGTGAGAAGACGCTTCTGTTGTGCCCCAAAATTTTCCCTCCCATATTTCTCCACACATGGCAAGAGAGGCCCCCAAATTGCTCAAGGAAGGTCAAGAGTTGACCAAACAAACTCTCTCCTAAGGCAGTCTACCTCAAATTAGGGTTTCCATCTTCATCAAGATGTGGGAACCAAAAAGGACCTAAATTCTCACCTTTGTCCTAATATGTCCTCAAGATCATTCATGTCAAGTTTCAAGCCTTGCAGAAGAAGTTTGCTCAGTCAATTGCTCAAATGCCTGAAAATCAACTGTACTAGGGCAAAAGTCAACTCTGGCCCACATACAGTCAAACTTCAAGATTTTTGGTCAACATCCTCATTTTGAAGTATTATTCATCATTTGATAAAGGGTTGATCATGATTCCTCAAGGATTTCTCACAAATCATCAAAACCCAAAAGTTGCTAAATTATGGTTTTGCAGGAAAAGTCAACTCAACTTTGACCAAGCATAACTTTCTCATGCTTTATCAGAAATGACCCATCCAAATCTCATTTTGAAGAGGATGAAATTCCCTAAAATTCATCTTCATCTACAAAGTTCATAATATTCACTCACAAAAAGATATGAATTTTGACATTATAGGTCATTTTGAAAAGTCAACAAAAACACCTTTTGGGTCAAATCTTCATACATGAACATGGAAGATTCAATTGAGATGAGACCAAAAGGTTTGCTAAGAGAACATCCTAAGCTTTCTAAAAAGTCAAAGAACACCTCTCTAGGGTCAAAATTAAGAGAGTTATGCATTGTCCAAGTTAACCACTTTTGCAAAATTGCCAAAAGTCAAATGTGCCCAAATTTGCATTTTTTGCTAAATGGGCCCAACTTTTTATGCTTGCACCTCAATTATAATGTGGTCCACGACTCAAATACTTATCCACAAATTATTTTCTTTATTTTTCAATTTATTTTTATTTTTCATTAATTAAAAAGTGAATTAAATCAAATAAATGATGAAAATCATCAAAGATATGATTTGATTTGTTTTTTTGACAGGTTAGCAACCAAGATATGATGAGCTTGCAAGATCAATTCGAATAAATGACAATTGATACAAAAATATCATGATTGACATGAAAATAGAAAGATATCATATGGCTAAAGAATCAAATCAAATATCATCAAAGCTTAAAGATTGAATCTATTTTTCAACCCTAATTCATTGAGGGATATATAATGAACAAGAACAAAGCAAAAAAGGGGGTTAGAGGTCGTGCATAGCCAAGAAGAAAAACTGAAAAATTCAAGAAAAAGTGGGAATCAATTTTCAATCTACAAGGCGTTTCAGAGAATTTCAAGATTACCAATCCCTTCCTAGACATCCCAGGAAGTTGTTCCAATCATTCCCAGGGCCTGAAGCACTCAAGAACTCGTTCTACAACTCACACGGTTTGGTACATTTTTCAAATTCGATTTTTGCAATTTACACATCATTAGCATGTTTTAATTATATATTCTTGTTCATCATTGAGTTTGCAAGCTATTGGTACCATTTAATTGTGTTTAAAGTGCGGGAATCATGATATACCATTGTTAGGGTTCCTTTACTCGTTTTAGGGGTTTGCAATATAGGCAAAATTAGGCCTGGATTCTGGTACCTTGATACTCGTGAGGGTAAGACGAGTTGATTGGTACCTTTACTTTTCATTTATGTGGCTTGTACAGAATTTTTGAATGTCACAGGTTTGTAGCTATAAAGAGATGTCCGTAGGTAAAGGTCCTGTTGCCTAAAACGATAGTCTGGGGAAGAAGAAGCTTGCGTGGCAGCGTATGACTCATCCATTTGAATTTTCGTGCATTTTCTGAATACATTATTTGTTTTGATTATATTGTTTTACTTCTATTATGTGAATAACAAAAGCGCGTAGCACAGATGGCAAGCAGGCACTGGGAACAAGTATATGGACCTGGGTTTGATCCCCAGGTCCCAACATTTTATTTGTGTTATTTTCAGCTAGCTGATCCAGCGTGTTGTTATCATGATGTCCACCATATGCCCTTAAAATTTAACCATCAGATTCATCAGCGAGATAGATCTAACGTCCCAGCATTGAAGGACCATGATAGGCACTCAAGTCAACACCTCACCAAACCAAGCGTGGTCAAACAGGCTGGTGTCATTTGGGCCACAAAAAATCAGATGTGCACCCCTCATAATTGCTATTGCTATCAGGCCTATTTATTCTTTTTCTCATTTTTTTATTTATTTTCTTTTAATATTTCTTTAATTATTTTATTTAACAAATTAATCATTTTTTTATAAAAAATCATAAAATCAAGAATTCATAAAAAAAATTAGAATTAGTTTTTTATTATCAAATTTAATTTAATTTAATTTAACTTAGGGAAATTTTAAATTGTTTTATTTACAATTAAAATTCAATTATAAATTTAGGTTTAAGATTCTTGATTTAATCATTTTCAAACAAAAAATACAAAAATAGGTTAACTTAACTAATTTATTTTTCTTCATTAATATTAATTAGAATTAGGATTTTCTTTTAATTTAATTATCCATTATTTGCTTAAATAACAAAACATGACAAAAACATCTTTTTTAATCAATCGCAAATAGGTTTAGTCAAAGGTCAAAACCCTAGTCGCCTCGCATTTAATTCGCCGCGCGCTTATCATTATTTTGCACATATTTTGTAACTGCTCATGGGTTGTAATAGTTAACTTAGGGTTTTTATTTACTGTTTAAATTCCCAGGTTTTTGGCTATGTAATTAATCCCCCTCCCCGAAGCCTTGTAATAGCGTAGATTTATTTTCCCGCATTGTTAATTTCTGCAAATATTTAACTGTTAGATGTATGCTAATAGGATTGTATGACAAGAATGCATGACAAATTAATACGGTTAGAAAACCCTAATGTGCAAAGATAAATAACTGAAACAAATCACTCGCACATATCACTCTTAGGGTATACTCTCACTTCGGTTGCCTTCGGTAAACGATCATTAAGAATAGGGTGTCTTAGTGGTTTCCCTCCTGTCTAAAAAAGATCAAACGTCCCATTCGAATGTTGCCTCGGAAATGTTGCCTCGAATATGATCTTAAGACTCTAGGGTTATTACTAAGACGTCCCAATATTGCTTTAGTGATCGTACGTCCCTTTTGAATTGACCCTTACAAATTCCAACGACGGTGCTACCTATTTCTCAATAGTAGGATAGTTATGTCTAAAGGAAACAAGAATAGAAACGATCTTTTTTCGAGTAAGTAGATGCTTGTAGGTACTTGCTCAAATAAAAACTTTTCACACTTACACATTTCAAAACAATTTTCAAAACAACTTCGTAACACCTTTGAGGACTGATACAAGGGTTATCACGAAGTAAAACTTTTCAAAGCAAGCAAATACACAATCAATTTTAAAAAGATGAGAAAGTACCTAAGAGCCCATGGAAAACCATGGATAGAAAGGGTGTTAACACCTTCCCTTTCTATAATCTACCCCCCCGTACTTAGAATATCTCGAAAAAGGATTATTTCTGTACTTTTTTCCTTTCCGATTGGATGAAATAAAAGTCGGTGGCGACTCTTGCTTACCGTGACATTTTGAAAACACAAAACACAAAAACACAAACCAGTATTAAACAAGCCGGTTCTGCCACTGTATCACAGCTTCCAATAATAGATCTCCTATAAGAAAGTGGGAATGACATGTCACTATCCAATACATCTGGGGCAGTCCAGTCAAGGTTCTAAGAAATCTCTCAAGAAACGCTGAATAACCAGGGGTAGGTCTGTATCTGAATCACTTGGGGCATTGGATACGAGTTCCAGCAACGAATCATGTACGATCAAAGAAACATCTTTTGGCAGTGTGGCAACACCTGCTACCAGGGGCAGGGACAAATCTCCCCCAAAATCCTTTTCACAGGGTGGTCCCCTGCCAGAGTTTCAATTCTTGGAAAACCTTCTTCCCAGCTGAGTTGGTCTCAAGAAGAACCCTCGAGGAGTTTTGCCAAAAGAAAACACCTCTCCAGCAGATTGGCAACCGAGTTTATTTCCCCAACAAACTGCGGATTCCCCAACTTGAATTTGCCTCTCCGACTGCTACAAATCAAGGGACCACAACTCCTCTTCCCCAGTAGACTGCTCTATAATCCCCAGCAAGTTACTGTGAAGCTTGGAAACCAACCAGGTAACATTTAACTTCAGTAAGTTGTTGTGAAGCCTGGACCTGACCAGATATCAGTTCAACTTTATCCTTTCAAGAATTTGTTATGAAGCCTGGAATCCGACCAGATAACAATCAAATTCAGTAAGTTACTGTGAAGCCTGGAAACCGACCAGATAACAATTAACTTCAGAAAGTTGTTGTGAAGCCTGGAATTCGACCAGATAACAATTAACTTCATTTTCTTAGAAATTTGTTGTGAAGCCTGGAATTCGACCCGATAACAATTAAATTCAGAATTTGTTATGAAGCCTGAAATCCGACCAGATAACAATTAAATTCAGAATTTGTTATGAAGCTAGAATCTGACCAGATAATAATTAAATTCAGAATTTGTTATGAAGCCTGGACCCGACCAGATATCAGTTCAACTTCATCCTTTCAAGTAAGTTTTTTTGAAGCCTGGAACTCGACCAAATAACAATTAACTTCATCCACCTCAGAAAGTTATTGCGAAGCCTGGAACCCGACCAGATAACAACCTAACTTCACTCTCCCAAGTAATTTCCTACGAAGCCTGGAATCCGACCAGATAACAATTAATTTAATCTTCCCTAGTAAGTCGCTGCAAAGCCTGGAATACAACCGAATAATAGTCAACTTCATTTATCCTCAACAATTTGCTTCCAAGCCTGGATTTCAACCAGATAACAGTTAAATTTTGATTCTCTCCAGTCAGGAATAACTCCCCAATAGAGAAACGAGTAGCTAAGACTCCTAAACTCTTTTCTCCAAACAAAGATCAACTCTCTCCATAGAGTTTTCTTCTCAAGCAAAGCCAATATTCCCCAGCGGAGTTTCTCCTCAAACAACAAAACAGGAATCCCCAGTGGAAACATTCTAAACAAAGTTTGAAGACACACATACTCTTCAACAACAGTCCGGGATTTAATGACTCCCCATCACTTGTGAAGGATTTATTTTCCCGAGGCAAAGATACATTTTAACAATGCTTAACATTCATACATCATATAACATACATGATATATGCATACAACATAACTTTATTTTGAGAACATCATTACATAATGCATTTCATCCATCATGGCATTGCATACAACTTTTTCTTTACCTTTTCAGGAAAAGGTCAACAGATAAGTGTCATTAATCTATAAATTTCTCCAAGATAAAATCAAGCTTGGATTTCTTCATTATCTGCTGAGGTAGTAATCATCCAAGATTCCTTCATTATCCTGTTGGAGTAGCAATCGTCCCAGATTCCTTTATCATCCCGCTGAGGTAGTAATCGTCCAAGATTCCTTCATCATCCTGTTGGAGTAGCAATTGTCCCAGATTCCTTCATCATCCTACTGAGGTAGTAATCGTCCAAGATTCCTTCATCATCCTGTTGGAGTAGCAATCGTCCCAGATTCCTTCATCATCTTGTTGAGGTAGTAATCGTCCAAAATTCCTTCATCATCCTGTTGGAGTAGAAATCGTCCCAGATTCCTTCATCATCCTGCTGAGGTAGTAATCATCCAAGATTCCTTCATCATCCTGTTGGAGTAGCAATCGTCCCAGATTCCTTCATCATCCTGCTGAGGTAGTAATCGTCCAAGATTCCTCCATCATCCTGTTGGAGTAGCAATCTTCCCAGATTCCTTCATCATCCTATTGGAGTAGCAATCATCCCAGATTCCTTCATCATCCTGCTGAGGTAGTAATCTTCCAAGATTCCTTCATCATCCTGTTGGAGTAGCAATCATCCCAGATTCCTTCATCATCTTGCTGAGGTAGTAATCGTCCAAGATTCCTTCATCATCCTGTTGGAGTAGCAATCGTCCCAGATTCCTTCATCATCCTGCTGAAGTAGTAATCTTCCAAGATTCCTTCATCATCCTGTTGGAGTAGCAATCGTCCCAGATTCCATCATCATCCTGCTGAGGAAGTAATCGTCCAAGATTCCTTCATCATCCTGTTGGAGTAGCAATCATCCCAGATTCATTAATCATCCTACTGAGGTAGTAATCGTCCAAGATTCCTTCATCATCCCGTTGGAGTAGCAATCTTCCCAAATTCCTTTATCATCCTGTTGGAGTAGCAATCATCCCAGATTCCTTTATCACATATCACTACTTGAAATAAGACATTCGCCTGTGAACAAATTGATGGTAGATTGATTCCCGAAACAAGACAGGGTGACCATCTATAGGATAAACACTTCCTTCAAACCACTGCTGGCTCAGACTAAATCGACCAAAGATTTATTCTCTTAGTGGACCTTCTGCTGGCTCAGACTAAATCGACCAAGGATTTATTCTGATACTTCTCTCAGTGGACCTTTTTCTGGATCAGATTAAATCGACCAAAGATTTATTCTGATACCTCTCTCAGTTAAACATTTAAAGACTTCTTCTTGTTAGATTTATTTCTTCCAATTAATAAAAGGTGACCAAAGACCTCTTCTGGTTAGATTTAGTTCTTCCAGATTAAAAACAGGCAAAAGACATCTACTATTTCAGTATAAATCGACCAAAAGATTTATCTTGATACCTTCCACAGTCACTCTGGATGGCATCTATAAGCCCATCTCTAACAACTTTCCATCATTTCTCCGAATAGAATCTTTAAGCCAATTCCATACACAGTCAGCTACCACATCATCGAGTGCAAATTTCTGGGAACTTTAGTGTTCAATCATCTTTCTCCTTCAAGCCACGAATGGAAGGCTTGCCAATCTAACTCTTCAGGTTTAAGAATATTTAACAGGGGCAGCTGTTGTACCCCAAAATTTACCCTCTTATTTCTCAAGGCATTTCTCACAAGGGTTCTCAAAGTTCAAGCTTGCACAAGTACAATTGGAGGAAACTGTTAAAAAGGGCAAAACAGATTAAAATAATCTTTTCAACAAAGTTGGAGAAACATAATTTTTCTTCGATTTCCCTTGCTTCGATTGGATTTTTAGTCCCCTGCAAATCTACTTCGATTCACAAGGCTTCGATTGAACTTTGGTCTCCTTCAGGCCTTCTTCGATTTCCCTTGTTTCGTTTGGACTTTAGTCTCTTTCAAGACTGCTTCGATTGGATTAGGACTTCCTTAAAGCTTCCTTCGATTCAAAAGGAAATGATCTTCATACAAGCTTCGACTGAGTCTTGTTTCCCTTTGAAACGTCTTTTAATTCAGGAAGTAAAGGCCTTCTTTTGGTTTTCTTCGATTCAGAAAGTCAATAATCTTCTGAAAGCTTCCTTCGGTTCAAAAGACAATAACCTTCTGAAAAGTGTCATTTGATTGCACCATTGACCCCTTAGATGTTTACCTTGAGTCACAGAGCAGTGACCTCCTGCATACACCTTTTCGTTTGGCCATGTGACTTCTGGTAGGAAAGCCTTCGATTGGACAAGAGCCACCTACATACAAAGCTTCGATTGGAGTTTTGATTCCCTTCGAATCATCATCTTTCGAACCCAACTCTGGATCCTTCGAAGCAAGTTTGAGCAAATCTCATAGCCTTACCCTACTTGTCAGGCTATTTTTCTTCTAAATCTTTATATAATCAGAAGCTTGTAGAAAGGATAGAAGCTTTATCTATTGGATAATATTATTCTTGGTTAAAATAGAAAAGGCTACGTACCTTTTTTTCATAGAGAGTACTTTTAAAGAAGCTTCCAACCTGATTTTTGTCTGAACACAAGCAATGTCAAAAGCATAAGTCCAATCTTCTGCCAGCAGGCCCCCACTTGTACTGGAAACGTGGGAGCAACGAAAAGGGACAAACTTGTTTCACCTTTAACCAAACCATGATTTGTCATCATACAAACCTGGTTACTTCAAAACACATCCATTATTTTCTCTATAAATAGAGAAGCATTTGTAAGCTCAAGAGAGGACTTTTTGGCCAGAGGAACGATTCTCCAAAATTTTCTCAAACACAGAAAAGCTCTCAAACATAATAAAGTTTTCAAACACTTAAACACCTGTCAAACACAAACCCGGAATCCGAACACTTGTCCTCTTCGAATCTGAAAGGTCCCTGTACCTTGTTCCCCTTCGAATCCAGTAGGAAGAACCTCACGCTTGTTCTGCTCTTTCAAATCCAGCATCAAAGGCCTAACCTCTGGCCCCTCCCTTCGAATCCAGCAACATTCAAGGAAACCACTTCAAGGTCCAGCACACCCTGCAGCCTCCAGCAAGGTAAGTTGTTCCAAACCTTGAGCTTTTCGTTTCTTGTATAACATGTAAATAAGCTTTTCTTTCGTTTCAAGCATGTACATGACATTTGTTTACTTATCGTTTCTTCCCTTTTCGTTTGTTTTCTTGTCAAATATATGGTAGAAATAACCAGTATATGCCCAATCGAAAGAAGGAGTTTTTGTGTAAAAAGAAGCCTCAGGCTTCACCCCTCTCACTGCTTCACAGTCTAAATGAAGGAGCCAGAAGGGAGAAAAAAAGGTGTTCACATTGATTCCCTGGCCCAGTCAAAAGCAGCATCGAGAAGGAGAAATCAAAGGCTGCCTCTTGCGCTAACTTCTAAGCTCAATCGAAAGAAACAACCAGAAGGATGGCCATACTGACTTCCAGGTCCCATTCAAAAGAAACAGGAAAAGGGGTGAAATTGAAAGATAGGTCTTTACTACTTCCAGGCCAAATCGAAGGAAGCCAGGAAGAGAAGAATCGAAGGGTTCTGCTGCCCAAATCGAAGCACTCATTTTTCCTTTCTTTATTTTGTTTTATCTTTATATTTTCTTGTTATTCAATATGGTTGTAATAGTGTAGGATTTATTTTCTGTTTTTTTATTGCTTTTGTACAAATGCTAGTAAAATAGGGTATGTATGGCAAGATAAAAACAAAAAGTAGATAACCCCTAATCAAAGACTAAATGCATGCAAATCAAACACATTATGCACACATGCACCTCTAGGGTAATCTCAATTGTTGCCTTTGAAAATAGTCATGTCCCTTAAATATGTGACTTTTAGCAAAGACCCTCGATAAAAGATCGTAGTCTCTCGATGACCCTTAATGTTGCCTTCGGTAAATGATCTAGTCCCTAAACGACATTGCTAAAACGTCCCATAGGTTGCCTTCTATGACTATACAAACTTCCCACGCTCGTCCCTTCACATCCAACGATGGGGCTTCTTACCAAATCAATGGTAAGATAGCAACATCTGAAGGAGGAGGAAAAGAACGTTTAAGACCTTTTGAGTAGGTAGATTGCTCCTAGTTGCTTGCTTGCTCACAACAAAAACATTTTATACACCAACACTTTCATTTTGAAACATTTTCAAAAAGACAACACTTTGTATGCGTTCTTATAGAGAGGAGAATCATTACAAAGACACCATTTCAAAATCAGTTTAAAAAACAAACACTTATTTGAACTCTTTTCCAAGTAACACTTTGAATGCGTTCTTATAGAGACGAGAATCATTACAAAGGCACATTTTCCAAATACTTTCAAAACCACACCACAAAGCACACTTTCAGGCAAAAGCAAGTGATCTAGCAAGCAACTAAGAGCCCATAGATAATTATGGATGAAAAGGGTTCTAACACATTCCCTTTTCATAATCTACCCCCCGAACTCAAGAAAACATCTATAAAGGTCTTCCTGTTCTTTTCAACCTTTCCTTTTGGATAAAAGAAAAGTCGGTGGAGAATCTTGCTATCCGCAACAATTGCGATCAAACGCAAAACACCAAAGTCTGTTCTCCCACGCGTTACAACAACCAACTTCTCTCAACCATATCTTGGTGGTCTTTTAACCAAATGAAACAAATTGGGACTCCATGGAAAGAAGGAAGTGAGAGGAACGACTTTTATGCTGAGAGGATTTTTAATAGAGGCCAGGAATCATCTTAAAAATGGCCACGCATTTTCAAAACTTCAAAGACAAGCATAAACTTTGCATTATTTGAATATCGCTGTTTGTATTTGGCTATTTGTTTGACAGTAGAGAAATTCGCATGACGAATATCCATTGAACAAAAACCCTCTAAATGAACAAAATCACTTCATGTGGGAAGACGCTTCTATTGTACCCCAAAATTTGCCCTCCCATATTTCTCAACACATGGCAAGAGAGGCCCCCAAATTGCTCAAGGAAGGTCAAGAGTTGACCAGACAAACTCTCTCATAAGGAAGTCTACCTCAAATTAGGGTTTCCATATTCATCAAGATGTGGGAACCAAAAAGGACGCAAATGCTCACCATTGTCCTAATATGTCCTCAAGATCATTCATGTCAAGTTTCAAGCCTTGCAGAAGAAGTTTTCTCAGTCAATTGCTCAAATACCTAAAAATCAACTATACTAGGGCAAAAGTAACCTGTGGCCCACATACAGTCAAACTTCAAGATTTTTGGTCAACATCCTCATTTTGAAGTATTATTCATCATTTGATAAAGGGTTGATCATGATTCCTCAAGGATTGCTCACAAATCATCAAAACCCAAAAGTTGCTAAATTAGGTTTTTGTAAGAAAAGTCAACTCAACTTTGACCAAGCATAACTTGCTCATGCTTTATCAGAAATGACCCATCCAAAGCTCATTTTTAATAGGATGCAATTACCTACAATTAATCTTCATCTCCCAAGTTCAGAATATGCACTCACAAAAAGATATGAATTTTGACATTATAGGTCATTTTGAAAAGTCAACAAAAACACCTTTTGGGTCAAAGCTTCATACATGAACATGGAAGATTCAATTGATATGAGACCAAAAGGGTTGCTTAGAGGACATCGTAAGATTTCTAAAAATTACAAGAACACCTCTCTAGGGTCAAAATTGAGAGAGTTATGCATTGGCCAAATTTACCACTTTTGCAAAATTGCCAAAAGTCAAATGTGCCCAAATTTGCATTTTTTGCTAAATGGGCCCAACTTTTTATGCTTGCACCTCAATTATAATGTGGTCCAAGACTCAAATACTTATCCACAAATTATTTGCTTCATTTTTCAATTTATTTTGATTTTTCATTAATTAAAAAGTGAATTAAATCAAATAAATGATGGAAATTATCAAAGATATGATTTGATTTGTTTTTTTGATAGGTTAGCAACCAAGTTATGATGAGCTTGAAAGATCAATTTGAATCATTGGAAATTGGTACAAAAATAGAATGATTGGCATGAAAATAGAAAGATATCATATGGCTAAAGAATCAAATCAAATATCATCAAAGCTTAAAGATTGAATTTGTTTTTCAACCCTAATTCATTAAGGGATATATAATGAACAAGAACAAAGCAAAAAAGGGGGTTAGAGGTCGTGCATAGCCAAGAAGAAAAACTGAAAAATTCAAGAAAAAGTGGGAATCAGTTTTCAATCTACAAGGCGTTTCAGAGCATTTCAAGATTACCAATCCCTTCCTAGACACCCCAGGAAGCTGTTCCAATCATTCCCAGGGCCTGAAGCACTCAAGAACTCGTTCTACAACTCACACGGTTTGGTACATTTTTCAAATTTGATTTTTGCAATTTACACATCATTAGCATGTTTTAATTATATATTCTTGTTCATAATTGAGTTTGCAAGCTATTGGTACCACTTAATTGTGTTTACAGTGCAGGAATCACGATATGCCATTGTTAAGTATCCTTTGCTCGTTTTAGGGGTTTGCAGTATAGGCAAAATTAGACCTGGATTTTGGTACCATGATACTCGTGAGGGTGAGACGAGTTGATTGGTACCTTTACTTTTCATTTATGTGGCTTGTACATAATTTTTGAATGTCACAGGTTTGTAGCTGAAGAGAGATGTCCGTAGGTAAAGGTCCTGTTGCCTAAAACGACAGTCTGGGGAAGAAGAAGCTTGCGTGGCAGCGTATGACTCGTCCATTTGAATTTTCGCGCATTTTTTGAATACATTATTTGTTTTGATTATATTGTTTTACTTTTATTATGTGAATAACAAAAGCGCGTAGCACAGATGGCAAGAAGGCACTGGGAACGAGTATATGTACCTGGGTTCAATCCCTAGGTCCCAACATTTTATTTGTGTTATTTTCAGCTAGCTGATCCAGCGTGTTGCTTATCATGATGTCCACCATATGCCCTTAAAATTCAACCATCCGATTCATCAGCAAGATAGATCTAACGTGCCAACATTGAAGGACCATGATAGGCACTGAAGTCAACACCTCACCAAACCAAGCATGGTCAAACAGGCTGGTGTCATTTGGGCCACAAAAAATTAGATATGCACCCCCATAATTGCTTGCTATCAGGCCCATTTCTTCTTTTTCTCATTTTTTTAATTTTCTTTTAATATTTCTTTAATTATTTTAATTAACAAATTAATCATTTTAAAAAAAAATCATAAAATCAAGAATTCATAAAAAAAATTAGAATTAGTTTTTTATTATCAAATTTAATTTAATTTAATTTAACTTAGGGAAATTTTAAATTGTTTTTTTTACAATTAAAATTCAATTATAAATTTAGGTTTAAGATTCTTGATTTAATCATTTTCAAACAAAAAACACAAAAATAGGTTAACTTAACTAATTTATTTTTCTTCATTAATATTAATTAGAATTAGGATTTTCTTTTAATTTAATTATCCATTATTTGCTTAAATAACAAAACATGACAAAAACATCTTTTTTAATCAATCGCAAATAGGTTTAGTCAAAGGTCAAAACCCTAGTCGCCTCGCATATAATTCTCCGCGCGCTTATCATTATTTTGCTAATATTTTGTAACTGCTCATGGGTTGTAATAGTTAACTTAGGGATTTTATTTACTGTTTAAATTCCCAGGTTTTTGGCTATGTAATTAATCCCCCTCCCCGAAGCCTTGTGTTGTACCCCAAAATTTTCCCTCCCATATCCTTCAAGATTTGCCAAGATCATGCTTCAAAATCTCTCAAGGGTTGCACAGTCCAAATGCCTCCTAACACAGTTAAAATTAGGGTTTTGGTTATGGCAAAGAAATTGAAGTTTCCAAGGGTCCAATCAAGTCCCACATGCCTACATACATTGTCAAACATCCATATGTTAAGTTTCAAGACTCACAGCATCAAACTGCACAGTCAAAAACCCTAAATGCTTCACAGTCAACTGCAGGGGCAAAATGGTCATTTGATAGTCAAAAGTCAAAATTTTTGGTCAACATCTTATTTTGAAGCCACAAACATCATTTGATCAATCCTTGATCATGATTCTCATGGCATGGCTAAAAAAGTCTCAAGATGCAAAAGTTTCTATTTTTGGACAACTGGAAAAGTCAACTACAAATTGACCAGGGCATAACTTCCACATGGTTTATCAGAAAAATTCCATCCAAAGCTCATTTTGAAGAGAATGACATTTCCTACAACTCATCGTCACACTTCAAGTCCAAGAAATGCTCTCACAAAAAGTTATCAATTTCAACATTATAGGTCATTTTCAAAAGTCAACAAAAAGGCACTTTAAGTCAAGGACCATAACTTGAGATTGGTAAATCAAAATGACATGGGACCAAAGGCATTGGTTAGAGGACTTCAAGACCTTTCCAAAATGTCCAAGAACATGATCAAAGCTTAAAAATTGAGCAAGATATGCCTTGTGGAAGTTGGGAAAATTTTGGGAATTTTGAAAAGTCAACTTTGCTTCAAATGCCTCAAAATTGCTAATGGGCCTCAATTTTTCCATGAATCATTACCCAAAGGCTATGCACGACCCATTAAGCTAAAAGGGAGTTATTTTCTTATTTTTAATTAATTAATTGAATTTTTAATCTTATTAATTCATTTAATTAAAATTAATTATGAGAAAAATACTAAATCATGTGTTTTGAATCTTTTCGTGCAGCATTTTCATCCATTATGACTCAAATATTTCGTGCATCACTCAAAAGGAAAGATTCTATACAATTGGCAATAGTTTCATGGCAAAAAGATTGGATTTGATATCATTGAAAACCAAATATCCAAATCATCAATGCATGGATTATGGGCTTGTTTTTCTTAACCTAATCATGCTCAGATACATATAGAACATAACCCTAATGCTCACATAGAGAGAAGCTGTGCCCAAGACCAAGAACAACATTGCACTTTTTTCACAAAAAATTGAAAACTGAAAACCTAGCAAGAGCTCGTTTCAAGGCTTGAAAAGTATTCCAAAAGCTTGCCAAGACATCCAGGAAACGATTCCAATCAAAACCGGACCTCCATACTCAGAGAAGTGGTAGAACGCCATCGCCCTGTTCATAAAATTTTTCATATTCGTGTTTGAATCTACATGCATTTTTCATACGTTTTTAATGTTGATTTATACTAATGTGAACTTTCTGAAGCTAATGACATAACTCAATTGAGTTATTAAGCCCTATACCGTGATCCACCATTAACATGTGTTAGGGTTTCAGAAGCTTTGAATTGGGGTTTTCCCCATATGGAACAATTGGACATTCAAACCAGTACCATTGAAATCAGGGCATCAGGACGAATTGAACAACCACCTCGCGCTCTTTTTATGTTTACTCATATGCTAATCGCTATTTTTATGCATTGCAGTTAGTGGGGGTTTAAAACCCCCTCTATTTGGTGTTATTTACAGGGAAAAAGGAAGAAGACGCTGAGTTGTTGGAACATGATTGGGAGATTTGAATGTTAGCGCGTTTTTTGAGTGCTTCAGTATAATGCTTGTTTTTCATATATGTTATTTCTATTCTATTATACTAACAAAGAAACGCACTAGTTCAACTGGTTGGTGCGTTGTCATGCAGGTACTGGGACCTGGGTTCGATTCCCAGGTCCCCCATATTTCTCAATAGTTTTTGTTATAACGTGTTCAGGTGAAACTTCTCTCCAGTGGTCCACCATGTGCGTGTGTACTTGTGCCTGCCAAGTGTCCAGGGGCCCCAATCCAAAGGCCAGAACATGCAGCTTACCACACGCATTAGTTAACTGCTCCTCACGTGATCATTGAAAGTCAAAAGGGCCTGGAATCTGTTGGGCCAAATTACTCTACAAACACCTCTAAATTGGGTCAGCCACCCCCATGGTTTGCATATTTTTGTTCTTTATTTTAATTTTCCTTTTTATTCTTTTATTTGTTTTATTGTTTTTATTTAATTCACAAAAATAATTTTCATAATAAAACCAGAAAAATCAAAACTAAAAAATATGTTTATTTAATATTTAGTTCATTAATATTTTTGTAAATAAATTTTTAATAATCAATTTAGTTTAATTTAGGGTTTTAATTTTAATTTTTTCTAAATAACTAAAATGTGTAGAAATTAGGTTTTTTTTAAGCATTTTTCCCCTTTTTCTTAATAAATAATTTCTTCTTCTTATTATTAATTATTAATTATTTTGTAAATAAACATGTCATTAATTAATTAGGGTAAATTAGGTTAAAACTTAAATATTTTTCTTTAACAATTAAAAACAATTTAGAACTAGGGTTTTATTTAACTTCTAATTTTAATTAATTTCCTTTATTTCATAAATACCAAAAAAACCAAAAAATAACATCTTTTCTTTATTAAATAATTAATTACTTTTTAA
This sequence comes from Vicia faba, assembly GCA_948472305.1. Lineage (NCBI taxonomy): Eukaryota > Viridiplantae > Streptophyta > Magnoliopsida > Fabales > Fabaceae > Vicia > Vicia faba. The sequence goes on from OX451737.1 coordinate 219,873,724, forward strand.
TTTCATTTAATTTCTGTAAAGGGTCCAACGCCCTCGAACATTCGATTCTAATTTCTTTTCGCGCGTTTATTCTTATTTTTCGTTTTAAATATAATGTAATTGCTCAAGCCTTGTAATAGTAATTAGAAAATTTATTTACTTTCCGCATTTTTATTTAAAACGGGTCTTTGTTAATTTGGCGATGTATAGACCCGCGCCTTGTAATAGCGTAGGACTTTATTTTCTGTACTTTAATTTCCGCACCCCTTAACTGCTAAATTTTGCATGAAAGAATGAATGACCCAAATTAAAAGCAATGCGTAGCTCACCAAGTGCATGACAAGATAAAATATAACTGAAAACAATACACAAATTCACACACCACTCTTAGGGTATGCCTCACTGTTGCCGTGCCCCTCGAAACGTGGTCGTCGAGTATAGGACGTTTTAGTAAGTCCTTATGTCCATGAACATGGCATAAGGGTAGCTTCTAAGGTGTCCTACTATTGCTCTGGTGACCACACTGTCCCTAACCCTCGAATTGACCCGAACACCTCCAACGGTGGTGCTACCTACCTCTCAATGGTGGGATAGCACTACCTTAAGGACATTTACATATCCTAATTCCTTAGGGTAGGTGGATGACTCGTAGATACTTGCTCTAATTCAAAACAAATCAAAACTTCTTTTCACACCGACACTTTTCAAAAAGCATTCAAATTTTTTTTTTCAAACACTCTTGAGGACTGATACAAGAGTCGATCTTAAACTTTAAACGAAACTTTTGTCAAACTCACTCACATTTGAAAAGAAAACACTTTTGAAAACACAATGAGAAAGTATCTAAGAGCCCATGGATAACCATGGATAGAAAGGGTGCTAACACCTTCCCTTTCTATAAATCTACCTCCCGAACCGAGAAACTATCTCATAAGGAATTTTGCTGTGCTTTTGTCCTGTCCATGTTGGAGAAAATAAAAGACAGTGGCGACTCTTGCTTCCGCGACATTTCGCGAACCAGCGTTAAACAGTCAGTTCCAGATCCACCGATCATAGAACTGGCGACTCTGCTGGGGACTCTTATAAAGTGAGGTTTACCTTAGGACTAAGATCACTTGTGTTTTCAATTTATTTGACTTGTTTGCTTTATTATTGTGGGACTGTCTTGGGAGTTCTATAGATCCTAACCCGGATCTGGGGATACCTTCTTAGAAAGTAGCAACAAGGCTGTGAGGGAACTGTGAGGGGTATACCGACATGGTTGAAGCAGTCTGCTACATTGATGTGGCACTTTGGTGTGTACCGGTAACCCTTGAGTTCAGTCAAGGAGAGTACGGGGCCTCCGCGTGGTGTCGTGAAGCATCAACTGACCTTAGGAACCTTAATTGAACCATCTTGGCCTCTTTAGGGTAGTGAGATAACTGACTTTGGTGCAGTCCGAGGTTGGTTGATACTCGATACTACACTCAATTGAGGGTTGTTTTCCTGGAATATTTCGGTTGCCAGTTTAGTGGCTAAATCGAAACGATGAACAATGAAAGCAATCTAGTGATATTAGGACCCTTAGAACCCGGTTACTTCTGATAGGACAAGTTGAGCCCACCAACTTCAAGAGGGTAATACCCAGACCCCATGCTGGCCTAAACTCTAAGGGCTCGTCTTGTGTGACTTGTGTGCCTTATCATGTTTGCCCTTGTGAATATTTGTGGTGTGTTTAATCATAGCATCATGACATCATACAACATCATATGCATTGACTAACCATTTCAGGGGTTCGAATCTTCATCTTTGTTCTTGTTTTGTAGGACATGGAAACTGTTCGCAGAAAGACAATTCAGATCAGCCTTGTAAGGATCCCTCCTCAGCTTAAAGAGCTTATATCCAGGATTCCCGAGAGCTCTTCATTCAGTGAAAGACATGGAAGACTCATCAGTTTGGTCAACACCAACATTGAGGAAGATATGATAAAGGTTCTCTTCCAATTCTTTGACCCTCTGCATCACTGTTTCACTTTCCTGGATTATCAATTGGTGCCTACATTGGAAGAGTTCTCCCGGCTTCTGAAGATCCCTATCCTTGATCAACTACCCTACAACGGTACGGAAAAGGAACCCAAACTTGAAGAGATTTCTAAAGCACTACACCTACAACCATCTGACATCAAGGGACATTGGGAAGTTAGAAGTGGTATCAAAGGGTTATTAGCCAGGTTTCTGTTTGAGAAGGCCCAAGAATGTTGGAACTCCCTTGACCTACAAGCTTTTGAAGAGGTTGTGGCCCTCCTTGTCTATGGTTTGGTTTTGTTCCCGAATCCCGATCAGCTTATAGATATCAGTGCCGTCCAGATCTTCATGTCCAGGAATCCTATACCTACGTTGCTTGGGGACACCCTTCACTCATGTTACACTCGAACCATGAGAAAAAGAGGTGTTCTTATGTGTTGTACTCCTCTCCTGGGAAGGTGGTTTATTTCGCACCTTCCACAATCAGTATTGAAAAATGAGCGGGGTTTGAGATGGTCACAATGATTGATGACTCTTACACATGCTGATATACATTGGTGCTCTCGGTCCAGAGAGGATGTCACTATCATTGATCGTTGCAGGGAGTACCCTAATGTTCCTTTACTTGGAATCAGAGGAGGTATTACTTACAACCCGTGCCTGGCTTGGAGACAGTTTGGTTATGCTCGGAGGGACGGCCCTCATGACATGTTAATTCCTGACATAGTTTTTGACTTCGACAACGATGTACAAGGACTTCGCCGGAGATTTATCAGAGCTTGGAGGATGCCAAGTAGGATAGACAGCAAGACACTGGGGCACAGGAATTCCATCCCGTTGGAGCCTTATCTCAAGTGGGTACGAGCCCGCTCCCAGAAGTTAGTGATGCCATATCCTCATGTTCTCCCGGTGATCAAAGATCCAGTATTGGAAGGAGAGGTGTCCTACACCATTCAACATCCTGACATGCCCACGTCCTGGGAGGAGATGCAGAAGAGCTGGATCCAGCTTAAGGAAGAACGGAATTCTCTTGAGACCAGTCTACATGCTAGTGAAGAGAAGGTCTTGGAGCTCACCCGCCTACTGCACGAGGAAAGGAATCTCAACACCTACATAGCTCCAAAGAGGATGCGTAGTGTCTTCTGGGATTGATTCACTTTTGTAATGTTTTGCCCATGAGGCCCTGATGTACTGAACAATTATTTACTTAATGATAACGTGTGTTCCTTTTGTCTACAACAAATTTGAACTTTCGAACCCTTGAATGCATTGCATAAACACATATCATTCATCATGTGCATAGTAGGTACTCTTCTTTTCAGGTTGCTTACTGTTCTTCGCTGTTTATTTCAGCATCATGAACCCTGAATCATCTACCGAGCAGTCTATCAAAGCCCTTCAGGCGCAGAACGCACAATTTCAAGAGCTGATCATGGGTTTGGCTCAAGGTCAAGAGGAGCTGAAGGCTCTGCTGGTTAAGAAGAAGAAGAAGAGAATTGTTCTATTCAACACGGGCCGGAGGTTTGGTAACACACTGCAAAATGAGGAAGCTGGTTCTTCTGTAGGCAAAGACAGTCCCCAGGGGGGAAGGACTCCAAGTCCGGTGGTCTCTGACAACGAGACTGATTTTAATGAGGAACAATATCCTCCAGCTGAAGACAGATACAAGCAGTTGGAAGACCGTCTGAACGCCATGGAAATTTAACAAGTGCCTGGTTTGGATTTCGGAGACTTGGGTTTATCTTCTGGTGTGATCATCCCGCACAAGTTTAAAGCACCATCTTTCACAAAGTATGACGGGGCGTCCTGCCCTAAGTTGCACCTCAGATCTTATGTGCGGAAGATTCAGCCGTATACAGTGGACAAAAACTTGTGGATCCACTTCTTCCAGGAGAGTCTTTCAGGGACTCATCTCGAATGGTTCTATCAGCTGGATGGAACCAAGGTTCGTAACTGGGAGGAGTTGGCTACTGCTTTTTACAAGCAGTATCAACATAATGCCGACCTCGCTCCTACACATACCCAACTCCAGGGTATGTCGCTAGGATCAGGAGAAGGTTTTAAAGAGTATGCGCAGAAGTGGAGGGACCTGGCTGGCAGGGTGCAGCCTCCGTTAACTGACCATGAGTTGGTAGATATGTTCTTGGGGACCCTATTCGGGCCGTTCTTTAATCATCTCATTAGAAATTCGTCTGCAGGGTTTACTGACCTCATTCTGACTGGGGAAAGAATAGAGGCTGGTATGAAATCAGGAAAGATTCAGAAAGGTGCGTCTTCAAGTTCTGAGAAGAAACCTTTTAAGAAGGAGGCCAGTGCTGTGTATGGGCCTAGGAGGCAAGATAAACCAGAGCGCCGCCAAGCTGTCAACGCGGTGGTAATTGCTAAGCCTGCTGCCGCTCCTCGGCAAGCTAATCAACCAAGGGGTGAGAGACCCAGAAGAGAATTTACCCGGCTAAGTATGACCTTGTCACAAATCCTGCCGCAACTGCTATCAACCAACTTGGTGACCGTCAGAGAGGCTCCGAAGGTTGTGAATACTGCATCTCCTAAATATAATCCAAATGCCCGCTGTGCTTATCACTCCGATAGCCCGGGGCATTCTACTAATGATTGCTGGGCCCTAAGGAATAAGGTGCAGGACCTTATTGATGCAAAGGAGATACAATTTGAGGCGCCTGAGAGGCCAAATGTTGTGACTGCTCCTATGCCCCAGCATGGAGTAAATGCCATTGATGAAGACTTCTATGCCGTTTCTGTGAATGATGTAGCTACTCCTCTGTTGACTGTTAAGAGGAACCTGTTGCTAGCCGGTTTATTTCCGGGTTGTAGCGAGGGTTGCCTTTTGTGTGCTGTTTCCCTTACTGGTTGTCCGTTGCTGAAGTTAGGCATCCAAAGCCTGATGGACAGCAAAGAGATTCTGTTCAAGAAGACCACTGTTCCTTGTGTTCCCGTTGAAGAAGTATCTGTCGTTACAATTTTCAACAATCCAATCAAGGCTCCCCCGAGGAAGCTAGTTAAAATCATGACTGTTGCACCCATTGTTATTACTGTTCCGGGGCCCCTCCCCTATGAATCTGATAAGGCTGTCCCATGGCACTATGGGGAAGATGTATATGTACTTGGAGTGAAGCAGGAGTTCAATACCGGTACCAGTATCAGCAATATCATCGGTCCTGCCAAAGTAACCCGCAGTGGCAGACTCTTCTCGCCTGACATTGCTCCACCAGTTATCCGAAGACCTCTCATTATAACGCCTGCAAGTGCGCCTGTTTCCACTTCTGATCAAGTTGCTTCCCCTGCTGCCAAGTCATCTAATGCTCGGGGCAAAGGGATTGATGATGAGCCTGCCCGGATGGAGGCACCAAAGTCTGTGAATGTTGAAGCCTCCCAGCAAGAGATGGAGGAAATTCTTAAGATAATCAAGAAGAGTGACTTCAATGTCGTTGAAAAGTTGGGGCATACCCCCTCCAAGATCTCTATGCTCTCGTTGTTGCTGTGCTCAGAGGCCCATGCCAAGGCCCTGATTTCATTTCTGAAGACGGCCCATGTGCCACAAGAAACCTCTGCAGACCAATTCACTGACTGTGTGGCCAATTTGACGGCTGACAATGGCTTGGGTTTCTCGGATGCTGATCTTACTGCCAAGGGAAATAACCACAATGATGCCCTGCATGTCTCCATAGAATGCAGGGGCACTACTCTTTCTCACGTGTTGGTGGACACCGGTTCTTCCCTGAATGTGTTTCCCAAGAAGGCCTTAGACCGGTTGGATTGTGAGGGCCTGAGTTAAAGCCTAGCAACATCATTGTCCTAGCCTTTGACGGATCGAAGAGGATGGTTCATGGTGAGGTAGACATTCCTATTCGTGTAGGTTCTCAAGTATTCGACTCAACTTTAATGTGATGGATATTCGTCCATCTTATTCCTGTTTGCTGGGTCGACCTTGGATTCACAAAGCTGGGGCAGTGACCTCTACTCTACACCAGAAGCTTAAGTACCCTGTCAGAGGGAAGATTGTCACTGTGCAGGGGGAGGAAGAATACATGGTTAGTCATCTGAATTCCTTCCGGTATATTGAGATGGACGGGGAGTTTATTGAAACCCCCTTTCAACATTTTGAAGAGGTACCTCCAACATTGGCAGCAGCAGAAGCAGTGGTTGAAGAGAGTTCTCCTTTGAAGATGGCCTCCTTAAAGGACGCCCGGGCTGTAATCGAGAAAGGTGAATGTGCTAACTGGGGCAGGCTCCCTGATTTCACTCCTAAAACTGACAAGTTTGGACTGGGTATTACTGCAGAGGCTCAGAGGGCTATGCGCAAAGCTAAGATCGGAAGACCTCCTGTGCTCATCACCAATCCAGAAGTGAATGCTATTTGGGATGAAGACGAAGTGGAAGAATCAGAGTTCGATAGATGGATCTACCCGACGACCGACGGTGGACTGACCAATTGGACCGCAAAAGATCATACACCTGTTACTTTTGTTACGCAGTAATGAATTCCTTTGTTTTTGTTATTTGTAATAAACAATAAATTGAAACTTTATGGCCCGGTGTCTTACCCAGGGCACCGTGGCTTCATTTGTGAGGGCTTATGACTGTCATTTCCATATATCATGAATAAAGACCTCGGACGTTTTTTCGCATTTCAAATCTTGTGCTCCCTTTCTTTCTTTCTTTCTTTATATATTGCAAAACAGCTATATTTACACACACTCACTCGTACAGGTTTCAATCCACTCTGGATCTCACTGGTAACGACTCTGCTACTGCCAGTTATGACTTCGAAAATCCGATCAACTTAGCCGAAGATGAAGGTGAAGATGATTGCGAAGTGCCTGGTGAGCTGGCAAGACTGTTACTCCAGGAAGAGAGGGAAATTCAACCACATGAAGAGCCAGTGGAAACGATAAATCTGGGTACTGAGACAGATAGAAAGGAAGTCAAGATTGGTGCTAATCTAGAGCTCAGCGTAAAACAACGGTTGACTCAGATGTTACATGATTATGTGGAGATCTTTGCCTGGTCTTACGAAGACATGCCTGGTTTGGATACCGACATTGTGGTCCATCATTTGCCTACCAAGGAAGACTGCCCTCCGGTTAAGCAAAAGGTCTGTCGTATGCGTCCAGAGATGTCTGAGAAGATCAAAGCTGAGGTTATGAAACAATTCGATGCCGATTTTCTTGCAGTGACTTCTTACCCTCAGTGGGTTGCCAACGTGGTTCCGGTGCCGAAGAAGGATGGTAAGGTCAGAATGTGTGTTGACTACAGGGATCTGAACAGGGCCAGCCCCAAGGATGACTTCCCCTACCTCACATTGACGTTCTGGTTGACAATACTGCTCAGCACAAGGTGTTCTCTTTCATGGATGGTTTTTCAGGGTATAATCAGATCAAGATGGCTCCGAAAGATATGGAGAAGACTACCTTTGTTACTCAGTGGGGCACCTTTTGCTACAAGGTCATGCCTTTTGGACTGAAGAATACTGGGGCAACCTACCAACGTGCCATGGTTGCTTTATTTCATGACATGATCCATCATGAGATTGAAGTGTATGTCGATGATATGATTGCAAGGTCCCAAACTGAGGAGGAACACCTTGATCATCTGCAGAAACTGTTTGACCGTTTGAAACTGTACAAGCTGAGGTTGAATCCAAACAAGTGCACCTTCGGGGTAAGATCTGGAAAATTGCTAGGCTTCGTTGTAAGTGACAAGGGTATTCAAGTGGACCCTGCTAAGTTTAAAGCCATTCAAGAGATGCCAGTTCCTAAGATAGAGAAAGAGGTCAGAGGCTTTCTAGGACGTCTGAATTACATTGCCCGGTTCATCTCACACCTAACTGCTACTTGTGAACCAATCTTCAAGCTGCTGAAGAAAGATCAGGTAGTACGTTGGAATGATGAATGTCAAGCCGCTTTTGACAGAATCAAAGAGTATCTCCAAGAACCACCCATCCTTATGCCACCGGTTGAAGGGAGGCCTCTGATACTATACCTGACAGTACTCGATAACTCAATGGGGTGTGTGCTGGGGCAGCATGACGAGTCTGGCCGAAAAGAGCATGCCATTTATTACCTTAGCAAAAAGTTTACCGACTGTGAGACCCGATACTCACTGCTCGAGAAAACTTGCTGCGCTTTGGTATGGGCTGCTCGCCAACTGAGACAGTATATGCTGACTCACACTACTTTGTTGATTTCGAAGATGGATCCAGTAAAGTACATATTTGAAAAGCCTGCTCTGTCTGGGAGAATAGCAAGATGGCAAATGATCTTGACAGAATACGACATCCAGTACACGACTCAGAAAGCTATCAAAGGAAGTGTATTGGCAGACCACTTGGCACATCAGGCAGTAGACGACTACCAGTCAATGAACTTCGAGTTTCCGGATGAGAGCATCATGATTGTGACTGATTGTGAAGTACCTGGACCGGATGAAGGACCTGAGGAAGGATCCCGATGGTCTATGCACTTTGATGGAGCCTCCAACGCTTTGGGTAACGGCATCGGCGCTGTGATCATATCCCCTCAAGGCACTCATACTCCACTCACTGCCCGGCTATGTTTCAACTGTACCAACAACATGGCGGAATATGAGGCATGCATAATGGGTCTTCAAGATGCAATTGACTTAAGGATCAAGTTTCTGAGTGTCTTCAGAGATTCCGCTCTCGTGATCAATCAGATCAAAGGCGAGTGGGATATGAAACATCCGAATCTTATTCCTTACAAAGAATGTGTGTTGACATTGATTCCCCATTTCACAGAGATAACCTTTGAACACTTCCCAAGAGAGGAGAATCAGTTGGCGGACGCGTTAGCTACGATGTCTTCCATGTTCAAAGTCAAGTGAGACAACGAGGCTCCCCGGATCATTATCTGGAAACTGGACGAACCGGCATACTGTTGTGATCTTGAGGCTGAGGTAGTGACTGAGAAACCTTGGTACCATGAGGTGAAGAGATACTTGGAAGCTCAGGAATGCCCTGAAGGTGCGTCTGTCAACGATAAGAAGTTTCTGAGAAGGTTCGCAATAAAGTTCTTCCTCAGCAATGGCATTCTGTACAAACGAAACCATGATTCGACCTTACTGCGTTGTGTGGATAAGACTGAAGCAGAAAGGATCATGGCAGAGCTACATGAAGGTACCTTTGGAACACATTCCAGTGGACATACCATGGCAAAGAAGATCCTTCGAGCAGGATATTTCTGGTCCACAATGGAAGCCGACTGTTACCAACATTCTCGGACATGTCATAAATGCCAGATTTACACTGATAAGGTGCACGTTCCTCCAGTTCCTCTGAATGTCCTGACTGCACCTTGGCCATTTGCAATGTGGGGCATAGATATGATCAGCGAGATTAAACCTACGGCATCCAATGGGCATCGCTTCATCCTGGTAGCGATCGATTACTTTACGAAGTGGGTTGAAGCAGCTTCCTATGCCACTATAACCAAGAATGTTGTGGCACTATTCATTCGGCATAACCTGATCTGTCGGTACGGCGTCCCAGAAAGAATCATTACAGATAACGGTACCAATCTTAATAACAAGATGATCACTGAGCTCTACGAACAATTCAAGATACAGCACCACAACTCTTCTCCTTACCGGCCAAAGATGAATGGGGCTGTAGAAGCAGCGAATAAGAATATCATAAAGATTGTGCAGAAGATGACAGTGACTTATAAAGATTGGCACGAGATGTTACCGTTTGCTCTTCATGGGTACCGTACCTCAGCACGGACGTCAACCGGGGAACTCCTTTTTCCTTGGTCTACCTATGGTATGGAGGCAGTCTTACCGATCGAAGTGCAAATACCCTCTCTCCGGATAATGAAGGATGCAGATCTGAGTGAAGATGATTGGATCCAGACACGACTTGATCAATTAAACCTAATTGGCGAAAAAACACTCACTACTATTTGTCATGGTCAAACGTACCAAAAACGGAGGATCAGGGCATTTAACAAGAAGGTCAGACCACAAGAATATCAAGTTGGGGATCTGGTAATCAAGCGCATCATTCTTCCTCAGAGTGATCCCAGGGGCAAATGGACCCCTACGTACGAAGGGCCATTTTTGGTTAAACATGTGTTCTCAGGAGGAGCCATGATCCTAACCACCATGGATGGTGACGACCTTCCTCACCCCGCCAATGCAGACATAGTAAAAAGATACTACGCATAATAAAAGACCCGCTAGGTTGACATACCTAGGCAAAAATTAGGGCTTCCCGGCGAACCAAAAGGGTTCGGGCAAAATGAGGGATGAAATGAAAAAAATCTGTACACCCGGCAAGTCGAAAACCTGAAAAGGCGGCTTGGGCAAAAATGGGTATCCCGGTGGACTGAAAACCCGAAAGGGAGGTCCAGGAAAAAGTTAGGGATTAAAGCGTAATACTATGTCTCATTGGATCACCTTGCATCCAGAATCCGGTATCAACATCAAGTTCAAACGGCATCGATCAATCAACTTCATCGTCAACTGAGCAGCAAAGTGATGAGACGCTCGAAGATATAAAGGCGATAGAAGAGTTGGAACCCAGTGGGATTATTCTTTTCACATAGCTGTTTTGTTTTCCTTTTTCACAAAATTGTATAAACTCTGTTGTTCGGCGGCGTTCTCTTACTAGGACGTCAGCCTCTTGTACATAAAACGCCTATTTACAGGCAAATTCAAAAATCAATATAAATTCACTTTTCAGCTAAAATTGCCAATTGTTTTTCCTTTTCTGTTTTGTTTTGCGAAGAACGTCCAAGGTTCAATTTGTGATATATGCATTTGACAATAATTGCTAACTCATAAATATTTGCATACGAAACAAAGGATCAATTACAGGTAACATTAGAAACAAGGGCAATAATGAGTTTGTCTAAGCGATCTAATTGCTATGTCCACCCAGGTACCAAGGTAAGTTCGGCTGAAGAACATAACCAAGATATCTTAAATCCCCAGAGAGTGAGCCAGCAAGTCAATGCACTCTCCCCAAGCAGAGTTATACTGTCAACCTCAAGGAAGTTGGGTATTCCCAGCAGATCTCAACATTCCTCAGCGGAGTACGCAAGCATTCTTAACAAGCATCCCCGGCAGTCTTGATCTAAGATGGTTCCCCGGCGGTATACCAGACATTCAGCGGAGCCACTTCCCCAATATATCTCAAAAAAATTTCCCCAGGAGAGTCCAGTCTGAAGATTTCCCCAGGAAAGCTGAATCATCTCCCCAGCCGGAAGCTTATCCCCAGTAGATTCTGGAAGCTTCCCCCTACAGAGCACGAACGCGTCCCCCGGCTTTATTCAAAGGTTATTTCCCTACCAGGATATAACTGGGTTATCCTCAGCCAAAAGCCACGGAAAGATCATCCTCGGCGAAGTCTTCTTACCCCCAGCAGAGTCTATTAAAACTTCCAATACAACAACGGTATCCCCAACGGAGTTATCATCAACATCCCAGCAAAGTACCTCTCGTCCCACAGAGTATTGTTCCCCAGCAAGGTCGCTAGAGTAATTTCCCCCCGCAGAGTAACTTCCAAGTTTATTCCCCAACGGAGTCATCTTCTCATACCGGTATTCTTGCAACTATCACTCCCCAGTGGAAATAAAGAATGCTATTCACATCAGTCCAGGATTTAACTTCCCGGCATCCGTCAAGGATTTATTTTCCTAAGACGAAAACATACATTCATAAACATCGCATCTTCATACATTATAGCATCCATATACGCATCATGAGCATACAATCTCACTTATTTCGAGAACATCACGCATGTCATACACCATGACATTGCACACAACTAACGTTTGTCTTTTCAGGACAAAGGTTAATACCAAGATGATTACCATCAACGGTCGCAACTAAAGATCCGATTCCTGTATCTTGCCAGGGTGTATCTGTTGACGACTAACATTACAAGACCCGATTCCTGTATCTTGCCAGGGTGCATCTGAAGAGTTTGAGGATCTGATTCTTATATCTTGCCAGGGTGTATCTGTTGACGACTAACATTACCAGACCCGGTTCCTGTATCTTGCCAGGGTGCGTCTGAAGAGTTTGAGGATCCGATTCCTGTATCTTGCCAGGGTGTATCTGTTGACGATTAGCATTACCAGACCCGATTCCTGTATCTTGCCAGGGTGCGTCTGAAGAGTTTGAGGATCCGATTCCTGTATCTTGCCAGGGTGTATCTGTTGACGACTAGCATTACCAGACCCGATTCCTGTATCTTGCCAGGGTGTATCTGTTGACGACTAGCATTACCAGACCCGATTCCTGTATCTTTCCAGGGTGCGTCTGAAGAGTTTGAGGATCCGATTCCTGTATCTTGCCAGGGTGTATCTGTTGACGACTAGCATTACCAGACCCGATTCCTGTATCTTGCCAGGGTGCGTCTGAAGAGTTTGAGGATCCGATTCCTGTATCTTGCCAGGGTGTATCTGTTGACGACTATATTCTCCAGACTCGATTCCTGTATCTCGCCAGGGTATGTCTGAAGAGTTTAAAGATCTGATTCCTGTATCCAGCCAGGGCGCATCTACACAAAGAGTTTGAAGACCAACTCCTGTAACAGGCCAGGTAATCATTTTTTCTTTCTCAGGTATGCAGGTTCTCGCTAAGGAATCTCTTATGCGATCGACGACCTCCCGATGGCATCTATAAGCCCATCTCTCCACATATCAACAGTCTCCAAATGGCATCTATAAGCCCATTCCCACCATCACACTGCTAACATGTGAGCGCAAATTTCTGGGCACTCTAGTGTTCAATCATCTTCCACCTTCAAACTACGAAAGGCACGCCAGCCAATCTACATCCTCAGGTCTAAGAAGATTGAACAGGGGCAACTGTTGTACCCCAAAATTTTCCCTCCCATATCCTTCAAGATTTGCCAAGATCATGCTTCAAAATCTCTCAAGGGTTGCACAGTCCAAATGCCTCCTAACACAGTTAAAATTAGGGTTTTGGTTCTGGCAAAGAAATTGAAGTTTCCAAGGGTCCAATCAAGTCCCACATGCCTACATACATTTTCAAACATCCATATGTTAAGTTTCAAGACTCACAGCATCAAACTGCACAGTCAAAAACCTTAAATGCTTCACAGTCAACTACAGGGGCAAAATGGTCATTTGACAGTCAAAAGTCAAAATTTTTGGTCAACATCTTATTTTGAAGCCACAAACATCATTTGATCAATCCTTGATCATGATTCTCAAGGCATGGCTCAAAAAGTCTCAAGATGCAAAAGTTTCTATTTTTGGACAGCTGAAAAAGTCAACTGCAAATTGACCAGGGCATAACTTCCACATGGTTTATCAGAAAAATTCCATCCAAAGCTCATTTTGAAGAGAATGACATTTCCTACAACTCATATTCACACTTCAAGTCCAAGAAATGCTCTTACAAAAAGTTATCAATTTCAACATTATAGGTCATTTTCAAAAGTCAACAAAAAGGCACTTTAAGTCAAGGACCATAACTTGAGATTGGTAAATCAAAATGACATGGGACCAAAGGCATTGGTTAGAGGACTTCAAGACCTTTCCAAAATGTCCAAGAACATGATCAAAGCTTAAAAATTGAGCAAGATATGCCTTGTGGAAGTTGGGAAATTTTTGGGAATTTTGAAAAGTCAACTTTGCTTCAAATGCCTCAAAATTGCTAATGGGCCTCAATTTTTCCATGAATCATTACCCAAAGGCTATACACGACCCATTAAGCTAAAAGGGAGTTATTTTCTTATTTTTAATTAATTAATTGAATTTTTAATCTTATTAATTCATTTAATTAAAATTAATTATGAGAAAAATACTAAATCATGTGTTTTGAATCTTTTTGTGCAGCATTTTCATCCATTATGACTCAAATATTTCGTGCATCACTCAAAAGGAAAGATTCTATACAATTGGCAATAGTTTCATGGCAAAAAGATTGGATTTGATATCATTGAAAACCAAATATCCAAATCATCAATGCATGGATTATGGGCTTGTTTTTCTTAACCTAATCATGCTCAGATACATATAGAACATAACCCTAATGCTCACATAGAGAGAAGCTGCGCCCAAGACCAAGAACAACATTGCACTTTTTTCACAAAAATTTGAAAACTGAAAACCTAGCTAGAGCTCGTTTCAAGGCTTGAAAAGTATTCCAAAAGCTTGCCAAGACATCCAGGAAACGATTCCAATCAAAACCGGACCTCCATACTCAGAGAAGTGGTAGAACGCCATCGCCCTGTTCATAAAACTTTTCATATTCGTGTTTGAATCTACATGCATTTTTCATACGTTTTTAATGTTGATTTATACTAATGTGAACTTTATGAAGCTAATGACATAACTCAATTGAGTTATTAAGCCCTATACCGTGATCCACCATTAACATGTGTTAGGGTTTCAGAAGCTTTGAATTGGGGTTTTCCCCATATGGAACAATTGGACATTCAAACCAGTACCATTGAAATCAGGGCATCAGGACGAATTGAACAACCACCTCGCGCTCTTTTTATGTTTACTCATATGCTAATCGCTATTTTTATGCATTGCAGTTAGTGGGGGTTTAAAACCCCCGCTATTTGGTGTTATTTACAGGGAAAAAGGAAGAAGACGCTGAGTTGTTGGAACGTGATTGGGAGATTTGAATGTTAGCGCATTTTTTGAGTGCTTCAGTATAATGCTTGTTTTTCATATATGTTATTTCTATTCTATTATACTAACAAAGAAACGCGCTAGTTCAACTGGTTGGTGCGTTGTCATGCAGGTACTGGGACCTGGGTTCGATTCCCAGGTCCCCCATATTTCTCAATAGTTTTTGTTATAACGTGTTCAGGTGAAACTTCTCTCCAGTGGTCCACCATGTGCGTGTGTACTTGTGCCTGCCAAGTGTCCAGGGGCCCCAATCCAAAGGCCAGAACATGCAGCTTACCATACGCATTAGTCAACTGCTCCTCACGTGATCATTGAAAGTCAAAAGGGCCTGGAATCTGTTGGGCCAAATTACTCTACAAACACCTCTAAATTGGGTCAGCCACCCCCATGGTTTGCATATTTTTGTTCTTTATTTTAATTTTCCTTTTTATTCTTTTATTTGTTTTATTGTTTTTATTTAATTCACAAAAATAATTTTCATAATAAAACCAGAAAAATAAAAACTAAAAAATATGTTTATTTAATATTTAGTTCATTAATATTTTTGTAAATAAATTTTTAATAATCAATTTAGTTTAATTTAGGGTTTTAATTTTAATTTTTTCTAAATAACTAAAATGTGTAGAAATTAGGTTTTTTTAGCATTTTTCCCCTTTTTCTTAATAAATAATTTCTTCTTCTTATTATTAATTATTAATTATTTTGTAAATAAACATGTCATTAATTAATTAGGGTAAATTAGGTTAAAACTTAAATATTTTTCTTTAACAATTAAAAACAATTTAGAACTAGGGTTTTATTTAACTTCTAATTTTAATTAATTTCCTTTATTTCATAAATACCAAAAAAAACCAAAAAATAACATCTTTTCTTTATTAAATAATTAATTAATTTTTAATTTCATTTAATTTCTGTAAAGGGTCCAACGCCCTCGAACATTCGATTCTAATTTCTTTTCGCGCGTTTATTCTTATTTTTCGTTTTAAATATAATGTAATTGCTCAAGCCTTGTAATAGTAATTAGGAAATTTATTTACTTTCCGCATTTTTATTCAAAACGGGTCTTTGTTAATTTGGCGATGTATAGACCCGCGCCTTGGAATAGCGTAGGACTTTATTTTCTATACTTTAATTTCCGCACCCCTTAACTGCTAAATTTTGCATGAAAGAATGAATGGCCCAAATTAAAAGCAATGCGTAGCTCACCAAGTGCATGACAAGATAAAATATAACTGAAAACAATACACAAATTCACACACCACTCTTAGGGTATGCCTCACTGTTGCCTTGCCCCTCGAAACGTGGCCGTCGAGTATAGGACGTTTTAGTAAGTCCTTATGTCCATGAACATGGCATAAGGGTAGCTTCTAAGGTGTCCTACTATTGCTCTGGTGACCACACTGTCCCTAACCCTCGAATTGACCCGAACACCTCCAACGGTGGTGCTACCTACCTCTCAATGGTGGGATAGCACTACCTTAAGGACATTTACACAGCCTAATTCCTTAGGGTAGGTGGATGACTCGTAGATACTTGCTCTAATTCAAAACAAATCAAAACTTCTTTTCACACCGACACTTTTCAAAAAGCTTTCAAAAAACAATTTTTCAAACACTCTTGAGGACTGATACAAGAGTCGATCTGAAACTTTAAACGAAACTTTTTTCAAATCCACTCACATTTGAAAAGAAAACACTTTTGAAAACACAATGAGCAAGTATCTAAGAGCCCATGGATAACCATGGATAGAAAGGGTGCTAACACCTTCCCTTTCTATAAATCTACCTCTCGAACCGAGAAACTATCTCATAAGGAATTTTGTTGTGCTTTTGTCCTGTCCATGTTGGAGAAAATAAAAGACGGTGGCGACTCTTGCTTCCGCGACATTTCGCGAACCAGCGTTAAACAGTCAGTTCCAGATCCACCGATCACACCTTGTAATAGCGTAGATTTATTTTCTCGCATTGTTAATTTCTGCAAATATTTAACTGTTAAATGTATGCTAATAGGATTGTATGACAAGAATGCATGACAAATTAATACGGTTAGAAAAACCTAATGTGAAAGATAAATAATTAAAACAAATCACTCGCACATATCACTCTTAGGTTATACTCTCACTTCGGTTGCCTTCGATAAACGATCATTAAGCATATGGTGTCTTAGTGGTTGCCCTCCTGTCTAAAAAAGATCAAACGTCCCATTCGAATGTTGCCTCGGAAATGTTGCCTCAAATATGATCTTAAGAATCTAGGGTTATTACTAAGACGTCATAATATTTCTTTAGTGATCGTACGTCCCTTTCGAATTGACTCTTACAAATTCCAACGACGGTGCTAACTATTTCTCAATAGTAGGATAGCACTGTCTAAAGGAAACAAGAATAGAAACGATATTTTTTCGAGTAAGTAGATGCTAGTAGGTACTTCCTCAAATCAAAACTTTTCACACTTACACATTTCAAAACAATTTTCAAAACAACTTCGTCACACCTTTGAGGACTGATACAAGGGTTATCACGAAGTAAAAATTTTCAAAGCAAGCAAATACACAAGAAATTTTAAAAAGATGAGAAAGTACCTAAGAGCCCATGGAAAACCATGGATAGAAAGGGTGCTAACACCTTCCCTTTCTATAATCTACCCCCCGTACTCAGAATATCTCGAAAAAGGATTTTTCTGTACTTTTTTTCCTTTCCGATTGGATGAAATAAAAGTCGGTGGAGACTCTTGCTTACCGCAACATTTTGCAAACACAAAACGCAAAATGCAAACCAGTATTAAACAGTCAGTTCTGCCACCGTATCACAGAACTGGCGACTCTGCCGGGGATTTAATAAGTTGGGTATACCTTAGGATCTAGGTCATCATAATTTCTTCTCTTGATTGCTTTGTTTGCTTTACCATGAGGGAACTGTACGGCGTAGACCGATACAGATATGGGGAATACCTTTTAGGTAAGTAGCAATAGACTGTGAGGGAACTGTATGGCATAGACCGATACAGTTGAAGCTGTAGCTATGTTGATGTGGCACTTTGGTTGGTACCGGTATCTCTTGTGGAGAAACGAGGAGAATATGGGGCCGCTGCATGGTGTCGTTAAGCATCAACTGACCTTAGAACCTTTAATTGCCCAACTTGGCCATTAGAAAGTAGTGAGATAGACGGCCTCGGTGTAGAGCTGAGAACTGGTTGATACTCGATGCTACACTCATTGAGATCATACTCTCGGAATATTTCAGCCGCAAGAAAAGATTGCGTGAGCTGAAACCATGACCGATGGAGGATGGTTAGTGATATTGAGATCCTCTAGAACCCGGTTACTTTTCTAGGACAAGTTGAACCAATTTAACTTCAAGAGGGTATTACCTTTGACCTCATGCAAGCCTTAAACCTAAGGGCTTTGTCTGATTTGACTGTGTTTGCAATACCTGTGTTTGCTATACCTGTGGTTTATCATGACATCATGCATCATAACATGGCATTCATGTTTCATTACACTAACCATTTCAAAGACCAAGGGAATTTATCTTTGTTCTGTTTTGCAGATCATGGCTTCCGTGCGTAGAAATACCATTCGAATCAACTTTGCGTAGATATCTGCCCAACTTAAAGAGATAGCATCAAGAGTTTCTGAAACTTCTACTTTCATTAAGAGACACGGTCAACTTCTCAGCCTGGTTACTTCAAACCTTGATGAACAGTTGATGAGCATACTATTTTAGTTCTTCGAACCCAAGCATCACTGCTTCACCTTTCCAGATTACCAGCTGGTACCCACCTTGGAAGAATTCTCTCATCTATTGGGCATATCCATTCTTGAACAGGTACCCTTCACAGGTATGGAAGAAGTTCCTAAGCCAGAAGTTATTGCCTCAACTTTTCATTTGAAACGGGCCGATGTGGTATCCAATTGGGAAACTCGAAGCGGAGTCGAGGGTTTTCTAGCCAAATTTCTGATAGACAAGGCTCAGCTATTTTGGGATGATTTGGATTTTCAAGCTTTTGAGGATGTCTTGGCTCTTCTTATCTATGGTTTAGTTCTCTTCCCTAATCCGGACTCCTTTGTAGATGTGAATGCTGTCAAGATTTTCCTTTCTCGCAACCCTGTGCCTACCTTGCTTGGAGATATCTTGCATGCTCTCCATACTCGTACCATGAAGAGAAGAGGGACTCTTATGTGCTGCATGCCGTTGTTGTCGAGGTGGTTTATTTCTCACCTCCCTAGGTCTATACTGAAGAACGAAGAAGGTTCGGGTTGGTCGCACAAAATAATGTCACTCGCTCATACGGATATTCTTTGGTGTTCCCGGGCTATGGAAGACACTACTGTTATTGACCGCTGTGGGGGGTACCCTAATGTCCCATTATTTGGTATCAGATGGGGTATAACTTACAATCCTTGTCTAGCTTTGCGACAATTTGTTTGTGCTCGAAGGGATGGTCCCCATGAGTTACTTCTCAAGGACATTGTATTCGACTATGAGGATGATGTTAAGGGGCATCGCCGGAGGTTCATACGAGCTTGGGGCATGGTAAACAGATCAGACCCCAAAGAGTTGGGACCGAAGACTTCCCTTCCTATGCAGCCTTATCTCCAATGGGTCCGAGCTCGTTCCCATAAGCTTATGATGCCTTATGAGGCCGTATTACCAGTGATTATGGAGCCCACTAATGAAGAAGGCATTCCTTACACGGTTCTCTATCCTTACATGCCCACTGATCATGGGGAGTTACAGAGGTCTTGGATTCAGCTGAAGAATGAGCGGGATACTTACCAAGAGCAGTTCCATGAGCAAGAGAGGAAGGTTTTAAAGCTCACCAGGTATCTCGAGGAAGAAAGAGTGCTCAATGATTATATCAACACAAAGAGGAAGCGTCCATGGGACTTTTGATTTTTCTTTTCTAGTTTTAGATTTGTTTTATTTACTTATTTTATAAAGCCTTAAAGGCATTGTGAACATTCAAAGTTTAAGCTAATAAAGTTTTATTTATTTTGGTTTGCAAATTTAAATTTCCCAAAGTCTTTGAAATCATTACATGCGCATCCCATTATCATGCACATCATTACAGGTACCACTACTGGTTTCTCATCTTCTTTGCTATTTATTTCAGCAGAAATGTCTTCCGATCAAGCCATCAAAGATATTCAGGCACAGAACACCCAGTTCCAACAGATGTTCATAAGTCTGGCTAAGGGGTAGGAGGATTTGAAAACCCTTATTCTGAAAGAGAAGAAGAAGAAGAAGAATGGTATACTGAATATGGGTAGAAGGTTCGGAGAAAGGTTGAAGCATCAAACTAATCTGACCTCTTCATCCAAGGAACGGGAGAACCAAGAAGGGGAAAATGACCCTAGTCCTGCAGTTTCTGACAATGTCACTGATTACAACGATGAGCAATATCCTCCTGCCGAGGATAGGTACAAGCAACTAGAAGACCGTCTGAGTGCTATGGAAGTTCAGAAGATACCTGGGTTGGATTTCGGAGAATTGGGACTGGTATCGGAAGTGGTTATCCCTCAAAAGTTCAAAGCTCCGGTTTTTTCCAAGTATGATGGGGTGTCCTGCCCAAAACTCCATCTCCACTTGTATGTCAGGAAAATCCAACCCCACACTGCTGATAGAAATTTGTGGGTGCACTTCTTTCAAGATAGTCTGTTAGGGACTCAACTTGAATGGTTCTATCAGTTGGAGGCAGCTAATGTCCGAAACTGGGAAGATCTTGCTGCTGCTTTCTACAAGCAGTATCAGTACAATGCCGACCTTGCTCCTACTCGTACTTAACTCCAGAGTATGTCCATGGGTGCAGTTGAAGGTTTTAAAGATTATGCTCAAAAAAGGAGAGACTTGGATGGGATATTTAAACCCCCTTTGTCTGATAGGGAGTTGGTTGACATGTTTCTGGGGACGCTGTCTGGTCCATTTTTCAATCACTTAATCTGTAGCTCGTCATCTAGTTTCACCAAGTTGATTTTAACTGGAGAAAGAGTAGAAGCTGGAATTTAAAGTGGAAAAATACAGAAAGATGCCTCTTCGAGTTCGGTAAAGAAACCTTTTACTGGTAAGAAGGAAGCCAGTGCAGTTTATAGCCTGAGGGGCCAAAGCAGATCTGAACATCGTTAGACGGTAAATGCTGTAGTGATACCAAGACCCGCAGTTGCTCCACAATGCAACAATCAACAAAGGGTGGAAAGACCACAACGGCAGTTTACCCGCATCAACATGACTTTGGCTGAAGTTCTACCTCATTTATTAAAATCCAACTTGGCAACCTTAAGGGAGGCTCCCAAGAATCCAAACACTACTTCTCCCAGATACAATCCCAACGCGCGGTGTGCCTACCATTCTGAGAGTCCTGGCCACGATACAAATGATTGTTGGGCTCTGAGAAACAAAGTACAAGATTTGCTTGAAGCCAAGGAGATAGAATTCGATTCTCCAGAAAAGCCGAATGTTATAACTGCTCCCATGCCCAAACATGGTCATGGAGTTAATGTTGTTGACACTGATTTATTTGTGACCTCTGTTGAAGAAATTTCCACTCCTCTTATGATTGTTAAGAAGAATTCGCTGTTGGCCGATTTATTTCCGGGTTGTGGTGAAGGTTTCCACGTGTGTTCGATTATACCTTATGGTTGCCATTTATTGAAGTCAGGTGTTCAGCGCCTGATGGATAATAAAGAGATTCTGTTTGAGAAGACTTTGATTCCTGTTGTTCCAAATGAAGATGTCTCTATTATAACCATTTCCGCCATTCCTTCCAAGGTTTCATCGAGAGAACCTGTTAGGATTACACTTGTTTAAAGAATTTCTCTGCTAATAATCACTGTTCCTGGTCCCATCCCGTACACCTCAGACAAGGCTGTCCCATGGCATTATGGTGCTGATGTGTATTATCATGGCGTTAAGCAAGAGCTGAAGAATGAAGAAGCTAATACTGATGTCAGTAATATTTTCGGGACTAGTAAAGTTACCTGAAGTGGAAGGGTCTTCTCTCCCAGGATTTCCCCGACGACTATCATCAAGCCTACTGTTATTCCAACTGCTGCTCCAACCAGCACTCCTTACATTTCTCCTGTTCTTACTTCAGTTATTACACCTGCTGCTATTCCTGTTCTTACTCCAGTTATTACCCCTGCTGCTGAGTCATCTGGGACTCACGACAAAGAAATTATAGGTGAGCCTGCCCGGGTGGAGGCACCTAAGAAAATCGTTGTGGAAGCCTCTAAACAAGAAATAGAGGAAATACTAAAAATTATCAAGAAGAGCGACTACAATATGGTCGAGCAGATGGGGTAGACCCCATCGAAGATATCCATGTTGTCTCTGCTGTTGTGTTCTGAAGCCCATGCGAAGGATTTGATTTCATTTCTCAAGACTGCACATGCGCCACAGGAAACTTCAGCAGACCAGTTCAAAGATTGCATGGCCAGCCTAACTGCTGATAATGGGCTGGGTGTTTCAGATACGGATCTGACACCGAAAGGAAGGAATCATAATGATGCTCTGCATGTCTCGATTGAGTGCAGGGGCATCACTATGGTTCATGTGCTAGTAGATACCGAGTCTTCACTAAATGTTCTGCTAAAGAAAGCGTTAGACCGCTTGGATTGTGAGGGTTTGACTCTAAAGCCTAGTAACATTATGGTAAGGGCTTTTGACGGATCGAAGAGAATGGTGCACGAGGAGGTGGACATCCCTGTCAAAGTGGGTTCTCAGACTTTTGGGTCCATTTTCTAAGTAATGGATATCAGGCCTTCGTATTCTTGCTTGCTGGGTCGTCCTTGGATCCATGAGGCTGGCAGTTACTTCCACACTCCATCAAATGCTGAAGTATCCAGTGAAGGGAAAGATTGTCATAGTGCGAGGTGAAGAAGAATATATGGTGAGTCACCTCAATTCCTTCCGCTACATAGAGATGGATGGGGAATTCATAGAAACTCCTTGTCAGAATTTCGACGAGGTCCCTCAGGTCTTGGCATCAACTGAAGTGATTGCTGAAAAACCTCCGTTGAAGATGGCTTCTCTCAAGGACACCAGGGCTGTGGTTGAAGAAGGTGGGTGTACCAATTGGGGTCAGCTCCCTGATTTCACTCACAAAATTAACAAATTTGGTTTTGGCTTTACTACAGGGGCTCAAAGGGCTGTTAGGCGCGCACGGATTGGAAGACCTCCTCTACACATCAGCAATCAGGGAACTAATGCAATTGAAGACAATGAAGAGGATTCAGACATCGACATCTGGATCTATCCAACGACCAACGGTGGACCGAATAACTGGACGGCTAGGGACTTTATACCCGTTTCTTTTATTCCACGGTAATTGACTCATTTGTTTTAAGAGTTGAACAATTTGAAACTTTACGGCCCAGTGCCTTGCCCGAGGCACCTTGTCTTTGCTTGTGAGGGCTATTATTTGTCATTTCATATATCATTAAATAAATCATTGGACGTTTCTTGCATATAAATTTTGCGCTCCTTGTTTTTCTTTTCTGTCTCACTTTATCAAAACAACTATTCTCTTACACACACTCACGTACCATACTGCAGATCCATATCCACTCTGGATCCTTTTAATAACAACTCTGCTACTTCCAGTTATGACTTCAAAAATCCGATCGACCAAGCCGAGGACGAAGGTGAGGATGATTGTGAGGTGCCTATAGAACTTGCTAGACTATTACAGCAAGAAGAAAGGGCCATACAACCTTATGAAGAACCAGTTGAGTCAGTGAATTTGGGTACAGAAGAAGACAGGAAAGAGGTTAAAATAGGTGTGAATCTGGAGCCTAATGTCAAGCAACGATTAATACAGATGCTACACGACTATGTTGAGACCTTTGCCCGGTCCTATGAAGACATGCCTAGTTTGGACACTGATATTGTGGTACATTGCCTGCCGACTAAAGAAGACTGCCCTCCGGTAAAGCAGAAGGTCCGCCGTATGCACCCTGAAATGTCAGAGAAAATCAAGGCAGAGGTCATGAAACAGTTCGACGCTGGATTCTTAGCTGTCACTTCTTATCCGCAGTGGGTTGCCAACGTTGTTCCGGTGCCTAATAAGGACGGTAAGTTACGGATGTGTGTGGATTATAGACATCTGAACAGGGCAATCCCCAAGGACGACTTCCCACTTCCTCACATTGATGTTCTAGTCGACAACATCGCGCAACACAAGATCTTCTCCTTCATGGATGGTTTTTCTGGCTACAACCAGATCAAGATGGCTCCTGAGGACATGGAGAAGACAACCTTCATTACACAGTGGGGCACCTTCTGTTACAAGGTAATGCCTTTTGGGTTGAAGAATGCTGGGGAAACTTATCAGCGCGCCATGGTCGTTTTGTTTCACGATATGATTCACCATGAGATCGAAGTTTATGTTGATGACATGATAGCTAGGTCCCAGACTGATGAAGAACACCTTGTTCATCTCTAGAAACTGTTTGACAGGTTGAAGACGTACAAGCTGAGGTTGAATCCGAACAAGTGTACCTTCGGGGTAAGGTCTGGTAAGCTTATGGGTTTTGTTGTCAGTGACAAAGGTATTCAGGTGGACCCTGCAAAGGTAAAAGCCATACAAGAGATGCCGGCTCCCCGCATAGAAAAAGAAGTTAGAGGTTTCTTGGGACGCCTGAATTACATCGCCAGGTTTATTTCCCATCTGACTGCTACTTGTGAGCCAATCTTCAAGCTGCTGAAGAAAGATCAAGTAGTAAAATAGAATAATGAATTCCAGACTGCTTTTGAAATAATCAAGGAATACCTTCAAGAACCACCAATTTTGATGCCTCCAGTTGAAGGAAGACCTTTGATATTATACTTGATAGTGCTAGACAATTTAATAGGGTGTGTGCTGGGGCAGCATGACGAGTCTGGTCGAAAAGAGCACGCTATTTACTACCTTAGCAAAAAGTTTACCGACTGTGAGACCCGATACTCATTGCTCGAGAAAACTTGCTGCGCTTTGCTATGGGATACTCGCCGACTGAGACAGTATATGTTGACTCACACTACCTTATTGATATCAAAGATGGATCCGATCAAGTATATTTTCGAGAATCCCGCTCTCTCCGGAAGGATAGCAAGATGGAAGATGATCTTAACCGAGTACGACATCTAATACACAACCCAAAAAGCAATCAAGGGGAGTGTATTGGTGGATCATTTCGCGCATCAGGCTGTGGATGACTACCAGTCCATGAATTTCGAGTTCCCAGATGAGAATATCATGTTGGTAACCGACTGCGAAGAACTTGGACTGGATGAAGGACCCGAGGAGGGATCCCGATGGTCCATGTATTTTGATGGAGCCTCGAATGCATTGGGTAATGGCATTGGCGCTGTAATTATATCTCCTGAGGACTGTCACACTCTGTTCACCGCCCGATTATGTTTCAACTGCACCAACAATATGGCTGAGTATGAAGCATGTATCATGGGTCTTCGAGCTGCTATTGAACTGAGGATTAAGTTCTTGAGTGTATTCGGAGATTCCGCTCTGGTGAAAAGTCAGATCAAAGGCGAGTGGGATACGAAGCACCCGAATCTTATCCCTTACAAAGAGTATGTACTAACGTTGCTCCCACACTTTGAGGAGATAACCTTTGAACATTTCCCAAGAGAGGAGAATCAGTTAGTGGACGCGCTAGCTACTATGTCTTCTATGTTCAAAGTTAGGTAGGAAAATGAAGCTCCTCAGGTTACCATTGAGAGGTTGGATGAACCCGCACACTGCTGTGACATTGAGACCAAAGAAGTGGCAGATAAACCCAGGTTTCACGAGGTAAAGAGGTATCTTGAGGCCCAAGAATACCCCGAGGGGGCATCTGTTAATGATAAGAAAATTCTGAGAAAGTTCACGGAGAAGTTCTTTCTTAGCAATGGGATCCTTTATAAGCGTAACCATGATTCAACCTTACTGCGGTGTGTAGACAAGGGCGATGCAGAAAGAATCATGGCAGAGTTACATGAGGGTACCTTCGGAACTCATTCTAGTGGACATAACATGGCAAAGAAGATCCTACGGGCAGGATACTACTGGTCCACTATGGAAGCCGATTGTTATTAGCACTCTTGAACCTGTCATAAATGCCAAGTCTATGCTGATAAGGTGCATGTACCTCTGGTTCCCCTGAATGTTTTGACAGCTCCGTGGCCCTTTGCAATGTGGGGCATCGACATGATCGGCGAGATCATATCTACTGCGTCTAACGGGCATCATTTGATTCTGGTAGCCACCGATTACTTCACAAAGTGGGTTAAGGAAGCTTCCTTTTCTACAGTAACTAAGAACGTCGTGGCGCGGTTGATCTGACACAATCTGATCTGTCGATATGGTGTACCAAAGAGAATTATTACTGACAATGGTACAAATCTCAACAATACAATGATCACCGAGCTCTGCAAACTGTTCAAGATACAACATCATAACTCTTCTCCCTACCGGCCGAAGATGAATGGCGTTGTTGAAGCAGCTAACAAGAACATAAAAAAGATTGTACAGAAGATGACAGTGACATACAAAGACTGGAACGAGATGTTGCCATTCGCTCTTCATGGGTACCGTACCTCAGCACGAACGTTGACAGGGGCAACACCCTACTATTTGGTGTATGGCATAGAGGCAGTCTAACCATCAAAGTCTAGATACCTTCTCTCAGGATTATGAAGGATGCGGGATTGAACAAAGATGACTGGATCCAAACCCGACTTGATCAGCTGAATCTAATCGATGAAAAGAGACTTACTGCTATCTATCATGGTCAGACGTATCAAAAGCGAATGATCAAGGCTTTTAACAAGAAAGTCAGACGTCAAGAATATCAAGTCTGGGATCTAGTGATCAAACGCATCATACTACCGCAAGGTGATCCCAGGGGTAAATGGACCCCCACGTACGAAGGGCCATTTGTGGTTAAGAACATTTTCTCGGGAGGAGCTATGATTCTAACTACCATGGATGGTGACGACCTTCCTCACCCCGTCAATGCAGACATAGTGAAAAGATATTACGTATAATCAGAGACCCGCTAGGTTGACTGGCCTAGGAAAAAATAAGGGCTTCCCGGCGAACTAAAAGGGTTCGGGCAAAAGTAAGGGATGAAAATGAAAAAAAAATTGTACACCCGGCAAGTCGAAAACCTGAAAAGGCGACTTGGGCAAAAAAGGGTATCCCGGTGGACTGAAAACCCGAAAGGGCGGTCCAGGAAAAAATTAGGGATCGAATCTTATCACTATGTCTCATTGGATCATCTTGCAACCAGACTTCGGTATCAACTAGCAAGCTCGGACAGCGCCAATCAATCTGATCAACCTTCGGCCAAGTAGCAAAGTGATGAGATGCTTGAGGATATAAAGTCAATAGTAGAGTTGGAACCCAATGGGATTGTTTCACATAGTTATTTTATTTCTTTTACACAAATTGTAATTTCTTTCGGTGGTGTTCTCTTACTAGGACGTCAGCCTCTTTGTACAAACATGCCTATTACAGGCCAATTGCAAAAATCAATACAATTCATTTTCACAAGAAATTTCAATTTGTTTTTCTTTTTCCGTTTTGTTTTGCAAGAACGTCCAATGATTTATTTTTTTGATATATGCATTTTAAAATAATTGCTGCTCATAAATATTTACATGAAAAAACAAAAAAACGATTACTCGTAATTCCAGGAACAGGGAAAACAAGAAGTACCCAAACCTTACAGTTACTCTGCCCATCAGGTACTGGGATAGAGCCAGTTTGAGAACATAAGTAGTGGTACATACACTCCCCACAGAGTAAAGATTATCCAAAAATAGTGATATTAGCTGACTATCCCCAGCTGAGGTTCACAATCGCGAGTGAGTCAGTTAAATTATTCCCCAAGTAGAGTTTATTTCTCTCAGAAGCAGAAATTCAATCTCCAACATAATTCATTATCACCAGCAACGGAAATTCATCCCCGATGGAGTTTATTTCTCCAAATCAACATGATCTATCAATAGAGGGTCTCCTCTCCAACAGAGTTATTCTCTCGCAGAGTTGTTCTCAAATAGGGTCTCTCCTCGGCAAAATATCTATAAACGAGGGGCAAATCCCCATCATAGTCATATTTGTTTACCATCCCTAACGGAAGTAGAGGAATTGTGGTTTTTTACAGCAGTCAAGAATACCATTTTTCATACTCTCCAAACAACAGTCAGGGATTTATTTTCCCGGACTCAGTTTATTACGTCAGCATTTCATGTTCATGCATCATGACATGCACATACATTACATGTAACATAGTCTCATTTATTTTGAGAACATCATCTCACAATGCACCTCATGAATCGCACATAACTAACCATGTATCTCTTTTAGGAAAGACAGTTATTATCAACAATTTCCAACAAGCCCATGATCAACACTCGAAGCTGAAAAGAGTAATCATTGGTGCGAAAAAAGCAATCTTACCCAGGTTCCCTCTGCAGTTTTACCCAAACTCATTTCGAAGTAACCCTACTATCCAGGTTCCTTCTCACAGCCCTACAATCCAGACTTTCATATCATAGTAACCCTACTATCCAGGTTCCTTCTTATAGCCCTACTATCCAGGCTTTCATATCGAAGTAACCCTACTATCCAGGTTCCTTCTCACAGCTCTACTATCCCGGCTTTCATATAGAAGTAACCCTACTATCCAGGTTCCTTCTCACAGCCCTACTATCCAGGCTTTCATATCGAAGTAACCCTACTATCCAGGTTCCTTCTCACAACCCTACTATCCAGGCTTTCATATCGAAGTTACCCTACCATCCAGGTTCCTTCTCACAGCCCTACTATCCAGACTTTCATCTTAAAGTAACCCTACTATCCAGGTTCCTTCTCACAGCCCTACTATCCAGGCTTTCATCTTGAAGTAACCCTACTATCCAGGCTTTCATCTTGAAGTAACCCTACTATCCAGGTTCCTTCTCACAACCCTACTATCCAGGCTTTCATCTCGAAGTAACCCTACTATTCAGGTTCCTTCTCGAAGTAACCCTACTATCCAGGTTCCTTCTCACAGCCCTACTATCCAGGCTTTCATCTCGAAGTAACCCTACTATCCAGGTTCCTTCTCACAACCCTACTATCCAAGCTTTCATCTTGAAGTAACCCTACTATCCAGGTTCCTTATCGCAGCCATACTATCCAGGCTTTCAGCTCGAAGTAACCCTGCTATCCAGGTTCCTTCTCACAGCCCTACTATCCAGGCTTTCATCTCGAAGTAACCCTACCATCCAGGTTCCTTCTCACAACCCTACTATCCAGGCTTTCATCTCGAAGTAACCCTACTATCCAAGTTCCTTCTCACAGCCCTACTATCTAGGCTTTCATCTCGAAGTAACCCTACTACCCAGGTTCCTTCTCATAGCCCTACTATCCAGGCTTTCATCTCGAAGTAACCCTACTATCCAGGTTCCTTTTCACAGCCCTACTATCCAGGCTTTCATCTCGAAGTAACCCTACTATCTAGGTTCCTTCTCACAGCCCTACTATCCAAGCTTTCATCTCGAAGTAACCCTACTATCCAGGTTCCTTCTCACAGCCCTACTATCTAGGCTTTCATATCGAAGTAACCCTACTTTCTAGGTTCCTTCTCATAACCTTACTATCCGGGTTCTTCCTCTCTTACCCCCAGACAGCAGTCCACAACACTGTAAGACCGGGACCCGATCAAACACAATTGATTTCACATTTCCCCAGAAAGTCACGGTGTAGCATATATCCAGACCAGATACGCAGTTCACTTCCGCTTCGCAAATCAGAATTATTCCCCAGTAGAATAACGAACAACTGAAGCTCCTAAAACTGTATTTCACTCAAGACATAGACCAGCATTCCCCAGCGAAATCCTCCTCGACAACAGGTATGCGGATTCTCGTAAAGGAATCTCTTATGCGATCGACATCTCTTCGGATGACATCTTTAATCCCATCTCCGATAATTCTCCAGAAACTACCAAATGGAATCTATAATCCCATCCCCGACATCATAAATCAAGTATCACTTCATGCGAGTGCAAATTTTTGGGCACTTTAGTGTTCAATCATCTTTCACCTTCAAATCACGAAAGGTAGATGAGCCAATCTACATCTTCAGGTTTAAGAAGATTGAACAGGGGCATCAGTTGTACCCCAAAATTTTCCCTCCCATATTTCTCAACACATGTCAAGAGAGGCCCCCAAATTGCTCAAGGAAGGTCAAGAGTTGACCAGACAAACTCTCTCCTAAGGCAGTCTACCACAAATTAGGGTTTCCATCTTCATCAAGATGTGGGAACCACAAAGTACCCAAATGCTCACCATTGTCCTAATATGTCCTCAAGATCATTCATGTCAAGTTTTAAGCCTTGCATAAGAAGTTTGCTCAGTCAGTTGCTCAAATGCCTGAAACTCAACTGTACTAGGGCAAAAGTCAACTGTGGCCCACATACAGTCAAACTTCAAGATTTTTGGTCAAAATCCTCATTTTGAAGTATTATTCATCATTTGATCATGGGTTGATCATGATTCCTGAAGGATTGCTCACAAATCTTCAAAACCCAAAAGTTGCTAAATTAGGGTTTTGTAGGAAAAGTCAACTCAACTTTGACCAAGCATAACTTTCTCATGCTTTATCAGAAATGACCCATCCAAAGCTCATTTTTAAGAGGATGCAATTCCCTACAATTCATCTTCATCTCCCAAGTTCAGAATATGCACACACAAAAATATATGAATTTTGATATTATAGGTCATTTTGAAAAGTCAACAAAAACACCTTTTGGGTCAAAGCTTCATAAATGAACATGGAAGATTCAATTGAGATTAGACCAAATGGGTTGCTTAGAGGAAATCATAAGCTTTCTAAAACGTCCAAGAACACCTCTCTAGGGTCAAAATTGAGAGAGTTATGCATTGACCAAGTTGACCACTTTTGCAAAATTGCCAAAAGTCAAATGTGCCCAAATTTGCATTTTTTGCTACATGGGCCCAACTTTTTATGCTTACACCTTAATTATAATGTGGTCCATGACTCAAATAATTATCCACAAATTATTTTCTTCATTTTTCAATTTATTTTGATTTTTAATTAATTAAAAAGTGAAATAAATCAAATAAATGATGAAAATTATCAAAGATATGATTTGATTTATTTTTTTGACAGGTTAGCAACCAAGATATGATGAGCTTGCAAGATCAATTCAAATTAATGGAAATTGGTACAAAAATAGCATGATTGGCATGAAAATAGAAAGATATTATATGGGTAAAGAATCAAATCAAATATCATCAAAGCTTAATAATTGAATCTGTTTTGCAACCCTAACTCATTGAGGGATATATAATGAACAAGAACAAAGCAAAAAAAGGGGGTTAGAGGTCGTGCATAGCCAAGAAGAAAAACTGAAAAATTCAAGAAAAAGTGGGAATCGGTTTTCAATCTACAAGGAGTTTCAGAGCATTTCAAGATTACCAATCCCTTCCTAGACATCCTAGGAAGCTGTTCCAATCATTCTTAGGGCCTGAATCACTCAAGAACTCGTTCTACAACTCCACGGTTTGGTACATTTTTCAAATTCGATTTTTGCAATTTACGCATCATTAGCATGTTTTAATTATATATTATTGTTCATCATTGAGTTTGCAAGCTATTGGTACCACTTAATTGCGTTTACAGTGCATGAATCACGATATGCCATTGTTAGGGTTCCTTTGCTCGTTTTAGGGGTTTGCAGTATAGGCAAAATTAGGCCTGGATTCTGGTACCATGATACTCGTGAGGGTGAGACGAGTTGATTGGTACCTTTACTTTTAATTTATGTGGCTTGTACAAATTTTTTAAATGTCACAGGTTTGTAGCTACAGAGAGATGTCCGTAGGTAAAGGTCCTGTTGCCTAAAACGACAGTCTGGGGAAGAAGAAGCTTGCATGGCAGCGTATGACTCGTCCATTTGAATTTTCGTGCATTTTCTGAATACATTATTTGTTTTGATTATATTGTTTTACTTCTATTATGTGAATAACAAAAGCGCGTAGCACAGATGGCAAGCAGGCACTGGGAACGAGTATATGGACTTGGGTTCGATCCCCAGGTCCCAACATTTTATTTGTGTTATTTTCAGCTAGCTGATCCAGCGTGTTGCTTATCATGAAGTCCATTACATGCCCTTAAAATTCAACCATCAGATTCATCAACAAGATAGATCTAACGTGCCAGCATTGAAGGACCATGATAGGAACTCAAGTCAACACCTCACCAAACCAAGCGTGGTCAAACAGGATGGTGTCATTTGGGCTACAAAAAATCAGATCTGCACCCCCCATAATTGCTATTGCTATCAGGCCCATTTCTTCTTTTTCTCATTTTTTTTATTTTCTTTTAATATTTCTTTAATTATTTTAATTAACAAATTAATCATTTTTTTTATAAAAAATCATAAAATCAAGAATTCATAAAAAAATTAGAATTAGTTTTTTATTATCAAATTTAATTTAATTTAATTTAACTTAGGGCAATTTTAACCTATTTCTTTTACAATTAAAATTCAATTAGAAATTTAGGTTTAAGATTCTTGATTTAATCATGTTTAAACAAAAAACACAAAAATAGGTTAACTTAACTAATTTATTTTTCTTCATTAATATTAATTAGAATTAGGATTTTCTTTTAATTTAATTATCCATTATTTTCTTAAATAACAAAACATGACAAAAACATCTTTTTTAATCAATCACAAATAGGTTTAGTCAAAGGTCAAAACCCTAGTCGCCTCGAATTTAATTCGCCGCGCGCTTATTATTATTTTGCCAATATTTTGTAACTGCTCATGGGTTGTAATAGTTAAATTAGAATTTTTATTTACTGTTTAAATTCCCAGGTTTTTGGCTATGTAATTAATCCCCCTCTCCGAAGCCTTGTAATAGCGTAGATTTATTTTCTCGCATTGTTAATTTCTGCAAATATTTAACTGTTAGATGTATGCTAATAGGATTGTATGACAAGAATGCATGACAAATTAATACGGTTAGAAAACCCTAATGTGCAAAGATAAATAACTGAAACAAATCACTCGCACATATCACTCTTAGGGTATACTCTCACTTCGGTTGCCTTCGGTAAACGATCATTAAGCATAGGGTGTCTTAGTGGTTTCCCTCCTGTCTAAAAAAGATCAAACGTCCCATTCGAATGTTGCCTCGAAAATGTTGCCTCGAATATGATCTTAAGACTCTAGGGTTATTACTAAGACGTCCTAATATTTCTTTAGTGATTGTACGTCCCTTTCGAATTGACCCTTACAAATTCCAACGACGGTGCTACCTATTTCTCAATAGTAGGATAGCGCCGTCTAAAGGAAACAAGAATAGAAACGATCTTTTTTTGAGTAAGTAGATGCTAGTAGGTACTTGCTCAAATCAAAACTTTTCACACTTACACATTTCAAAACAATTTTCAAAAAAACTTCGTCACACCTTTGAGGACTGATACAAGGGTTATCACGAAGTAAAACTTTTCAAAGCAAGCAAATACACAAGCAATTTTAAAAGGATGAGCAAGTACCTAAGAGCCCATGGAAAACCATGGATAGAAAGGGTGCTAACACCTTCCCTTTCTATAATCTACCCCCCGTACTCAAAATATCTCGAAAAAAGATTTTTTCTGTAATTTTTTCCTTTCCGATTGGATGAAATAAAAATCGGTGGCGACTCTTGCTTACCGCGACATTTTGCAAACACAAAACACAAAACGCAAACCAGTATTAAACAGTCGGTTCTGCCACCGTATCACAGCTTCCAATAATAGATCTCCTATAAGAAATTGGGAATGACGTGTCACTATCCAATACATCTGGGGCAGTCCAGTCAAGATTCCAAGAAATCTCTCAAGAAATGCTGAATAACCAAGGGCAGGTCTGTATCTGAATCACTTGGGGCATTGGATACGAGTTCCAGCAACGAATCATGTACGATTAAAGAAACATATTCTAGCAGTGTGGCAACACCTGCTACCAGGGGCAGGGATAATTCTCCCCCAAAATCCTTTTCATAGGGTGGTCCCCTGCCAGAGTTTCAATTCTTGGAAAACCTTCTTCCCAACTGAGTTGGTCTCAAGAAGAACCCTCGAGGAGTTCTGCCAAAAGAAAACACCTCTCCAGCAGATTAGCAACAGGGTTTATTTCCCCAACAAACTGCGGATTCCCCAACTTGAATTTTCCTCTCCGACTGCTACAAATCAAGGGACCACTACTCCTCTTCCCCAGTAGACTGCTTTATAATCCCCAGCAAGTTACCGCGAAGCCTGGAAACCGACCAGGTAACAATTAACTTCAGTAAGTTGTTGTGAAGCCTGGACCTGACCAGATATCAGTTCAACTTCATCCTTTCAAGAATTTATTATGAAGCCTGGAATCCGACCAGATAACAATCAAATTCAGTAAGTTACTGCGAAGCCTGTAATCCGACCAGATAATAGTTAACTTCCGAAAGTAGTTGTGAAGCCTGGAATTCGACCAGATAACAATTAACTTCATTTTCTTAGAAATTTGTTGTGAAGCCTGGAATCCGACCCGATAATAATTAAATTCAGAATTTGTTATGAAGCTTGAAATACGACAAACACTTCCTTCAAACCACTGCCGACTCAGACTAAATCGACCAAAGATTTATTCTGATACTTCTCTTAGTGGACCTTCTGCTGGCTCAGACTAAATCGACCAAGGATTTATTCTGATACTTCTCTCAGTGGACCTTTTTCTGGATCAGATTAAATCGACCAAAGATTTATTCTGATACCTCTCTCAGTTAAAGATTTAAAGACTTCTTCTTGTTAGATTTATTTCTTCCAATTAATAACAGGCGACCAAATACCTCTTCTGGTTAGATTTAGTTCTTCCAGATTAAAAACAGGCAAAAGACATCTACTATTTCAGTATAAATCGACCAAAAGATTTATCCTGATACCTTCCACAGTCACTCTGAATGGCATCTATAAGACCATTTATAATAACTTTCCATCATTTCTCCGAATGGAATCTTTAAGCCCATTCCATACACAGTCAGCTACCACATCATCGAGTGCAAATTTCTGGGCACTTTAGTGTTCAATCATCTTTCACCTTCAAGCCACGAATGGCAGGCTTGCCAATCTAACTCTTCAGGTTTAAGAAGATTGAACAGGGGCAGTTGTTATACCCTAAAATTTACCCTCTTATTTCTCAAGGAATTTCTCACAAGGGTTCTCAAAGTTCAAGCTTGCACAAGTATAATTGGAGGAAACTGTTAAAAAGGGCAAAACAGATAAAAACATTCTTTTCAACAAAGTTGGAGAAAAATAAGTTTTCTTCGATTTCCCTTGCTTCGATTGGATTTTTGGTCCCTTGCAAATCTACTTTGATTCACAAGGCTTCGATTGGACTTTGGTCTCCTTTAGGCCTTCTTCGATTTCCCTTGTTTCGTTTGGACTTTAGTCTCTTTCAAGACTGCTTCGATTGGACTAGGACTTCCTTAAAGCTTCCTTCGATTCAAAAGGAAATGATCTTCATACAAGCTTCGACTGAGTTTTGTTTCCCTTTGAAATAATGTCTTTCGATTCAGGAAGTAAAGGCCTCCTTTTGGTTTTCTTCGATTCAGAAAGTCAATAATCTTCTAAAAGCTTCCTTCGATTCAGAAGACAATAACCTTCTGAAAAGTGTCATTTGATTGCACCATTGACCCCTTAGATGTTTGCCTTGAGTCAAAAAGTAGTGACCTCGTGCATACACCTTTTCGTTTGGCCATGTGACTTCTTGTAGGAAAGCCTTCGATTGGACAAGAGCCACCTACATACAAAGCTTTGATTGGAGTTTTGATTCCCTTCGAATCAACATCTTTTGAACCCAACTCTGGATCCTTTGAAGCAAGTTTGAGCAAATCTCATAGCCTTACCCTACTTGTCAGGCTATTTTGCTTCCAAATATTTACATAATCATAAGCTTGTACAAAGGATAGAAGCTTTATCTATTGGGTAATATTATTCTTGGTTAAAATAGAAAAGGCTACATACCTTTTTTTCATAGAGAGTACTTTTAATGAAGCTTCCAACCTGATTTTTGTCTGAACACAAGCAATGTCAAAAGCATAAGTCCAATCTTCTGCCAGAAGGCCCCCACACTTGTACTGGAAACGTGGGAGCAACGAAAAGGGACTGATTTGTTTCACCTTTAACCAAACCATGATTTGTCATCATACAAACCTGATTACTTCAAAACACATCCATTATTTTCTCTATAAATAGAGAAGCATTTGTAAGCTCAAGAGAGGACTTTTTGGCCAGAGGAACGAATCTCCAAAATTTTCTCAAACACAGAAAAACTCTCAAACATAATAAAGTTCTCAAACACTTAAACACCTGTCAAACACAAACCCGGAATCCGAACACTTGTCCTCTTCGAATCTGAAAGGTCCCTGTACCTTGTTCCCCTTTGAATCCAGCAGGAAGAATCCATGCTTGTTCTCCTCTTTCGAATCCAGCATCAAAGGCCTAACCTCTGTCCCCTCCCTTTGAATCCAGCAGCATTCAAGGAAACCACTTCAAGGTCCAGCACACCCTCCAGCCTCCAGCAAGGTAAGTTGTTCCAAACCTTGAGCTTTTTGTTTCTTGTATAACATGTAAATAAGCTTTTCTTTCGTTTCAAGCATGTACATGACATTTGTTTACTTTTAATTTCTGCCCTTTTCGTTTGTTTTCTTGTCAAATATATGGTAAAACTAACCAGTATAGGCCCAATCGAAAGAAGGAGTTTTTGTGTGAAAAGAAGCCTCAGGCTTCACCCCCATCACTGCTTCACAGTCTAAATGAAGGAGCCAGAAGGGAGAAAAAAAGGTGTTCACATTGATTCCCTGGCCCAGTCAAAAGCAGCAGCCAGAAGGAGAAATCAAAGACTGCCTCTTGCGCTAACTGCTAAGCTCAATCGAAAGAAACAACCAGAAGGATGGCCATACTGACTTCCAGGTCCCATTCGAAAGAAACAGGAAAGGGGTGAAGTCGAAAGATAGGTCTTTACTACTTCCAGGCCAAATCGAAGGAAGCCAGGAAGAGCAGAATCGAAGGGTTCTGCTGCCCAAATCGAAGCACTCATATTTCCTTTCTTTATTTTTTTGTCTTTACATTTTCTTACTATTCAATATGGTTGTAATAATGTAGGATTTATTTTCTGCATTTTTATTGCTTTTGTACAAATGCTAGTAAAATAGGGTATGTATGCCAAGATAAAAACAACAAGTAGATAACCCCTAATAAAAGACTAAATGCATGCAAATCAAATACACTATGCACGCATGCACCTCTAGGGTAATCTCACCTGTTGCCTCGGAAAATAGCCATGTCCCTCAAATATGTGCATTTTAGCAAAGACCCTCGATAAAAGATCATAGTCCCTCGATGATCCTTAATGTTGCCTTCGGTAAATGATCTAGTCCCTAAACGACATTGCTAAAACGTCTCATAGTTTGCCTTCTATGACTA
Organism: Vicia faba; assembly: GCA_948472305.1. Lineage (NCBI taxonomy): Eukaryota > Viridiplantae > Streptophyta > Magnoliopsida > Fabales > Fabaceae > Vicia > Vicia faba. The sequence continues at coordinate 219,910,855 of OX451737.1, forward strand.
TACAAACTTCCCACGCCCGTCCCTTCACATCCAATGATGGGGATTCTTACCAAATCAATGGTAAGATAGCAACATATAAAGGAGGAGGAAAAGAACGTTTAAGACCTTTTGAGTAGGTAGATTGCTCCTAGTTGCTTGCTTGCTCACAACAAAAACATTTTATAAACCAACAATTTCATTTTGAAACATTTTCAAAAAGACAACACGTTGCATGCGTTCTTATAGAGACGAGAATCATTACAAAGACACCATTTCAAAATCAGTTTAAAAAGAAAACACTTCTTTGAACTATTTTCCAAATAACACTTTGTATGTGTTCTTATAGAGACGAGAATTATTACAAAGGCACGTTTTCAAAATACTTTCAAAACCACACCACAAAGCATACTTTCAAAAAAAAGCAAGTGATCTAGCAAGGAACTAAGAGCCCATAGATAACTATGGATGAAAACGGTGCTAAAACATTCCCTTTTCATAATCTACCCCCCAAACTCAAGAAAACATCTATAAAGGTCTTTCCTATTCTTTTCAACCTTTCCTTTTGGATAAAAGAAAAGTCGGTGGCGATTCTTGCTATCCGCAATAATTGAAATCAAACGCAAAACACCCAAGTCAGTTCTCCCACGCGTTACAACAACCAAATTCTCTCAACCATATCTTGGTGGTCTTTTAACCAAATGAAACAAATTTGGACTCCATGGAAATAAGGAAGTGAGAGGAACGACTTTTATTCCGAGAGGATTTTTAATAGAGGCCAGGAATCATCTTAAAAATGGCCACGAAAATAGGTGCTTGAAACTGACCAGCAAAACACAATATTTATCATATTTGTAAAATTGATAACCCAACTTTAAGCAACCATAACTTGCAATTGAATGGACCAAATGAGATGAAATTTAGATCAATGGAAAGCTTGAAGAGAGATGAAAAACTCTTGTGTTAAAATGGAATTGAAATGAAGCCTTAATCATAGGTAAAATCCACCATGAAAACATGTACATGAAGCTGATCAAATATCCAAATTTTTTACCAAGTGTTGAATGTTCAAAAGTTCATGAACACCGAACTTCCGAGCTTCGTAACTCAAAATCCATGGACTTTTTGGAGATGAACACTCAGAGACAAAAATGTAGTATGAAACTTCCTCTTTCATTTGAGCACAAGTTTGTGAATTTTTAATTGGTGAGGAAAAAATTATGGCCTTTGCAAAATGGTCAAATTCATCCAAATCTTTTATACTTAGTAGAATTTTAACAAACCCTAAAAAGTCAACATTGGTTAACTTTGTTGGTTTTCTTGATTTCATTGATTCCACTTGCACATATCTTGATCATTCATGAAATATGACTTGTATAGGACATGTTTGACCATAAAATGTTAGGAGTTGATTTTTAGAATGCACAATTGACTTTTATCCAACACATTCAATTCTTCTTCTCTTCTGACCAATTGAGCTTCTACGATGAAATTGAATGATCAATAAGCTTCACATGGATGGCTTGAGACATATATGAGACCATGGAATCATGTTTTGCTCAAAAAAGTCACTGATAAACTGACTTTGACCAAGACCCTAGCCAATCAGTCAAAAAGTTAGGAGGAGATGATCAATCTTCAAAACCCTAAATCCTCTGAGAAAGTTTGAGAACCTCTTGAACAAAGATGCCTTGTGTATTGAGATGATGCTCATGATGATGAGACTTTAAGCTTCTAGCCCATGTCGGTCAAATATTTTTCTTTGAGTGATTGTACATTCAACTATCAAAACCCTTGATCCCACACCTAAGAACTAATGAAGTGTAAATGAATGAATGATGATGCAGCATAAGCTTATAAGAATTGAAAAGATAAGAGGGAAAATTTTGGGGTGCAACAATCTCCAACGAGGGGGTTTGATTAGAAAGATGACCAACGCGGGGGATGAAATGAATGATAACTAACACGAGGTCTGGAATGGAAGATGACCAACACGATGGCTGGAATGGAAGATGACCAACAAAGGAGTTAGAATAAAAAATAACCAACACGAGGGTTGGAATGGATAATGACCAATACGGGGGCTGGAATGTAATATGAACCAACACGAGGGCTAGAATAGAAGATGATCAACACAAGGTGTAATACGGTGGGAGAACTGACTTGGATGTTTTGCATTTTATCGCAATTCTTGCAGATAGCAAGAGTCGCCATCGACTTTTATTTTATCCATCAAAGGAAAGGGTGAAAAGAACAAGAAAGACCTTTGAGACATTCTCTTGAGTTCGGGGGGTAGATTATGAAAAGGGAAGGTATTAGCATCCTTTTCATACATACTTATCTATGGGCTCTTAGTTTCTTGCTAGATCACTTGAAAATTTCTTTGTTTGAAATGTGTTTGTGGTGGGTTTTGAAAGTATTTTTGAAAAGCGCCTTCGTTTAGGAAAACTTTGTAATGATTCTCATCTCTATAAGAATGCATATAAACTGTTGTACTTTTGAAAATATTTCATGTTTTTGAAAGTTTTTGGTGTGTTTGAAAAGATGTTTGTCTTTGAAGATGGATTGTGAGCAAGCAACTAAGAACGTTCTACCTACTCAAAATTCTTTTTGTTCATCTTTTCTTCCTTTGATATTGCTATCTTACCATTGATTGGTAAGTAGCCTCGTCTTTAGATGTAAAGCGACGGGTGTGGGTCATCGTATAGTCATAAATATCAATATTGTGAGATATCTTAGCATTTCTCTTACGGGACCAAGATCATTTGTAAGGCAACATTCGTAGCATCGTCGAGGGACTACGACCTTGTATTTTTTATTTTTTTTGCTAAGATGTCTCACATGCATATCATGACCGTTTTCTCAAGGCAACAAGTGGAGTTAACTCTAGAGGTGCAAGTGTGCAAGTGTCTTGTATTTTATGCTTGTTTTGTCTTGGATTAGGGTTTTCTAAGATTGATTTTATCTTGCCATACAAACCCTAATTACTAGCATTTATATGAAAGCTATAAATTGCATAAATGTAAATTCTATGCTATTACATCTTTTTGGGGGATGGGGGATACAAATGTACAAATCGGGATTGCAAGAAATTAAACCTAATTATCTATTACAACCATATTTAATTTAATGGATAAATATGCAAAAGTTGAAATAAATAATGTACAAGACATGAATGAAAAGAAAATGAATTTGTTTTAGTTTTGATTTATTAAGAAAATAGGTTTTGTTTTAACCTAAATAACTAAAATAAACAATTAATTAAATTAAGAAAAATTAAACCCAAATTAATTAGGAAAAGAAATTACATTTAATCAAAAAATTGTTTTTAGGGTTTTTTGTGAATAAGAGTTAGTATTAATCAAACTAACATAAAAAATTAATTAACTGAAAGTCCTAAATTCTAAATCAATTTTAAGTCTAATTAATTTTATTTAAGAAAAGAATGGAATTTGTTTTAGAAAGTATTTTTGGCTTTTTATTTTGAAAGAAAATAAATAAGTATGTTAAAGTGTAAGTAGTAACTAAAATATATATTTTTGGATTTTTATTAATAAAATATTAATAATAATAATAATAATAATAATAATAATAATAATAATAATAAAATATAAAATAAAATAAAATATAAAAGAAAACAAGTCAAGGGTGTGAAATAGGTTTTGGGTGTATGTTAGGAAAAAAAAAACAGTTTGTTTTGATTAGGCCTGGTCCATTAAAGATTTTTGTTTTGAAATCAGAAAAAATGTAAATGGGCTGTGTGTTGTAGTTGAAAAGGGGTGGGGGGGGGGGGTGAGACTGAATAATACGAGATAAGCTCATTGAATATGAGCCCAAACGCGTTGTGTGACAAAAAGAGATAAAAAATGTTAGAAAAATAAACAAAAGGTGCTCCTGGGGCTCGAACCCTGAACCCTTTATGCTAAAGCCTTACGCGCACGCTCTCTATCACTGGGGTGGATATACATCCAATGTTTAATACCAACCATTGAATTATAGTTTAAGACATTTCCTGAAGACAACTTCATCTTCAACCTCGCGCCAGCCTGAACTCCTGTATCTCATTTATCTCTCAACTAGAATGAAAAATGTGAACATGAAACTTGTGACAAATTTCATCACGATTCCAGAAATATAAAGCATTAAAACTATAAATAAAAAATTCTCCCTACTCAGGCCATATAAATGAAATCTATGGATATGTACAGTTTCAGGGCAATGATATCTACATTTTGACTTTGAAAATACAAGCCTAACAATGCCCAAATAATGATATGAAAAGTTAGAAAACTCACCTTGCAGCTGAAGATCGTGTTTTGAATTAGAGCTTGATTCAAGTTGCTGTGATGGTCAGGTTAGCTTCCTCAAGTTCCTAGGAAGCTAATACAACCCTTAGGTTGAACTATGTATGGCTGGAATGTCCTGGAGAAGTCAAGGTGCAAGGTTCTGTTTTTGAAAATAGAGGATGGTGATGGAGGTGTTACAGAATTCTAACAGGGTGTGGGATTGTTTATGGATGATGTTTAGAAGCTTTTGGAAGAAAAAGGCCAAGAAATGCACGACTGGATTGAGAGATTGGATTCAGAAATCAGAAATGCCAAGTTTTTGTGGTTATGTTACAATTAATGGTTTGAGGGAGTTTGAGGGAGTTTGAGGGCTTGTAAATTTGTGTGTTATCTTACAAATGATGTCTCAATTTATAGAGGAAATGTTTCAAAGCTTGGAGAAGTCATATGTACAAGATCACATGTTTGTGGAGTTTGACTTGTTTTTGAAGTTATCTTGACAAACACCTTTCCAAGGAATGGTACAAAGCTATCTAGAGTGGTTGCAAACTTTAAAAATTTTCCTCTGATTTTGTAGAGGAAGCTTGTGAAGAAGGAACATGTTATAGGCTCAATACAAGTTGACTTTGTGATTAAAGCCACTTTTCAAGAATGGCAATGTTGCTTTCTTCCAAAAATAGATGAATCTTTTACAATGGCTCTAATGCTTGGATCATGGCTCTAGAAATTGTGTAAACCATTAATTATGGAGTGAAAACAAGTTTGATGCCCGCAAATCAAAGATTATGCAGCCTAGCATGGATTTGGTTCATGTTCATCCTAAAAATCTGCCTTGTAAAACAAGAATGAAAGCCTAACTTCATCTCTTTGATTCTCCTTGCTCAAACACGATCTCAAGGAGTTCTTGGAATTTTTAGAAATCTTGTAACATTATATATAATTCCTATTTGAATTAATTTTGCAAACTCCAATTGGAACTATGTGAAACTTTTCCAAGAAGTTAGGTCAAAATCCCGACTTAAAATGCTCAAAATTTCACTAAGTGTTTTAGTTTCATGGAAATGTATTAAAAAATTAATAACTTGAAATCTAAGAATTTTTAGAACTTGTCCTGTCCTACAAAGTTTTATATCTCATTTAGATCTACAACTTTCATGTTGAAAGTTTTTCTTGGATCATCTTGCATTATAGTGGAAATTTGGCACAAAGTTATGATATTATCATGTTTTTCTTAACACTTGGAAAAATTTCTAAGTGTTTAGAACTTTGACTTTTTCAAGGTAATATTGACTTTTGATTTCTTGAAAAATAATCTTCATGCTTTGACATGTCTTGATGAAATATGGTTTTTGAAACTTAATTTTGATCAAAAAAATCAAAGTTTGACTTTACAGTGTACAATTGACTTTTTCATCAATTGACCAAATTTCAACTATCAATCAATTGATCATGAGAAATGTTTTGAACCATGCCATTAGGTTAAAATGATGCATTTAGATTCTTGATATCATGTCTCAAACCAACAAGTCATGCATTTGGTCAACAGTAAAAAATTAAGCCTCTTAAGTCAAAACCCTAATTTTGACCATTTTGTCCTTTTGGTGATCTGATCAAATTTCTTGAGGAATTGTGATACAAACTTGATCAATTGACATATATGAGTTCATAATATTGATGTGGATCAAAAATTGTGAAGTTTGACTGTAAATTGACCACGGTAGACTTTTTCCCCAATATAGTTGATTTTAGGTCAACTGATCAATTGACTGAGAAAAAATGTGATCAAAAGCTTGAAACTTGACATGAGCAATCTTGGGAGTCCAAAATGATCCATGAAACTCATATGAATCATTAAAAGTCCAATTGTCCTTGTACAAACTCAAACCCTAATTTTGAGTCATCAGTGCTCGAGGAGGTGTCTTGAGCTGATCAAACTTTGTGCAGTCTTGAATTAATGGAGATCTTGTGAGAGAATTCTTGAGAAATTGAGAGGGAAATTTTTTGGGTAAAAAATAGGGGATGGAGTGGAAGATGACCAACACACGAGATGGAATGGAATATGACTAAGACAGGGGATAAAATGGAAGATGACCAACATGAGGGTTGAAATGAAAGATAACCAATGCAAAGGCTATAATGGAAGATGACCAACAAAGGGGGCTGGAATGGAATATGACCAACGCAAGGGATGAAATGGAAGATAACCAACGCGGAGGCTAGCATGAAGGATGACCAATACAGGGGCTAGAATGGAAGATGACAAATGTGGGGGCTGGAATGGAAGATGACAAATGCGGAGGCTGGAATGGAAGATGACTAACACAGGGGTACGGATGAAAGATGAATAACGAGAAGGGATGAAATGGAAGATGGTCAATGCAGAGGCTGAAATGGTAGATGAACAACACAGTGAATGGAATGGAAGATGACCAACACAAAAGATTACCAATGCGGGGTTAGAATGGAAGATGACCAACACGAGGGTTGAAGTTGAAGATGACTAGCGCGGGGGCTGAAATGGAAGATGACCAACGCGGATGATGTAACTGAAGATAACCAATATGTGGGCTATAATGAAAGATGACCAACACAAGGGGATATAATGAAAGATGATCAATTCATGATTTAAAATGAAATATGACTCACACATCGGCTGGAATGGAAGATGTCCAACACGAGGGATAAAATAGAGGATGGCCAACATGGGGGCTGGAACTAAAGATGATTAATGTAGGGGCTGTAATTAAAGATGACCAACAAGCGGGGCTAGAATGGAAGAAGACTAATGCGGGGGCTGGAATGGATGATGACCAACACAGGGCCTGGAATGGAAGATGATCCACGCGAGGACTAGAATGGAAGATTACCAACATGGGGGCTAGAATAGAAGATGATCGACACTGGGGATAGAATGGAAGATGACTATCACGGGGGCTATAATGGAAGCTGACCAAAGTGGGGGCATGAATGAAAGATGACCAATGTGAGGGCTGGAATGGAAGATGACTAACACGGGAGCTGAAATGGAAGACAAATAATGTGGGGCTGTAATGGAAGATGACCAACACAGGGGGCTAGAATGGAGGATGACTAACATGGGGGTTGGACTGGAAGATGACTAGCGCGAGAACAAAATGGAATATGACCAACACGGGGGCTGGAAAGGAAAATGACCAACGCGGGGGCTGGAATGTAGGATGACCAACACGGGCGATGAAATTTAAGATGACCAACATGGGGTTTGGAATGGAAGATGACTAACGCATGGACTGGAATGGAAGATAACCAACGAGGGGGCTGTAATGAAAGATGACCAACACGTGGGCTGGAATGAAAGATGACCAACATGGTAGGCTGAAATGGAAGATGACCAACACAGGGCTGGAATGGAAGATGGCCAATTTGAGGGATGGAATGGAAGATTACCAACACGCGGGTAAGAGTGGAAGTTGATCAATGCAGGGGATGGAATTAAAGATGACCAACGCGAGGGCTGAAATAAAAGATAACCCACACTGGGGCTGGAACGGAAGGTGACAACACATGTTAGAAATGAAGGTGACCAATGTGGAGTTGGATTAAACATATCGTTACCAATGGAGGGATTTGGGCTTGCATAAAAAAGATCATCATCAACACGAGGGTTGGATACTTGGACCAAGGAGATATATTGGTTTGTAAGGGATACTAAAGTTTGATGCTTACTCTCGAGTTAACATGGGTTTTTTAGTAAGATCATTAGTTAGGTAAGGTTTCAGAATTAATTCATTGGGGGAAAGAATTATTGGAGAGCATCTTTCAAATGAGACTCTGTGATGAAATTAACTACCAGGGAAATTATAAGCCTACTTGTTGAGATAAGATTGCTTGGGGATTATAACTGGTTTAGCTAGGGAATGTCAGTATGACAAAATCACTGGGATGGATAATGACAAAAGTGTTAGGGATAAGCTTAGACGGAGAGTTATCACTAACTTAGATGAGGATTGATTTTGGAATTTTACGAGGAGTCCTGAACCTTGGTCTATGCTATGCCATGTATGCATGTTTTTTCTATGTCATATATTCATGTTTAGAGTTTCTATGACATAATGCTCCATATTCGTGGATATGTTACGTGTGACATGATGCATGATTATGATACTTTATAAGTTTTACGAATTTTGAGTGAAGGGTTACCAATGGACAATTGGTCTTTCAAGGTGAGTATGTTAGGAAAGACTCAATTTTTGTTTTTAGGGTTCAAGGTTTGTAATGCAAATACAAACATTACGAAGGAGAATCAGTAGATGATGAGTACTGGAAATGACTAAATGGTCGGACTAGAGATGACTTGAAAAGGACCACCAGACGAGAACTGGGCTGCTAGTTGAGAACTGGATTTAAATTACCAGACAAGAATTGGACTTGAGTTACAAAATAAGGTCTGTATTTGAGTTACCAGATGAAGAATGAATTTGAGTTACCAGATAAGGATTGGATTTGAGTTACCAGACAATGACTGAATTTGAGTTACCAGACAAGAACTGTATTTGAATTACCAGACAAGAATTATATTTAGACACGATTTTCTAGACATGAACATGATTCGAAATTTGATTGTTAGATGGGAACATGATTTCAGACGGGAACTGTCTTATAAATTAAATTTCCAGACGGGAATTGGGAATTGGAAAACGAGAACTGACTTTAAACTTTTAGACGGGAACCGAGGATCGATAAGACGAGAATTGACTTGAAAATAGACTTCTTAAAAGGAACTTGGAATTATCAGATGAGCACTGGTTTAGAAATGAACTTCCAGGCGTGAACTAGAAACTATCAAACAAGATCTGATTTTAAGATAGACTTCCAGACAGGAACTGGTGTCGCACTATAGCGAAATGTAGCGGTAAAAATTTGAGACTAAGCCATTAATTGACTTATCTCACACAATAAAGTTTCCACTGCACTTTATTGTTCCAAAGGGAAAAGGGAAAAGAGAGAATAAAATCCAAAATAAAATAAAAGATCAGAGATCAAGGTACGGGGGCCAGTTATGTAAAGCGAAGGTATTAGCATCCTAAGCATCTACGATACTCTATAAAATCCACTTTATTTGTTTTAATCGAAGAGTGCATTATCTAAAGCTTAAACTTGCTAAAGGAAATGAATGAAAGAGTGTTTACAAATAAAAAAAATGTTTCTTATTATTGAGATCGTCTTTGGTCATGAGACCTAGTGCCTACGTACTCCCTCGTGCAATGGGAAAGTCAGAGCACCATAGTTCAGCTGAAAAAGAACAAAACTTAGTTTGTTGATTGTATTTTTGAAGAGACAAGTAGTCATATTTAGGAGAGAAGTCTTAACTAGTCGCCCACAAGGTGTGAGAAAGATGGACCATGCGTCATTATGAGGAGAGTTTGGAAACGCCTCTGGCACTCAAGTGGAAAAGTCGACACCTTTATAACCATGGGGATAAGAGGATCATATCTCGACTATAAATGAATCATGTCTAATATGGGAAAAAGTTTTAAAGAGAAAAAGTGCACGAGGGCACAAAAAGATTTGAATGAGGTTTGAATGTTTTTTAGTCTTTGAAAAAATGTTTGAGATAAGTACAATACTAAAGTATATGACATGAGAGAATTTTGAATGGTCGAGTCAGACACCTCGTATCCAAAGTACTCCACATGTGTTTAAGACTCGTGATGTATTGGTACATACCACATTTATTAAGTATTTTTGAATTTTGATTAAGAAAAAGAAGTTTGAAAAGAAGTCGCCTGACAAAAGTCAAGGTTTATTATGAAAGTGGTTCAAGTTTATAAAATAAAGAAGGTTTTGAAAAAGATGAGAGGGTTTTGAAAATTGAAGAATGAGAATGAGATGAAGAGAGAATCCTATGTACATGAAAGTAAAAGGTAAGGTATGGAATGTCTGACCAAACAGAAACTCATACTTGATATAAAGAAATAAATATAACATTCCTATCCCTTTGGATTTAAAGCCACAAGCAGATAAATAAGCCAAGAGTATACATCAGGTGAAAATAAATCACAAGCAGACAACATCATAGAAACCCAAGGCGTCAGGTAAAACTCAAAACATCAGATAAAGCGCATCAAGTTAAAATAAATCACAAGCCAGGAAATTGCACCAGGTAAGTTCATGGTGTCAGATTAAACTCAAAGTATCATCAGTGTGATACTGTGGGAGAACTGACTTGATGTTTTGCATTTCGATTTCATTTGTGCGGATAGCAAGAGTCGCCACCGACTTTTCTTTTATCCAAAAGGAAAGGTAAAAAAGCACAGGAAAGACCTTTCGAGATTGTTTCTCGGGTTCGGGGGGTAGATTATGAAAAGGGAAGGTTTTAGCATCCTTTTCATCTATGGTTTTCCGTGGGCTCTTAGTTACTTGTTTAGATCACTTGCTTTTGTTTTGACAGTGTGCTTGTGGTGTGGGTTTTGAAAGTGGTTTTGAAAAATATCTTTGTAATGGTTCTAGTTTCTATAAGAACGCGTACAAAGTTTTGTTTCGAAATATGGTTTAAAGATGTGTTTGTGGATTGTGTTTTGGAAAGTGTTTTGAAAAATCTTTTTGTAATGGTTCTCGTCTCTATAAGAACATGTACAAAAGGTTTTGTCTTTTGAAAATGTTTTGAGATGAAAGTGTTGGTGTAAAAAGTTTTTGTCGTGAGCAAGCAAGCAACTAGGAGCAAATCTACCTATTCGAAAGTTCTCAAGGTTATTTTCTTCCTCCTTTTAATGTTGCTATCTTACCATTGATTTGGTAAGAAGCCCCATTGTTGGATGTCAAGGGACTGGCGTGGGTTAATTTTACATTCATCGAAAGCAACTTATGTGACGCTTTAGCAATTTTTGTAAGGTACAAGATCGTTTTATCGAAGGAAACGTCGAGGGTCATCGAGGGACTACGATCTTTTTTATCGAAGGGTCATTGCTAAAATGTCCCATACTCGAAGGACATGACTGTATTTCCGAGGCAACGAGCGAGGTTACCCTAAAGGTGCGCGTGTGAAAAAGTGTGTTTGATTCAAGTTAATTTGATCTTTGAAATTAGGTTAACTAGCGATTGATTTTTTTAATCTTGCCATACACGCCTAATTACTATACAGTAATAAGTAAAACAATAAAAATGCGGAAATTGAAATTCTACACAATTACAGAGCTTCGGGAATGGGGGTACAAATTAATGAATGGGGGTAACAGTAAGAAATAAATATTTAAATCAAACAATACAAGTCCAAACCGTTAAATAATTATTTAGGTTAAAACTCTTTTCATTTGATAAAGTTAATTAAGGACTTAATTAATAATGTCAAACAAAAATTATTTTAAAGTTAATAATTATTTAAAACAAATATTAATGTATTTACATTTTTTTTAATATATGCTGAAGAAATAAAAATCAAATAATGAAAAAAAGAAAATATTAACAAACAAAAAATAAAAAGAAGAAAGTAGAAATGGGCCTGTGACATAAGTAAAAAAAAAAGGGGTGCAAAAAAAAAATAGTAAGCCCAAATGCTTCTAGCTAATCCAGTACAGCAACTCCCTGGAGGTGTACCAAAGGCATGCGTCTAAGACACGTTGAGAGGGTGTGATAACTGATCAAGGTGATAGATGATGATGGCGTCTCATACTATCATGGGGTGGCAAGCAGGGAATCATTCTGGACAGCTAAAGAGGTGGTGACAAATGTCACCACCAGATTGGACAGAGGCGTTGTTGTTAATATAAACAAAACACTAATTCATGAAGCCAGGCTTCATAACTCCACTTTCTTTCTCTCTCTTCAATGCTCTGTCCTCTCTCTTCTCCCTTGCTATGGGCCTTCACCGGAGAAGACCCTTTGGCCGCGCCAGAAATCGCCTCACGACAGTGATGGCGGCGGCGTGTCTCAAAACTCTATTTTTTTAATACTTTTATGATCTTCTCTTAATGCTAGTTATTAATTTGTGACTTATTTATACAGATTTCCACTTAATGGCTCTAAATCTAGAAAGGGGAAAAATAAAACCCTAGTTTCTGTTTGATGAAAACGGCGAAGCTAGTGATGCATGCAACGGAAGATTCAAAGAAGGAAGGGAAGAGAAGAAAGAGATCATTTGGTGAGGTCTAGATCTATAACCCTACTTACCTCCTGACGTTATTTTGGTAAGACGATTCTGACTTTGTGTTGTGGGAGATTTCTTTCTCTTTCTGAGCTTGTATTACTTTTTCTTCTTCTGAACTTGTATTACCCTATTTATCGGATTTGGGTTCTTGTTTTTGATTGGTTTGCCACTGATTTGTTGGGTTTGATGACAAGTTTGGAACAATGGATTTTTGGTTCTGTGTTTTTTTTGTTATTTTTTGTTTTTGATGATGGTTGGATGGTAGTGTTGATGATGCTTCAGTTGGTTTGAAACAACAGATTTTTTTGAACCTCTTGTTCTGAGTTTTTGTGGCTTTTGATATTTTTGATAGTTTTGTATCTATTCTTTTTGTGAGGTTTCAGTGATGTTTTAGTTGGGGTTTGAAGATGGTTTGTTCATGTTCTGGTGGTTTGGAAATGGTATGATGATATTTTTTCTGGTTTGGAGATGGTATGATGATCTTCCAATTGGTTTGGAAATGGTTTGATGAAATTTTTTCTGGTTTGGAGATGGTATGATGATTTTTTGAATTGGTTTGGAACAAAAGCTTTTGTTAAACCTCTTGTTCTGAGTTTTTGTGGTTTTCGATATCTTTTGCTTGTTTTGTGCTTGTTTTGTGCTTGTTTTGCTTGGTGATGTATCTGTCTTAATCTGATGGCTCTCACCTCTATAAAACAGTAAACTTGTTCTTTGATTAGGGTAAAAAAATGGGAGGGAAAAACAACTTTGAATTTTTGACAGTTTTGGCCCTTTTTTAGTCTTTGGCTTTTGAGTGCAGCTTGGACTATTTCCATTTTGGTGCAAGTCTGGGTATTTTTGGATTGTATTGCAGACTAGTTGCTATAGTTTATGTTGACATGCTTTTGTGCAGAATTTTGGACAGGTTTTTGGACTGCTATGGGCAGCATAGGGAGGCTTTTGGAGCAGGTCTTCTTGGACTGTTGCTTATAACAACCTGCTTGTCTTGGCATTTGCTGGCTAAGTGATATATTTCCTCTTTCCTCTCTTTGTGAGATAAAGCATTTTGCTTTTGATGCATTTCTGAAGGGTTTATGTTCTTTAGGGAAATGATGAGGCATAGGGTTTTAGTTATATTGGCTAGTTTGCTGTTATCTTTGTTTGTTTTGAGTTGCTTGTTTATCGGCTTTAAGTGTAGCTTCTGTTTACAATATATGTTGCTTTGCTGCGCTGCTTGCAGCCTGTTTTTGTTCATACTGCTATTTTTTTATTTTGCTGCCTTAGCAGCCCGCCTTTGCTTTAATTGGGGCTGCATTGACTTGGCTTATGTTTGCTTATTCATTTGCTATGCTTGGCAGTTTGCTTGCTTGTTTCAAGGAAATGTTAGCAATTTACCCTTTCTCTTTTTTTGTGAACCAAAAATGCAACCTTTTGTGATTTGCAATTGGGAGAAATGGCCCATGATTAAAAAATAAACCCCTCTTAATCTGATTCCAAAGATAAACCCTCATGATGAAATGAAAAAAAATCTCTTAACCATTAATTTTTGCTTGGAATTTTCCATGATGCTTGCTAATTTTTCTTTTCTTTTGTCACATGTACAAACAAATGGCAAGCAAGACAAAGGCTAGCAAATGGGGAATTTCTTGAGGATGAAGCAAGGAGTCTTGAAGAAGAAGCCAAGTTCCTTTGTAGATTTAAACTTTGCATTTGTAATTTTTGTAATCACTTGTAATTATTTGTAAAAAGACCTACCAAACTGTAATGAATAAAGCTTGAGTAACAATGCAAATTTATTGTCCAAAACTTCTGAGTTTTATTTTAATTTTGCAATTCTTGGTTTGAATGTCTTGAATAAGCATCCTAGCTTGATAACTTGTACTTCAAGTAAACACAAACTAATAGGATAAATCATGTACCTTGCACCTTTAAACAAAATAAATGTTTAGAAGCTCAAACCTAAGTGATTAATTGAAACCTCAATCATGATTTTCTTAAAGATGATAGCCTTAAACTTTGCACCTTATTCAAACAGAATATGCCCTCAAAAGTAACATCAATCTTCATAAGATTATAGTTAAGAAAGCAAATAAGATCACACAAACGCCTTTGCAGTTATCTGGGCCATGGATTAGGCAAACCTTTGAGCAATGCAAAACCCTAATTGCTGACTGATTGTCTAGGAAGAAAATCTGTTTGATCAACTTTTGAGCCAAATTGAGTAAAAAAGAAACCCTGGGATATTTCCTTGAGTAAAAAATGGGAGGGCAAATTTTGGGGTACAAAAATCAGTATATCAGATAAGAATCCCTGCATCAGATACAATTCTAGACAAGCAGACAAAAACAGGATAGCGGAGAAATAATCCGAACATCACATGTGAAATAAAGATTTAAGTCCGAGTGGATTAGAAACTTATATCAAAGATAAAATGAAAAAAATGAAATATAGAATGAATGCTTAATTAATTAATTTAAAAGTTGATTAAATTAATTAATTAAGTTAAAAAAATTAATTAGTCGAAACTAATTAATTTTTAATAACAAAATTAAATAACTAAATCAACTTTTAGTTAATTAACTAAAGCAATAAAGTAGTGTTAAAATGAAATGAAAGTTTAATCGATTAATCAAGAGTTCATTAACTTAATTAATCGAGTTAAGAAAAATAGATTAGTAAACTAATTCATTTTTAATAACAAAATCAAATAAATAAATCAAAACTTGAAAAAGCGAATAAAAGGTGGGAAGAGGAAGTATTGTCTTGATCCGTTTTTAGAAACTTGCACAAACCATAAACAAGTTAGTAATCACAAGGTGTAAAATCGAAATAAAACTTGTATGATGCACATGAACAATTCAAGAACCAAGTAATTGATTGTTCAAGGATTTAAATTCACAAATAAGACTAAAACCAAAGAAACTCTTGCTATTATTCAATCCAAAAAGGGTCACATAGTAATAACAGAACTAATGAATTTTCCAGGAAAAAAACGAAAGTAGATTTTCAAGCAATAACTTAAAGTAGAAATCAACATGTAAGCATAGCTAAAAAAAACTTCGAATCACAGTTTACCTTGACGTTCTATCGAAATAACATGCTTGTAGCGTCAAAACGAACAACTTACGAAACCGATTGCGACAGACCCGCAGTCATGGTGATACATACAATTGTTTTTTCAGATAGGTGTATTAAAGGGTAATTTAGTATTTGTCATTTGTTGGATATTCTCATTAGGCCCTATGTGGCATTCTTATCTTTACTATTCTTATGTATAAATAGGTGTACTAGGTTTACATTTAATACAATCAATTTTCTTCAATCATTAGTGGTAGCTTTTAGCATTTATTCCTTTTCTCTCTTCTTCCTCAATTTCATCATCTTGCACTAACAAATTGGTATCTAGAGCTCTTGGTTTGTTCTGAAATTCTGGGAAACATGAGTGATAGTGAGCTGTGTGTTTGATTTTTAAATCTTGAACAAAAATCTGAAACAAAATCATACTGATTCTGTGGGTTTGGGAAACACTAAGTGAGAAATCTGAGATCTGAGTTTTTTTGTGTGTGCAAGGTTCAAAATGAATGGAGGCAGTAGTTTGAACACTAAACTTCCAGTTTTTGATGGCAAAAACTGGAACAGATGGAAGATACAAATGCGTGTGCTGTTTGGTGCTCAGGATGTTCTGGACCTTGTTTCTGAAGGTTATGTTCCAGTTGCAGCAGATGCTACTGAAGAACAAAATCAGAAGAAAGAGCTACGAGGAAGAGAGATCAGAAAGCTCTGTTCTTTATCCATCAGTGTGTGTATGAAAATGTGTTTGAGAAGATTGTTGATTCAACAACGTCGAAAGGGGCATGGGATATACTGACCAGATGTTATGGTGGTGACGTGTCAGTAAAGAAGGTAAAGCTTCAGTCCCTGCGAAAACAATATGAAAATATCAGTATGAAGAACAGTGAGAAAGTTTCTGAGTACATCTCCAGAATGATTCTGATCACTAATGAGATGAAGGCTTGTGGAGAAACACTTTCTGAATAGGTAATCATAAAAAAGATTCTGAGGTCACTTACTCCTCAGTTTGATTACATTGTTGTTTCAATTGAACATTCTAAAAATCTGGAAACCATGAGAATAGAAGAGTTGCAAAGCAGTCTAGAAGCGCAAGAGTTGTGTCTGACTGAAAGAACTTCTGAGAGGGAAGTGGAGCAAGCTATGAAAGCTTCTTTTGTCAAGAAGGACCATAAGCAGAATAGACATGGTGATAAATTCCAGAAGTCAAAAACCTCAACTTCTGATGAAAAGAAATATCAGAAGGGAAAGGAAAGGTATGACAAGAAGAAGGTTCAATGTTACTGCTGTAAACAGTTTGGCCACTTTGCCAGAGACTGTAGAAACAGAGGAAGGAAATCAGAAGAAGCAAATATAGCCAGAGAAGATTCTGATGATGAACCTGTGCTACTGATGGCTTTTGATTCTGATGGAAACTGTTCAGAAGATTGGTGGTATATGGACACTGGTTGTTCAAACCACTTGACTGGGAACAAAAAATGGCTGATAGACTTTGACTCCAGAAGGAGAACAAAGATCAGATGTGCTGATGATAAGTACCTTAATGCACAAGGTATGGGAAATGTTAGAGTCAGAGTGAAGAATGGAAAAAACATTCTGATCAAAGATGTTTGGTATGTTCCTGGAATTAAAAGCAATCTGATGACTGTGGGTCAGCTTATTGAGAAAGGTTTTTTAGTGGTTATGAAGGACAACCTCTTGATGTTGTATGATTCTAATCAGAAGTTGATTATGAAGTCTGAGCAGGGAAGCAACAGAACATTCAAGGTGAATGTAGAAACTTCTAAAGCGGAGTGTCTTAGTGTAGAAGGCGCTGAAGATGACAGTAAGCTGTGGCACAAGAGGTTGGGGCACTTGAACTATAGAAGCTTAGGGCATCTAAGTTCTAAGAAGCTCGTACATAACATTTCGAAGATTGTGAAGCCTCAGAAGTCATGTGAGATATGCATGAAAGGAAAGCAACCCAGATTTCCATTTGCATCAGAAGTAGCCCCCAGAGCAAAGCATGCTCTGGGAGTAGTACACTCTGATGTGTGTGGACCATTTCTAGTACCTTCACTTAGAGGAAACAAATATTTTATGTCTTTTGTGTATTTTGTGGATGAGTTCACAAGAATGACATGGGTAACACTCATCAAGTTCAAGCATGAAGTGTTTACTGAGTTCCAGAAGTTCAAGGTGAAGGCTGAGAAGCTGAAGATTCTGAGAACACATGGTGGAGGTGAGTATAACTCTACAGAGTTCCAGAAGTTCTATGAGGAGAATGGAATAGAACATGAGGTTACTGCTCCATATACTCCTCAACACAACGGTCTTGCTGAAAGAAGAAACATAACTTTGCTTGATATGACCAAAAGTATGCTGAAAGAGAAGTTACCTCACATATTATAGGGAGAAGCTGTTGCCACATCAGCATATGTTCTGAATAGGTGTCCAACAAAGAAGCTGAAGGAAATTGTTCCTATAGAAAAGTGGACTGGAGACAAGCAAAGTGTTAGCCATCTGAAGGTGTCTGGTTCTGTATGCTACAAACACGTTCCAGAGGCTAGAAGACGAAAACTGGATGATAGAAGCAAAACAATGTTACTGGTGGGGTACCACAGTACAGGTGCCTATAAGATTTATTGTCCAGAAACCAACAAAGTTGAAATCAGTAGAGACATCATTGTGAAAGAGTCAAAAACATGGGATTGGAACAAGATTCAATCAGATTCTGGTGTAGCGCCAACACCAGGGTTAGTTTCTGAAGATCCTTCAGAAAGTTCTGAAAACGAGTCAGAGTCAGAAGATGAAGTCTCTAAAGATAAGTCAGAATCTCAGGGAGATTCTGATAGTGGATCTGATTCTGATCTAGATTCTGATGATGATCCAGAATCTGGTGGTGATTATACTTCTGGAAGGGAAAACTCTGAAGACATGGGGTCTGGAGAACAAGTTTCCAAAAGTAACTTTGAAGGTGGTAATTCTGAAGGAAATAATTCTAGACAAAGTCCAGAAACTAGCATTGTTCCGAGTTCTGGAGAAGCTTCAGAACAAGATCAGAGGCCACAGAGAATCAGACGAATACCAAGTAGGTTTGTAGATTTCAGTATGTTGCATGATACTGAAGTAGATTCTGAAGGAGAAATTGTTCAGTGTGCCATTCTAGTAGATTCTGAACCAGTGGGTATTGAAGAGGCTCTCAAGAAGAAAGTATGGATGAATGCCATGAAAGAAAAACTTGAGGCTATTGAAAGAAACAAGACATGGAAGCTGACAGAACTTCCAAAAGGAAAGAAAGCCATCAACGTCAGATGGGTTTTCAAGCAGAAGCTAAAGCCAGATGGATCAATTGGCAAACACAAAGCGAGACTAGTGGCCAGAAGTTTTCTTCAGAAACCTAGACTAGATTACTTTGAGGTGTTTGCGCCTGTAGCTAGACACGAAACAATCCGACTGGTGATCACTTTAGCTGCAAACAGAAATTGGCCTTTGATACATCTGGATGTGAAGTCTGCATTTCTGAACGGTCCATTACAGGAAGAAGTTTATGTGTCACAACCTCCTGGATTTATGAAAAAGAATCAGGAAGGGATGGTATACAAGTTAAATAAAGCTCTGTATGGGCTGAAGCAAGCGCCCAGAGCTTGGAATTTAAAGATTGATTCGTTTTTCATAGAACAAGGGTTTCAGAAGTGTGAGATGGAGTATGGTGTTTATGTTCAACACACTTTAGAAGGTAATATGATTATGGTGTGTTTGTATGTTGATGGGATATTACTCACAGGAAGTTCTGAACAAGAAACAACTGAGTTCAAGAAAGTTCTGATGAATGAGTTTGAGATGACAAATCTTGGAAAAATGAGTTTCTTTCTAGGGATGGAATTTATATACTCTGAGAAAGGAATAATTTTACATCAGAAGAAGTAGGAACTAGAGCGTCTGAAGAGATTTGAGCTAGCAAATTGCAAGGTTGCTATCATACCTACTGATACGAATCAGAAGTTGGACTCTGATTCTGATGGAGAGGATGTGGATGCTACAACCTTCAAACAGATGATTGGTTCTCTAAGGTATTTGTGTAATACTAGAACTGATATTTGCTATGCAGTTGGAATGGTCAGCAGATACATGAGAAAACCAAAGTGGTCTCATTACCAAGCTGCTGTCAGGATTCTGAGGTTTGTAAAAGGAACTCTAAAATATGGAGTGTTATTTCCTTCTGGAGGAAAGATCAAATCATAACTTCTGATTTATTCTGATTCTTATTGGTGTGGAGATAGAGTTGACAGAAGAAGTACTTCTGGGTACTTGTTCAAGTTTCTGAGAGGTCCAATTTCTTGGAGTTCTAAGAAACAACCTGTTGTGGCTTTGTCAACATGTGAAGCTGAATACATTGCAGGTGCTGTAGCTGCTTGTCAAGCAGTTTGGCTTCTGAATCTACTGCATGATCTGAAGGTTGAAGTTGAGGAACCTCTGAAGCTGATGATTGATAATAAGTCTGCAATTAATCTTGCAAAGAATCAAGTGCTACATGGAAGAAGCAAGCACATTGAGAAGAAGTATCACTTTCTCAGAAGTCAAGTGCAGAAAGGAGTGTTAGAAGTTCTGCATTGTAGCACTCAGAAGCAGCTGGCAGATGTTCTGACAAAGGCGATAAAAACAGACCAATTTCTTCGCTTGAGAGATGAAATTGGTGTTTTTAACTTCTGATAAGTTACTAAATTACGGGATGGTATTAGAGGGTAATTTAGTATTTGTCATTTATTGGATATTCTCATTAGGCCCTATGTGGCATTCTTATCTTTACTATTCTTGTGTATAAATAGGTGTACTAGGTTTACATTTAATACAATCAATTTTCTTCAATCATTAGTGGCAGCTTTTAGCATTTATTCCTTTTCTCTCTTCTTCCTCAATTTCATCACCTTGCACTAACAAGGTGGTAGCGGTATGAAGTAAGGCGGAGGGATTGGAGTTGAGATTAGAGATTTGACGGTGGAGCTTGGAAGGAATTAAGCGTGAGAGTTTGGGTGTTGAAGGTGTGAATCGGAATTGATCAGATGAAGAGATGTGCAGATGATGGTGAGGAAGATGATTATCGAAGGGTGATGGAGGTTGTGTCGTGGAGAAGGCAGAAGAGAGGAAACAGGTTATTGATGGGGCGCGATATGAAGGCCGAGGAGATCAAGGTTTGGAGATAAGATTTTTATTTTCTGTCTCTTAGTTCTTCAATGCAACTTCCTCCCTTTATATGGTATCCACCCTTTCCATCTTATAACAACACCAAAAAAAACTTATCCATAATTTAGGTCTTAGCAAATGACCATATCAACCCTTATTGAGATATTTTGCTAAATCTAAAACAAATTAAATTTATATATATATATATATATATATATATATATATATATATATATATATATATATATATATATATATATATATATATATATATATATATATATATATATATATATATATATATATATATATATATATATATATATATAAACCGGGGCAACCCCATTTTCTCTAGTCTATGGTATGTAGGTTGTCTTACATGTCGAAGTCCAGATTCCTTCTCTAAGGATTATGAAAGACGCAGACTTAGACGAAGATGAGCGGATTAAGGCTAGGCTGGACCAGATAAATTTGATTGATGAAAAGAGACTTGCGGTTGTCTATCACGATCAGATGTATCAGAAGTGCACGATCAAAGCCTTTAACAAGAAGGTCAAACATAGGGTATACTATGCTGGCGACTCGGTAATAAAGCGCATCATATTTCCACAAGGTGATCCCAGGGGCAAGTGGACTCCCACATATGAAGGACCGCTTGTGATTAAGAGGATATTTTTTGGCGGTGCTATGATACTGACCACCATGGACAGTGAAGATTTCCCGCACCCTGTGAACGCGGACATAATCAAAAGATACTACACATGAAAGAGGCCCGCTAGGTTGACTGGCCTAGGAAAAAATAAGGGCATCTCGGCGAACCAAAAGGGTTCGGAAAAAATTAGGGATATATATATATATATATATATATATATATATATATATATATATATATATATATATATATATATATATATATATATATATATATATATATATATATATATATATATATATATATATATATATATATATATATATATATATATATATATATATATATATATATATATATATATAATTATTCGAAAACCTGAAAAGGCGGTTTAGGCAAAAAAGGGTATCCCGGTGGCTAAAAACCCGAAAGGGCAGTCCAGGAAAAAGTTAGGGATTAAAGCATATCACTATGTCCTGTTGGATTATCTACTTACAACAAGCTTTGTTATCAACGTCAAGTTCAAATGGTACAACTCAATCTAATCAAATTCTTTTGACAGCAAGGGATGAGATGCTTGAAGGCATAGGGGCAATAGTAGAGTTGAAACCGATGGGATTGTTTATGCATAACTCTTTTTCTTTGTTTTTCTTTGTACTTTTTTCATTTTTACGATGATTTCCTCTAACTAGGATCTTTGTCTCCTTGTACAAAACTGTCTGTTTAACGACAACCTATCAATACAAATATAATTCAAAATTCAAATTTACTTTCTCTGTTTTGTTTGCAAAAACGTCCAATGACTAAATTGAGTGAACATATGCATATGAATATGATTACCGTTAACAAGTATGTGAATAAAAACAGGGTTAGCATTTACTAAAGACTCTAGGAGTTGGGATAACATTCAAGTCATCCACAAATCCCCACAGAGAAATTCCCGCAGAGCTACCTTTACAAGATTATCCTCGACGAAGATATATCCCCCAGCGAGTCTAATATGCCTTCAGACAGAAATTGAGGCATCTTCCAACAGTTCACATGATCACCCCTCCAATAGGTCCCCTAGCGTATAAGGAAGTCTGATCATTTCCCTAGCATACGATGGAAACTTCCCTCGCACAACCTATGAAATTCCAATTCCCATCAGAAATTATTCCCTCAGTATAGTTTATAGGAATTTAGTTCCCCATCAGAGTTTATCTGTCCAACAGTGTAAAGTCCTCGACAAAATTCTCTTCTCCAACAGGGTTTATTTCCCAAACCGAGGTTATTTCTCCGATTCTTGCAGTTCCCCGACATGATTCTCTTCCCAAGTTAGATGTCATTCAACTTTGTCCTCCCTAGAAAAGTTGACATCCACACATCAGAGCAGTATCCATCTCTTCCATCCCCAAGAAGATGTCGAACGTCCCTAGCGGAATATTCTCAAACGGAAAGCAAGAATCCCCAATGAAGACGCTCTAGGCACTACGCCAAAAATAAGATTAGACAACACACCTAAGGAAGTGCTTCTTATCAAAAGTGCTGCTAAAAGTCCATTTTAAAAACACGAGAATTTGGTCGTATACATTAGACAACGCTTTCTAAAAAAGCGCTGCCTAAGGGGGTGAATATGGTTTAATAAAGCGCTGCCTAAAAGGGGTAGGTACTGAAGCGCTGCCTAAAGGGTGGGCTTACAAATATCTTTTTAGAAGCGCTTCCTAAAGGGTGGGCTTAAGCAGCGCTTTGTGAAAGCGCTACCTAAAGAGGGCTAATGTGGTTTTATGAAGCGCTGCTAAAGGGGGTAGGTACTGTAGCGCTTTAGAGAAGCGCTGCCTAAAGGGTGGGCTTACAAAGCGCTTTGTTAAAGTGTTACCTAAAGGGGAGGGGGGGGGGGGATTAAGCAGCACTTTCTACTAGAAGCGCTGGATAAGGGAGGGCTTGCGCAACACTTTTTCAAAGTGCTGCCTAAAGTCCTGTTATAAAAAAATAAAACACGCCCAACATTACTATTACACAGTAACATTATTATTTTTCAAAAAACCCATTTTCACGAACACAATTACGAACACAGAAACCCATTCTTCATGAGATTTTTCGTTTGATTCTGGACGAAAATTGTTGCATCCTTTCTTCAAGGTTCTCATCCTTCTTCCATTCAAGACCATTTCATCCTTTCTTCCATTCACAACTAAGGTTCTCTTCTCCTCTAGGTATGATTTTTGATATATTTGATAATGTTGATATATAATGTTGCATTTGGTTTAGTTGATAGTGTTGATTTAGTGTTGATAATGTTACATTATATTGTGTTTTGTGTGGCATGTGGTTTTTGCATGTAAGGTATTTGTGAAAATGTCACAATGAGTTTTGCATGTAAGGTGTTTGTGTAAATGTCACAATGAATATTGCATGTATTGATTGAGAGAAAATATGTTCCTATACAATTAATCGAGCTATACATTTTGGTTTGAGATGTTGTCGTAATAACACTTATAGTGTTGAAATTAAAATCACTTCACATATAGTTGAAAATGAAATTGAAAGAACTCATATAGTTGATGGTGTAAAGTTGATAATATAGGTGATTATTTGATGATAATGTAAAGTTGAAACGATAATATAAACATTAGTGATAATATATAATAGAAATGATAATATATATTCTTGATGGTGTATAAATATTAGTGATAATATAGATATAAATATTAGCGATGATTTTTTATGGCCGTCAATAATATAAATATTCTTGATGCATGGTGTATAAATATTAGTGATTATTTAATGTTGTTTTATTAGTTTAATATTGTTTTATTAGTAAAATATATGTTAAAAGAATATTAATGATTATTTAATGGTGTATACATATATGTTTAATGTTGTATAAATATTCTAATGTAATTCTTATTTATAGATTTTTTTTATTATAATAAAATTAATTGATCATTTATATAGGTTACTTGTGAAGAGTGGAGTTTCTGAGCGTTTCCAAGAATATTACACTGTGTGGTTTCAGAAGTTGCTGACTTCTCTGTAGGTATTTAGTTGTTATTTTAATTTGCTATAGTTGCTTGAATAATTATAGTATTTTTATTTTTGATGAATATGCCTAATTGATATTAAGTTTTTAGTCTCTGTCCTTTTTTTTAAGTATTGTTTTTGTTTAGCTTACTTAATAGTAAGACCATGGATAAAAAATGGATGTCTTCCAATCGATTGTCCAAAGAGTACGAGAATGGGGTATTGGAATTCGTTAAGTTTGTTTTTGAACACGCCAAAGACGCCAATCGAATGAAATGTCCTTGCTTAAATTGTTGTTTTGTGGGTCGGGTTGACGCAGTTGGGTTGCAATCGCGGGTGAAATTGATCGAAGTTACACATGTTGGATATTCCATGGTGAGAAAAGTTACGAGAATGTTGAACTGGGGGATAGTACGACATATGCTTCAGACAATAATGACACAGATACATATGATTGTGATCGAGTCAAAGAGATTGCAGAAGCACTTGAAAAAGATCTTCAAGATTATTCCAAAATGTTTGAGAGGTTGGTAAGAGATGCAGAGAAACCGTTGTATAAAGGTTGCACTAAATTCACAAGACTGTCTGCGGTATTAAAGTTGTACAACTTAAATGCGGGAAATGGATGGTCTGATAAAAGTTTCAGAGTTATTAGCCATTATGAGAGATATGCTTCAGAAGGATAATGTTCTTCCTAATCGAACCTATGAGGCCAAAAAAATGTTGTGCTCTGTTGGCATGAGCTATGATAAGATACATGCTTGTCCAAATGATTGAATTTTGTTTCAAAACGAATATGAATCGTTAAATGAGTGCCTTAAATGCGGTTTATCTCGATATAAGAAAAAATTGTCTCCAACAAACGTCTTATGGTATTTTCCTATAATTCCGAGATTTAGACGCATGTTTCGTAGTAAAACCGATGCAAGACACTTGACTTGGCATGCAAATGAAATAATTATTGATGGAAAGTTTTGACATCCGGCAGATTCACCATAGTGGTCGAAAATTGGTAATGATTATTTTGATTTTGGAGGAGAAGCAAGAAACCTTCTCTTGGCATTATCTACTGATGGAATGAACCCGCATGGTCTTCAAAGTATCTCACATACAACATGGCCTGTAATTATTATAATTTATAACCTACCTCCATGGCCATGTATGAAGCGCAAGTACATGATGTTATCAATGTTAATTTCTGGACCTAAACAACCAGGGAATGACACATACGTTACTTGAAACCGTTAATCGAAGATTTAAAGATTTTGTGGGAGAACGGTGTGGAGGTTTATGATGGATATATGAAAGAAAGTTTCAATTTGAGGGCGATGTTGTTTGGCACAATTAATGATTTTCCGGCATACAGAAATCTATTAGGGTATAGCGTTAAAGGTCAAAAAGCGTGTCTTATTTGTGAAGAACACACAAATTGGAAGCGATTGGAATTTTGTCAAAAGAATGTACTTCTCGGTCATCGTACATTCTTAAATTCTAACCATCACTATCATGGATGGAGAAAGACATTCAATGGAAATCCATAACATGATAGAGCTCCACCTACATTGACGGTGACCAAGTTTTTGAAAAGGTGAAAGATAGTATCCATTTTGGCAAGCCTTTTGCACATACGCTTGTTAAAGGTGGGTGGATGAAGAGGTAAACAATTTTGAATTTCCGTATTGGAAGTTGTTGTATGTAAGACATTTTCTTGATGTTATGCATATTGAAAAAATGTATTTGAGAGTGTTATTGGTACGTTACTCAATATACAAGGAAAGTCTAAGGATGGCCTTAAAGCAAGAAAGGACTTGATACAAATGGGAATAAGAACTGAATTAGGACCCATGAAGAAAGGAACATGAACATATCTGCCGCCTACTGCTTATTCTTTATCTAGAAAGGAGAAAAATTATTGTGTAAGTTTCTAAGTGAAGTTAAAGTTCCAGAAGGTTACTCTTCAGATGTTAGAAGGCTTGTGTCTATGAAATTCCTCAAGTTAAAGAGTTTAAAGACACATGATTGCCATGTTATAATAGAGCATTTTCTACCAATAGGTATACGTTCTATTTTGCCAGAAAAAGTAAGAAGCGCCATAACTAAATTATGTTTTTTTCTTCAGGTCAATTTGTAGTAAGGTGATCGATCCTAAGATCTTACCAATATTGCAAAAAGAAATAATTATTACTTTGTGTGAGCTTGAAATATATTTTCCTCCGTCATTTTTTGATATTATGGTACATCTTATTGTTCATCTTGTGAAAGAGACACAATTGTATGGACTAGCTTATATGAGATGGATGTACCCTGTTGAGCGTTACATGAAAATATTAAAAGGGTACATGAAAAATCGAAGTTGGCCAGAGGGTTGTATGGTTGAACGATACGTTTTTGAAGAAGCGGTTGAGTTTTGTACTGAATATTTGACCAATGTTAAATCCATTGGACTACCCAAATCTCATATTATCGAAAGGAAGGAAAAAATTTAATCGAAAATAAAATTATGACAGTATCAAGGGTTGAACGGGATCAAGTGCATTTATATGTTCTGCACAATGACAATGAGGTTGAGCCATATGTTAAAATGCACAAGGATGTACTCCGAGGTTTAAATCCGAATTGAAATGAAAATTGGATAGTACGATATCATAATCCAAGTTTTATTCAATGGTTCAAAGATCATATATATTCTAAGTTTGATTTAGATCCCGCTTCAATAACAGAAAGGTTGAGATGTTTAGTATATGGTCCGAGTTTTCTCGTGTTTTCTTATAGTGCATATGCAATTAATGGATACACATTTTATACCAAAGAACAAGATGATAAAAGTACTATGCAAAATAGTGGTGTCACTGTTTTAGCTGAAGCAATGCACATTTCAAGTATGAATGACTTAAACCCCAAATATGAAAATCTTTCATATTTTGGGGTTATCGAGCACATTTGGGTGTTTGATTATGAGAAGTTTCAGTTTCCTATCTTTGGTTGCAAGTGGGTACATAATAGCGACACACAGATGGATAAGTCGGGATTTTTACAAGTGGATCTTAATAGGGTAGGGTACAAAGATGAGCCTTTTATTCTAGCCTCTCAAGCTAAACAAGTGTTCTACGTCACTGATCCGACAAGTTCCAAATGTTCTATAATGCTTTTATCTAACAAAGTGATTGATGATAACGATGTAAATCAAAGTGATGTTGATGTTGAGAATGATTCATATGTTAGAGGCAATGAGTCGTATGTACGGAATGATAAAGATGAGAATATTATAGCGGATGAATCATATAGTAGAAATGATCATAATGAGGGAATTGGGATCAATCCATCTGCCCGAGTTGTTAAGATCCAAGTAATTCATATTCCAACCAAGAAACGAAAGAGATGTTAGTGGAAAAGGTACTAGTGAAATGTTATATGTTATGTCATTCAATAAAATTGTGTTTTTGTTTTTTATATTGTGTTTAAGGTTTTATTTTTTTGGCTATTCATTCAATGCTACTTGAATTTTATATGGTGTTTATGTTTTTCTTTAATATTATAGGTGAAATGGCTCCTAATGAGGAAAAAGATCATCCCGCTTCTAATATTGATGGAAATGAATCAGCTCGTGATGTGGAGAATAAGATTAGACGAGGAATAACAATTATGAAGTCAATAATTCGTGCAAGAGATAAAGGTATTAAATTTGACGTACATTGGAATGAAGACAAATAGCTAATTGAGCCTTCTGTTGTGAGGAGAGAAGTTCCAATCACTTGTGATGATTGGAGAAGGCGTGAGTTGAAACCCATTAAAGAAAAAATATAGACTGAAATACATGTGCGATATGTGATGTCTTTCATTTTTGTTGACGCTTATGTATATAAATTACTAACGCATTCTATGTATGTTTTTTTGTAGAGGTATTTTAACATTGATGATGATCGAAAATCATATTGCCTTCAATTGGCCGAAAAAAGACTAAGGGGGTTTCGATCTTTTTTGACAAACAAGTTTCTTAGGGATGCGGATAACATTTTTATCGATGCAGAGCGTCCAAAAGCGTATGCAGGCTTGATTTCGCTTGAAGAATGGGAAACCTTCAAAGAAAAAAGAAGAACCTCAGATTTTTAGGATGTGAGTAGCGTGAATCACCAACGAGCATCAAGTCCCACGTATCCATACAGAAAGATTGGATTTGGTCCAAAACAAGCCAAAAATCAAATAATTGAAAGAAGGATATTTCTCATCAAAGCATTGGATTTTTTCCATAATTGTTACCCTAATTTGATTTACTACATATACATAACAACCCTAGATCAAAAGGACATGCGCAGAAACCACAAAAGAACCATACATCAAAATGAAAAATTTCAAGAAAATAGTGAAGGTGAAAAACATCAGTTCCAGCCTTTGTTGATCAAAATAAAAGAGCCAATCACCTTCCTGAAGTTGTCAGGGTTCGATACCAGTCCTTACTCATCGTGAATCAACCCCAAAACCCCTCCTTGCACAAGCTCCGGTTGGTAAGTTGGTAGGTTTTAATTTTCAAGTTTTAAAGTGATTTCAATCAGTGTAAGCATGTTAGCATAATTCATACACATCATTATAAGTGTTCTAACGTTTTACATGAAGGTTTTAATGTAGAAACACCATCGTGCCATTGTTAGGGCAGAAAGCTTTTGAATTTTCAGATCACATGATATAGGCCTCCTCAGGCCAAATGGCTATCACCATTGGACTCGTAGACCCCAAATTAGGGGGCTAGGGTCACTTTTTCCTTCGTTTTCTTGATATTTCATAGGTTGGGATTTTTGCCCAAACGGAGAAGGTGACCGGAACCACCGTCCAAGGTAGTTTGACCGACCAAGGACTTTGCATGGCATATTAGGATGTTGTGATTGCTTTGTTCGAATATCAGGGCCCCACTTTGGGCGCGCGTGTTTTACAGTCAGCATTTAGGACTAGTTTCAATATTTAATCAATTGTTTGTGTTTAGGTTAATGGATGTACATCCGTCCCAACGGTAAAGACAGCGCGCTTAAGGCTTTGTGTGTATGCAAGGGCAGGGGTTCGATCCCTACCTCTTACATGTTATTTTTTATGAATATTTCTTATAGATCATGTGCTTTGGGTTCCAGCGCATCCACCATGCATCTCCAGATCTCATCAATCAGATCACTATGGTATCAAATCCAGCGCCCAATAACACATCCTCATGATGGACATCCTAGCATGCCTCCCACTAGATCCAACGCAGTTGTGGGCCAACAAGATTTGGGCCTTGGAATTCAGTAGTACACCCCTCCAATTGGGTTTCTCACCCCCCTCAGGCCCATTTCTTAATTTCTATATTATTTTTATTTAGTTTATATTTTTTTGTTTATTCCTTTTTTTAAATCATAAAATAAAAAAGAAATCATAAAATTAGGATTTAGAGTTTTTTAAGAAAAAATTAATTTTTGCAAATTAATTTAATTCAATCACCTTTAATTTGTTTTCCTTAATTTAAAATTAATTAGAAATTAGGTTAAATTTCAAATATTTTTCATAAAATACCAAAAATATTTTTAATAGGCAATTAGATTTTTTAGGGTTTAGAATTTATTCTAGTCTTAATTTTCGCGCGTTATTATTTTTCATACGATTATTTTTATTATGTAACTGTGCCCGGTTTGTAATAGTTAATTAGGATTTTCAATTTTTGTATTTTACTTTTCAGTCTTTATTTATGTATCTACACTAAAGCCTTGTAATAGTTGTAGAAACTTTATTTCTCGCTTTATATTTCTTATATGCTTGTATATGAACTATTAGTAAATTAGGCGTGCATGACAAGAATCAATTAATCATTAGATTACTAACATAAGATAAAATACCTGAAAAAAGCACACTGTTGCACACTTGCACCCTTAGGGTACTTCCCACTTTGGTTGCCTAAAAAAAATGGTCATACCCCTCGAACGTAGGGATATCTTAGCAATGACCCTCAGTTTAAAAGTCATCATAAAAGATCATGGTCCCTTAGTGTCCCTCAAGTTTCCTACGAGAAATGATCTTGTCCCTCGATGTTGCCTACATGATGACAGTCCCTTCAAAATGCTAAGGTATCCTTACGTGTTGCCTTCAATGACCATAAACGTCTCTTTCGATAGTCCCTCAACATCCAATGATAGGGATAGCTACTCACTAATAGTAGGATAACACTATCTAAAGGAAAGGAGGAAAAGAACATCATTTTTTCGATTAGGTAGACAATTCTTAAGTACTTTCTCAAATCTGATTTTTTACACTTACACACTTTCAAACTTCTTTTCAAAAAACGCTTTATCACACTCTTGAGGACTGATACAAGAGTTATCATAATGCAAACAAGTTTTCAAAACACACAAACATGAAAATAGTTTTCAAAAATGAGCAAGTACCTAAGAGCCCGTGGAAAACATTGGATGGAAAGGGTGCTAACACCTTCCTTTTCCATAATCTACACCTCTTACTCAGAAAATCTCACCCTTTCCTTTGTTGGATAAAAGAAAAGTCAGTGGCGACTCTTGCTTACCGAAACATTTGCGAATACAAAGTGCAAACCAGTATAAACAGTCAGTTCTTCCACTGTATCACAGAGCAGTATGACAAAG
Organism: Vicia faba; assembly: GCA_948472305.1. NCBI lineage: Eukaryota > Viridiplantae > Streptophyta > Magnoliopsida > Fabales > Fabaceae > Vicia > Vicia faba. Next base: position 219,941,719 of record OX451737.1, read on the forward strand.
ATGTGAAAAGGGATTTAAAATAGGATTTTCTAGAATTATTGCAGCAGACTGAAGTTGCAACTTTTGATGTGACATCTTCACTTCAACTTCCTTGGACCTTCAGGATAAGTAAATAAATTTTAGTAGAAATGTCCTTATCTGAATTTAATTCTTCCCATTAGTGACCATTTATTAACATCAGGACTTTGATCATACAACTGAGATAACTCATCATATAAGATGTCAGACCTTTAATTAAGAAGAACATCATATATACATGAGAAACCTGAACTATTCAGTTCTACAACACCTTCATCTAAGGCCATATTACCAAAGAAACACAGTTGGTAGAATGATACATAATGCTCACCAGCCACTTTCAAAATTCAAACATGTGACTAGTCTAGCCAATGTCAGAATTCCTATCTTCTTTTGTTGAACTCTTCAGGGGAACACAGAACAAAAACACCTCATGTTCTGTCATGACATGTGGTAGAACATCATGTACATATACAACCATCAATAGTTGTAACAGTATCAATATACAAACAACCATTAGTAGTTATCAATAACACCATTACAACTTTTAGTAGTTGTAACATCAACACAACCATCAGTAGTTGTGAAAGCAATAATATCAACAACAGTTGTAGTAGACCTACATAAGCATTTAGACAACCATCAGTAGCAGTCATACTGAATCTAGGAAAGTTATCATCCTAGCCTTCCAATAGCCAAATAGTACCAAAAATATCCCTGAAGCTCACCCAATAGACAAACCAGGGTGCCTGGTCTAATGCCAATTAAAATTCTGGCACTAGTACACAACATGCTCATGCTGATGATTTCAACATCAGAACATGATGTCAGGACAGATGTTACGACATCTATAGACAGACTGAATATCAATATCAAACTAAAATAATATGTATAGTTTTAAAAGTAGAATGATAAAGAACACATTTAATTGTTAACCCAGTTCGGTGTAACTCACCTACTCTGGGGGCTACCAAGACAAGAAGGAAATCCACTATCAATAGTATTAATTTTAAGCCTAAACAATCCCAGTTTACAACTTATCACTTAATCCTTACCCATTGCAACTTCTACCTATGCACCTCATAGATATGAGAAATTACCATCCCACTTCTAATCACTGCAGTGATAAAAGACCTACCCCAATCCCAATGCTAGTCTATAGACCATTTGAAATTCTAGTATGACAAAACTCAGATGTCCTAAGAGGATGTCGAGACATCTGATTTGACACAAATAACACAGGAAAAGTGAAAACATAAAAAATAGTACTGAAAAGCAATAACAACACAACAAAATTGTTAACCCAGTTCGGAGCAACTCTCATACTCTGGAGGCATACCAAGCCAGTGACAAATCTACTAATAGTAGTATCAATTCAAAGCTAAACTCCCCCATTTACAACTTATAATTTAATCACTACCCTCTCTATATTTATATCTAAGACTCACCTGGATATGAGACCTTCTTCAATCCCTCATCAATCACAGATAGCGATTGGATTAACACAATTATGAATAAACCAGAAGACACACTTCCATGACCATACCTAGCTAAGACTCAAGGTTAAAATCCCATGTTTACAACCTTTCTCTTAACCAAGAACAACAAATTAGAGTTTCTTCAAAGCTTCCTCCAAGAACAATACTCAACTCATTACCTACAGGTTTCTGAGTGAGAACATGATGACCATCCCAAATCCTGCAGTGGTTCACCTTGACAGAGCCCTAGACTTCTACATCTTGAACCTGTGCCAAATTAGGTTACAAACCCTTCTATTTATAACCTATTCCCAACTGGACTTGGGCTTTCTAATAATAGCAAATCAACTGTTACAAACCAGCAGTAACTTTTGCTGTAAACAAGGTCTTCAATCATTAGTTTCCTAAATAGTCTCCATATTTAGAAAATGTATAATCTTCAATATTTTGAATTGATTCTCTTGACCTTTAATTTAGCTCCACATAGGATTGCATAATATTCCCTGAATATTCTACACTTGTTAAATCATAACAGATTTAACATAATCACTTTAGCTCAGGTGCGACGTCATATGCTCCTTCATAGGACATCTTATTCAACATGTTGTTCCATATGTTGAAACACTTTAACTCAACATGTCCCAAACATAAGATAGGACTTCTTGCTCAACCCATTCCTATTTGAAAATTAATATATCCTATCTAACATATTGCTGCTTTATTTGTTTTACAAAAATTAATACCAATCCTAAAACTAGAGAAGTTACAATCTCCCCCTTTTGCAAATTTTGGCTAAAACAAATAAATAAAAATACAACCCAATATTACAACAATACAAAAACATCCACCAACGCAGTTCTCAGATACTGCTGAACACAATGGCATAACATGGAGATAGTCTTCATAAGCTCAATGATGTTAGGGCATCATGTTCAACATCTTCTTCATGACAACTCCATTGCAACAAGAATTTCAGCATCAAAGAACAACAACCCAAGAATAAAAGGAAGGAAAGTCTTGAAGTTATTTGATGCACTTGATCCAGTTGAGGAATATGATAGCCTTCACCCCTCCTCAACCCATGAACCATATCTTATCTAAGAGGGATAAACCTTTCCCTCAGGTGGTGGAAAAAGAGGACCATGGAGAATAATAGCCCCCTTGAGAAGTAACCACCAGTCAACCTGTGGAATAAGAGGAAAATTAAGAAGTATCCAGACACCACCCTAGGTAACTCATAACACATGTCACAACTGTGTCCATAAATCATACCATAAGTCATAAAAGAATGTACCAGACATAGGATAAAACTTCGTATCTGACATCTTTGTGATAGATCTATGAAAGTAGCCTCCAAAATAATCAGCAGCCGAGCACCAAGAATCACCATATTTCTCCCCCTTTTTAGCCAAAACTTGGCAAAGGAAGCCTTCATTATACTAGACCCAGGCACAAATTTCCCAAATCCGAACAAAACCCACGATGATGAACGCTCTTATGTTGATAGAGGGCAGGAAAAGCCTCTATAAATAGCTAAACCTTTACTTTGGAAATAACAATCCTTGAATATATAAGACTTGGTCAAAAGGAAACATTATTCGAGGATAAAAACTGCTACCGAATCAACGTGCACCGTCAAAAACAACCTTGAATGTCTTTAATTACACTGGACTGTTTCTCCTAAGGAAAAACAAGTCCCAATACCTGCACATACCCATTCAAACACGCCATTGAACACATGTTTGATCAAACTGTTTACACAGTTCCTTTGTTGATCACACAGGAAACATGTCATGAATAATGTCCCGACATTCAGTCAGACATTATGTTCTTCTACTTGCATTAATCAACACATCTTCATCCATAATGTCTTCCATGGGATTCTAAGTATTCTCATTTCACTTAGACTTAGTGAAACACATTAAGATATCAAAATATCACATTTGTGACATCTCTCAAAAATACAGACTTGAAGATTCTTTTAACATCTACAGAGAAAAATAAATTCTCCTAGATATAACCATTAAACACCAGAGAGATATATGGACTTCTGATTCACCAGCTTCACATGGCTAAGATCAACCATGACTTGTCAAGATCACAAATAATATCATAATATCACATCATGTTGTTTAACATCATAACCTCATAAGAGGAAGAAGATCTCCATAAGCTTAGACAACTTTCCAATATCTGTATCATTCCAGTAACAATCCACAGATAAATTCACGACTCCTCCTGTCATGGATAAACAATGCTCCAGTTGAAGATGAAAACTTGAGCACCTGATGAATACTCATGAAACACTTCATGCTTTCATGACGAAGACCAACACTTTTACATGCTCAACACCAACTCCCCCAGTAGAGTTGATTCTGCGTCAGATAGTCTCACTTTTCTTGAGAATATAACTAAGCCCTCTGACTACTAGCAGTTCCACACACAATATCATGACCTTTTGAATAGGTACCCCTGCAGTTGACTGTGAACCAAATAGGGCTTTTGACTGTGCAATTTGATATTGTGAATCTTGAAACTTGGCATATTGGTGCTTGAGAATGTATGTAGGCCTATGAGACTTGGTTGGACCCTTGAAAACCTCAAATTCCTTGCAAGAACCAAAACCCTAATTTTGACTGGCTTAGCAGGCATTTGAACTGTGCAATCCTTGAGGAATCTTGAACCATTTGAAGATGATCCTTGATAAATCTTGAAGAATATGGGAGGGCAAATTTTGGGGTACAACAGAGGCAAATTCGTGCCATTCTCACATTGCCAACATATTATTGGACATCCCAGGAACATATCCCAATCAATTGCAAGCACTTTCACGCCTGGAATTATAAGTTACAGGTATCACGATTTGCTTCTAAACTTAAATTCGGTTTCGTTGATTTACTCATCCTATGCATGTTTTGATCATATATTCGTGTTCATCATTGATTTTTCAAACTATTGGTACCACTTAATTGCATTATTAACTCCTGTACAGGATATTGCCATAGCTAGGTTTTAAGTTCTTGTTTAGGGCTTTGCAGGATAGGTAAAATTGGACATTGATTATGGTACCATGAGACTCGTGAGGATGAGACGAGTTGATTGGTACCAACCATGGTCATTTATATTGCCTATGGACAATTTTTGAAACATACAGGGTTGTAGCTACATCGCCATGTCCGTAGGTAAAGGTGTCTTGGGCTAACACGACAGATGGGAGGAAGAAGATAATGCGTGGTGCCCCCTGGTTGGGCAATTTGAATTTAGCGTGTTTTTTTTCAGGAATCTTTGTTTTAATTATATTATAATTGATTTTTATTATATATATGAATAAGCATCATAGCTCAGTTGGCAAGCGTGCAGGGGAAAAGTGCTAAGGACCTGGGTTCGATCCCCAGGTCCCAACCTTTATTCATAATATTATTCAACATGTAATACAATGCTTTGTAAATCAAGAGGTTCACCATGTTCCATCAAGATCTGGCCATCCAACTCATCAGCGCTCCAGATCCAATGCCTTCCCTTGGAGGACTACCATGCACCCTTAGTCCACGTGCACACGGGATTGAGCAAAGTCAAGCAGGCCTTAGCCATTTGGGCCCAGAAATTCAATTCCAACCCCCCTTTTTAGAAAACACCACCAGAACCATTTACTAACTTTTCTTTATTTTATTTCTTTTTCTTTATTTTTTATTCTTTGAATTTTCTTTATTTATTTTAAATTCACAAATTAATCATTTTTTTCACAAAAACCCATAAAACCAATAATTCATCAAAAATTAGGATTAGTTTTTATTTTATCAAAATTAATTTAATTTAGTTTAAATTAGGAAAATTATAATTTGTTTTCAAAAATAAAATAAAACAGAAATTAGGTTAAAGTTTTGATTTAATTTCATTTCGCGCTTTTTCTCAAATAAATAAAAATACAAAAATAGGCTTTTAGATGAATTAATTTATTTTTCTTAGTTTAAAATTAATTAGACTTAGGATTTTCCTTTAATTTAACAATTCCATTATTTTCTTAAAACATAACAAGAACTTTTTAATCAATCACAATTAGGTTTAGGCAAGGGTCAAAACCCTAGTTGTCTCATATTTGATTCATCGCACGCGTGTTTATTATTTTTACAATATTGTTGTAATTGTTCATGGTTTGTAATAGTTTAATTTAGGACTTTATTTGTCGCTTTTTCTCGGGTTTTTGGCTATGTAATTAATCCCTCTCCCGAAGCCTTGTAATAGCGTAGATTTACTTTTACGCATTTTAATTCTCGCAAATATTTGGCTGTTTAGATGTATGCTAATAGGATTGTATGACAATAATGCATGACAAATTAATCCAGTTAGAAAATCCTAATGTGCAAAGATAAATAACTGAAACCAATCACTCGCACATACCATTCTTAGGGTATAATCTCACTTCGATTGCCTTCGGTAAACGATCATTAAGTATAGGGTATCTTAGTGATTACCTTTCTGTCTAAAAAAGATCAAATGTCCCGTTCGGATGTTGCCTCGGAATGTTGTCTCGGAAAGGTTGCCTCGAAAATGTTGCCTCAAATATGATCTTAAGACTCTAGGGTTATTACTAATATGTCCTAACATTGCTTTAGTGATCATACGTCCCTTTCGAATTGACCCTTACAACTCCAACGATGGTGCCACCTATTCCTCAATAGTAGGATAGAACTGTCTATAGGAAACGAGAATAGAAACGATATTTTTTTAGAGTAGATAGATGCTAGTAGATACTTGTTCAAATCAAAACTTTTCACACTTACACATTTTCAAAACAACTTCGTCACACCTTTGAGGACTGATACAAGGGTTATCACGAAGTCAAACATTTTCAAAAACAAAGCACATACGCAAGAAATTTTAAAAAGATGAGCAAGTACCTAAGAGCCCATGGAAAACCATGGATAGAAAGGGTGCTAACACCTTCCCTTTCTATAATCAACCCCCCCGTACTCAGAATATCTCGAAAAAGAATTTTTTTCTGTACTTTTTTCCTTTCCGGTTTGATGAAATAAAAGTCGGTGGCGACTCTTGCTTACCGTGACATTTTACAAACACAAAATGCAAAACACAAACCGGCATTTCAAACAAGTCGGTTCTGCCACCGTATCACAATATGGTTGAAGTTTGTTTAATGGAAGAAGAGTCAGAGGAAGAGTATGCCTCCGTGAATGAGTATTTCTCTTCAGACAAAGATTTATTTTCCAGAAATGACTTTTTGATGATTGATTGTGTTGAAAAGGGGTAAACGTTATTGTACCTTGTTTTGGTGCACCCGCTCATCTTGAAGTGGAGTACCATAGCAAACCAGTTGTTACCCCATTGGTAATTAGTCTGCCAGGTCCTATTCCCTACAAATCAGATAAGGTTATGCCTTACAAATACAACGCTACAATCTTAGAAGATGGGGTGGAAGTTCCCATCCAGCCAATGCCTGATATTGGAAATATAGCTGAAAATAGCAGGGTGACCAGTAGCGGTCGTGTGTTTGCGCCGGTGGTTCGAAGAGACGTTGTTGCTAGAAAGAAAATTGCTGAGAATGATGAGCCTAAGAAGGCTACAGTAGAGACTAGTGGAGCTACATTATAGAAAGAAGTGGATGATATTTTGAAGATAATTAAGATGAGCGACTACAAAATTGTAGATCAGCTCTTGCAGACTCCTTCAAAGATATCCATCCTAGCTTTATTAATGAACTCCTCTGCTCATAGAGAATCACTGATGAGAGTACTAGACCAAGCTTTTGTGGAGAGTGACATGCCATTAGATCAATTCAGCAGCGTAATTGGAAACATTACGTCATGTAATAACTTGAGTTTTTGGGACGATGAGTTACCAGATGAAGGGAGGAATCATAACCAGGCCCTCCACATATCTATGAGCTGCAAGAATGATTCGTTGTCCAATGTGCTAATTGATAATGGATCCACACTGAATGTTATACCGAAGAATACTCTCATGAAGTTAAAGTATCAAGGAGCACCTATGCGCCCGAGTGGCATCATTGTGAAGGAATTTGATGGGTTGAGGAAATCTGTCATCGGTGAAGTGGACTTACCCATCCATATAGGACCACATTTGTTCCTGATAACCTTCCAGGTCATGGACATTATTCCCGCATATAGTTATTTGCTAGGACGACCATGGATATACGAAGCAGGTGCTGTCACTTCAACTCTGCATCAGAAGCTAAAGTTTATGCGTGAAGGGAAGGTAGTGATCATAAATGGGGAGCAGGCATTGTTGATATCCCATCTATCCTCTTTCAGTATTGTAGAAGCGGATGAGGCTGCTGTTGGAACCCAGTTCCAAGCCCTATCCATTGACAACATACGGAGAAATGAGAATTTTGTGGTTTCGCTGAAGGACGCGCAGCAGGTTGTGCGCAATGGTCATAATATAGTTTGGGGACGACTTATGGATCCACCCGTGAACAAGAACAGAGCTGGTTTGAGTTTCTCTTCGAAGAATGGAAAAGGAGAAGGTTTGAAGTCAAAGTCTACTATGAACAGTTATCAGGATGTTTTCCGCGGCGGAGGCTACCTCCATCCCATTGGTTCTGGAATTAATGTTGTCGAAGAGGATGAAACAGAGCATGAAGTACCGAATTATGTGACGTATGGAGTCCGAGTTCAGAACTGGGTCACCATTGATATTCCTTCTTGCATGCATGTTTCAAAGTAATTTGTTTTGTTAATCTGTTTCTTTCTTTTGAAAAGCTTTCACTCTGCCCAAGGTGGAAGTATTAATGTTGTAGGGCTTATCTGTTTGCTATGACTTTTAAGATCATTAATAAAAGTTGTCTTTGCTCCCCAAATTATATCTTTATTTTCTGCTTTTTCTTGGGAATTGGTAATCAGAAAAAAAACCATTCAAAATAAATAATAAATGAAAATTAATCTGCATGATCACTTGTTATATGTGTCAGTTTCTAAAAGTAATCATAAATCATATGTGCAGATTAATTAAAAAACCCATTGAATATAATGACCCTGCACCCTCTCCCAACTTTGAATGTCTTGTGTTTGGGGATGAAGAAGAAGATTATGATGAGATTCCAGAAGAGGTCTCACGGTTGCTTAAGCATGAGAAAAATACCATTCAACCATATAAGGAGCCTTTGGAAGTGATTAATTTGGGTTTAGTAGAAGATCCGAAGGAAGTCAAGATTGGAGCATCATTACATCTTGATGTGAAGAGTGGGTTGATTGAGTTGTTGAAAGAGTATGTGGATATTTTTACTTGGTCTTATCAAGATATTCCTGGGCTAGATACAGATATTGTCGAGCATCGTTTGCCGTTGAAGCCAGAGTGTCCGCCAGTTAAACAAAAGTTGAGAAGAACCCACCCAGATATGATAGTAAAGATCAAAGAAGAGGTCCTAAAACATATTAATGCTGGTTTTCTTATGACGTCAGTGTATCCTCAATGGATTTCCAATATTGTCCCAGTACCGAAAAAAGACGGAAAAGTCCGCATGTGCGTAGATTACAGAGATCTAAATAAAGTTAGTCCAAAAGATTATTTTCCATTGCCTCACATTGATATGTTAATGGACAGCACAACAAAATTCAAGGTATTCTCGTTCATGGACGGATTTTCCGGGTATAATCAAATAAGAATGGCTCCAGAGGACATGGAAAAAAACAACGTTTATCACACCCTGGGGAACATTCTATTACAGAGTGATGCCCTTCGGGTTGAAGAACGCTGGTGCAACGTACCAGAGGGCTATGAAAACCCTATTCCATGATCTGATGCACAAGGAAATTGAAGTATAAGTTGATGATATGATTGCCAAATCCCATACTGAAGAAGGGCATATAAAAGATTTGTTGAAGTTGTTTCAGTATTTAAAGAAGTATCGTCTTTGCTTGAATCCAAATAAATGCACCTTCGGTGTTAGATCGGGGAAATTGTTGGGTTTCATTGTTAGCCAGAAAGGAATTGAAGTTGACCCTGATAAAGCCAAAGCAATTTAAGAAATTCCAACACCAAAAACTGAAAAGCAAGTCAGGGGTTTCCTCGGGCGTTTGAATTATATTTCCAGATTTATTTCCCACATGACTGCAACATGTGAACCGATCTTTAAGTTGTTAAAGAAAGATCAAGGTTGTGTATGGACGGATGACTGTCAAAAGGAATTTAAGAGTATTAAAGAATATCTGGTTGAACCTCCTATCTAGCTCCCTCCCGTAGAAGGAAGACCATTGATTATGTATCTAACAGTGTTAGATAAATCCATGGGTTGTATTTTGGGACACCAGGATGAAACAAGGAAGAAGGAGTTCGCCATTTATTATCTCAGCAAAAAGTTCACTGATTGTGAGTCACGGTATTCCATGCTAGAAAAGACATGTTGTGCTTTGGCCTGGGCAGAAAAGCGTTTGCGGTAGTATATGTTGAATCATACCACTTGGTTGATCTCCAAAATGGATCCAATCAAGTATATTTTTGAAAAGCCTGCTCTTACTAGGAGAATTTCCCACTGGCAGATGTTGTTATCTGAATATGATATCGAGTTCCGCACTTAAAAGGCTATTAAAAGTAGAGTGTTGGCAGATTACCTTGCTCACCAACCGGTGGAAGATCATCAGTCTGCAGAATATGAATTCCACGATGAGTATGTGATGTTCCTGAAAGTGAAAGATTGTGATGAACCATTGCCTGAGGAAGGCCCTGACCCTAAATCTCGTTGGATTATGATTTTTGATGGAGAGGTGAATGCTTATAGTAAAGGAATTGGTGTTGTGATTATCACTCCTCATGGATCGCACATTCGTTTTACTGCAAGGTTAACATTTGATTGCACTAATAATATGGCAGAATATGAGGCTTGCATCATGGGTCTTAAGGAAGCTATTGATCTCAGAATCAAAATTCTAGATGTGTATGGTGATTCAACTTTGGTAATAAATCAGATCAAAGGAGAATGGGACACTCGTCACCCTGGCTTAATACCTTACAAAGATTATGCTAGAAGATTATTACCCTTCTTTAATAAAGTTGAATTCCATCACATCCCTAGAGATGAAAATCAAATGGCGGATGCTCTGGAAACTCTGGCTTCCATGTACCAAGTGAATACTTGGAATGATATACCTCGAATTACAATTCGACGGCTGGATAGGCCCGCTTATGTGTTTACGACAGAGGAGGTAGCAGATGAAAAACCTTGGTATTATGATATCAAGCATTTTCTTCAGACTCAGGAATACCCTATTGGTGCGTCGACGAAAGATAGAAAGATACTGAGAAGATTGGCAGGCAGTTTTTTCCTCAGTGAAAATGTGTTATACAAGAGAAATTATGACATGGTCTTGCTCAGATGCGTGGATAGACATGAAGCAGACATGTTGATGCATGAGATTCATGAAGGTTCATTTGGCACTCATGCTAATGGACATTCGATGGCTAAAAAGATGCTAAGGTCAGGTTATTATTGGTTGACAATGGAATCTGATTGTTACAAATTTGCAAAGAAGTGCCATAAATGCCAAGTTTATGTAGATAAGGTCCATGTGCCTCCGACACTTCTCAATGTGATTTCCTCCCCATGGCCTTTCTTTATGTGGGGGATTGACATGATTGGGATGATAGAACCCAAAGCTTCGAATGGGCACTGTTCTATCTTGGTAGCAATTGACTACTTCACCAAATGGGTAGAGGCTGCTCATATGCCAATGTTACCAAACAGGTGGTTGTGCGTTTCATCAAAAATAATCTTATATGCCAGTATGGTGTGCCGAGCAGAATCATCACAGACAATGGCTCGAATTTGAACAACAAGATGATGACAGAACTGTGTGAAGAATTCAAGATTGTCCATCACAATTCGTCTCCATACATGCCAAATATGAATGGGGCTGTTGAAGCTGCTAATAAGAATATCAAGAGAATTATCCAGAAAATGGTTGTTACTTATAAGGATTGGCATGAAATGCTCCCTTTTGCTCTGCATGGATACCGAACATCTGTTCACACTTCAACAGGAGCAACCCCATTCTCTCTGGTGTATGGAATGGAAGTTGTACTCCCTGTCAAGGTAGAGATTCCCTCGTTGCATGTAATAATGGAAACCAAGTTGACAGAGGCTGAATGGGTCCATAACAGGTTTGACCAATTAAAATTGATTGAAGAGAAGAGAATGACAGCCTTGTGTCATGGGCAGTTATATCAGAAATGAATGAAGAAATCTTTTGATAAAAAGGTCAAACCTCGTGAATTCAGAGAAGGTGACCTCGTGCTCAGGAAGATCATGTCTTTTAACACTGATTCTAGGGGCAAGTGGACTCCCAATTTTGAAGGCCCGTATGTTGTCAAGAAAGCCTTATCTTGTGGTGCATTAATTCTTGAAACTATGGATGGCGAGGAGTTCCCACGTCCCATGAATGTTGATGCAGTCAAGAAATACTTCGCCTAAAGAAATAAAAGAACAGATCGCTAAGTTTAAAACCCGAAAGGGCGACTTAGGCAAAAAGGAGCGTCTCGGTAGGCTGAAAACTCGAAAGGGTGGTCTAGGAAAAAATTAGAGACATAAACAGAAGTTAAGGATTCTCTTGGCAAGTAACTACGTCAGACAAGACTTGATCGTTGAAGCAACAATTTTCTCGGATCCTCACCATACATCAACAAAAGTTGCTACTCAGAATTTCAAAAGTTGTTAGGGGGAATAATGGTCATTGTATCTCAAAGTATCTTTTCCATTATATATTACCATTTCCCAAACTTTGTAATCATCCATGGAGTCTCGCCATTCACGGACTACCATTCTATTAATGAAATTTGAGCTTTTACCCAATTCTTTGTGTTCTTATTTTATTTAGCTTGCAAAGACTCCATTTATTACTGATAATAACTTTCAAAGCAAAAAAATTATAAAGCAAAATTGACTTTTAAAAAAAAAGGGAGAGATTTTTACAATTAAATTTACTTTGAGATTTGTGATGACACAATGACAAACAAAAAATGGTGATCCCGGGAATGAACAAACTCCGTTTGTTTTGAGAAGATTTACTTCCTTCTTGAAGGTTCTCTTAGGTCATTTTGTTGGTATGTGCACGATCTTTATATGTTTCTCAGATAGTTAAAGACGATAACAATCAGTGTTAGATGCAATATTGGGTTCGTGATCCCATTGGCTCCAGTCAAGTCTTGGTTCACTTTTGATTTTGGGTTTGCATGGTCAGAAGCATTTGTCCCAGATTCCCCAGCAAAGTATTCCCTCGTATGATGAAAGTTTTTATTCCCTTGGTGTGCTGAGATGTCGCTCTTTCTGCAGTATTGGCATTATTGTTGGTATTTTTTCCCAGACAACTAGACCAGGGTAGTATCTTTTCTAAGAAGTGTTGAAATGATTATCAACCTTTGGGTTTTCACCCACCAAGTGTTGGGTTGGATTTAAAATCCCCATGGGTTTGACCTCTTTCTATATTGATGACTTTCTGATTCCCCGGGAAGGTTATCCCAGGGTATCTTTTGTTGGAATAAGTGTTCATGATGTAAAGTGTCAATCCGCATATTTCTCCAGGGAGATAGGCTTGAATTCCCCAGTGAGGTTTAATTGTTTCAGCGTCAGTCTACTTTATTTGAGGTTGGTCTTGCAATCTCCAGTAGGTGTGTTACTTTTGAAGAAAAACTGGTTTCTCTGATGAAGCCGGAAGGAGGATATTCTATCTCGGTATTTGTTTAATTTGTCTACCTCCGAGTTATGTTTCTCTCTAGTAAAGTTAAAAGCAGGCAATAGGTTTGGTTTCGGCAGTTGGCTTTTACCTTTCTTGGAATGATCTTTCTGGTTGAAGTTTAGCCAAGTGTTGTTAGTACCTGAGGCGGTTTCGTTTGTTTGTTCCTACTGTTTGTGTATATGTTTTACCAGCATATGCACGATAGAACTCATACATTCATACATACATCATGCATGGATAAAATTGACAAATTATTGTTCATTGACATTGTGTTCTTACCTTCCTGCAGCGCTCTTTGCTTAGATGGATTTAGTTTTCCCTCTTGAGTTTATTTCTCAAAGGATGTATCTTCGTTGGCTGTCTTGCTCCAGTTTATTTCTGATTTGGATCTGTGGTTGCATGACAATATTATTTACTTTGGATTTCTGAAAACTTTGAGTTTTAGTTTGTGCATTTATTTTGCACATGAAGACTTTATCTCCTCAGCAGGAATATCGCGACATTTCCCCGGGAAGTCATATTTTTATCCCTAGAAAGTCATTTCTTTTTGCAATTCTCCATGACAACAAGTAACAAGTCTCTTTATTTGAGACAACTTATGTTTGACCCTTTCCAGGTAGATTCCCTTGGTTAAAGAAGAAGTTGAGACCTGTTCTAGGCGAAACACCGGAATTTTGGGGAAAACTTGATATATTTTCTCTTCCTACCTTCAGTGAACATTGGTAGATCATCGGCAGTGAACGTCGATGCTTGTTATCTTTTTTCTATCATCAGTGAACGTTGATACTTCATCGTTAGTGAACGGCGGTGATATGATATTTTCTCTTTCTACCTTCATTAAATGTTGGTAGATCATTAGCAGTGAACGTTGATGCTTATTATCTTTTTGTTATAATCAGTGAATGTTGGTAGGACATCGGCAGTGAACGTCGGTGTTTATTATCCTTTTTCTATCATCAGTGAACATTGATAGTTCATCGTCCATGAACGGTGATGATATGATATATTTTCTCTTTCTACCTTCAGTGAACGTTGGTGGGACATCGGCAGTGAACGTTGGTGTTTATTATCTTTTTTCTATCTTCAGTGAACATTGATAGTTCATCGTCAGTGAACGGCGGTGGTATGATATATTTTTTGTTTCTACCTTCAGTGAATGTTGGTAGGACATCAACAGTGAACGTTGGTGTTTATTATCTTTTTTCTATCTTCGGTGAACGTTGATAGTTCATCGTCAGTGAACGGCGGTGGTATGATATATTTTCTCTTTCTACCTTTAGTGAATGTTGGTAGGACATCGACAGTGAACGTCGGTGTTTATTATCTTCTTGCTATCTTCAGTGAATGTTGATAGTTCATCGTTAGTGAACAACGATGATATGATATTTTCTCTTTCTACCTTCAATAAACATTGGTAGACCATCGGCAGTGAATGTCGATGCTTGTTATCTTCCTCTCTGATTCAATTCTTTTGGTCCACCAGTGATTTATTTTCCTGGTGGGGTTGCTCCTTTGTTTCTTCATTTTTGTGGCATCCCCAATGATACTTTGCGTCTCTTTGGTACTGTTCATATGCATTCATATGCATAATCATTTGCATGGCATCTTAGGGCCAAAAATAGGGTTTGTTTTATATTTAAGTATCTTCGATCACGTCGACACGAAGATTTTCAACCTTCGTATCTCCGGATAGAAGAAACTTAAATAAGGGCAGCTGTTGTACCCCAATTTTTCCCCTAAGATCCCTTCATCATACCATGTTGATTCAATCACAATAAGATCACATTAGGACTTTTTGTTCTTCTCCCTATCATTTAGCTTTGCTCTTTTTGATGAGTTACCAAGCACCTTGACCTTTTTTCTTTTGTGATCATGAATATTTTTCTTAGATTTTTCTTTTATTAATAAAATGCAATGTTGGTTTGCCTTACTTGTTAATAATGTAGGTAAAGGCTATGAGGTTTAGTAAAGTTGCTTCATGGGCTCATGAGTTTATTTCCATTCCCTAGTCAACATAGCTTGAGGAGTTAAAACTTCATTATTGGAATGGTTTTGGAAGAAATGGCATGACAAGGCTTACTTTGGTTCAACATATTTCAAAGTTATCAAAATTGATTCAAAAGTACAAGGGGTTGAGTGAAGAAGTTATCATGATTGGATAAGGTCTTGTTCCTATGGGTCACAAGTGCATATTTCTCTCAAATTTCAAGATATGGAAGTGGTTTTAGTGGCTATGAGTCCTCATCACCATCCTCAATAACTTCTATTCATAGATAAAGAATATTGGTACAAGAAGTTTGTCTAAACTTGAAAAAGTTCCTCAAAGCATTCTCTTGATCTAGAGGCTAGGGTTTTGAACTTCAAAGGAGCATATCTTTCTCACCTTTTGGTATTTTTGAGTGATTCCAAAAACATCTTTCTCTTCAAAGAGTTACCAACAAATCACTTCAAAATTTCCAAGGAGTTTTCATGTGGAAATAACTTGGTGAAGAAGAAAGATTACAAGTCATCCAGATAAATCCCCAATTTTCCATATGTGACTTCAAATGGTCATAACTTGGTCAATTTTTATCACCTTGAGTCCATTATTTTTCCACTATGATCTTGAATATGTGTACTTTTTGCCTTATTTTATGTTCAAAGTGAGAAAATGGATAGAAGTTTCCTTAAGAATGCAGAAGATAAGAGGTCATTTCATGATTTTTGGCCAACTTTAACAAGTCATAACTTGCTCAATTTTTGGAGATTTTGAGTGGTTCAAATCTCAAAATGTCATTCAAGAGGTCTATTTTATTCCATATTTTTTGGTCAAGAGAAAATTATAAGTGGAAGGCCATGTTTGGATACAAAAGATTATATGTCATTTTTGAAGACGAATTTGAAATATTTTTAAGTATGGAAAGTCAACTCTTTTTCTTCAAATTTGACTCCATGTAACTTTCAGCTCAAGCATCCATTTGTTTCCATTCTTTTTCCATTGCAAAGCTTGTAACCGCATCTTTCCAAAGCATCAAGAATTATGTCCTAAGACCCCTTGAGTTGGAAATGCCATGGATTTGAGTTTGGTAACTTGAAACTGAATTTTTCACAAAGTCAGGATTTTGAAATCTTTGTTTTTGCTTCTAATCACAAGTTTTCCACGCGTTTTTGTTTCTAAACATGATTAGCGACTTTCCAGAAGTGATTAGCATCATGAAACGCATGATTTAGCTGAGTTTTGATCAAAATTGAGTCACACTTTCTTCATGATGCAGACCCACACGAATTCCCTCCTAAACACATTATTCACTCTTCCTTTTGATCCCATTTGCTTCCCTATAAATAGAGGGTCATCCCTCATCCATTTTCCCAAGCTTAGATAGCCAAGAACACCCTGCCAAAACTTCACACAAATCCACTTTTGTTGAATTCATTTTTTGAAATTTAAGCTTCCTTTTCCAAAATTCTTTGTGCATTCATCATCCTTGAGCATCATACAAACTCTCCAGCACTTAAACCAATCAAACCGACCCATAATTCAAGCTACAAAAGTTCAGTTTCAGAGCTTCTTACTTGAACTTCGAAAAGGTAGAATTCCCCACCATTTGGATCCAAATCAAACACTAATCTATTCTACTCCTTTATCTGATTCTAATGCTGCTTACAATTTTTAAATCCATTGAGAAGTGAGAGAGGAATCTCAAATTGAAGGTGCTCGCTATTTTCTGAGTTTTTGATCCATAGCTCTCTCCATACCTTATATAAATTAGGTGCGATGGTTGTGTTAGATTCGTCTTGAAGAGACGAGTTCAATGATGCTAGCCAGGGATCCTAATTTTTCCATTTGAAAGATCTCACAAAATCCCCATTGCAGGGTGTCTGGAGGTTGAATATGATGACATGTCTCGTCTCAGCCAATGATAGCGTGCCAAGCATTTTAATTTCATTGGTTGCCCTTTTTCTGATCCCATGTGTATTTCACTAAAGTCCATATCAAGCACAACATGTTTGGTCCATTGGATTAGCTTACTAACGCGTTTTGACTATGATCTGATGGGCCACATCTTTTTGGTTTTATTTTATTTTCTGATTTTATATTTTATTTGATTAAATTTTCAAAAATTCATAACTCTTTAATTTTTTATCCAAAATTATAAAAAATTCAAAAAAATACTTTGAATTATTTCTGATCTCATGAATATTTTTTCACATTTTTATTTTAACATTTGGTATTTTTTATATTTTTTGTATTATTTTCTTTCTTTTAATTACTTAAAAAATACTTTCTGACATTTTTTTTAACTCTGGAAAAATTCATAAATATTATTTTTCATATTTTTGACTTTCTTAAAATTTTATGGAATTTTATGTTGAGGTTTACTTTTTTTGATCTATTTTATGTTTGTCAACGCGGATCTACAACACCTTTGGTCAACGCGGAGCACTTAAACATCGTTGATCATTAAATGGTTCTTGTGAGAATTCCAAATGGATGATATACTTGACAAAAAGAAAATGCAACTTATTGTGTAGAGGCTTTGGTTCTACCAATCCTCTAATGAGTTTCAAATGCAAGTTTCAAGATGGTCATCCAACTAACCACTAATTATTGACTTCTTTTATCTTATGCTTTTATTCTTTTTATACTTTATGTACTATTTATTTTTTCAGCATTTACATTTCATGCCATTTTCATCTTTGCTCATTTGAGCATTTATTTTCTTGTTATTTTTACTTTGCTCACTTGAGATTTTCTTTTCCTTTCATAAGATACTTAATAATCAACATAAACCCTAAAAAATCTTTAATGTCACTTGGACTATTTGGTTACTATCCTTGGTATTATGGAGCATGGGACTTTTTCTTGGATTTAGGATTAGAAACCTTGGTCTATCTTGGAGACCTTGTGATCTTATATGATTATTTTGTCTGGAGTTCTTGAGGTTTACCTCAAGACATTGGGTTGCTTGTTTGTTTTTGTGTGCAGGATTTTGTGATTACATTCTCTCTTTGTAATCTGGAATTCACCCGTATACAGCCGTTACTCTGCCCAATTTTTGTGAAGACTTAATACACTTGAAGAGGTCTAGTATCTTTACTTGCTTGGTTTCAATCCAAAGAATGGGAATTCTATCTTGGCTCATAATGTCAAGCTTTGGCTTCTTGTTGGTTAGATGGTCCTTATCCTTAGCTTTTACCTTATGCTTTAGGATAGTCTCTTCTTCTCCTCCCATTTTCTTTAATTTCAAAAATATTCTCCCTCCTTTTGAAAACCCTTCTTGTTTTGAAACTTGAAACACTTTCATAATAAACTTGGACTTAGGTCCATGCATTTTCAAAATATTTTCATCATTAAACTTCAATCAACATAATAATACCTTGACATTTTTTGTGAGAAGACTAAAATTCAATCAATCTCATTTCAAACCATTTTGCCACTTTGGCTTTTATCTTTAAACTTTTCTCAAAAGATTAGACTCTTGTCAATCCTTGTAGTGATGCAAACAACTAAACTTCCACAATATTTAGTGAAGTGAGATATTTTCCACTTGGGTGTTGAGTGAGGCATTGTTGATTTTAAGATCCAAGCCATATCCTCCACTTTGAGATGATGCAAATTCTCCTTTCTCATGATTGTGGGTAGTAAGTATGTTTTCCACACGGACAATGACGATGATGTCTTATCTCTTAAAATTAATCAACACACTTGTGTTTCAAAATTTTAAAAGAGGAACTACGTGTACTCTGACCCCCTATTGCATGAAAGGTGGTACGTAGGCACTAAAGGTTCTCAATCGCGGCGGGTACAAAAATCATAAAAAATATTTCTCTTCTCACCTCCACCATCCATTTTATATACAACACATTTTTATAGCCAAAATATACAGATTTTTCAAAGAGATTCCTGCGGAGTACCATAGATGTTTAGGTTTCTAATACCTTCCCTTTGCATAACCAACCCCCTTACCTTGAATCTTTCCCCCTCTTTTTGGGTTATTCGCTCTTTTCCCATTCCTTTGCAAACAATAAAGCGCAGTGGCGGTTTTTATTTTGATTTGTATAAAGTCTAGTCTACCCAATGGCTTAGTATTGAACATTTCTACTGCTACAAGTAGGTAGACAGTTCTTAAGTACTTTCTCAACAATAACTTTTTACACTTACACATCTTTCAAACCTCTTTTCAAAAATGCTTTATCACACTCTAGAGGACTGATAGAAGAGTTACCATAAAGCACACAAAATACTTTCAAAACACACAAGCACAAACAGTTTTAAAAAATGAGCAAGTACCTAAGAGCCCGTGGAAAACCACAGATGGAAAGGGTGCTAACACATTCCCTTTCCATAATCTACCCCCCTTACTCAAAATCTCGAAAAAGGTCTTTTTATGTTCTTTTCACCCTTTCCTTTGTTGGATAAAAGAAAAGTCGGTGGCGACTCTTGCTTACCGCAACATTTGCGAACAAAAAATGCAAACCAGTATTAACAGTCGGTTCTGCCATCGTATCACAGAATTGGCGACTCTGCAGGGGATTAATAAAAGTGGGGTTTACCTTAGGGTCTAGATCATTTTGTTTCTTTGTCTATTTGTTTGCTTTACTTTTAGGGGTACTGTTTGGGTTATTATAGATCCTACACCTGGATCTGGGAAACCTGTTAGGTAAGTAGCAATAGATCATGGAAACTGTGCAGGGTATACCGACATGGTTGAAGCGATGGCTACATTGATGTGACACTTTGGTTGGTACCGGTATCCCTTGAGTTAATCAAGGAGAATACAGGACTGATGTGTGGTGTCATGAAGCGTCAACTGACCTTAGAACCTTTAATTGAACAACTTGGCCATTAGGACATAGTGAGATGACCATCTTTGGTGTATTCCCAAAGTCGGCAGATACTCGATGCTACACTCATTGAGATTTGACTCCTGATTTTTGTTTGGTTGCAAGTCAGTTGCCTATCGAACAAAACTTGTGGGAAAGATCAGTGATATTGAGATCCCTTAGAACCCGGTTACTATTTATAGGACAGGTTGAACCAATCCAACTTCAAGAGGGTATTACCTTAAAACCCCTGCAAGCCTTAAACCTAAGGTATTTGTGTGATTTGCTTGTGCTTGCTATATCTGTGATTTCTTAGCATAATCATACACATCATAACATCATGCCACAATATTTCCTTAACCATTTCAAGGATCCCAAGGGTTTATGATGCAGGTTATGGTAGACCATACGTCTAGCAAGGGACAAAGGAGATTTATTTTCCTCTAGCCAATGTCGTCAAAAGATCAAAACTCAACAACTTGAGTCAGGGGTTATGACCCACTTGATATGGTGAGCTTAACTCTCGTAGAAGGACACTCAATAATACAAAATTCTGCAATCAAAGCTGCAAATTTAAATATTTTCTTGTTTACCATGCGAGATCCTTGAAAACATGGCATACATATATCATACATATCATTTCATAAATAGGTTTTGAAGCAGACTTCTCATCCTCTTTGCTGTTTATTTCAACAATGGCTCTAGAAAAAATAGTGAAAGATCTACAGACTCAGAAATCCCAGTTTCAACAGATGATCATGGCTCTGGCCAGGGGCAAGAGGAACTCAAAGCCTTGATTATTAAAGAAAAGACTTAGAAACCAAGGAAGACAGCTGATGTGGTGAACTTGGGAAGGAGGTTCAAAGGACCGCTAAGTCAAGTGGTTGAGCTAACATCTTCATCAAAAGAAGGAGATAATCAAGAAGGGGAGACAAGAGAGGAAGACCCCAGTCCAAGGGAATCTGATAATGAGATTGACTATAATGAGGAGCAATACCCTCCGACCGACGAAAAGTACAAAAAGCTGGAAGAGCGTCTAAGTGCAATGGAAATCTAGAAGGTGCCTAGGCTGGACTTTGAATAGTTCGGTTTGGTTTCTGGGGTTGTCATCCCACAAAAGTTCAAGGTGCCAGTGTTTGCCAAATATGATGGGGTTTCATGTCCCAAGATTCACCTCTTATCTTATGTGAGGAAGATCCAGCTTCACACTGCTGACAAGGACTTATGGGTCCACTTATTTGAAGAGAGTCTATCTGGAACTCAATTAGAGTGGTTCTACTAGTTGGAAAGGACCAACATTCGTAATTGGGAAGCCTTGGTCGCTGCTTTCTACAAGCAGTATCAGTATAATGCAAACATTGCTCCCACCCGTACAAAACTCCAAAGTATGTCTATGGGTTCGAGCGAGGGCTTTAAAGACTATGCTCAGAAGTAGAGGGACTTAGTAGGAAGAGTCCAGCCTCCCTTGTCTGATAGGGAGCTAGTGGATATGTTTTTGGGTACCTTATCTGGTCCATTTTTCAATCACCTGATTGGAAGCTCCTCAGCCGGCTTTACTGAATTGATCTTGACAGGAGAAAAAGTGGAAGCTAGGATTAGGAATGGTAAGATCCCGAAGGATGCATCCTCCAGTGCGGTAAGGAAGCCATTTGTTGGGAAGAAAGAGGTTAGTGCTATGTACAATCAAAGGAATCAGGACATAACTGAACACCGTCAAGCGGAAGGGGATGTTATGATCTCTAAACCTGCACCTACTCAACAAAGAAACAATCATCCCAGAGCGGAAAGACCCGTAAGGCAGTTTACCTGGATAAGTATGACTCTATCTCATGTTTTTCCGCAATTATTGAAGTCCAATCTGGTAACTTTGAAGGAAGCCCCGAAGAATCCTAATACTGCCTCTCCCTGCTACAATCCAAATACTCGATGCGCCTACCATTCTGAGACTCCGGGGCCCGACACAAATGACTATTGGGCTTTGAAGAACAAGGTGCAGGATCTGATCGAGGCAAAGGAGATTGAATTCGATCCCCTTAAGACTCCCAACTTCATAACTGCGCCCATGCCCAAGCACGGCTCAGGAATCAATGCTATCAATGTTGTCTCCGCCAACGAAGATGCTGACAATGAGTATGACGTGGATAGCTGGATCTTCCTTACTACCAACGGTGGACCCAATAACTGGACGGCTAGAGACTTTGTACCGTTTACTTTTAATCAGAACAAATTTTCTTTCTTGTTTTTGGATATGTAATAAACAATATAAACTTTATGGCCATGTGTCTTACCCGGGGCACATTGGTTTATTTGTGAGGGTTATCATGTTTCAATTTCATATGGCATTAATAAAGCATTGGATGTTTATGCATACAAATTTTGTGCTCTCTGTTTTTCTTTTAAATTTTTTAATTTTTCAATACAGTTATGCTCTGACACACACTCACATATCAAACTGCAGATCTATATCCACTCTGGATCCCATTGATAACGGTTTTGCTATTGTCGGATATTACTTTGAAAATTCGATCAACCAAGCCGAGGACGAAGGTGGGGACGATTGTGAGGTACCCGGAGAGCTTGCTAGGCTGTTACAGTAGGAAGAAAGGGCCATACAGCCTTATGAAGAGCCAGTTGAGACAATAAACTTGGGCACAGAAGAGGACATAAAAGAAGTCAAGATAGGTGCAAATTTGGAGCTCAATGTCAAATAGCGGTTGATAAAGATGTTGCATGACTATGTCGAGATCTTTGCCTGGTCATATAAAGACATGCCAGGACTGGACACGTATATTGTGGTTCATCTTCTGCCAACTAAAGAAGATTTCCCTCCGGTAAAACAGAAGGCTTGTCGTATGCGCTCTGAAATGTCAGAGAAGATCAAAGCAGAGGTTATGAAGTAGTTCAACGTTGGGTTTCTAGCTGTCACCTCTTATCCTTAATGGGTTGCTAACGTAGACTCGGTGCCTAAAAAGGACGACAAGGTACGGATGTGTGTGGACTACAGAGATTTGAATAGGGAAAGCCCCAAGGATGACTTTCCACTTCCCGACATTGACATTCTGGTTGACAACACCGCGCATCACAAGATCTTTTCCTTCATGGATGGGTTCTCTGGTTATAATCAGATCAAGATGGCACCCGAAGACATGGAGAAGACAACCTTCATTACGCAATGGGGAACTTTCTACTATAAGGTGGTTCCGTGTGGATTGAAGAATGCTGAGGTAACCTATCAGTGAGCCATGGTAGCTTTGTTTCATGACATAATTCACCATGAGGTAGAAGTCTATGTTGATGACATGATAGCCAGGTCTCAAACTGAGGAAGAGCACCTTGATCATCTACGAAAGCTGTTTGATAGGTTGAAGACGTACAAGCTGAGGTTAAACCCGAACAAGTGCACCTTCGGGGTGAGATCTGGTAAACTTCTAGGTTTCATTATCAGTGACAAAGGTATTCAGGTAGACCATGCAAAGGTAAAGGCTATACAAGAGATGCCGGCTCCTCACACTAAGAAGGAGGTTAGAGGTTTCTTGGGATGCTTGAATTACATTTCCAGATTCATTTCCCATTTAACTGCTACTTGTGAGCCAATCTTCAAACTTCTGAAGAAAGATCAAGTAGTAAAGTGAATGACGAATGCCAGTCTTCCTTCGAGAGAATCAAGGAATACATTCAAGAGCCTCCAATTCTAATGCCTCCGATTGAAGGAAGACCTTTGTTAATGTACTTAACAGTGTTAGATAATTCAATGGGGTGTGTGATGGGGCAACATGACGAGTCCGGTCGAAAAGAGCATGCGATATACTACCTTAGAAAATAGTTTACCGACTGTGAAACAAGATACTCACTGCTCGAGAAAACTTGCTGCACTTTGGCATGGGCTTCTCGCCGAATGAGACAGTATATGTTGACCCACACTAATTTGTTGATATCTAAGATGGATTCGATCAAGTACATCTTCGAGAAGCCCGCTCTCTCCAGAAGAATAGCAAGATGGCAAATAATATTGACCGAATACAATATCCAATACACGACCCAGAAAGCAATCAAGGGAAGTGTACTAGTTGATCATTTGGCTCATCAGGCTGTGGATGACTACCAGTCCATGAATTTTGAGTTCCCAGACGAGAATATTATGCTAGTGATTGACTATGAAGAACCTGGACTGGATGAAGGACCCAAGGATGGATCCCGGTGGACTATGGTTTTTGATGGAGCCTCCAATGCCCTCGGCAATGGCACCGTTGCTGTAATAATATCCCCCGAGGGCTGTCATACTCCTTTCACCGCTAGATTATGTTTCAATTGTACCAACAATATGGCGGAGTATGAAGCATGTATCATGGGTCTCAAAGCTGCTATTGACCTAAGGATAAAGTTCTTGAGCATTTTCAGAGATTCATCCTTGGTGATAAGTCAAATCAAAGGAGACTACAATACAAAGCACCCGATTCTTATCCCTTACAACGAACA
Organism: Vicia faba; assembly: GCA_948472305.1. Classification (NCBI taxonomy): domain Eukaryota; kingdom Viridiplantae; phylum Streptophyta; class Magnoliopsida; order Fabales; family Fabaceae; genus Vicia; species Vicia faba. Next base: position 219,966,197 of record OX451737.1, read on the forward strand.
TATGCTGAAATTACTTCCACATTTTGAAGAGGTCACCTTTGAAAATTTTCCACGAGAAGAGAACCAGTTAGTGGACGCGCTAGCTACTATGTCATCTATGTTCAAGGTCAAGTGGGACAACGAGGCTCCTCGGATCACCATTGAGAGGTTAGACGAACCAGTATACTGATATGAGATTGACACTAAAGAGGTAGCAGAAAAACCTTGGTTTCATGAAGTGAAAAGGTATCTCGAGGCTCAAGAATATCCTGAGGGGGCATCTGTCAATGATAAAAAGTTTCTGAGAAGGTTCTCCGCAATGTTCTTTCTCAGTAATGGAATCCTCTACAAGCGTAACCATGACTCTACTTTACTGCGGTGCATAGATAAGAGCAAAGCAGAAAAGATTATGGCTGATCTACACGAAGGTACCTTTGGCACCCACTCTAGTGGACATACCATGGCTAAAAATATCCTATGGGCAGGATACTATTGGTCCACTATAGAAGCAGACTGTTATCAGCATTCTCGAACTTGTCACAAATTCCAGATCTACGCTGGTAAAGTGCATGTACCTTCAGTTCCCTTGAATGTCTTAACGGCTCCATGGACCTTTGCAATGTGGGGAATTAACATGATCGAAGAGATTAGGCCTACCGCTTCTAATGGGCATCGCTTCATCCTAGTGGCCATTAATTACTTCACGAAGTGGGTTGAGGCTGCCTCTTTTGCTACTGTTACCAAGAATATCGTGGTGCAGTTTATCAAGCATAACCTGATTTGTCAGTATGGTGTGCCAGAGAGAATAATCACAGACAATGGTACAAATCTTAACAATAAAATAATCACTGAACTCTGTAAACAATTCAAGATCCAGCATCATAATTCTTCCCCTTACCGGCCGAAGATGAATGGCACTGTGGAGGCTGTTAACAAGAATATTAAGAAAATCATACAGAAGATAAAGGTGACATACAAAGACTGGCACGAGATGTTACCATTTTCTCTTGACGGTTACCGCACCTCAGCATGTACGTCAATGGGGGCAACACCTTATTCTCTGGTATAAGGTATGGAGGTTGTCCTACCTATCGAAGTCCAAATCCCTTCTTTGAGGATCATGAAGGATGTGGGTTTGAACGAAGATGATTGGATCCAGACTCGACTTGATCAACTGAATATAATTGATGAGAAAAGGCTTACTGCTGTCTGTCATGGTCAAATGTATCAAAAACAGATGATTAAGGCTTTCAACAAAAAGGTCAGACGTCAAGTATATCAAGTAGTTGATCTAGTAATCAAGCGCATCACACTGCCACAAGGTGATCCCAGGGGAAAATGGAATCCCACATACGAAGGGCCATTTGTAATCAAAATCATATTTTTTGATGGAGCCATGATTCTAACCACTATGGATGGTGATGACCTTCCTCACCCTGTTAATACAGACATAGTGAAAAGATACTACGCATGAATAAAGACCCGCTAGGTTGACTGGCCTAAGCCAAAATAAGGGCATCACGGTGAACCAAAAGGTTTCGGGCAAAAATTAGGGATAAATACAAAAAAAAAGATCCGTACGCCCGGCAAGTCAAAAACCTGAAAAGGCGGCTTGGGCAAAAAAGGGTATCCCGGTGGACTGAAAACCCGAAAGGGCGGTCCAGGCAAAAGTTAGGGATTGAAGCGTACAACTATGTCCCATTGGATCACCTTGCGATCAGACTTCAACCATTCAGCTCAAACGGTACCGATTAATCCAATCAGCTTCAGACGAGTCGCAAAGTGATGAGACGCTCGAAGACATAGGGGCAATAGCAGAATTGAAACACAACGGGATTGTTACACATAACTGTTTTCTCTTTGTACACTATTTTGTGTTAATTTTCATTTTTTACGACGGCGTTTTCCTACTAGAACGTTAGTCTCTTTGTACAAAATGCCTGTTATAGGCGAACTTCAAAAAGTCAATACAAATCATTTCTTCGAAAGTACAAAACTATTTGTTTTTATTTTTCTGTTTTGTTTGCAAAAACGTCCAATGACTTATTTTTGACATTTGCATTTAAATATGATTACTGTTCATAAATACTTTCATAAGAAACAGAAAGACAGTTGCTAAGTGACTTTAAGAAACAGGGCAAAGTCTAAAAAGCGATTTGTAGTCCCGACAGTTACTCCTTCCAGCAGGTACAGGGGCAAAGACAGTGTGAGACGAAGTCACCATTACATACGACCCCGTGACATCTATGTTCCCCATAGGGTAGAAACAACCAAAGTTTTGATCTCTCTTTCCCCAAGCAGGAACTACTTCCTCTAACAAAATGCCTTCAGAGAGCTGATATCTGTATTCCCCAGCCGAACTTTATAATTTCAAACAGTTATAAAACCTCCTCCCAGGTAGAGTTTACTTCTATAACTGTGGAAGAATCCCAAACAGGGTTTATTTCTCTACAATGGAAAAATCTTCCAATAAAGCATCCTCCCTCCACAGAGTTATTCTCAAGCAGAATCAATCCCCAGCAGAATATCCTCAAATAGAAAGAGGAAATCCCCAGAAAATCATCTCCACTCATCATCCCTAATGGAAATGAAGGATTCAGCTTCCCAACACTCTTCAACAGCAGTCTGGGATTTACTTTCCATGACTAAGAAACATCACAATAACATTCCATATTCATACATTATGGCATACGTATACACATAGCATACAACATAATCTCATTTATTTTGAGAACATTATCACACAATGCATTTCATACATCATGACATTGCATATGACTAACTCTTTACCTTTTTCAGGGAAAAGATCAAATCAACAAACACCGTTGACTACTTATGCGACCTGGTAGTCTTCTCAAAAGCTACGTCTGATGAAGGGCTATTTCAGCAATTTCCTCAGAAAGATGTCCTCACAAGACCTTCTCTGGTTTAGTTAGATCGATAATAAGATCTCTCTGATTTCTATTCCAGCAGAAGATATTCCAAGACTTTTGTCTGGTTCAGTTGAATCGATGCTAAGATTCTTCTGATTTCCATTCCAGTCAAAGTTAATTAAATACCTTCTCTGGTTCAGTCAGATCGACACTAAGATCTCTATGATTTCTATTCCAGTTGAAGATATTCCAAGACTTTTGTCTGGTTCAGTTGAATTGATGCTAAGATTCTTCTAATTTCCATTCCAGTCAAAGTTAATTAAAGACCTTCTCTGGTTCAGTCAGATCGACACTAAGATCTCTCTGATTCCTATTCCATTTGAAGATATTCCAAGACTTTTGTCTGGTTCAGTTGAATTGATCCTAAGATTCTTCTGATTTCCATTCCAGTCAAAGATAATTAAAGACCTTCTCTGGTTCAGTCAGATTGACACTAAGATCTCTCTGATTCCTATTCCAGTTGAAGATATTCCAAGACTTTTGTCTGGTTCAGTTGAATCGATCCTAAGATTCTTCTAATTTCCATTCCAGTCAAAGTTAATTAAAGACCTTCTTTGGTTTAGTCAGATCGACACTAAGATCTCTCTGATTCCTATTCCAGTTGATGATATTCCAAGACTTTTGTCTGGTTCAGTTGAATCGATTCTAAGATTCTTCTGATTTCCATTCCAGTCAAAGTTAATTAAAGATCTTTCTCTGGTTCAGTTAAATCGACACTAAGATTTTTCTGATTTCTATTCCAGTTTAAGAAAATGCAAATCCTGGATTACGACCAGATAACAATTTAATCTCATTTCCCCAGTAAGCCGCTGTAAAGCCTGGAATACGACCGGATAGCAGTCAGCCTTATTACCATCAGCAAGTCACTGTGAAGCCTGGATCCTGACCAAATCTCAATTCACTCTCATCTCTTCAATCAAGAGATGACTCCCCAGTAGAGTAATGGACAACTAAAGCTCCTAAACTCTATTCCCAAAAACAGAGACCAACATTGCTCAGTGAATTCCTCCTCAACGACTCGCATAGGAATTCCCACAAAGGAATATCTCATGAAATCAACATTGTTCTGGATGGCATCTTTAAGCCCATCTCCGACAACTTTCCGTCATATTCTCTAGATGGCATCTTTAAGACCATATATGACGACCTTCTATCACCTTCTCCAAATGGCATCTGTAAGCCCATTCCCAATATGGTCTACACAGTCAAGTACTATTTCAGACGAGTGCAAATTTCTGGGCACTCTAGTGTTCGATCATCTTCCACCTTCAGATCACGAAAGGCAGACCAGCCAATATACATCCTAAGGTTTAAGAAGATTGAACAGGGGAAGATGTTGTACCCCAAAATTTTCCCTCCTATTTTCACTCAAGAATCGACCAGACAAATTCTCCTCCTAAGGCAACAAACCTCAACTAGGGTTTCAATTTTAAGCAAGATGTGTGAGTCACAAGGATCCCAAATTCTCTCCATTGTCCTAATATGTCCTCAAGATCATCCATGCCAAATTTCATGCCTTGAACAACAAGTTTGCTCAGTCACCTGCTCAAATGCCTGGATATCAACTATGCTAGGTCAAAAGTCAACGGTGGCCCAAATACACTCAAACTTCAAGATTTTTGGTCAACATGAACATTTTGAAGTAATATCTATCATTTGATCAAGGGTTGATAATTATTCCTCAAGAAATGCTCCTAACTCATCATAAGTCAAAAATTGCAAATTAGGGTTTCTATAAGAAAAGTCAACCAAACTTTGACCAGGCATATCTTTCTCATACTTTATAAGATATTTTTCCACAAAGGCTCATTTTTAAGAGAATACAATTCCCTACAACTTCTCTTCAGCCCTCGAGTTCAAGAAATTCCTCAATCAAAAGATACAAGCTCATACATTATTAGTCCTTTCAAAAAGTCAACAAAAACACCTTTTGTGTCAAAGCTCCTTAAACGAACATGGAAGATTCAATTGAGATGAAATCAAAAAGTTTGTTTAGAGGATATCCTAAGCTCTCTAAAAAGTCCAAGAACACCCTTTTAGGGTTAAAATTGAGAAAGATGTGCCCTGCTAAAGTTGACCAATTTTTGGAAAAGTGCATGAAGCAAACATTGACCTAACTTGAATTTTTTCCAAATGGGGCCATGTTTTCATGATTGAAACTTGTCCTTGACATGGACCACAACCCTTGAGCTCAGTCATACATTACTTTATTATTTATACCATTTATTTTGCTATTTTTTCTATTAAAATGCAAAATTAAATAAAGTAAATAATCAAAATAATAAAAGATATGATGGTGAATATTTTTCTATCCAAATGAGGGACAAAACATGCTGGCAAATAAAAGAGAAATCGTGAATGAAAGGCAAGATTGGATTTGTTCTAAAAAGGCCAAAAATCAAATATTTGGAAAGAAAATATTTCTCATCAAGGCATGGATATTTTTTCTCCATTTGTAACCCTATTCTGATTCACTACATAAACACAAGAACCCTAGGTCAAGAATAGACACGTAGCAGCCACCAAAGAAGCATACCAAAGTGCAAAAAATCACAAGAATCGTGAAAGTTGAAAGCATCAAGTCCAGCCTATCTTGGTTCAAACAAAGGAGTCATTCTTCCTCCTGAAGTTCCCAGAAGCTTGTTTGAACCATTATTCAAGCCAAATCGTGCCAAGAAGCTCTCGTCCAAGCATCACCGAATTGGTATACTTTTGTGAATCCAAACTTTTTTATCTTGCAATATAAATGATTTATTTGTACATACGCGTGTTCATGCTAACATTTGTGACTGTCTAGAACCATTACATGAGAGATTTAACGCAAGGATGAAGGCTTGCCATTGTTAGGGAAAATCTTCAGCCAAGCTTCGTATCTCAAGATACAAGTACTTTAAGACAAAATAATCCCCACCATTGGAATCGCAAGGTCCTATTTAGTCCAGTAGGGTTATTTTTATGCTTGTTTTCATGAGATTTCGCAGGATGGGTTTTTTGTCCAAACAGAGAAGATGACAGGAACCACCATCCATGGTGGTTTGACTGGCCAAGGAATCTGTGTGGCATATTAGCATGTTTTGATTGGTTCTTTTAAATTTCAGGGGGCCCACTTATTGGCACGTGTTTAATGACTCATCCTTGGCCTTGTTTTCCTTTATAATATTATTTTGTGATTATATGTATGAATGATTAGGCAACGCACATGGCAAGAGTGAAGGGTTTAAGGCATTGTATGTGTGGTAGGTCATAGGTTTGACCCTTGCCTCCTGTTGTACCCCAAAATTTGCCCTCCCATTTCCTCAATATTCTCTCATCACAAGACCTTTGAAGATCAAGATCCAGTTAGGGTTTCCTCTGCTCAAGACTTCTCCTTGCACTGTGGACTCAAATTAGGGTTTGTGTTTGCCCAAGGATGTTTTGAACTAAAATGCCTAAGATGACTTTCATGCTTCATATTGGACTCCCAAGCTTACCTATACCAAGTTTCAAGTCTTGATTCCAAATTTTGCCCAGTCAATTGGACAGTTGACCTAGAAATCAGCTGTATTGGAAAAAAAGTCAACTGTGGCCAATTGACAGTCAAACCTCATGAAATTTGACCCACATCAACATTATGAACTCATATGGACCATTTGATCAAATTTGGATCACAATTCCACAAGAAATTTGATCAGATCACCAAAAGGGCAAAATGGTCATTTTTAGGGTTTTGACTGCACAAAGGCAATTTTTGACTGTTTGACCTAGCCAATGGCAAACCAAGTTCACATATGGACTCAAGGACTCAATGAAATGGTCTTGACACATTCATCAAGCTCAAAAGATCCCAAGTACACAAGATTGACAGTTGAATTTCCCAGTCAATTGATCAATTTTGACTGTACACTGAAAAGTCAAACTTTGACTTTTTGGTCAAAATCAAGAGTCAAGATTCATTTTTCATCAAAACATGCCAAACCATGAAACTTGTTCACCAAGAAATCACAAAATGCAAATTAGGGTTTGAAAATGGAATTTTTCATAACTTAGAATTTTTCTAAGTTATGAAAAACCCTAAATTTTTCCCAACTTTGCCCCACCTTTTCACCAAGATCCATTTGGATTCAAACAAAAGTCAAAACATGAAAGTTGTAGCTTGTTGCATAATCTACAACTTTGATTCACAAAGTTTTCTCATTTGAAGCTTGTATCTCAAGTTACAATTTTTTGAATAAGGGCACTAAACCATTTTTAACTTAGTGAAATTTTAACCTATTTTGACAAGGTTTTCTACCCCACTTCAAGGCCACTTTTCATACCCTTCCACTTGGAATTTTGATTTGCATTTCAAAGATGGATTGTAGTACACATTCCAAGCTTTCCAAAATGTCCAAGAACTCATCAAACAACCTCATAACTTGAGATATTCGAATTTCACAAGTTGGCAAAAATTCACTTTTGTTCTTCATCAAAACATGTTCATAACTTTGCAAATCTGAATTTAGCTTGCTTTATGCTTGATTACAGGTCCTTGAACCATTCCATACTCAATAATTTAATGCATATTCAATGTGTTAAGGCCATGTTCTTTGTGTTCTAACATTGCATAGTGGATTAATCCTAAACTAGATAAAGTGAACTTTCCATTTTTGAAAAGATTAGCTTTATGTCAAATTGAAATCCAAGAAGGTACAAGCAAAATCCTTTTGGCACAAGATTATGGACAAATTGCTCTGATCAAGAGAGGCTTATGCAGCAGGATTAGAGGCCCCTACTGACCTAAAACACAAGGTGACCATTGCTTGCTTCATTTTCAAGTAACATGGCATAACTTATCACAACTCTCTCTTCAGCATAGAGACACAACACAAAAGCTATCAAACACATTCCAAACTACCCAACCAAGCTTTTGCACGAGCCATTTGCTTCTCAAGCACTCTCCATCTCAGAAACACCACAAAACTGCTCAAACAGAGCAAGCCCTGCAGATTGAGTGCTATCTCTCAATCCCTTCGAGCATTCTTGTCCAAACTTGTTCCTCTACCTTCCTTACAACATATGCAAGCTAACCATGTCCTGAAACCTGACCTGTAACACCTCCAAGCCACTTCACCATTTTTAAATTTCTGTTTTGCAGTTGGAGTTCACTAGCTCGATTCAGGGAGTTTCAAGACAAAGTAGGACTTGGAAAAGCATCCTTACACTTCAAGGAAGCTATACAAGTCATCATTTCACTCTGAAACATCCTCCATTGCAAAGCTCGATTCCAACTGAACAGGTATATTCATGGAGTTCTATCTCCCTTATTAGGCATTGTTAGCTTTAGGTTTTTGAAGAAAACATGTCACAATCATAGCCCTGAACATGCTCATATGATTAGATTTCATTTATATTTCGTGTGCTTAGAGAATTTCATGTCTGAACATTGATGAAAAGTTAGGTCAGAAATTGGGGGAGGAGAAATTCTCCCTCATCTTAGAGAGATAGGTCAAGTTATTTATATGGTTGAAACCGTCTCTTAATGCTCTACACTTTTCATGTTATGAGTTTTGCTTGAAAGTCCAGGAATCCAGAGATAAAAAAACGCGTGTTTTGCTTGAAGGATGTTGTACAGAGGTTGAAGAAGAAGTGGTCTGGGCTGGGCCTGGAACTATTTTCTTTTCACACCCTATTTCCATGTTTACACCCCCTGAGCCCATTTGCTTCATTTTTGACTTTTTTTGACTTTTACTTTTTTGGTTGACTTTGTTTATTTTTTCTCATGATATAAAAAACATAAAAATATTTTTTTCCATCTTTTTTGAATTTATGGCATATTTATTTGGTTTATTTCTTTGTTTATACATAAATATATATATACTATTATTAGAATAAATATGAAAATAATGTAAATACATTTTTTATTTTTATTTACCTTCTGAAAATATTTCACATAAAAAATATTCTTTTTATTTATTTTATTAAAATATTAAATAAATATTTATTTTGTGTATAATGCATATTTAAGAAATTAATATATGTATATATATATATATATATATGTTTATTAATATATTTAAGATAAAATAGAAAAATACTTGAAATTTTCATTTTTATTAATATTTGATACAAAAATACTTTTTTTCATAATATACTTCATTTTATTTTATTTTTATAAATAATAAATAAATAGTTGTATTAAATTAGATAATAATGCATTTTCTTTTAAAAAATTAGGGTTTTTGCCCTAAATTCAAAATACTCCAAAAAATAATATTTTTTTTATTATTTATTTTCTTTTCTCTTTTACATAAGTAATATTTTTTCATACATATAAAACATTCTTTTGCATCTTGCATTGTTATTTAATTTTTGTACATTGATTAAATTGCAAATATTCAAAATGATGTAATAATTTAGATTTAAATTCTTGTCAATATCCCCATTTGAACATTTGTACCCCCCTTCCCATATTTGGTTTTGTAATAGCTTAGTAAATTTAATTCTGCACTTTATTGCTTTCTAATGATAACATGTTAGAATTAGGGTTTGTATGCGAAAAAATGAAAAAATAGTTTGACCTAATACAAGACAAATGAGCATGAAAATAAACAACACATCTCACACTTGCACCCCTAGGGTATTCTACTTGTTGCCTTCAAATAAATGGGCCATATTGTATGTTGAACTTCTTTGGGCAAAGCAAACAATTTGAATGATCATAGTCCCTCGACAAAACTTTTCAAAAACAAACAAAAACAAATGATCAAGTCCCTTAAAGAAATTGCCCAAAGACATTTAACGTCGTTACAATTATGGTCTAAACGATGACCCGCGCCTGTCCCTTTCACATCCTAACACAAGATTGTCCACCAAATACAATGGTGGAACAAACTTGTTAAAAGGGTTAAAACATAGCAATAATCTTTTGAGAAATTTAGGAGTAGATAACCTCTTAGCTACTTGAATCAAACTTGCAAAACAAAACACTTGTCTAATTTCAAAACCACACAACACTACACTTTCAAAACAACTTTCAAAAACAAATGAAAACCTTTTCAAAAGACATACATCTTTGTATACATCCCCACATGGATCATTACAAAGGTTGCCACCACATTGGCCTCTTTTCAAAATATTTTCAAACCCACACACACAAAGCACCATTTCAAACAATTGAAAGCAAAAGGCAAGTGATCTAAGCAAGTAACTAAGAGCCCATGGATAACCATGGATAGAAAGGGTGCTAATACCTTCCCTTTCTATAATCTACTCCCCGAACCCAAGAAAACATCTCAAAAGGTTTTTTGCTGTGCTTTTTAACCTTTCCTTAGGATAAAATAAAAAGTCGGTGGCGACTCTTGCTAACCGCAACATTTGCGAATACAAACGCAAAACCCAAGTCAGTTCTCCCACCGTATCACAGAACTGGCGACTCTGCTGGGGAAATTTTTAAAAGTGGAGTAACCTTAGGGTTTAGATCACCTTTGTTTTCAATTGTTTGCTTTGTTTGCTTCTATATTTGTGGGCTTTGCATCGGAGTTCATAGATCCTAACCCGGATCTGGGATATACCCTTTTTAGGTAGCATAATCTGTGAGGGACCTGTCCGGCGTAGACCGACATGGGTGAAGCAGTGGCTACGTTGGTGTGGCATCTTAGTCTGTACCTATATCCCTTGTGTTGTAACGGGGAGAATATAGGTCTTCTAAGGGGTCATTAAACACCAACCAACCTTAGAACCCTAAATTGACCAACTTGGCTATTAGGACAGTAGCAGTATGCTACACTCATTGAGGCTAAACTCTCGAGATGGTTCTGGCCGCGAGAAAAGATTGCGATGCTGGAGTTATGACCGATTGAGGGTAGCCAATGATTTGAGATCCTCTAGAACCCGGTTACTTCTGATAAGACAGGTTTTAACCAACAAAACCAAAAGAGGGTAATACCTGAAACTCATGCTGGCCTGAAACCTAAGGGTGTCTTGTGTGACTTGTGTGCCTTATTTGCCTATGTGAATACTTGTGGTGTGCTTCATCATAGCATCATGCCATCATACCATTGCATGCATCCTGTATAAAAGGCTAACCCATTTCAAAGACAAAAAAGGTTTCATCTTTGCTCTGTTTTGTAGGACATCATGATGCCCATTCGTAGAAATACTGTCCGGCTCAACTTTGTTCAACCACCAGTTTTACTCAAGGATTTGGTTGGAAGGATTCCAAACACTACCTCCTTCATCAACAGACATGGCTCTCTCCTTGGCTTGGTCACTGCAAAATGGGACCAACAACTGATAAGTGTTCTGACCCAGTTTTATGACCCTCTGTACCATTGTTTCACCTTTCAAGACTTCCAGCTGGTTCCTACCCTGGAAGAATTTTCTTATTTGCTTGGGATTCCTGTCTTGGAACAAACTCCATTCACTGGTTTGGAAAAGACTCCTAGGCCTGAGGAGATTGCTGCAATTCTCCCCTTGACCAAGGAAGAGGTTTTGTCCAACTGGGAAACTAGAAATGGGATCAAGGGCTTTTTGGTCAAATTTCTGGTTGGCAAGGCTAATGATTTCTGGAATGACTTGGACTTCAAGGCATATGAGGACATTCTAGCTCTTTTGATCTATGGTCTGGTGCTGTTTCCCAACCCTGACACCTTTATCAGTATCCATGTCATAAGGATCTTCATGTCTCGGAATCCGGTACCCACTCTTTTGGGTGATATTCTACAACAACTCTATGCTCGTACTGCTCGAAAACGGGGAACCCCGTGGTGTTGTGCTCCTTTGCTAGTAAGGTGGTTTATTTCGCACCTTCCTAAATTCGTGCTGAAGAATGAAGAAGGAAAAGGTTGGGCTCGGAGGTTAATGTCTCTCACTGATAATGACATCACCTGGACTCTCAGAGGTTTGGATGAGGTAGCTGTTATTGACCGTTGCGGAGAATACCCTAATGTTCCATTGATTGGTATCCAAGGAGGAATCTCTTACAATCCATGCTTAGCCCTTCGACAGTTTGGAAGAGCCAGAGGAGATGGGCCTCATGAAATGCTGGTTCCTCACTTCCATTTTGAGTTTCAGGCAGACAGTGACAAACTACGCCAGGGATTCATTAGAGCTTGGGACAGAATCCACAAAGCTGACCCACATGAGTTGGGACCAAAGACTTCTCTACCAATGGAGCCCTATTGCAAATGGGTCCGCATCCGTGCTCAAAAGTTAGGTATGCCCTACGAAGCTGTCAGACCCCTCATTCTTGAGTCTCCTGATGAAGATGGGGTTCCTCCAACTGTCCTCCCTCCTCAGATACCTACTGATTTTGACACCATGAAGAGATCTTGGGCGCAGCTAAAGGAAGAACGGGATTTCTACCGGGAGAAGTTCAACGAGTAGGAACGGAAGATTCAGAGGCTGACTAAGCAATTGGAAGAAGAACGGGTCCTGAACAACTACATCAGCACTGAAAAGAGGAGGCCATGGGAGCATTGATGAGCTTTGATTATTTCCTTTTGTAGTTTTATTTCCTTTTCCGTATTTTTCATTCCTGTAATGCCTAAGGGCAAATTGTTGAACAATTGAAAATTTTAATCTAATGAAGTGTGTTTCCCTTTTTTGTCTACAAAGTTGAATCTTGTTTGTCTTTGAAAACATAAAACATACGCATTCCATTGCACCATATGCATAGCAGGTACCCTATTTCACAGGTTGCTTAATCTTCTTCGCTGTTTGTTTGAACAGTCATCATGAATCCAGAATCCTCCAGTGAGCAAGCAATCAAGGCCCTTCAGGCCCAAAGTGCACAGTTCCAAGAGATGGTCCTAAGCCTAGCCCAAGGTTAGCAAGAGTTGAAGACTCTGCTCATGAAGAAGAAGAAGAAAAAGAGGACTGCATTGTTCAACACCGGACGCCGATTTGGGAACACACTCCACAATGAAGCTGATCCAACTACTTCTTCTGCTGAGAAAAACAGTCCCCAAGGGGGAGGAGCTCCTAGTCCTGCAGTCTCCGACAACGAGACGGACTATAACGACGAACAATACCCACCTGCTGCTGACAGATACAAACAATTGGAGGACCGTTTGAGCGCCATGGAAATTCAGAATATGCCGAGACTGGATTTCGGAGATTTGGGGTTATCTTCTGGGGTAGTAATTCCACAAAAGTTTAAGGCGCCCGCCTTCGCCAAGTATGATGGGGTCTCCTGCCCAAAGTATGATGGGGTCTCCTGCCCAAAGCCTCTCGGGGTCACAGCTTGAATGGTTCTACCAATTGGATGGAGCTAGCATCCGACACTGGGAAGATTTGGCGACCGCATTCTACAGACAATACCAATACAATTCTGATCTCGCTCCTACGCGTACCCAACTTCAGGGTATGTCTTTAGGAACGGGTGAAGGGTTCAAAGAGTACGCTCAAAAATGGAGAGATTTGGCTGGCAAGGTGCAGCCTCCGTTAACTGATCGAGAGCTGGTTGATATGTTTCTAGGGACGTTGTCTGGTCCGTTTTTCAATCATTTGGTTGGTAACTCCTCCGCTGGGTTTACAGATTTGATATTGACGGGAGAAAGAATTGAAGCTGGCATCAGGTCAGGCAAGATACAAAAGGCTGCCTCCACAAGTGCTGAGAAGAGGCCGTTTAAGAAAGAAGCAAGTGCCGTCTATGGTCCTAGAAGACAAGTCAAGCCCGAAAGTCGCCAAGCCGTCAATGCTTTGGTCATCTCAAAACCTGTTGCTGCTCCTCAGCAGTACAATCAACAAAGAAGTGAAAGGCCCAAGAGGCAGTATACCCGACTGAGTATGACCTTATCTCAAATTTTACCCCAACTGTTGTCAACCAACCTGGTGACCCTCAAAGAAGCTCCTAAGGTCGTCAACACTGCGTCACCTAAGTATAACCCAAATGCCCGGTGTGCTTATCATTCTGATAGTCCCGGGCACACTACTGATGATTGCTGGGCCTTGAGAAACAAAGTGCAAGATCTGATCGACGCAAAATAAATTCAGTTTGAAGCGCCGGAGAGACCAAATGTCGTAACTGCTCCTATGCCCCAGCATAGAGTAAATGCCGTTGAGGAAGAAATGTACGCTGTTTCAGTAGATGAAGTTGTTACCCCTCTGAAGACCGTTAAGAAGAACCTGCTGCGGGCCGGTTTATTTCCGGGTTGCGGTGAAGGTTGCATGTTCTGTGCTGTTTCCCTGTCTGGTTGTCCCTTGCTGAGGTTAGGCATCCAAAGCCTAATGGATAGCAAGGAGATTCTGTTTAAGAAGTCTGCTGTTCAGTTGGTTCCGATAAAAGAAATTTCTGTGGTTACCATCTTCAAAAATCTAATCAAAGCTCCCCCGAAAAAGCCTGTTCAAATCATGACTATTGCACCTGTGATTATTACTGTCCCGGGGCCTCTCCCCTACATGTCTGATAAAGCTGTACCCTGGCATTATGGGGCAGACGTGTATGTAAATGGAATCAAACAAGAATTCGACACTGGCGCCAGTATCTGCGATATCACTGGTCCAGCCAGGGTCACCCGCAGTGGCAGGCTCTTCTCGCCTGACATTGCACCGCCCGTTATTCGAAAACCCCTCCTTATAAAACCTACAAGTTTACCTGTTCCTGTTGCTGATCAAGTTGTGTCCCCTGCTGCCGAGTCATCAAATGCTCGGGGCAAGGGGATTGAAGAAGAGCCTGCCCGGATGGAGGCACCAATACCCATAAATGTTGAGGCCTCCCGACAAGAAATGGAGGAGATTCTGAAAATAATAAAGAAAAGTGATTTCAATGTTGTCGAGCAGCTGGGGCATACGCCCTCCAAGATCTCCCTGCTCTCCTTATTGCTATGCTCTGAGGCCCACGCTAAGGCCTTGATCTCATTTCTCAAGACGGCCCGTGTGCCGCAAGAGACGTCTGCAGTCCAGTTCACCGATTGCATAGCAAATCTGACAGCAGACAATGGCTTGGGTTTCTCAGATGCTGACCTGACTGCGAAGGGAAGAGACCACAATGATGCCCTGCATGTCTCTATCGAATGCAGGGGCACTACTCTGGCGCATGTATTGGTGGATACTGGTTCTTCCTTGAATGTCCTACCGAAAAAGGCTTTAGACCGTCTGGATTATGAAGGCTTGGCATTGAAGCCCAGCAATATCATCGTCAGGGCCTTTGACGGTTCTAAAAGGATGGTTCATGGAGAGGTTAACATCCCTATCCGTGTGGGCTCTCAAGTGTTTGACTCTACCTTTTATGTGATGGATATACGTCCATCGTACTCTTGTCTGTTGGGTCGACCTTGGATCCATAAAGCTGGGGCAGTGACCTCTACCTTGCACCAGAAGCTGAAGTATCCCGTCAGGGGAAAGATTGTCACTGTGCAAGGAGAAGAGGAGTATATGGTGAGCCATTTGAATTCCTTCAGATACATTGAGATGGACGGGGAGTTTATTGAAACCCCCTTTCAACATTTCGAGGAGGTACATCCAATTTCAGCAGCTGCAGAGACAACAGTTGAAGAGAATGTTTCCTTGAAGATGGCTTCCCTAAGGGATGCCCGGGCTGTGGTTCAGAAGGGAAATTGTGCAAACTGGGGTCAGCTTCCTGACTTTACTCAAAAGAACGACAAGTTTGGGCTAGGCTTTACTGCAGAGGCTCAGAGGGCTGTGCGCAAAGAGAAGATCAAAAAGGCTCCGGTGTTTATCTCCAGCTCAAGGGTGAATGCTATCGAGGAGGATGTGGAGGAAGCTGAGTTTGACAGTTGGATCTACCCGACTACCAGCAACGGACCAAGCAACTGGACGACAAAGGATTTTACCCCTATCACATTTGTCACGCAGTAATTAATTTCTTTTGATTTCCGATTTGTAACAAACAATATGTTAAAACTTTGTTGGCTCGGTGTCCTACCCGGGGCATCGTAGCTCCATTTGTGAGGGCTTTTTGTATGACATTTTCATATATCATCAATCAAAACATTGGACGTTTGTTGCATTTCAAATCTTGTGCTCTTTTCCTTTCTGTGTTATATATTGCAAAACAGCTATATTTACACACACTCACTTATATAGGTTTCAATCCACTCTGGATCTTACTGGTAACAGCTCTGCTACCGCCAGTTATGACTTCGAAAATCCGATCAACTTGGCCGAAGACGAAGGTGAAGATGATTGTGAAGTGCCTGGTGAACTCGCAAGACTGCTACTCCAGGAAGAGAGAGCTATTCAGCCACATGAAGAGCCTGTGGAAACAATCAACTTGGGTACTGAGATAGATAGGAAAGAGGTCAAGATTGGTGCCAATCTAGAGCTCAGCGTGAAGCAACGATTGATCCAGATGCTACAAGACTACATGGAGATTTTTGCTTGGTCCTATGAAGATATGCCTGGTTTGGATGCCGACATTGTGGTTCACCACCTGCCAACCAAGGAAGACTGCCCTCCGGTAAAGCAAAAAGTCCGACGGATGCGTCCAGAGATGTCTGAAAAGATCAAGGCCGAGGTTATGAAGCAGTTTGATGTTGGGTTCCTCGCAGTGACTTCTTACCCTCAGTGGGTTGCCAATGTGGTGCCAGTGCCGAAGAAGGACGGTAAAGTCAGAATGTGCGTTGACTACAGGGATCTGAACAGGGCCAGCCCCAAGGATGACTTCCCCCTACCTCACATTGATGTCCTTGTTGACAATACAGCTCAACACAGGGTGTTCTCCTTCATGGATGGTTTTTCAGGGTATAATCAGATCAAGATGGCTCCAGAAGATATGGAGAAGACTACATTTGTGACTCAGTGGGGCACCTTCTGTTATAAGGTCATGCCATTCGGATTGAAAAATGTTGGGGCAACCTATCAACGTGCCATGGTTGCTTTATTTCATGATATGATCCATCATGAGATTGAGGTATACGTTAATGACATGATTGCAAGGTCTCAAACTGAGGAGGAGCACCTTGACCATCTGAGGAAGTTGTTTGACCGACTCAAGTTATACAAGCTGAGGTTGAATCCCAACAAATGCACCTTTGGGGTGAGGTCCGGAAAATTGCTAGGTTTCATTGTGAGTGATAAAGGTATTCAGGTAGACCCTGCCAAGGTAAAAGCCATACAAGAGATGCCGACTCCAAAAACAGAGAAAGAAGTCAGAGGCTTCCTGGGACGATTGAATTACATTGCCCGATTCATCTCACATCTGACTGCTACTTGTGAGCCGATCTTCAAATTACTGAAGAAAGATCAAGTAGTACGCTGGAACGATGAATGTCAGGCCGCCTTTGAAAGGATAAAGGAATATCTCCAAGAGCCACCCATTCTTATGCCACCGGTGGAAGGAAGACCTCTGATACTATACTTGACAGTACTTGACAATTCAATGGGGTGTGTGCTGGGGCAGCATGACGAGTCTGGCCGAAAAGAGCACGCCATTTATTACTTGAGCAAAAAGTTTACCGACTGTGAGTCTCGTTACTCACTGCTTGAGAAAACTTGCTGCGCTCTTGTATGGGCTGCTCGCCGGCTGAGACAGTATATGCTGACTCACACTACTTTATTGATTTCAAAGATGGATCCCATCAAGTACATATTTGAAAAGCCCGCTCTGTCTGGAAGAATAGCAAGATGGCAAATGATCTTGACAGAATATGACATCCAGTATACAACTCAGAAAGCAATTAAGGGAAGTGTACTGGCAGATCATTTGGCACACCAACCTGTAGACGATTACCAATCATTGAACTTTGATTTTCCGGACAAAGACATCATGGTGGTAACTGACTGTGAAGTACCTGGACCGGATGAAGGACCTGAGGAAGGATCCCGATGGTCTATGCATTTTGATGGAGCCTCCAATGCTTTGGGTAACGGCGTCGGCGCTGTAATCTTATCTCCCAAAGGAACTCATACTCCCCTCACCGCCCGATTATGTTTCAGCTGCACCAACAACATGGCAGAATATGAGGCATGTATCATGGGTTTACAAGCTGCAATCGACTTAAGGATCAAATTTCTAAGTGTTTTCGGAGATTCCGCTCTCGTGATCAATCATATCAAAGGCGAGTGGGATACAAAACACCCGAATCTTATTCCTTACAAGGAGTATGTGTTGACCTTGCTTCCCCACTTTGAAGAGATAACTTTTGAGCATTTCCCCAGAGAGGAAAATCAGCTAGCGGACGCACTAGCCACGATGTCTTCAATGTTCAAAGTTAAATGGGACAATGAGGCTCCCCGAATCATTATCTGGAAGTTGGATGAACCGGCATACTGCTGTGAGCTGGAGGCTGAGAAGGTGATTGAGAAACCCTGGTATCATGAGGTGAAGAGGTACTTGGAAGCTCAGGAATACCCTGAAGGGGCATCTGTCAATGATAAGAAGTTCATGAGGAGGTTTGCTGCAAAATTCTTCCTCAGCAACGACATTCTCTACAAACGGAATCATGATTCGACTCTGCTACGTTGTGTGGATAAGGCTGAAGCGGAGAAAATCATGATGGAACTGCATGAAGGTACATTTGGAACACATTCCAGTGGACACACCATGGCTAAGAAAATCCTTCGGGCAGGATATTTCTGGTCCACAATGGAAGCCGATTGTTACCAACACTCCCGAACTTGTCATAAATGCCAGATCTATGCTGACAAGGTGCATATCCCTCCGGTTCCTTTGAATGTCCTGACAGCGCCTTGGCCTTTTGCAATGTGGGGCATCGATATAATCGGTGAGATCCGACCAACGGCATCCAATGGGAATTGCTTCATCTTGGTGGCAATCGATTACTTCACGAAATGGGTTGAGGCAGCTTCCTACGCCACAGTAACCAAGAGTGTCGTGGCACGTTTCATCCGGCATAATCTGATCTGTCGGTACGGCGTCCCGGAAAGAATCATTACGGACAATGGTACCAATCTCAATAACAAAATGATCACTGAACTCTGAACAATTCAAGATACAGCACCACAATTCTTCTCCCTACCGGCCGAAGATGAATGGGGCTGTAGAAGCAGCCAATAAAAATATCAAGAAAATTGTGCAGAAGATGACAGTGACCTATAAAGATTGGCACGAGATGTTACCGTTCGCTCTGCATGGGTACCGCACCCCAGCAAGGACTTCAACCGGGGCAACTCCCTTCTCCTTGGTCTATGGCATGGAGGCAGTCTTGCCAATTGAAGTCCAGATACCCTCTCTCAGGATAATGAAGGATGCAGACTTGAATGAAGATGATTGGATCCAGACTCGACTTGATCAATTAAATCTGATTGACGAAAAGAGGCTCACTGCTATCTGTCATGGTCAAACGTATCAGAAGCGGATGATCAGGGCATTTAACAAGAAAGTCAGACCGCAAGAGTATCAAGTTGGGGATCTGGTAATCAAACGCATCATCCTTCCTCAAAGTGATCCCCGGGGCAAATGGACCCCTACTTACGAAGGGCCATTTGTGGTTAAACGTGTGTTCTCAGGAGGAGCCATGATCCTAACCACCATGGATGGTGACGACCTTCCTCACCCCGCCAATGCAGACATAGTGAAAAAATACTACGCATAAATAAAAGACCCGCTAGGTTGACATACCTAGGCAAAAATAAGGGCTTCCCGGCAAACCAAAGGGTTCGGGCAAAAATAAGGGATGAAATGAATAAAAATCTGTACACCCGGCAAGTCGAAAACCTGAAAGGGCGGCTTGGGCAAAAATGGGTATCCCGGTGGACTGAAAACCCGAAAGGGCGGTCCAGGCAATAGTTAGGGATAAAAGCGTAACACTATGTCTCATTGGATCACTTCGCATCCGGAATTCGGCATCAACTATCTGGCTCCAGATTTCGGCATCGACCAATCAGCTTCATCTTCAAATTAGGCAACAAAGCGATGAGACGTTCGGAGATATAAAGGCGATAGCAGAATTGGAACCCAGTGGGATTGTTCACATAGCTGTTTTGTTTCCTTTTTCAAATTGTAAAACTCTACGTTATTTGGCGGCGTCCTCTTACTAGGATGTCAGCCTCTTGTACAAAAACGCCTATTCACAGGAAAATTTTAAATCAATACAAATTCACTTGTCCATACAAATTACCATTGTTTTCCTTTTTCTGTTTTGTCTTGCGAAGAACGTCCAATGTTAATTTTTGATATATGCATTTGACATTAAATTGCTGATTCATAAATATTTGCATATGAAACAAGAGATTTATTACAGGTGACATCAGAGACAGGGGCAATTGAAGTTGTCTAATGCATGTCTGGTTGTTTTGTCCGCCAAGGCACCAAGGTAGGTTCAACTGAAGAATGTGGCCAAATCATCTCAACACCCCGTAGAGTAAAACAAGGTTCAGTAGTACTTTCCCCAAGCAGAGTTGGTTCCCCGTTGATCCTGAAAGGACACAACATTCCCCGGCAGGTCTTAAAACTCATCCCCAGTAAATTCTGGAAGCTTATCCCCTGCAGAGTACGGACGTCTCTCCCGAGTTTTATTTAGAGTTATTTCCTCACAAGGACTTATAACTGGGTTATCCTCAGCTAAAAAACCACGGAAGACCGCCCTCGGCAAAGTTCCTCCAATCCCCAGCGGAGTATATCGTCATTATCCCCAGCGGAATCCATCATTAGAGTCCTCAACGGGCCTCGCATCAAAACTTCGGCCAAGTATCTCTTCCACAGAGCAATTCTCCGGCCGACCGTCAAGGATTTATTTTCCTAAGGCGAAATTACATCCATAAACATTTCACATTTTCATACATCTTGCTTACATACATGATGGAACGCATACAACATCTCATGTTGAATATCATGACAACATGCATATCATACATCATGACATTGCATACAACTTACGTTTTTTGCCTTTTCAGGAAAAAGACAATCCCAAAAACAATTACCGTCAACTGTCGCAATTCCAGATCCGATACCTGTATCTAGCCAGGGCACATCTGAAAGTGATCAGTTTCCAGACTCGATTCCTGTATCTAGCCAGGGCACGTCTGAAAAGTTCGAAGATTCGATTCCTGTATCCAGCCAGGGAACATCTATCAACTACAACATCTCCAGATTCGATTCCTGTATCCAGCCAGGGCATATCTGTTGACCACGTTTCCAGACTCGATTCCTGTATCTAGCCAGGGCACGTCTGAAGAGTTCGAAGATTTGATTCCTGTATCCAGCCAGGGCACATCTATTAACGACTATTTTCATATTCGATTCCTGTATCCAGCCAGGGCACATCTGTGAGCAACCGATTGTAGATTCGACACCTGTATCTAGCCAGGGCATATCTGCATAAGGAGACTGGAGATCAAACACCTGTAACAAGCCAGGAAAACATCCGTCTTTCTCAAATACACAAGATCTCGCTAAGGAATCTCTTATGCGATCGACACTTCCAAATGGCATCTATAAGCCCATTCCCGACAAAGTTCTGTCACATCTCCAGATGGCATCTATAAGCCCATCTCCCTATCTACTACCTCTCCAAACGGCATCTATAAGTCCATTCCTGACATCACATTATTGAGACTCCAGCATGCGAGTGCAAATTTCCGGGCACTCTAGTGTCCAATCTCCTTTTACCCTCGAGTCACGAAAGGCAAACTTGCCAATCTAACTCTTCAGGTTCAAGAAGATTGAACAGGGGAAACTGTTGTACCCCAAAATTTGCCCTCCCATTTCCTCAATATTCTCTCATCACAAGACCTTTGAAGATCAAGATCCAGTTAGGGTTTCCTCTGCTCAAGACTTCTCCTTGCACTGTGGACTCAAATTAGGGTTTGTGTTTGCCCAAGGATGTTTTGACCTAAAATGCCTAAGATGACTTTCATGCTTCATATTGGACTCCCAAGCTTACCTATACCAAGTTTCAAGTCTTGATTCCAAATTTTGCCCAGTCAATTGGACAGTTGACCTAGAAATCAGCTGTATTGGAAAAAAAGTCAACTGTGGCCAATTGACAGTCAAACCTCATGAAATTTGACCCACATCAACATTATGAACTCATATGGACCATTTGATCAAATTTGGATCACAATTCCACAAGAAATTTGATCAGATCACCAAAAGGGCAAAATGGTCATTTTTAGGGTTTTGACTGCACAAAGGCAATTTTTGACTGTTTGACCTAGCCAATGGCAAACCAAGTTCACATATGGACTCAAGGACTCAATGAAATGGTCTTGACACATTCATCAAGCTCAAAAGATCCCAAGTACACAAGATTGACAGTTGAATTTCCCAGTCAATTGATCAATTTTGACTGTACACTGAAAAGTCAAACTTTGACTTTTTGGTCAAAATCAAGAGTCAAGATTCATTTTTCATCAAAACATGCCAAACTATGAAACTTGTTCACCAAGAAATCACAAAATGCAAATTAGGGTTTGAAAATGGAATTTTTCATAACTTAGAATTTTTCTAAGTTATGAAAAACCCTAAATTTTTCCCAACTTTGCCCCACCTTTTCACCAAGATCCATTTGGATTCAAACAAAAGTCAAAACATGAAAGTTGTAGCTTGTTGCATAATCTACAACTTTGAATCACAAAGTTTTCTCATTTGAAGCTTGTATCTCAAGTTACAATTTTTTGAATAAGGGCACTAAACCATTTTTAACTTAGTGAAATTTTAACCTATTTTGACAAGGTTTTCTACCCCACTTCAAGGCCACTTTTCATACCCTTCCACTTGGAATTTTGATTTGCATTTCAAAGATGGATTGTAGTACACATTCCAAGATTTCCAAAATGTCCAAGAACTCATCAAACAACCTCATAACTTGAGAGATTCGAATTTCACAAGTTGGCAAAAATTCACTTTTGTTCTTCATCAAAACATGTTCATAACTTTGCAAATCTGAATTTAGCTTGCTTTATGCTTGATTACAGGTCCTTGAACCATTCCATACTCAATAATTTAATGCATATTCAATGTGTTAAGGCCATGTTCTTTGTGTTCTAACATTGCATAGTGGATTAATCCTAAACTAGATAAAGTGAACTTTCCATTTTTGAAAAGATTAGCTTTATGTCAAATTGAAATCCAAGAAGGTACAAGCAAAATCCTTTTGGCACAAGATTATGGGCAAATTGCTCTGATCAAGAGAGGCTTATGCAGCAGGATTAGAGGCCCCTACTGACCTAAAACACAAGGTGACCATTGCTTGCTTCATTTTCAAGTAACATGGCATAACTTATCACAACTCTCTCTTCAGCATAGAGACACAACACAAAAGCTATCAAACACATTCCAAACTACCCAACCAAGCTTTTGCACGAGCCATTTGCCTCTCAAGCACTCTCCATCTCAGAAACACCACAAAACTGCTCAAACAGAGCAAGCCCTGCAGATTGAGTGCTATCTCTCAATCCCTTCGAGCATTCTTGTCCAAACTTGTTCCTCTACCTTCCTTACAACATATGCAAGCTAACCATGTCCTGAAACCTGACGTGTAACACCTCCAAGCCACTTCACCATTTTTAAATTTCTGTTTTGCAGTTGGAGTTCACTAGCTCGATTCAGGGAGTTTCAAGACAAAGTAGGACTTGGAAAAGCATCCTTACACTTCAAGGAAGCTATACAAGTCATCATTTCACTCTGAAACATCCTCCATTGCAAAGCTCGATTCCAACTGAACAGGTATATTCATGGAGTTCTATCTCCCTTATTAGGCATTGTTAGCTTTAGGTTTTTGAAGAAAACATGTCACAATCATAGCCCTGAACATGCTCATATGATTAGATTTAATTTATATTTCGTGTGCTTAGAGAATTTCATGTCTGAACATTGATGAAAAGTTAGGTCAGAAATTGGGGGAGGAGAAATTCTCCCTCATCTTAGAGAGATAGGTCAAGTTATTTATATGGTTGAAACCATCTCTTAATGCTCTACACTTTTCATGTTATGAGTTTTGCTTGAAAGTCCAGGAATCCAAAGATAAAAAAACGCGTGTTTTGCTTGAAGGATGTTGTACAGAGGTTGAAGAAGAAGTGGTCTGGGCTGGGCCTGGAACTATTTTCTTTTCACACCCTATTTCCATGTTTACACCCCTTGAGCCCATTTGCTTCATTTTTGACTTTTTTTGACTTTTACTTTTTTGGTTGACTTTGTTTATTTTTTCTCATGATATAAAAAACATAAAAATATTTTTTTCCATCTTTTTTGAATTTATGGCATATTTATTTGGTTTATTTCTTTGTTTATACATAAATATATATATATACTATTATTAGAATAAATATGAAAATAATGTAAATACATTTTTTATTTTTATTTACCTTCTGAAAATATTTCACATAAAAAATATTCTTTTTATTTATTTTATTAAAATATTAAATAAATATTTATTTTGTGTATAATGCATATTTAAGAAATTAATATATGTATATATATATGTTTATTAATATATTTAAGATAAAATAGAAAAATACTTGAAATTTTCATTTTTATTAATATTTGATACAAAAATACTTTTTTTCATAATATACTTCATTTTATTTTATTTTTATAAATAATAAATAAATAGTTGTATTAAATTAGATAATAATGCATTTTCTTTTAAAAAATTAGGGTTTTTGCCCTAAATTCAAAATACTCCAAAAAATAATATTTTTTTTATTATTTATTTTCTTTTCTCTTTTACATAAGTAATATTTTTTCATACATATAAAACATTCTTTTGCATCTTGCATTGTTATTTAATTTTTGTACATTGATTAAATTGCAAATATTCAAAATGATGTAATAATTTAGATTTAAATTCTTGTCAATATCCCCATTTGAACATTTGTACCCCCCTTCCCATATTTGGTTTTGTAATAGCTTAGTAAATTTAATTCTGCACTTTATTGCTTTCTAATGATAACATGTTAGAATTAGGGTTTGTATGCGAAAAAACGAAAAAATAGTTTGACCTAATACAAGACAAATGAGCATGAAAATAAACAACACATCTCACACTTGCACCCCTAGGGTATTCCACTTGTTGCCTTCAAATAAATGGGCCATATTGTATGTTGAACTTCTTTGGGCAAAGCAAACAATTTGAATGATCATAGTCCCTCGACAAAACTTTTCAAAAACAAACAAAAACAAATGATCAAGTCCCTTAAAGAAATTGCCCAAAGACATTTAACGTCGTTACAATTATGGTCTAAACGATGACCCGCGCCTGTCCCTTTCACATCCTAACACAAGATTGTCCACCAAATACAATGGTGGAACAAACTTGTTAAAAGGGTTAAAACATAGCAATAATCTTTTGAGAAATTTAGGAGTAGATAACCTCTTAGCTACTTGAATCAAACTTGCAAAACAAAACACTTGTCTAATTTCAAAACCACACAACACTACACTTTCAAAACAAATTTAAAAAACAAATGAAAACCTTTTCGAAAGACATACATCTTTGTATACATCCCCACATGGATCATTACAAAGGTTGCCACCACATTGGCCTCTTTTCAAAATATTTTCAAACCCACACACACAAAGCACCATTTCAAACAATTGAAAGCAAAAGGCAAGTGATCTAAGCAAGTAACTAAGAGCCCATGGATAACCATGGATAGAAAGGGTGCTAATACCTTCCCTTTCTATAATCTACTCCCCGAACCCAAGAAAACATCTCAAAAGGTTTTTTGCTGTGCTTTTTAACCTTTCCTTAGGATAAAATAAAAAGTCGGTGGCGACTCTTGCTAACCGCAACATTTGCAAATACAAACGCAAAACCCAAGTCAGTTCTCCCACCGTATCACACCTCCTACTTATTATTTTTCTAATTTGTTCTTGCAGATCCAGTGCATTACACCCCCAGGCGCAGATAATTTACTCTATCATCATCACCATCAGACTAATCACCTTCCAGATCTAACACCCAGAAACGTTTCCCCATGGTAGACCCCCCTGTCACAATAATATTGGATCTTACGCAAGCATGTGGGAGACATCCGATATCAGACAAATATTCTGCCATAATATTTTCAAGTTTAATTTAAGTACTTTATTTATTTATGCTAGGATTGTCTGCAATGTTTAGTTTATTTAAATTTCTAGATGGTAATTATTTTTGTTGCGCTGTTATTGAATCGTTTAATATGCTAGGCTAAATTTATTTATCAATATGTAAGTTTATATAGCCAACGGGGTTTTAGCAACGTCAATTGACCAATTCCTTTTTTAAAAAAGAATAATTTTCTGGTTTCAATTACTAGTTCTAAATATTAATTGTTTTGTTATGAGAGTAAAATACAGATAGAAGTTAGGATCAATAAAACGAGAGTTTGAGATAATAATTGGACAATAGTAATTGTGCATCAACTTGAAATACAACGAGAGAACTTTTAAGTTGATTAGGTTTTGTTTGTTTCCAAAAACTATATTTAAACTCTAATTGAAACAGCGAGAGAACTCACTTAGGTTTGATCATAGGATCTGAATCAATAAACACGAGAGTGTGAGAAGAGGGTTTTCAAACGAATACTTCCTACTGAAAACTGTCTTGTTAATCCGAGTTAGGTCAATGAGTTTCTAAATCCCCGAAGTCCGACCATTACATACCGATATTCTCCCTTGAATCTAAACTAGATTATAATCAGTTAGGTTCCCTAAACCCCCAATTAATTACATTATTAGCCTTATATTTACGTAGTAACCTAAGATAACGATAGTTCGACATTTAGTACCTTGGGATTCAATAATCTTTAAAGCTACACACGATAGGACTGTATACTTGCGGTCTAGATTCTTTAAGACTCACAAAGTTGTGATCACAAACACACGACTAGAGTTGTTAATATGGGATACCCGGCCCTAAACGGGTTGGCCTTGATGGGCATGATCTTTTTAGGATTGGACCAAAAAAACTATTGTAATATGGACTTGAAAATTATTACCCGAGTCCGGCCCTAAATGGACTTTGGGTTACCCGATCTTAAACGGATTTTTTTTAGAAAATAAAAAATAAAATTCATATATTTAATATAAGTAAAATAAAACATTATGTTATTTTAAACATAATATATTTTTAAATACTATATTATCTTTTATAAATACTATAATGTGTTTTTGAATACAATATATATTTAAATTGTAGAAAATAATACTCAAATATTTAACGTAAGTAAAACTAATAGTATTCGAGGAAAGAGTGTATATTATATTAATGTATAATATATAAAAGAGAAAGATTAAATAGAATAAAGACAAAATTTAGTGAAGTGAGCAAAATCAATGTATTATTTTGGAGTAACACATATATTAAAATTAATATAATTTTTTTAAAATGTATAGCTATGTGGATTTAATGGGCTACCCACGACCCATACGGGCTAACCCTAATGGGTAGCGGGATTTTTAGAGTTGGGCTAAAAAATCCCTTTCAAATACAGGCTCTAATTTGACGGCCCAAGCTCTATGATTTTGTCCATATGCACTAACCCATTTTGACAGCTCTACACATTACCGCTGCAACACATGAACACATTTGTTAAATATGTATGGACACACACACACACACACACACACACACACACACACACACACACACACACACACACACACACACACACACACACACACACACACACACACACACACACATATATATATATATATATATATATATATATATATATATATATATATATATATATATATATATATATATATATATATATATATATATATATATATAATCAAATCAAATCAAGAAATATATCAATTTAAAAACTTTGTACAAGTAAGACGATCTCAAAAAAAAAAATCCAGCCACCTAAACAAACAAGCACCCTATACCATAAGATTTGCGACCAACATAGTGACTTTCATTTTTCGATTAGAAAAGTGCTAGTCGTTAACCTTTAGTGACCGAATTTTAGAGATTAAATTTGTGACGCAAATAGCGATTGAATTTGTGACAATTTTATCTTGTTAAGAAAAGTAAAATAAAAGAAAGTATACACCCAAGGAAGATCAAACTTAGGTATTTTGCTTCTCAAACACATGCATTATTAGAGTTGTTAATATGGGCTACCCGACCCTAAACGGGCTGGCCTTGATGGACACGATCTTTTTAGGGTTGAGCCAAAAAAAACCTATTGTAATATGGGCTTCAAAATTATTACCTGAGTCCTTCCTTAGATGGATTTTGGGCTACCGACCCTAAACGGGTAATTTTTAATAAATAAAAAATAAAAATTCATATAGTTATTATAAGTAAAATAAAAATTTATAGTATTTTAAACATAATATATTTTTAAATACTATATTATCTTTATAAATACTATAATGTGTTTTTGAATATAATACATGTTTAAATTGTAAAAAATAATATCCAAATATTTAACATAAGTAAAACTAATAGAATTCGAGGAAAGATTATTTATTATATTAATGTATAATATATAAAAGAGAAAGATTAAAAAGAATAAAGATAAAATTTAGTGAAGTGAGAAAAATTAATGTATTATTTTGGAGTAACATAATATATAAAAATTAATATAATTTTTTAAAAATTTATAGCTATGAGGACCTAATGGGCTACCCACGACCTATACGGGCTAGTCCTAATGAGTAGCGAGCTTTTTAGGGTTGGGCTAAAAAAGCCCTTTCAAATATGGGCTCTAATTGGCAAAATACCCTTTTTGGTCCCTTAAGTTTACCTCGAATTCCATTCTGATCACTTATCTTTAAAAGTTACAAACTGGTCCTTTAATTGTTCAAAAAGTTCCACGTTAGTCTTTTCCGTCCAATTTTTACTAACATTCCAAAATTTTGTAATTGACTTGGATTCGAACTCATGTTAGCATGGTTACATGAAAATTAGCTTGCCACTAAACCACTTAGCTATTAGTTATTACTACAAAATTCAAGTTTCTCATATTTTAAAATTCTTGCACTCCTAATATAATGACTTCATGGCCTCCTGTAACAACAATAAAAACCATCTCTCTCTCATCTCTTGATCTCTCGTTCATATTTTGAAACTGAATTTCGTTTTTGCTTTCTTTTTTGTTGTTCTTAATTTTGTTTTACTAAGAGAGGCGAGAGACTGCTTGGACTTGAAACTGAATTTGGGGCTTTAAGGTTCATGAATTTAAACTTTGTGGTGGCACATTTAGCTTCTCTTTGTCTCTTCAGATTCATTATCTTCTTAGCTTTCAACCTTAACAACATCAACAAAAATAACCTTAGATCCACAAACTAGTTATTTTCTGATGATTTATTATAACTCTTGATTGTTGAAGCAGAAAACTATAGCACTTAGGTAGATGAAATACTCATAGAGAACCAAGTCACTGATTCTCAAATCTGATCTGATGCGTGAATTGAACCATTAGATCTAGAAGCAACACCTATTAAGCAATTTTTGATTCCTAAGTTAAAGTGAAATATTCAATTCAATAGATCTATAAAAGAGTTTAAAGTTAAATAAAATTCTTAGCAAAATAAAAGTACTGAAATGATTCGTTTATTTTAGATACTATTGTTCATGTATAATGTATGTAATTCATTTACATCCACAGGTAAATCAAGAAAACTGTAACTATTCTTCATGTTTTGCACACCTAATAGCTCCATGAAACTCCTTTCTATAATATATTTTTAACTTATTTCCATAAGCTCCCCAAGATATCTATCTTATTTAAAAACTAATTAATTCTATTTTATAACCAGTTAATTAAGTTGTATCCAAACAAGACCTAATAATTCTGAAAATAAAGGTTGAAGAAGATACAACAAAGTATGACAATATGCATAATGTGTAACTAGTAACAAAAAAGGAAAAGTATCTAAGTGGTTAAGTGTTATACTTCATAATCAATGTGACCAAGGTTTGATCCTTAGTAAAAGAGAAATTTCTTTTGGAATTTTGGTGAATTTGATAATTATCAAACGCCACATCAGCCCCACATTAGAGGCCACCCATGCAAAAATTGATATCGTTAGTGTAAATTGGACGGAAAGGAGTAACATGGACCTTTTTGAACAATTAAAGGACCAGTTTGGAACTTTTTATAGATAAAGACCAGAATGGACCCCGAGGTAAACTTAAGGGACCAAAAAAGGTATTTTTTCGCTCTAATTTGAAGGCCCGAGCTCTATGATTTTTTAGGTCGGATGGGTCGGTCCATATGGACTAGCCCATTTTGAAGGCTCTACACATTACCGCTGGAACACATGAACAGATTTGTTAAATATGTATAGGCGCACACACACACACACACACACACACACACACACACACACACACACACACACACACACACACACACACACACACACACACACACACACACACACACACATATATATATATATATATATATATATATATATATATATATATATATATATATATATATATATATATATATATATATATATATA